>CM069459.1:19117405-19339576 GCA_035610835.1 Ophiura sarsii | reverse complement strand
TACAAGATATGTCATAACATAACATATAGCGATATTCCATGGTTAGAAAGAAAATGCACATCTTTTACGATGTTTACCTGTTTCAGTTTCATATATGTTGTCCGAGATGTTGATGTTTATTACGTTACCTGCGACATATTGAGGATCAAAATTGTTCAAAATTAACATTTAAACATTTAAATGTACATATTCTGAATCTAAAAGAACATGGGTGTTGGAAAATAATATTTTCAAAAATCTATAGCAGCATGTCTGACCTTGAGAAGAAATCAAAATGCTGCAAAGCATGCGACCTTGTTAAGGATGTTTATTACGTTGTTCAGATTTCTCCCGAACTATGTATTAAAGGTATATTATGTGATCTTTCCAGGGAACGCCCTCAACATCGAAAAAAAAATAGAAAGCAAATTTAAATCATGGATTTAGATTGAAAATAAACTGTCGGAATCCCGACAGTTTATATTTTTCACTCTAAATTCACTCTAAAACCATGATTTTGAGGTAATTAGGAATCGTATCGCTCTGTAACTTGGAATGTATGTATGATTTATGATCGGAAATGTAAATCTGCAAGAAAATCTACTTTCTAAAAAAAATCATGAATAGAGGGCGCTCTCTGAAAAGATCACATAATATGCCTTTAAAACACACTTTTTGGTTAAAAAACAATTTGATACATATACATATACATAGACTATGTGGTTACTTGGAACACTCGCTAGCTCTTTCCAGATCGTCCATATGGTACTTTGAGTACGAAAAACGTTTACTACGTTATCGTTTATTACGTTATCGAATAAATCAACAGAGAGACAGCAGCTGCTCTCTACGACTGTATTAAACAAAGATACGTGGCAGGCCCTTTTCGCAGGCATGCATGGAGGATGTTCGTTGAAAGTACAATGCAAAAAAACCACGACGAATGGTAAGAATTCCTCATTTTTTTCTTGTAAGTAATATGAACATTAAGCTGAATGACAGTTGAAGTCATTATAGATCTCTTAAGCACATTGAAAATGGACCTATGATATCAGAATGGGGTTAATAATGTGAAGACATGCAGTAGGTATCGTTAACATCTTCATTGATTGCTTTGTATATGTTATAAGCCAGCATTAGGCACTGTTGCAGTTGCCAATAACGTAATAAACGGGATAACGTAACCAACCTCATTGTCTATTCTCATGTCAATGTTGGCGTCAATTCCGTAGCTTTCATGATTGATGTACTTGAGTTTCATAATTTGTATCCAATGTTATAATTTTAATATGTGGATTATTCTATCTCAGGACTGAAACCACCTTATAATGGATAACGTAATACACTTTTCATAATTTGATAAAGATAATTGCACCTTGTTAACAGTGATTCAACATTTATTATGGGTTTATGAATGTCAACTTAGTGTTCATACATATTGTATCACATACTGACACAATCTCATTTGTTTGCATTCTTCAATGGTGTACAGTTATATGGCTATTGGATAACGTAATAAACCAATACGTATAATTGGGTGAATAAATATGGTATACCTAGCTGAAACAGCTACAATATCTTTCGTCAATTTTGTTTTGTTTTTGTTATCATTATTATACAGGAATATGGGCGACACAGTGCAAACAACTAATGGTAATACCGGCAGAACCAAATGCAATAGTGGAGACAAAAAGGTCATCAGATTGCAGTCTTATTACAAATCTACTACCATCATTTAAAATAAAATAAATCAATATCTTACTAATTTAAAGAGATTACAAGGCAATTCAATATTTAGTGCTATTATAAGTTACATGAAGGTAATAATGCCATGGTTTAATAAACATACCTGCACAGTGCTACAATGTATGTCGATTAGTGACCATGTTTATTACGTTATTCACACTATTTACCCTACATCAAAAGAGCGAGTCAACAATATATAGAACAATCTTTCGGTTGATTTCGGCAACTTAAATTTCTCAAATACCATTTACTAGGTACCGTTGAATACACTGAGGGGCTTTATACATAGAAAATTATATTTCATTTGATAGTACTTAGTTCTGTATATTATCATTGTAGATGTTTAGAATTTGATGTATAAAGTATATGCTTGTGTCATTTAACACAAGTTAAGTCAGATTATATGTGGTAAGCATAATATGTGGTAATGTTTGTTTGTTATTTCGTTGGTAAAAAAAGATTGAAGATAAAATAAATGTGGTGTGATGTAAAAATAAGCGTTTGAAAATGATGTACTAAACAACCATGACTTTGTTTATTACGTTATTCATCCTCGTTGCACTCTGGTGTAATTTACAATTGTTTACTGCTTTTTACTACTTTATATTGTCAAATGGGCTTCAATGTATGTCGACAAGATGTGTTTGTATACAAAATAAACTGCCTTGCTCGATGTTGAATATATGTGTTTACATGTGTTTGTATATGTTTATTACGTTACCAAACCCAATAAAGTCCGACTTCCAATGCCAGCGTTATCAGTGCAGCATAATATCATTGTTTCGGGGCTAACTTTGGAAAACACATTATGACGATTGGAAAAAGATACAATTAAAGATATATTTTATACTTTGCACAAAAATATTCATTTTGGAAAACCGTGCATTTTTAGATTTAAGATGAAGTTCATGAAGTATGTGAAGACCTAAAAACGATTCATAGTACTTGCAACTTACAAAATTACATTGCATTTTTTCGCTGTAATTGATAGAAGTATGCTTTCGTAAATACAATGTTGTGTTTTGGGCAGCCTTCCTTGCGCCTTTGATCTGTCTGCTTCACTAATGCAGCCATCGAGAGTACTACAATAGTTCTATTGTTAACGCCAGATAAGTAGAGAGGTTTCTAGTTAATCACCGATCTTTTTCCGATGCTTTTAACAATAGAACGAAATACCGTTGAAATATCGTTGTAAAATCGCTAGAAAAATGCTTTAAAATCACTGTAGAGTTTGGATATCGCCCTAATAACCTCGGTCTTTTTTCTCAATTTTTTCCTATTTCCATTTTTTCTCACCCCTTTTTTTTGTTTTTGAGGGGTGGGGGGCGGGGGCACAAATTGGCCCCTGCCCCCCCCCCCCCCCCCCCCCTGAGCTACGCCACTGGTACTGGAGTATAATGGTCCTGGAGAATAATGGTCCTGGAGCCATGATTTTAGTGGGTCAGAATCTCATGCGTGCACTTACCCGACCTATCCATCTATCCTAGCTCCGTTTTTACGACGATGCCATGTCTAACTTTACGAGAAAAAACATCTTTACAATGGGGAACAATAATCCTGCAATATCTGTATTTTAAAACAGATTTAATATTCAATAACTGCATTTTTTCATATTTAATTCATACCAGATGTCGATTTGATTTAACGATTTGATAAAAGTGGCGCCTAATTTGCATCAAAGATGGAGGAAATAACGTGAAAAGTGATAAAATATATTCCAGTGAAATTGGATAACAATTGGCTTCAAAAACATTTAAAAAGAACTCTCAAATGTGGCTCACAAAACGATATATGCGTTGCGCGTGCTACCGCGCTATCATACCGTGGTTACGCATCGCGTGCATGTTTGCGCAAGGGCTCAGGCTCACAGCTGCGACACATTTATTACGCACTCCTATAACACTTGGCGCATAAGCCTCACGGGAAATGGTTATAGTCCTGTTAGCATGGTTAGGAGTTTTATGTGGTGTCATGTCGGGTGGGGGTAAAACCACGGAAAATGGTTTAGGATAGGCCTAGGGTTATCATGAAGATATTGAATTTAATTGATTATGTTTTGTATTTATGGCATCCTTTGATGATAGCACAGGAAAGTAAAGAAAGTTTAATATATGCATATTTACATTTTTGTACTATGTAGTATGAAGGACCAGAGGCCTATTATATACAAACTAGCGGCGTACCCTCGCTACGCTCGGGCACTCGCTAGCTGAGTATTATGATACACATTAGATACATTCATGATTTGTAGCAAAATGAGCATAGATAATGAGTTCAAAATTATAGATTCCTGAATCTTTTTTTTTTCATTTGAAATAGACTTTGTTCACAGAAATCTGAGTTTTGTAGTTTTGTGCTATCTTTGAATCTCGGACCCAATTTCAATACCCTATTTAGGGGGGGGGGGGGGGACAATATTATAGTTACCCCGTACACCCCAAAAATGTTGTACCTATCCCAGATACCCATAGAGTGTAAACATGGTATAGAATGCGGTAAGTCGTCATCATAATCAAAGCGTATAGGCTATATTGTGAAATAGCAAGAGGTCCTTCATACTCCAAGTGCCCTTAATCCTAATATCGGTGTCACGGCGCCCTTAATAATACCCCAGAAACTATTATTAAAGGTATCCCATAATAAGACATGAAATAACCACTCAGGTAGGTGTCTTTGATCAGGTAGGCCCTACCCCATACATCCTTAAAATCCAGTTATCACAGGTGCCGTAGGCGGCGGAAGAGGGGGTGTCAAGGGTCACCCTTGAAATCCAGTGAAATCCCGTTATCAAGGGCGCCCTTAATATTCCACCCCATACTCCAGGTGTACCCATGTGCCCTTAATAATCCATGTGTTCATATTACCTAGCTGAAGTACTATAATATAAGTTGTCATTAAAGCGCATATACATGATCTATTGTGAAATAGCAAGAGTTTATGTCCTTGATACGCCAGCTGCCCAACAGTGCCACGGTGCCCGTAATAATCCAGGAATCTAAATTAATAAGGCCTACCTAGACTACGCTAACTATTATTATAAGTATCCTATAATGAGATATGAACTAACCCTCACATTAGGTATCTTTGATCAGGTGGTCCTTTCCTATAAAATCCAGTTATCACAGACTTACCACATACTTCAGGTACCCAGTTTTATAATGGGGTAGTTAGTGAGGCGGCGGAAGAGGACGGGGGTGTCAAGGGACACCCTTGAAATCCAGTGAAATCCAGTTATCACGGGCGCCCTTAATATTCCACCCCATACTCCAGGTACCCATGTGCCCTTAAAAATCCATGTGTGGGGTGACAAGGGTCACCCTTGAAATCCAGTGAAATCCAGTTATCACGGGCGCCCTTAATATTCCACCCCATACTCCAGGTGTACCCATGTGCCCTTAATAATCCATGTGTTCATATTACCTAGCTGAAGTACTATAATATAAGTTGTCATTAAAGCGCATATACATGATCTATTGTGAAATAGCAAGAGTTTATGTCCTTGATACGCCAGCTGCCCAACAGTGCCACGGTGCCCGTAATAATCCAGGAATCTAAATTAATAAGGCCTACCTAGACTACGCTAACTATTATTATAAGTATCCTATAATGAGATATGAACTAACCCTCACATTAGGTATCTTTGATCAGGTGGTCCTTTCCTATAAAATCCAGTTATCACAGACTTACCACATACTTCAGGTACCCAGTTTTATAATGGGGTAGTTAGTGAGGCGGCGGAAGAGGACGGGGGTGTCAAGGGTCACCCTTGAAATCCAGTGAAATCCAGTTATCACGGGCGCCCTTAATATTCCACCCATACTCCAGGTACCCATGTGCCCTTAAAAATCCATGTGTTCATATTATGTAGGCCTAGGATTTGAGTTGTATAGTGGGTAGTTAGTGAGGCGGCGGAAGAGGAGGGGAGGGGGGGGGGGGGGGGGTCACGGGACTCTAGATTTCACGACGCCCCCATCCCATAAAAGTTGTCAAGTCTCCAATAGAACACGTGTATTAAATAGGTCCGCGACACCACTGGTTCTATTTAGTGGGGTCTTAAGTTTTATAGTGGGTCTTTTATATAGTTGGTGGGGCGGGGTCTCACCGGTAACCATGATCACTGTGCACCCAGTTCAGCACTGTGAGCCATCCGATCCGTTTATTTTATTTTTCGGCCTATTGATATTAAATTATTTCTCCAGTAGGCATGTAGGCCTAAACGTTACCATAGATGATATTTTGCTCACACCATTCCTTTAACTACGTTTTTCGCCACTAACGCGTGTGCACCTTACGGTTTGCGCCATTACGCGTGCGCCGGTAACCGTGCAATAACGCGTGCGCTGGCGATCACCCGATTACGCGTGCCCGGTGCGCCGGCCATCGCCATGGCGTAGATAAATAAAATGAATGAATGGTTTATAGTGACGTTACAAGTAGCGTTTTGCAGGGGTTAAATAAAGCAACCGGATTTCTTTACTTTACGTTGGCTTGCCAAACAATCCAAGGTACCGAGGGTTACTGAAGCAGCCACGGGAAATGGTTTAGGAGGTTTATGTGGTGGTGGTGGGGGGGGGGGGGGGGGTTGTAGGAGATTTATGTGGTTTCAGAACCTATAGGTAATGTGGCATAACCATCTAGCAAGGATACGCCGCTAGTAATAATAAATAATAAAATGCATCCAATGTTTTTGTTTTTTAAACAACAGACTGTTGGTAAGCCCTATTTGTCCTCTATCAAAATACACTTGATCCCATCAATATCCAGGCGACTGCAGACGATATCCCAAAATTGCACAAAATGTTTCAAAAATGTCAAACATTTTGAATTTCATTATCATATTTGGAATCACCATGAGAAATGCATTGAAATAAGTACAAACATGCCTAATATTGGACCAGTAATCCTTGAGATAGATCCTGAAAGTTGGGAAAGGTTTCTGAAAATTCTGTTTCGTATAGCCTAATGGTAAACTAAAACTTATAGTCGCGTGGAAAGTGTTAACCGCCTGCCCCAAGGTCACACCTGCGACTGTTCGTATCAGATACCCTGGGCTTCTGCCTGCTGAACCGCCCCAAGGTCGTACCTGCGACTTGTCGTATCAGATACCCTGGGCTTCTGCCTGCTGAACCGCCCCGCCCCCCAAGGTCACACCTGCGACTTGTCGGATCAGATACCCTTGGCGTCTGTCTGCGTCATTAGGCTATTATTCCAGATGAAGATGAATTTTGTATCCCCTATTTTGCCACGTTTCCGACAACTCGTGACTTAGTATGGACTGTAATGATGATGACACGCCATTTTCGTCGGTCTGCAGCCAGTTGGGGTTTTAAGAGCGAGCAGAAGAGGTTAAAAAGAAGGCTGTTCAGGGCGGCACATACATTTACCCCTGTTCAATATCAGTGCCGCCCCCTTCCCCCTTAGGTCCTAGGTCTAGGTTCCAGGGATGCGTCAATAAAATGGTAGAAAAATGAAAATCGTGCTTGATGTGTTGACGTTTTTGCATAACGAACTTTAAACAACTGAAAACGAATAAATATATAGAGCAAAAATCATTCTGACAGATGTGAACATTGACATTTCAATCCATATTTACCGGGCATGGACACCACTCTTGATTGCTAGCCACCTCCAGCTCTTTTGTGAGTTTTGAACATGAACAGGTGTATGACCAGTTCGTCCGTGGTGAACTGCTAAAGTGGTACACCAGCTTCAACACTTGAGATTTCCACATTTTCAGCTTATCATGTTCGCCATCTGCTTTCAATTCATAAAAAATACTAACCAAAAGGTCTTTAAATGCCAATTTTAAATGTCCCAATGGTTTCGTGGTGAAATATTAAAGCAAAATGGGGTCTTTGGATTCAGCGACACTGAAAAGGAGCTCTATTTTGTATACCTACCCCTAGCATTATTTACTTTAAATAATTGAATTCCTCATTAAATTACCCATCAGATGATATATAATTGTCAAAGGTTACTACGTCAGAAAGGTACTATACCGGCTAGTGAATATCTCCAATTGTTATATATATTTAGAATTTTCAGAAATATTTGTTAAGGATGTACCCTTCCCTGATCTAAACTGCATTTCTGAATTCCTCTGGTCACAAGTTTTCCAAAATGTATACTTTTGCTATCATAGGTTGAAAACTTTGAGGCTGGTTATTTATATTGACTGTGTAGCGAATAGGAAGAAAGCTGATGATCATGGTATTATCCATAATCAATAATTAATTAGTTGTTACAAATAGTTGACAAATACCTTGGGACCTGAATGGTGTTTGTAACATCAGGGGATGACTATTAGGGCTTTTGTGGTTTTAAAAATATTTAAGGAATATCACAGAATGAAACTAAAAAGTGTAACAGCATCACCCTATTGGGAGACGAGTTCATAACGCGTGACCAACAACTATTTCTTTAAAAAAAAATCAGCTCGCATCAGTTAATAAATCCATTCCATTTGTTATAATATCAAGGATTTATTTAATGATGCAGCTGCACTACTAAATCTACATGCAGACTATGTATTCATTTGCAAATGTATTTTTATGTTACTTTTTAGTGTTTTTGTTTTTCACTATGTTCGTATTATTCCATTTATATTTTGAGAACTTTTCAGGTCACAATTCAAGGTTGCACAAAGTGCGGGAGCAGACTCCTGGGAAATAATGAGCAGAATTGGGGAAATAACGCCAAGGGGAAAAAAAAAGTATTGGGGAAAAGGGTGTCTATTGTTTTACATGCTTTTCCCCAGGAGCATTTCCCCCAACACTATTCCCCCACGTCTCCCCCACCACCCCACCCCCCCCCCCCCCCCAAAAAAAAAATAAATAAAAAAAAAAATAAATAAATAAATAAATAAATAAATAAATAAATAAAATTAAAATAAAATAAAATAATAACAATATAAAAAAAAGTTAAAATTTTAACAAATTGACATTTTTAGCATGGAAAAGCAAACAAATTCACGCTTCCCGTAGGGCCTACTCTTATTTACTAAATCCAGGTAAATTAAATCAAATATTGACAATTTTGGCATAAAACAGCTACAGTTTGCGCGCAGCCGCGTATTTTCATACCGAATTAGTTAGTATTAGTCGAAAATTGACAATTTTAGCGTAAAATGGCACAATGACAAATTTTCGCGTTTTGCGCACATAATTTCTTTTCATGCCGTCCTACTAAAAAATGTCTTCTCAAATGTTAAATAATTACTATGGTACTGATACATCTAATCAACTGATAGCTAACATATTGTAATCTGATTTATATCAAACCTGTAAGTGTAGGTGGGGATATGTTAAGTTTAAAACCTTGCTCCTGGGAAGAAACAACTTTCTGCAACCCTGAGTCACATGCTGATGCATAATTTGTCAGGTTTTTTGTATTATATATTGCGCCTCGGTATAGGCTGCAGATAGATAGCGTTTTATAAATTCATATTAGTGGAGGATGGGGCAACTGGTCCGGTTAAGCATATTTCGTGATATAAAAGATTAAAGCTCGTGTAAATATTTATGGAATTGCTATGAAAATATTACCCATGTAACTGTTTACATATAACATATAATCAATGTTAAAAAATATCTAAAGAAAAAACCAAGTACCACTAACTGAAAACTTTACTTGGCGTGGACCAGTACTACATCATTGGGGCAACTGGTCCTATATGTTCCAACGGTTAGAATACACAGAAATCAGTGAATGACAATACGGAAACTAGGCAGTATTATTTACAAATACAAACACATTTCCATATTATTTCACGTGTTAAAAGGATACATGTCTCATGAAATTCATGTTTTATACAGTTTATACAGTTGATACAGTTTTCGTGGTTAACGTGTAAATAGCAGTAAATAGCAGGTAAATACTAATAATGTATAAAGTAAGCGACATTTTAGACTGCACATTTTTGAGATAAAACAGTATGAACCCAGTTCAATCAATCAATCTATCACTGAAATTTATATAGCGCCAGAACCAAGAAACTTGTACTAAGGCGCTTTGGCACAATGTATACCACAGAGAAAACTACTTAGTTAATGCCCATGTTATGGTTGTGATATTCAGATGCCCCATACATTTGTCTATATATTCCCCTGGCCCTTTCTTTAACTATTTTATTTACTTCATATAAATCATCATTTAGTTCTTATAATAAATCATTTTGATATTATAATTTAGCCAGCTTTTCATGTTACAGGCGAAGTTAGTCAATATGACAATGACGACCCAACGGTTTAATACAAAAAGCAGTGAATAAAAATAAAAATAATACATAAATCATGATACTTCGTCATTGCAAATATCATTACCGACACCATTCAAAATATAATAAAGATGTAATTCATAATACCGAGGTTTTAAACCATTCTAAAGCAATTTTGTGTCATATTGTAATCGTTCAATTGCAGAATAAGTGGTTTTAGACGCAAAATGCCCTAAAATGTCTCAGTGAATACCGAATCATGTTTTAATGACACTAACAACTAATTTTTAAAATGAATTTTACAAGTTTGATTAACTGTTTACAGGTGGACCAGTTACCATATACCCCTTTGGACCACTTGCTCCAACAAATGACTCCAGCACTTTGTCGAGATGAAACATTATTCAAGCCAAGCACTAAAACATTTCAGAAAAAGGCAAACCGCATTTTTGTTTTTAGCCATTTCACAGTTTCCTGTAGCCAGCGAGCATCTTTGAATTTGCAATTATTAAAGGCGTTCGGGTCTTACAAGTAGACGAGTGTATACTTTTGCTATAGCTACTTTTTATAAATCCAGTAAATTGAGGCTGATTATTCATGTTGACTGTGTAGCGAATAGGAAGAAAACTGATGATCATTGTCTTATGCATAATTAATTAGTTGTTACAAATAGTTGACAAGTCTGTTGAACCACATACTTAAAGACTACTAAATATCCTTTAAAATGGGACCAGAATGGTGTTTGTAACATTAGGGGATGATTAGTTATGGTAAAAAGAACAAAGCATGGGATTATCCCCATTGAGTTTGTACAGGCGGCACCCCTTCCGGCACCACCCCTGGTCCCTAAACTTCAAACAGCTGTAGCTCCCCTTCTGTATTAGCTATACCAATGCCAATTTGCAGGCAGATAGCTTGTTATTAGGTCTTTAAAATGATACCAAACTTGTTGAGATAGCTTTTGTGGTTTTTAAAATATTTCAGGAATATGACAGCATGAAACTAAAAAGTGTAACAGCACCACCCTATTGGGAGGCGAATTCATAACGAGTGACCATGAAGTACATTAAACATGATCTAAACCCATCTTCATAAATCGCCCATACTATCTGTGAATTTTTAATAAGTCACTCAAGTAGGTGGCTTCAAAGATCTGGAGAATATTATATGTGTAAATACCCAAATGCAATATGCACCTAGCATCTTAAGACGACTGTACTGCATGTATATATTTACTGTTGCATATCTGTCAATCATATAAAGTACATTAAACATGATCTAAACCCGATTTTCATATATCGCCCATACTATCTGTGAATTTTCAATCAGTCACTCAAGGAGGTGGCTTCAAAGATCTGGAAAATATCACATGTGTAAGTACTCTAAAGTTCCAAATGTTTTGGATTGTAGGAAGTAAGGATATATGTCAAGTTTCAACATAAGTCGTACTGTTCAAAAGAAAGCAGTATGCCCATACAATTACAAAAACCTTCATTTCGGACCAGTTGCCCCATAGGACCAGTTGCCCCATAGAACCCTATTAGTAGTATTATAACACAAAATAACCTAGGGATGTATTTTTAATCAATGTGTGTCCCCATAGATCACTTTTGGATCTTTATACTGTCTTGTCTTGTGCATGTTCATTATCTCTTGAGACTATTGTTTAATGTGCATTGTAGGCCAACGTTGTCTTCATAATGTTGTGTTAAACAAAATGTATTTTTGTTGTGTAATGATGTTGCCAAAAAGTAACTCTTTCTATAGTCATGTTTTACGCTTTGGTGTTATTTTCTTGGTCATTTGATAAGAAATGACTAGAAACAGAGTCCAAATTTAACCCCTCTTCAGTTGGTGTTAATTTGGACCCCGAAAAGGGGTTATCTTTAACTACTCATTTTTAAGTGTGCAAACGGAATACGGCTATGATCGCTATATCCAAACATACGTGGCTAAAGTCTCTGTTACGCTAAGATACAGAAAACAGTTAAAGGGATACTAAGAGATGTTTCGAAGACTGCGCCCTCAATTAGGATAACAACTTGGATTTCTACATTTTTACAATTGTATTACATACACAAACTTACAGCTGTAAGGATTAAAACAAATCAGTTGTCTTTGTGCAAAAAAAACGTCGTTTCAAAATATTCTACCCCCGGCTCGGGCAGCATTTTATGATCAATGAACCCCAAAAGCAATTAATTGAAGCAATTTGAATTGTTGATCCCCCAGTTTGGCGGCAATGTTGGAATTGGCCATTATGGCAGCCCCAAAAGGCTCAAATTTTGGCATCCATCAAAAATCAAAAGAGTATGGTATGAGCAACATATGGACCATATTTTGGTGCTTTTAGAAGAATGTGAATCATCCCTTAGCCCCCCCCCCCCCTAACTATGCGTGATCTTTTATGGTAATGATCCTTTTAATCAGAGACACACATAGATTCAACAGAAAATACCGGCTTAGCCATCCCTTGTATTTGAAATTCACTGTTTTGTTACACTCTAAAGTTACTCCTCCCATCATTCTCAGCAAAATACTGAGCGCTGAAACAAGAGAGTTCCTTCAAATGTTGTATCACTAGAAAGAACAGGTGTAATTCAATACAGCTACAAAATGATATTTGAGACTGCCAAATATCAATTTAAATACCCCTATTGATGTGTTTCAAATTTATAAAAAACTATATATGATGTAATAATTAAGAAAACGTGTGAAAGTAAAAGAACACTAAGCAAAAATAGCCAAATTATGTTAACGCCCTGAGTACTACTTGCCTATTTAATAACAACGTTTATTATTGGTTAACTTCAATATTTACTCATTTGAATCACCAAAAGACGGCTTCTAAAATATTTTACTCCAATTTGTACAAGGGTATGAAGAGCAAGGGCGTCCCCAGAGGGGGGTGTGGGGTGGGGGGGGGGGGGTTGTCACACCCCCCCCCCCCATTCATCAAATCTGTCGGCAAAATTATGGTGCTGTGGGCAAATCAAAGGAAGGAGGAAGAAAAGGGAGAAAGAAAAAAAAGGAAAGAGAAAGGAAAAGGGAAAGAAAGAAGTGGAGAAAGAGAAAGGAAAAGGGAAAGGAAAGAGGAAAGAAAGAAAGAAAAAAGAAAGAAAGAAAGAAAGAGAAAGGAAAGAGGAAAGAAAGAAAGGAAAAGGGGAAGAAAGAAAGAAAGCCCTATAACAATTATCGTATGCGCAAATGATAATGTTGTGTCGGCATATACATGTATGTTATGTTAACACAAATCAAATAAAAAATGAACAAAGGCAATGTAGGCATATGAATTTGTATAGGCACTGTGAACGAGCCCATTTTTATGAGATTTTGTGTCGGCGCACATGAACAGCCTAGGCCCAAGTCTTTGTTTTGCTCATTGTCAAGACACGCAAAAAAATTGTGTCGTAATACGGTAGTATAGGCCTAGGCTAGGCCTAACAGGCAATGTGTGGGACCTTTAATTATACAAACCCGAGTCAATAATGTCGCCAATTGGCACATAGGTTACGAAATATTAAATAATTCGCCTATAATTATGTAAGTTGATGTAGGCCAATTGCTCTCATTGTACTGTTGTAGACTCTGCAAGCCCACTATCAGTCTATCGCAAAAGTAAGACCAACTCCAACGTTTAGGTGTCAATGCAAAGTAAGAACTTAAAAGTAGACTCTGTCCTAACTTCGATTTGAACAATGCAAATTATCATTATAATTAAGACAAATAGCACAAATGTCGTTATTTGCGTGTGCACCAGGGGCACAATCGATATATCATGGTAATGGTATAGGTCTATGTCGATGTCGGACATACAGGCTGTAGGCCTATCATGCCTATACTGAACATTTGACCATGTTTTGTTAGCATTATTCAACAAAAACAAGATGGCTTCAGGAAAGTGTTCCATGACCATTTTAGTTTAAAAACTGAAAATCTTTGTGCGCTTCGCGCGCATTCTTTCTACAGGTTCCAACATTATAATGCATCTCGAACCAAACCAAATATTATATGGGGGACGTTAATTAAAAACGTCATACTGGACCCTTTTAGTTTTAGAAATGCCAAATGTTGCGCGTATTAGTTTCAATGTTTCATTATTCAAGCTGAACAAGATGGCTTCAGCAAAGTTTTCCATGACCATTTTAGCTTAAAAACTGAAAAATATTTTTGCGCTTTGCGCGCATTCTTTCTACAGGTATCAACATTATAATGGTCTCGAACCAAACCAAATATTATATGGGTGACGTTAAAAACGTTATACTGGACCAGTGGACCCTTTTTAAAAGTGTTAGAAATGCAAAATTTTGCAACCAGTTTTCAATTACCATTTTAGTTCAAAAACTGCAAATTTTTGCGCGCTCTGCGCGCATATTTTCTACAGGTTTTAACATTATAATGGCCCTCAAACCGATTTTTTTTTTTTTGTCGGCACAAATGGCTCTGTCGGCAATTAATGACCTTTACACCCCCCCCCCCCCCCCCCCCCCCCCCCAATGAAAAGGGTCTGGGGACGCCCTTGATGAAGAGTCGCTTTGGCTTTGCCAAGCGGATGCTTTACAACTCATCAGATTACACTAAAGTTGAGTCGAACTGGAAGTAAAGCTACAGGAGACAGTTCCTTCTATTTGTATTTTCTTTAATTTACAGAAAATACTAAAACGTCAGTTTACATGTGAGTTTTCTCGCACGGGGTTTAACGTAAAAGTACCAGTCGAAACGCCACTTAGCCGAATAACCGTTAAAAGGTCAATTATTACCGAAACGAACTTCGCAATTGTGAACCGCGCACTTTCGGTACTAAAACCGAGTTAAACTCCCGCGGAATCTGAACTATCATTTTCAAGATTGATCTTGGGGTCAAATTTAAGTCTTTTTTGGAGATTAATGTCTTGAAATATTCCTAATAATAGAATCTGTCTTACTAACTTATTAAAACCAGTCTCTGACATTTACAAGCAGAGTATTTTACATGGGAAGTTTGCAATTTTGTCGATATCGAAAGTGAAATGTAGCAAAAGTAGCGTTACATTGATCTGACAAACAGCTGTCAAAACAGCGAAATCACAAAATTGTCACATATTTAGATAAATGAGGGTTTCAGTCATTATTATTTCCTAAATCGATTTTACGACGTGACCATTTAAGTATATACAATGAGATTGTAAGAGAGAGTAATATTTGGAACCATTGGCATTTTGTCCATTGTCCATTCATATGCGATCGCATTATATTTTGATGTTTGTGTGGATTGCAGGCCATGTGCATAGGAGGAACATCTTTCGAGGGAAATCTTGTTCAACTTATGAGCTAAATAACTGTGATATCCTATTTATCTAACAGAATAAATGATGTTTTTGCATCATGTGGCTCTAGAAACAGAGTTGATGAAGTGTTTAAATCTCACGAATATAATTAGTTCCCCTTGATAGCTCAGATGGTAAAGCGTTCGCTTGGAGAACGGGAAGTCCGGGGTTCGAAATCGATCCTTCTGCTCGACACAATGTTATATGATTTGTTTTTCTCGGCAAAATCCTTTTTTTTTTAAATTTATTTATGAATGGTATGAAAGACGCGACGTAATATACACTGCAGTCAGTAGGGAGGTCACGCTGCATGTCATATTTTGTTATACGCAAGAAAACAATGGAGTATCAGTGACTGCAATATTTGCTAGATATAGCTTCGGAAAATGGTCTATTTGGGCATCTCAAAAACTGAGAAACGTGCTAAAAATCAGGTAGAATTTTAGAGGAGGGTCAATAACATCTGCAGATCGGTAAAATGTATAGTATTAAACACGTTTTGTGACCAAATTTATGTCGTACAATGTTGGAAAATTCACGTTTTGAAAATCTGTGGTCTTCGAAATTACAGGAATCCTAACTCATTCTAAACCTCACCAAATCATGAAATGAACCCTCGTCTACAAAAAATTCCGTGTACGTATTGCTCTATCTGCTTGGAGATAGCGAAGACCACGGAAACTTCATAGCTTTATACCACGGAATGAAATCCGCCATTAGGCGCCATAGACATTACATGGCGAACATCGTACAGATTTGCACTGCAGTCCTCTGTGTAGGGAGTTTTGACAATAGCAAGGTCGTTCGACTATTGTGTTTGTGCATGTTTGTGACTACTGACCCCGTTTAACAATCTTCATAGCTTTTATATAGGGCTTGGGTGACCTAACTATTGACTGCACTGCCAAAGGACGGCCCATGATGTGACGTTTTGAAGATGGTTTTCATGACAATGTTTTGCTGCATTTACGCCTGATTTCCCTCATTATGCGTATGTGTCTTTTGAAACTAATATTTGAGTGGGTGAAGGGATAACCTGAGCACAATCGCACCCAGACGAAATATCGAGTAAGAGACATGGTCATCATAAATCATCATGCGACAATCATAAATAAATTAAAAACCCAATAAAATTGATTTTGACGAGAGAAAAATATCCGTGACAATGTGCAGAGCGGATGGATCGAACCCCAGACCTCTCGTTCTTCAAGCGAACGCTTTACCATCTGCGCTATCAAGGTAAACTAGTTTTAACCGGGAGATTCAACACTTTATTGCCAAGTGCCAAATTTTGATCACCACATTTGAGCTTCAAATCGGGCTTCAAAATGATGCGGCAAAAATCGTCTTAAACACCACGAAGGATATCAAACATCTCATTATAATGCGCTACTGTATAGATGATTTTTTTACGACGTTGTAAAATAAGGGATTTACGGACGTTTTCATCTAAAATTGGCTACCACTTCTTCCAGTTCATGTCAGTTTTTACGCCGATGCAGTAGCATGAAATCTCACATTTCAGGATGTTGGTGACTGAATATATTGATTCGATAAAACAGTATGAAGTAAAATAGATGTATGCTTCATTGTAGGTTAGTGGTTAAACGATCACCGGTCTCCTTTTGTATTTATATAAACTGCTCACAAAAAGTTAGGAAACTTTTTTTAATCAAGTATATTTTTATTTTTTATTAGTCTCTTTGTATATGTTATACGTGTATATCAATGGAAAGCTGAATTGATTCTTTTTAAAATTATACCACATTTGCAATGATTACATGCTGCTGAACTTGGCCACTTGAATTAGAATGAGGCAAAGTCACATATCAAATGTGCCAACATTACCGATATCTGTGCTAAACAGTCAATAGGTAATGATCAATAATCAAACCAGTTGTAGTAAAATTAGGATTTGGGGATCAAGTCCGTTACATGCTGGCGTGACCATAAAGGTCGCGATAGCGCATACAAACTTGAAAACGAGGTTAATTAAAATGATTCCGAATGATTGATTATATTATATAAATTGTCTCCAATAATCGTCTTTAATCAGCGGCAATCACGCAACCAATCATCCCAATCATGGAGTTTACATTAATTTCAAGTATTCAAGAGCGGCATAGATTCATCTGTGATCATTGATGCATCAAAATAAGTACTTTAATCATGTTTTATAATTAGTCGTTTTAATCGAGAGCACCGTGTGAGACTTCCATCGTCTCACCCGAACCCACGGCCAAGTAAAGAATCCACCAAACTCTACACAGTCATGCTTGAGAACCATGAATGGTTTACACAAAGATTTCACCAGTGAGCACAACACACACAAGTTAACCCTCATCTCTTTAGAAAACCGTTGTTTGGGTATTTGTTAGACTGGGTTAACAATGACTCCAGGTGGAAGGTCATGAAGGTAAGTGATGAAAGGTTTAAGCCTATAACTTGTATATTTCTGAGACACGGCAGAGACTATATAACTATGGGACAAGTATCTCGGAGGCAAAGTCCCCCATTTACTATGCTTAAATTGACGGATGATGGTTTAAGAGGGGCGCACTATCATGGTCGTAACAAACCAGACGACCTATGACACGGTGGATTTTGTTGGCTCAAAACATGATTTGTGGCACAGAAATAGTACATCAATGGTCAAACAAGGTATTTAAAAAAAACTGGACGGGGGAGATAGAAGACTGTTGAAAGTGTGTGATCATCTCGTGAAATTACATTGTTACCATCACCGTAATGAGTACAAGCTTTGGATACAGCGGCGGCGACTACAACAATTAAAACCACCGTCACACACCACGCACGTGTACAAAGCATTATTTCACGCGCGTGAGGTTTACAAAAACAATGCATTATTTCATAATTTATAGCCTAACGTTACTTTTTCTAGCCTACGTTACTTTTCTATATGGTTCAATCTAAATACCTCAATACTAGTATACACAAATCCAGGTCAAACACACGATCGTAAACAGCAAATCAAGCCAAAATTCAGCAGCACACTTTTATACACATCCAACGATCTCATACGACGCAAGGAAAAGGCTGTTTATTCGTTGGTATCAGGATAACACGATCTACGGACGACTCGACACCGGACAAGTCGACAAGTTGACTCACGCCAACTCGACCTTCGGACTACACAATGTATACACCACAGCACAAACAACAACACAATTGAGGTTATATAGTTAGTCAAAGAGTGCTCGATGTATGTTATTAATATACAGAGCATTATACAATAAATAAATAAAATAATACATAAAAACACCACAAACATGCATTCTCGTGGGTCGAGTCAAGTTGTCCGTTAATCGACTTGTCCAGAGTCGAGTCGTTTGTAGGTCGAGTCATCTGACATTCGTATAGTTCATGCAGTAGTGGTCACGATTGTTAACAGATTGGGACCAATTCTATCATATAATATAATACAAAATAGCATCCAAATAGCATCCAAATAGCTTAGTATATTACTAAATGGCATCCAAATAGCTGAAATAACTTACTGTGTCCTCTTACCTTCATATTATAACAATATCAATTACATTTTACAACAAAATCGCTTCAGAAGATGATTAATGCAAGTTATTAGCAAATGCAATTTTAGGGGTTTGTGAAAAGGTTACGACTTAGAAACGTCGTTTCAAATGACGGGCTCGTCATCTCCCCCGTCAAAAAAGCTGATTGTGATTTAGAGTAAAACTTATTTGCTTTGATGATAGCAGAATTTAGTTCTTATATGACACGAAACATTCAGAATTGGTTATTTGAAATAAATTTCAAATTGTGGATGGCTTCGTCTGACAGTGACAGAGGAGGGGCGTGGCGTTATTTGCATTTTATGAATATTGTAATAAGATCAGTTGGGAAGGACGCTGGATCGCGACGATCACATCGTGTGAGGTCATGAATAGTCATGAATGAATATTCATTCACAACGAATGATTGACAGTTTACGCTTAACTTCCGGAGGATGAACTTATAGAGTGCGCTATACTGTAAAACAAAATCTCAACAATGGTCAGTAGGGGGGGGGGGGGGGGGGGGGGGCTGGGGTACCGCGCCATTTTGCAATATTTTGCTAAATCGATCGTGGTTATCACGTGATACGTATCGTGGAAAAATAATTTACACTGTTTTAACGAAATGCACTGTGGGATTGTGTTACCAGCCTAAAATCATAGAGGTCGCAAACCCGGTCGCAAACTTGCTTATAATTGAGCCTAGCTATAACAAGCTAAAAGTGACATCTCTGAATGTATTACCAAAGTGTGCAAAGGAGAAATTGTTGGACACAGGCTGGTATAATGGTTTTACAACAAGTTTTGCTATCATATTATTATCAAACTGAACTCAAGTTAAATCACTCTATTTATCGAGCAATAATATAATTGTTTACGCATTTTAATTGTTTAGATACAAAGTTAAATAAATCAAGGATACATTTATGATAGATAAATAAATAAAAAGAAAACTATAAACGCATGGGCGGCATTTATAATTGATAAAAATTGACATAACAATGATGTTACATTAATCTACCATCAAGTTTAAAAAATAGAAAAATAAAAGGATATTCGAACCCGTGATTTCCGATTGCCAACGACATGGCCAACCTACGCACGCCACAGAGATCCACGACTGTAATTGTGATAGTTTTATTATTTATTTGCCAAATGTGTGTGTTGCTCTCGCACAAAATGTGTTTGTAATTTGATTATAATTCTTATTTTTAAAAGAACGGTAATTTTTTTTGACATTTTCGAGGAAAAAAATGGCGTAACTGATACGGTAAACGCCAGCAGTGTGGTGTCCGCGTGGGCAAGCATACAGATGATGCTAAGCAAATACAGCATATAAAACAAAAAGTGCTCCTAATGGGACTCGAACCCACAACCTTTCGCTCCTCATGTCGACTTTCTATCCACTACACTAACCGTGCTAAATTCTACAATCCCGGCCGCCACTCTGTTCAAAGGCATAAAAAAGTGGACTTATTTTATGCATTTTTTGCAATTCTGGGGTGTGTGGATCGTGTGTTTTTTATCAAATTGGTTAGATATCCGTCCATTTTAGAACATCTGAAATTTAAAGTGCACCCACACACCCGGGAAAGTATGCTGACAAGGGCATATATTTTGCACGTAAATCCAATACAAAAGTTCAGAAAATCGACCAAAATATGACGTCATGACCATTGCTTCGGGACAAAATGGCGCGGTACCCCCCCCCCCCCCCCCCCCTAAATGGTCAGATAGGGTGTTACATCACCCTGGACACGGTAAACGTTTTGCAGTTTCAATATGCCGCGTTTAACAGATTTGGAGAGAGCACGTGCCATTGGCTCACACAGTAACACAAAATTGCTAATTTTGGCACATTTGATTTGTAACTTTGTCTCATTCTCATTAATGTGGCCAAACCCAGCAACATGTTACATTGCACATTTGGTATCATTTTAAAGTAAAACACTTCAGCTTTCCATTGATATGCAACATAATACAAGAGGGTAATAGATAATAAAAATGTACTTGATTAAAAAAAGTGTCCTAACTTTTTGTGAGCAGTTTATTTCGTCCTAAATAAGTGTTAGTTATTTATAAATAGGTAATCGAATAAATTTGAATTTTTCGTGTTTACGTTAGGACGCCCTCGTACCTAATAATTTGGGGTCAAATCGAAGTGGCGTTTCGACTGTACGCACAATATCTTATCTACCTTGTAGCTGGCCAATAACAAATAATAATAAGCGCCGACTGTCATACAACAAGTCGTAGCCTGACTGGTCAATATATCATACATCATAACAACGTTGATTGACAGGGGAACCCCTAGAATGTGTAACCCAGTGGTTCCGATCCATTAACACAGCTGGTATCGATTAATAAACTAAGCGATAAATATAAGGTCATGTGTTTTAAGCTCGCCTCCTTTCGCGTTACACACGGATTTTGGCTTTCACGACATGATTTTAACTTTACACATTTATATTTGCTTGTATACCCCCCAGAGGTAGTAAAAGTATATGTTTTCTGAAGGGAAATTTCATGAGGAAACCAAATATGCCATTAAAATTATAGTACGACTAAGAACTAAAATGGTATGATCGCAGTGGCGTAGCCAGGTTTTTCTCAGTGGGGGGGCAAAGGGGGGGGGCCGGGAGTTTTGGTGGGGGGGCAACAACCAAATTGAGGATTGAATTTCCTTGTGTTGTGAATAGGTTAGTCCCAAATTATTTCAACTGACATTTCCCACAGGGGGGGCAACAGGGGGGGGGGGGGCAGAGAACCCCACAGGGGGGGCAGCTGCCCCCCCCTTGCCCCCCCTTGGCTACGCCACTGTATGATCGGAAATGTTCGGAAAAATATCAGAGTTTTTAATTTTTAATTCGAGATCCATATATTTTTTATACCTACCCCTATCATTATTTACTTTACATATTTGAATTCCTCATGAAATTACCCATTAGATGATATATAATTGTTAAAGTTACTACGTCGGTATGGTAATTATACCGCCTAGTGAATATCTCCAATTTTTATTTTATATATTTTTAGAATTTTCAAAAATATTTGTTTAAGGATGAACCCTACCCTGATATAAACTGCATTTCTGAATTCCTCTAGTTACAAGCTTTCCAAAAATGTATACTTTTGCTATCATAGGTTGAAAACTTTTTCTGTTATTGTCATTTTTATAAATCCGGTAAATTGAGGCTGATTATTCATGTTTACTGTGTAGCGAATAGGAAGAAAGCTGATGTTCATTGTCTTATCCATAATTAATTAGTTGTTACAAATAGTTGACAAGTCTGTTGAACCACATACTTAAAGACTACTAATTATCCTTTAAAATGGGACCAGAATGGTGTTTGTAACATTAGGAGATGACTAGTTATTGTAAAAAGAACAAAACATGGGATTATCCCCATTGAGTTTGTACAGGCGACACCCCTTCCAGAAACACCCCTTCCAGCACCACCCCTGGTCCCCAAACATCAAACAGCTGTATCTCCCATTCTGTATTAGCTATACCAATGCCATTTTGCAGGCAGATAGCTTGTTATTAGGGCTTTAAAATGATACCAAATTTGTTGAGATAGCTTTTGTGGTTTTAAAAATATTTGAGGAAAATTACAGCATGAAACTAAAAAATGTAACGGCACCACCCTATTGGGAGGCGAGTTCATAACGCGTGACCATAATCGTTTTCTTTTGTCCGATTCTACTTTATTATCACACAGGGTTACAAGTATTCTTACATTGTCTCGGATTGGAGCAATAAATGATGTATCGATCTCTCTGACAAATCGGCAGGTAGTTCTCAGAAGAAAATCACATGTGCCTTGGATATTAATACCATTAATAGCACATACACAGCCAGTCCAGAGTTCCACAAATTTCACTTTTAGTACTGCTTCAGAGTACTTTTTCATTTGACATCGTAAATAACCTCATTAATTAGGGACCGTTCATAAATATTTTGGTGGGGGGGCTGGATAATTTTTTTTGGGTATATCAAAACTTTGTTGACCCCCCCCCCCCCTCTCGCCATGCCCTAAACTTTTTTAAATAACCTGATTAATAACACATACACAGCCAGTCCAGAGTTCCACAAATTTCACTTATAGTACAGCTTCAGAGTGCTTTTTCATTTGACATCGTAAATAACCTCATTAATTAGGGACCGTTCATAAATATTTTGGTGGGGGGGCTGGATAATTTTTTTTGGGTATATCAAAACTTTGTTGACCCCCCCCCCCCCCCCCCCCCCTCTCGCCATGCCCTAAACTTTTTTGACCCCCCCTCTCTCGCCATGCCTTAAACTTTTTTGACCACCCCTATATTGCTTTACAGCCTGCACCTGAAACTTTTCTTGCCCCTCCCCCGTTGACATCTGCGCGCATAGCGTGCCAAAATATTAGTTATTTTTACGTTGATTTATGAACGTTCCGTAAATAATGTCCATACAGGTAAAGAACATTTTGGAAACTAATAAGTGTTTTAAACTTTTTTGACCGCCTCTGTTGGGGTTTTCCAAAACTTTTTTGAGGCCCCCCCCCCCCCCCCCCCCCCTTTGCAGAGTATTAACACTTTTTGGACCCACCTCCCATAATTATCCACTCCACCCCACCAAAGTATTTATGAACACTCCCTTACAACACTGTAATTATATCCCAACTTGGTGTGTTTGTGTTTAGCAGAAGATTATTTATCATCATTGAGGTGTCCTATAATACTGAGCAGAGGTGTATAGCAGAGTTCTGCCACATAAATCATCACTAAATAGTTCTGTCGATGAGTGCTATTAATTCCTTATAGCACTGTAATTCCTTATAGCACTCGCGCTGCCTCGTGCTATAAATCATTCCAATTTTTATTATTACCCAGGCGACTTCCTACAAAAACAAATGCTCTCAGAATTTTCCTTTTTGCAAAGAAGAAGTGCAAAGTTTAATCACAGATGGTGGTTTAATTCAGCTGTTTTACTTTTATGAGTGGGAGTATATAAAAATAATTTGGAATGGTGTGAAACTGTAAATCAAATTAACCAATGTTTTAATTATGATGGGTATAACATCTGATACCGGTCCGTGTATAACTATTTTATTTTTCAGGAAAGCGATTTATATATAATATAAAGATGTAAAGTTGATGGATCAATATTGATATTTCAAGTGTTTAAAAGTTTATTTAATTTTATGTTTCAATTGAAAATCATAGCCTGTGGGTAAACTAACGAGGCACTATATAAAATGGAGCATTTTGTAAAAGCAATGCACTTATTATTTATATTATTATTGTATCTATGTTTTCGCCTACATGACATCCAAATGAAAATAAAAAATAAGGTTGATGCTCCGGCGAAATGAAAAGAAAAATCATTAAAAAGATAAACACATCACGTTTTCATTCAATTATATGCAACTCAATATCAGCATATCACGAAATAAACCAAATATATATATAAGCGATTGAAAAAATTGAAAGAAATACTATTGCATGTCTGTTTAGAAATTATTATAGTATAAGATGGATACATGCCAACATTGCTTTCATCATACACCTGGTGTGTGAATGTATATGCCACGTCTTTATTACATGATTGATTATAATATAAATGATAGATATTGAACCGAGATGGCGCAGCCATCGAGTTCAATATGATAGTGTATAGACAAAAAAGACACCATTGGGCTGTGAAAAAAATAATTAAGTGCATTATTATTGTGGAGCTCAGCAAGAAATAAAATATCAAACAAAAAATAAGCCATAGGAGCAACCTTAAATTATATCTATTTAATGTAGCGTGAATTTTTTATATCTATTGCGAAAAAGCTTTTGGTGTACGGCAGGTATAAACGACCGAAACAGCTGCAAACCATAAAAATGAGACGAGGAGTATCAATGTGGCAAGTTCAGCACTAGTGTATATAGCACAACCAAGTACCCGATTCGCAATGCACCCAAACTTAACTTAGTGTTTGTGAATGTCATTTTATGGAGTCAATTTATAGGCCCTATACAGGGCATAGACGGTACCTTTTTATTACCGTCTACAGGCTGTATCAAAATGATTTGTACTCTGATATGTTCCATTTTCAAAAAAGCATTAAAAATATAAAATCTCTGATAAATACAATATTTTTGATTTTAATAAATAGGGAATTATGTCAACTTATTGATCTGATAATCTGAAGATAATTGGCTGTTGTTTTTGACCGCTATTGTCATTCAAATGAAGATCGACGTAATCATGGTTTTACTCGCAGCAACGCAAATTTAATAGGTTCACTGCACAAACTCTTTATAAGTAGTGAATATATGAGTGCAGTCAGGAGGAACTTTGAATTGTGCGCTTCAGATCTAACGTTTCGATGAAAATGATAAAAACACCAATATTCCTTTAAAAGCTTGTAAATTCTGAAAAAAATGTTCGATTGTCCTAAATCAAAATTCTTAGAAAAGATGAAACTTCAATAATTTTGCACATAGAAGCAAAATGGTCTAAATGGTTCGTAACATATCAAAAAAAATTCTGAAAAACTGATCAGACCACGGTACAAATCTTTTTGATACAGCCTGTATGGTGAGACTGACAGATTTGTTACCGCAAAAAGGTCTTATTACTGTCAAATGAAATTTAGATGATCGTAAATTATGAGTGACCACCCTTCTGTATGTATTCTGGTAAGGGACGCACCATTAGATACTCAGGGGGGGCATGGAAGTTTAAAAAAAACAAAACTTTGCCCACTATCCAGGGGAAAAACAACAACTTTGCCCACCAACAAGGAAAAAAAAAAAGATGACCCACTGCTGAGTAAAAAAAAAAAAAGATGACTCACCCACCTCAATATTAAGAAAAACAGTAAAACCCTAAAAAAAAAACCACTTTGCCGCATTTGCAAAAAAAAAAAAAAAAATTGCCGCCGAAGGCGGCGAAAAAAAATAAATCCGCCTACTTCGGTGGAGAAAAAAAAAAAATTCCGCCCGACCCCAACTTCCATGCCCCCCCCCTGAAAATCAAATGGTGCGTCCCTAAGGCCAACTAAAACATAGTTTTTTCTCGGGCCCCTGTCGCATCCTTCCAGGAATTCTGTAAGGTTCTTTTTTCATCCACACCTTGTTTGTTAAAATATTTAACAAATTTAACAATCTGACATCGTGGTAAATATAGTTGCTTTATTTAGTCAAAATGATCATTTAAAGGTTTAACGTTACCAACCCCAGAACCATGAATACAAATATTTTTGAAAGGCCTCATATTCTTCACGTTAGGGACGCACCATTAAATTCTCAGGGGGCGGGGGCATGGAATTTGTTTTGTGTGAAAAAACCCTCCAAAAACCTCAATCAGGCCGATCATATGTCGAGGAAAACATTTAAAATGAAGAAAAAAACCTTTGCTGCCTTTGGCGACTAACAAATCATCGCCTAAGGCTAAGAAGAAAAAAAGCAGTATCTGCATAAAAGATCCCTAAAAGTTATGACGAGAAACCTTTTTAAGAAACCCACGCAGTAGCATAATTTTAATGTTACACTTAATAACAAACACAAGGACATTGAAATTTGAGTGCATGGTAAAATATTTTTGGTATTCATTCATTCATTCATTCACCTATTCATTCATTCACCTATTCATTCACCTATCATGTATTACCATAACATTAAAAGCTTGTCCCAAAAATAATTGGTCCAAAAAATCATTGTTGGTCAAAATTGATGCAAAAATGGATTCTCTGACCCAAATCCCTTCCAAAAATGTATACTTTTAAATGCATTTGATTAATAGTTCAATAATTACAGCGCTCACAATTTTTTGAAAAACTTCATTAAGCCCCCCCCCCCTTAAAGTATTAACCTTTCATGAAGGTCAGGTGGTGGAAGGGGTGGGGGATTAAAATGTCGGGGGAGGGGGCTACTATTAGGATCTTAGATAATATGATAACTCTCAATCACATTACCTGTATAATTACGGTGGGGTCTCAAGGAGGGCTAAATGAGGTGTGTGGTGTGGGGTGGGGGTGTGTGTGGGGGGGGGGGGGCTTTGGCATCTGCTGTTTTGAAAGACCCCCTTTCTCCCTCTCATCCCTCGCTTCCATTCCTGCTCTACAGTGCATTACTTTGTTATTAGGTCAGTTGGCTATCCCATTTATCCAATTTGTATATTGGACTATCAGCGTGTTTTTACTGAAGAAAAAAAGCAGGCATATGACTGCTAACGGATTAAAATCCCCCAGTAAAAACACACCACCACCGGCATTTGCCCGCTCATACCGGTTTATTTCTCCTGGATTTTAGATGCCTTTTATCCTTCGAAACCAAGGATAATAGCGGTTGAAACCGGTTAGGAAAAGCAGTCTTTCGTCAGTATAAACACGCACGGTTCCTGCTCAGCGCGTTTGCCGGTGGAAAAGCGGAAGTGGGCACACGATGCACGATCAGATGTGTATGACCTTTCGCTGGCATTTATTATAATGAGGTCAGCGGCAGCCGGCAAGTTTGTTTATCGAACTGCAATAAAAACTCGTCTCTCACACGAGCAACCGGCTTTTATCCTGCTTTTTATAAGACGGGTAAAAGCCGGTTTGCTTAATAAAAACACGCTGATAGACTCCATTTCAATAATAAATTCACACTTGGATTCCTCACTTTTCTGTCAAGTCTGTCTTTTTCAATTTCTGTCGTTTCTGTCGTTTCTGTCGTTTCTAAATTCTGTTTTTTATACCTGCCGTTTGGCGTATGCTATTTAATGGATGTGCCAAATCTACTGATTTTTTAAGGTGTATGGAGCATACACGTACAGAAACAAATTGTATACAAGTTTTAAACAACCGAGGCTGTTCTAGTAACATGCTTTACAACTTTGAAAGATCCCTTTTAATTTATTTTTTGGACCATTTTGTACCCCCAACACATGACTTCTTTTGGACAATTTGAATATTATATGTGGCCCGTTACGTTTTGTCTCCATGGATCAGAAGTGCCTGTATACACACCATGCATTGCCAAGTATCCATTTCAACTTGATTGCCACACGGCCCCTGTATTCCTACAAAAATAAAAATAAAAACGTTGATAGATCAGGATTCGGGGATGAAGCCCTTTGCATGATTCTACTGGTCATACATGTATACGTTATGATATAATACTCGACCAACAAGACACAATGTCATGTTGATTTGTTTTAATTTTAATTAATTTACTTCAGAATTCAAGATGCCATTATTGTTGTTTCTACTAAAATAACACCCAGCAAAACTTGATTGTTTTAAATATGTTAGAATACCACCCTTAACCATGTAAAATGCTGATTGCGGCTCTACCAGCATTTTGAATCGACGTTTTGAAGTACAAAGAGGACTGACTTTTCTTAATCCTTAAAGGTGTAAGTTCATACATGTAATACAATTGTCAAAATATACAAATCCCAGTTTTTATCATATATTTTCGTAATTGAGGGCGCTGCCTCCACCACATCTCTTAATGCCCCTTTAAGGAATAAAAGTTACATATGTTTCTTTACAAATCTGCATTACGCGACGAAATGAACCTCTCAGGTTGAGTTGGTTGGTCGTTTTTTTTTAATTTTTAATTTCGTCAACAATTTCGGGAAATGTGCCACCGAGTCAGAAATGTGAGAAGGGGGGTTGGGGCAGTAGCGTAACTAAGGTCTTCACTTGGGGTGGGGGGGGGGGGGGGCATGTTGGAGGGACAGATATGTCATCGGGGGGGGGGGGGGGGGGGGTGGGGTATCTGACTATTCGTTTTTAGTATACATACTATTCGTTTTTGAATAGTATACATAGGTATAGAGTTTGTCATTTCATTCGGTGAGCATCAGGGGGGAAAGCCTTCTGGCAGGGGAGGGGCAAATGTACCCCCCCCCCCCCCCCCCTACTGGTTACGCCACTGGGATGGGGAGAGTCAAAATAAAATTGAGAGCGAGGGGGAGCGGTTAGTGATGTGGCGTCACCTCAAACCGACGCGCAACCAAGGGCGTCATCCCGTTTTCAAAAGTGGGGGGACACGAGTTTCGGGTCATGGGTGTTTGTAAACCGATTTACAGGGTGGAGTCTGAGGGGGGATGTGCCCCCCCCCCCCCTCCCCTTAGAATTAAGAAAATTTTCAATGAAAATGTGCAATTTGGTGCATACTTTTAATCAAATTTTTGACGAACATGCATAGGCGTGCGCAGGAATTTTTACTACAAAGTAGTAAAAATAATTCACGCTGAGCGAGAAAAAAATTGATATTGTAAAAAGAAAGATTTAGTAAAACATTCCTGAAGCCATTTGGTTATGCTTGAATAATAAACAAACATTGAAACTTGCGTCATAGCGCGAAAAAAATGTCTATTTTAACACTAAGAAGGTCCAGAAAACGTTTATGAAGCCATCTTGTTTAAATTGAATAACACATAATTAAAAAGGTATTTTTTAACAATAAAAAGGTCCAGAAAACTGAAGCCATCGTATCGTGTTCAAATTGAATAACGAAATATTTTAAAAAAAAGGCTATTGTAAAAAGAAAGGTTAATAAACCGTTCCTGAAGCCATCTTGTTAAACTTTAATAATAAACATTTAAAAACATCCGCGCGTAGCGCGCAAAATTTGGTTATTTTAACACTAAAATGGTCCAGAAACCCATTCCTAAGCCATCTTGTTAAGCTTGAATAATAACACATTTAAATTAATTCGCGCGCAGCGCGCACAAATTGTTTTGTTTTTTACACTGAACTGGTCCTGAAAACGTTCCTGAAGCAATCTTGTTAAGCTTGAATAATAAAACATTGAAAATAATTTGTACGCAGCGCGCAATAAAATTGGTACCGATATTTAACACTAAAATGGTCCTTAAAAACGTTCATGAAGCCATTTTGTTTAAGCTTGAATAATAAAACAATGAAACCAATTCGCTCGAAACCGCGCCAAAATGGTCCAGAAAACGTTCCTGAAGCATATTTTTATGAAGCTTGAATAAACATTGAAACCATTGCGCGCGAAGCAAATGCCTATTTTAACACTAAAAAGCTCCAGAAAAACATTCCTGACCATCATGTTTAAACTGTCAGTTTTTTAAACAAAAAAATGGTCCAGAAAACTGTTCCTACAGCCAACAGATGTTTTTTCGTCGCTTTATGGAAAATAAAGTCGTCCACCCGCGCAACACAAAATTAATAACTGTCAATTCATTTTGGGGCACAAACAATGCATGCTGAAAAATGCTAATACTATTTTATAGGCCTAGATCATTCTCGTATACGTCATATAGGATATAAAAGGCCTGCGCATTTCAATCAGAATCATATCCTTATACACACCAGCAGACATCGAATAAGCTCTATAGCCCCGGTCTATAGCCTAACAGGGACAACTCTTGACGAAATTTTTCTTGACATTTTTTCAGCCTCTAAAAACGTAAGTTATATTTTATTTCAATTTTGTATGCCTGATACGTCTGTTGATGTTGTTTGTTATTTACGTTTTCGTTTTTAAGGTCAGTTAGATGGTAACCCGATCGCTTGAGCTTTTTCCCATTAAAACTAAAATTTGATATCAGACGAAAATCCACGTTACCTCTGCATAATATTAGGCCTTCTGTCCGAGATATTTTTCTTTAGATTTCCTTAGATGCAATAGATGTTGTTATATATAAGTGAATTATCCCCAACCCAAGAGTGGTTCCTAGTCGACTGTTCATCATCATCCCCGTAAGACACTTTTGCCCAAGGGGGGGGGCGTTTTCACCTAAAATTTTCGTAAAAGGTTGCCCCAAATTTTTTCCAAGTCAGTCACCTCGTGAATTTCACGTAAGTGTGGGGGGGGGGGGGGGGGGGGGGGGGGGGGGGGGGGTAGAAGTAAAAAAAAATCGCACGTCAAAAAATTTCGCACGGACACACAATTTCGCAGTCCAAAAAGCACTATAGTCAATGTTTTATGAGTAGTTTTACTATCATTGATATTTGAAACTAAGAAAAAACGCAATTTAAAAAAAAAAAAAAAAAAAAGTTTCAAAAGGGGGGGGGGGGGGGGGGGGGGGGGGGGGCGTTCGCAACCGTCGCCCCCCCCCCCCATCTGACGGGCCTGATCATTTTCATAGGCTAATTCCAATTGAGTCTTCGCTTCTATCATAATCATTAGAAGAACTACACCAGTAATTTCAACTGAAATTTGGAATAATGGTATACCTTCATGTAGTAGGCCTATAAAAAACATAATTTCATCCACCTTTAAATAGGCTTACAATACAATGGCATGTATTGTGCGTTTTCCATTCCTGATGTACACATTTAAGGAAGAAATTGCTGAGACGCGACCTTTGGTAAGACGCTTAAAGATAACACATTAGCTTCATTCCATAACAAAATAACATGCGTGTTGCGGGTTAGCTCATTAGCTCTGGTAGTTGCGGGTGTTTTGTTTTTTCAGGAACTCAAAGGTTGCCCTATAATCTTTCGAAAAATGATCAAAATATAATTTTCCAAAAAACTTAGGACTAGATCAAACTGAAAACAATTTTTAATACGTGATTTGTTCAAAAAATAACGTTCTAGTGTTAATAATAATCGGTATAAGGCCAAAAAAAAAAAATGGTTATATTTGGCGTAACCCGCCCGACCCTAAAAATACGCCCGACCCTACACTTTTCTTTTTTTTTTCAGTGAAAAAAAAAAAAAACCCAACCGACCGACCCTAAAAAATAAAAAAATGAAAAAAAATAAATGGTTTTTCTCGAACGAAATACGACGGTGCTTCTAACAAACAATAGGGAATGTTTAAACTCGGTTAACATTGTTCAAAAACAGCTGCTAAAAAAAAAAAAAAAAAAAAAAAAAAAAAAAAAAAAAAGAATCCCTACCTACCTACCCTATTTTTGTTCAGCCCGTTACGCCAATATAACATTTTTTTTTGTTGGCCTAATTGAGAAAAATGTGATAATTTTAGATTTATCAAAAATGTGAAAACATGCTAGAACAAAGCAATTAATATTTTCCTGGAAAGTTTAAACTACACATTTTGTTCCTATTGATTCTAATAGCCATAATAGTTCAGTAGGAATTGTATAGGTAGTCAAGTGAATATCTTCACAATTATAACATGATCGTGAAGCAGGGTCCACATGCAATGATACATATGAGGGAGGATGTCTAGATTCATATTGTTTATTGATGTCATAAGCCACGCCCTTTTTTTGATAATGTTATAATTATGACAAATAGTTTGTCTTATATACATAATATCATGTTTGGTATCAAATTAAAGTTGACTAACCTCTCATTACTTTTTGTTAATTTACGATTAAATCATGCGTCATTTTTGGGAGCCCTTGGGCTGATATTCCCAATCTAATCCATAGAGATCCATTGGAAATGGAAACGTCACGAATGTTCAAATTCTGGTGCTGATCATGGCAAATCTTGTTTTGTAGAAAATTTGGTACCAAATTGTGCCTATACGATTCATCAAAAAGTTTATCTAGCCTGTTTGGTCAACAAATAATTGGAGGTCACTCTATAGGACAAATAAACAAAGTGTATGACTAGGGGAATATGGGGCAACTGGTCCGTGGGGCAGCGCAAGTGGTCCGCAATGAAGGATTTTGTAATTGTATCATTGTATGGGTATACTGCTTTCTTTTGAACAGTACGACTTTTATTGACACTTGACACATATCCTTACCTTCTACAATCCAAAACATTTGGAACTTTAGGGTATTTACACATGTGATATTCTCCAGATCTTTAAAGCCACCTCCTTGAGTGACTGATTGAAAATTCACAGATAGTATGGGCGATATATGAAGATGGGTTTAGATCATGTTTAATTAGAGAATAAAGGTATGCGGAGTTGTTCTACGCAAAAAATAATACTATCGAACGCATTTATGTCAGACAATATAACACGGGACGGTCTAAAAACAATACCTTTATTCTCTTTCTTAAACAATCCTACTTTAGACATTTATCATTCAAGAAATAAGTACATTTTATTGTCCACATTTGACAACTTTTACCCCTGCTAGGATCGAATAACCACAAACATTCCATCCAATCACATGCGACGAGTAAACCATGCGTAAGCGTCGTGGCGCCGGCATAAACGCAGGAAAAAACGCTAAAGACGCACTGCAGAAGTGCGCGTTATGGAACAAACACGCATTGTGAAGGTCGGGCGCACTGTTAAAACGTAAGCCCCACCTCCCCGTGTTAAGTTGTCTCATCTAGATGTCGCCGATTTCTCTGAGAACCAATGAGATTGCTTAAACTTTCTTAGCTGTTTAAGAATCTACTTTAGGGAGCACATCAAAACTCGACCGCCCGGCAACCGCCGGTTCCGTGCAGTTCCGTGAGGTTGCAGCCGGTTTCTATTGTTCTAAACAATGATATGCGGTCCAACCGGGCGGAACCGCCGGTTGCCGCGCGGTCGAGTTTTGATGTGCTCCCTTATATGATTGACAGATATGCAACAGTCAATATGCGGTAGTCGTCTTAAGATGCTAGGTGCATATTGCATTTGATGAGTGCTATATTGTAGTGTGCTTAGGGATTTTCCGAAATATGATTAAAACCAAAGGTTGTGGCTGAAATGACCGTAAAATGGCGCACATTGCTAACTTGGGACATTGGTGGTTGGATTTGCGATCAATGTTATCATTTAAAAGAATGCTTCAACTTAAATCATTATCACGGGTATTCATTTGGTAGAGTTATTAGTTTATGAATTTGCAAATAACAAAGTACACCATTTATTATTTTATCTAAAGACACTGGTCTACTTGTAGGACCCGAACGCCGTAATATTTGCGAATTCAAAGATACTCGCTGGCTACAGAAATATGTGTAATGGCTAAAAACAAAAATGCAGTTTTGCCTTTTATTCTGAAATGTATTGGAGTTATTGATATTATGACAAATGGTGGTATGTTTTAACACATTTTGGCGTAAAATCTTTTACGTCACAGCCGTGTTTGAATAATGTTTCATCTCGACAAAGGTGCTAAGTAATTTGTTGGGGCAAGTGGTCCGAAGGGGTATGGGGCAACTGGTCCGCCTGCAAAAACTTAATCAAAATTGTAAAATTCATTTTGAAAATTAGTTGTTTGTGTCAATAAAACTTGACTCGGTATTGAAATGTGAATAGAATATAATATAATTCACATTCTTTCTAGTTCTTAGACATTTTGGGCATTTTGGGTCTAATACCAATATTTCTGCTATTGAAGGATTACAATATGACATGAAATTGCTTTAGAATGGTTTAAAACCTCGGTATTATTAATTACATCTTTATTTTATTTTGAATGGTGTCTGTAAAGGTATTTGCAATGACAAATATCATGATTTTTGTAATTTATCCACTGCCTTTTGTGTATATTAACCGTTGGGTCATCATTGTCATATTGACTAACTTCCCCTGTAACATGAAAAGCTGGTTAAATATAAAGATGGTTTATTAAAAGTACTAAATGATGATTTTATGAAGTAAATAAAATCATTAAAGAAAGGGGTATATATAGACAAATGTATGGGGCATCTGAATATCACAACCATGTAACCATTTAACTAGGTTCATACCGTTTTATCTAATAAATGTGCAGTCGAACATTTCGCTTGCTTTGTACACCATTTACACCACTGCTATTTATACGTTAACCACGAAAACTGTATAAAACATGGGTTTCATGAGACATGTATCCTTTTTACATGTTGAATAATATGGAAATGTGTTTGTAAAGAAAATACTGCCTAGTTTCCGTGTTGTCATTCACTGATTTCTGTGTATTCTAATCGTTGGAACATTTAGGACCAGTTGCCCCAATGATAGGGTAACTGGTCCGTGCCAAGTAAAGTTTTCAGTAGTGGTAATTGGCCTTTTGTTTAGATATTTTTTAACATTGATTATATGTTATATGTAAACAGTTACATGGGTGATATTTTCATAGCATTTCCATAAATATTTACACGAGCTTTAATCTTTTATATCATGAAATATTGAAGGTAATTCACTAATTTTACACTCATATCATCTTAACACTTTCCACGCGGCAGGCGTCTGCAGACGACATTCCAAATTTGCCCCCATCCTCCCCTCTATAAACAAAGTGTATGACAATCTTTTGTTGAGCACTTTGATAACTTTTGATTGACAGTCGTTAAGGAATCTCCATATTCATATCTGAAATACCGCAGCGCTTTAAAACAGCTGGCTTAGAAGGTGTATCTACCAGTACCACAAAATTACTTTACTCTACGATACTAAAATAATAAGTTTTTTTATTTGTACGATTCTACCTTATTATCACAATTAGTCAGTGATTAAAAAGAAATTTCTTATCGTAATTAATTGTTTTAAAATGAAATTCTTGACGTAATCCAGAATAGAAATGACATCTAAATCACTAAATGTGGCTAAGGTGGAGGGGAAAGAAATGCGTATTACACTTTCTCGTCTCAATTTTTATTCCTCTTTCTAAAATAGAAAAGCTACGAAAATATGGCATACCACTACAAGGTAACTATTGCTTGCATGTTGCTGTTGGTCGGGATGCTCGTAGTGGCCTCCGAACCTGCAGCCGACTGCAACACTACATGCAAGGAATGTTGGGAGAACGATCCAGCCGCCTTTGAAAGTACATACGGCAACAAAGGCTATGGGAAGTGCACACAGGAATGCAGAGACAATGACAAATTTAGTTGTCGTCCTAAGCCTCCTGGTAAGTGTTTATTCTGTTATCCCTCCCCCGCCTCCGATCCCATTCCCCAATTCATTGACTTCCCTATAGCCTTTCATCAAGGCGCTGTATTCAGTTAGGTGTCAGCGTCCTCTATCAAAATTGTGGAATACAGCTGATTCACGAATATTCAAGGTTAAAGTGTGCGTACGAGTTTAATTAATCGAAACCGAAGAATGGTTTAATGACGGATACAATTTTAAAAATCATACTTACACTGGATTTGATGTTCTAACTCCAGTGGTTTTAGGATGACATAATTTAATTCAAACACGTGATGAATTGTCTGGAATCATATCATCAAAATCCATATTTACATTGAACAGCGTTCGCGTTAAGTGGTTGCCCGGTTGCCCGGGACACCCAAAATTAGCACCGGGCAACCAACATGTACTTATTTGGTTGCCCGTGGGCAACCAATTTTTTTACAAGAAGTGAAACACTTAACACATGCATTTAAATATTTTACAGAACGGGCAACCAAAAAATCTGCCGGGCAACCATAATTTCCTGCTTGGTTGCCCGGCGGGCAACCAGATTTTTTTCCTTAATTCGGACGCTGACATTGAAACCAACTGGGATTGAAAATGTACGGCCATTTATGACCACCATCGTCTGAAACAAAACAAAAATCGTTTGTCTTTTTTTCTTCTTCATTTCAGTCAAGGAATACCCAACCCAGCAGCTGCGGTAGCAGATCTAGCGACAACGCAGGCAAGATCCGAGGACAGAGAAGGCTTTCTACAGCATCTGTCCATTGATTCCTCTTGATTGCATGGCATTAATATTCGAGGGGGATGGGCATTTCCTAAAATAGGTGATGGGTTTTCTGCCACTTGTGCATCTCATTGTTGCATTGTAATTTGTGTTAGTAAAGGTGGGTGACCCGATTGAAGGTATTCACTAATTTTACACTCATATCATCTGAACATGCTAAAGGGATCGTCTCTTTCAACAAGTTGGTTTTACGTGTGTGGCTATCTCTCACAGAGTTTTTAACTGACTTTAAATAAACTGCTTTATATTATATTATATATATGATATAAAACATTATTATATGACTTTAAATAGTCATTCATACATCGCATTTTGTAGTACGCACGCCCCAATTTGATTAATATCTGCGCTACGATTGGCCAATTCTCTACAGAATTCTCTACAGGCTTACAGCCTTCATCATAACTAGCTTAGCTACGACATAAACCGTAACCTGATTGGTTCATATTGCGCGAATCATAATTTAACAACTTTGATTGACGTGTCGCAAAGGGGAATTCCCCGATATTTGACAACTTGCGGCCATGGTAACGCTATTGAACGACTAATTTCGAATTAAGGCGTACTACCGGACATACATCTGCGATAATTAAGTCTAATAAATTTTAATTGTATACGATATTATTTTATTATCACACAGGGATAAAATGCAGGCTTTCATTTGATATTAAAGGTAGATGTTCCGATCGCTGACCCGATTTTCAACTTGATGTTTTCTATTTTACATGAAAGGTCATCCTTAAAATTGTTGCATTCCAAAGTTTGAGTTGCATAACTCCAATGGTTCTATTTATAGAAGCGCAAGGTCAAAAGACATGTGCCCATTGAGTAGTACACAGACTGGTTGGTGGTTAACCACCTTTGGCAGTAATTCACCACATTTTAGCCTATAATTTCCAAATGGAACATTTCTGGCCCCTAATATTTTACAGACATAATGAGAAAAATATGGGGATTCTTCTGATACCAAAACATCTTCATGTGAAAAAAAAAAAATCATAGCCCCAAAAAAGTGATCGGGTCATATACCTTTAAAACCTCAATTTTGATGGGAAAACGTGAATTTGATAGGTTCATCTCACCTTTAGTCATTTAGTTGTCTACAAAGGCATTGTAACTTGTTTGGGATATTCTGTACTTTGAAAACTACAATTCAAAATAAATAAATACATATCTATATAACACTTTTAAGACTACCTTTCGATTTATTCAATATTGGTTTATGGCGTAGTTAAACACTGCTTACTTAACATTATTGTCAAGCAATTTATCTCTAATTTAACTCTAATATCTTTATAATATCAAAGAGAAACATTAAAATCACTGATATATTGTTAATTTAAATACTTTCCTATAAAATAATGTCTCAAAAATATCATTGAAACAAACTTGTAAGAAATTTGAAAATCTAGAACACCAACAATCTAGAATAGGAGTTCAATTCAACGGATTCACAGTGTTTTCTCTCAATTTGTGGCATGTAGGGGCCTAAGGTGTCCTATATACCTTTCGTTGCTAATGTAATCATCACCCTAACGACGACGCCAGTGCGTTGAGGAATTCTTAAAAACAAAATCTAGGGTCTTTAATGATGACTGGATTGGATGCCTACATGTATGTGGTAACACCCGTTGAGGAAAGAATGAATCAGTGCTCGGCATCCGGTTGGTGTTTTGTCCCCACCCCATTGTAGATACACTGTAAAAAGAAACGTTTATATTTCTGATAACACTTAATAATAAACACTTAAACACGTTTATTTTTGTGTTTTACGTGTAAAGGTATAGGAGGTATTTCTACGATAAACGTTTGCATAAACACTACAACACGTTTATAGAGGTAATTGTGTAATATTTATTAACACACCAACATGTTTATATCAGCAATATAAAACATGTTGGGGTGTTAATAAGTATACAACAAATACCTCTATAAACGTGTTGTAGTGTTTATGCAAACGTTTATCGTAGAAATGCCTCCTATACCTTTACACGTAAAACACAAAAATAAACGTGTTTAAGTGTTTATTAAGTGTTATCAGAAATATAAACGTTTCTTTTTACAGTGTAGCTTTCATTATAGTAAAGCCTGGTCTAGTGCCCTCATTCCGTTTATTGACAAGAAACTTAATGATGGCGCTAGACCGGCTAACTGCATACCCAGACGATGCCAGACATGCGCTAGTTAACGAATATATTCGAGGTTAAATCAGGGATGTATGTGCGACTCAACATGCCGATCTGAAGCTAATTTTAAGATTAACTTCGGTGATGTTCATATTTTTGGTGGCGCTGTTTGTAATCTGCTCTAGGTATAGACTTAATTGAAGTTTACACGGAATTGGGGGGGGGGGGGACGTGTGGCATATTTTCCAACAGTGCCTTGGCCACGGAGCTGATAAATAGTGTTTTTCGATTTTAAAAACATGGTTTATCAATATCGAAAAACACAGTTCGAAAAACACTGTTTATCATAAACTCAGTTTATCGTTATTGTTTATCAAATTGAAAAACAATGTTTTTTCGAATTGAAAAACAGTGTCTATCTGTTTAATTTTATAAACTGAGTTTGTCGATAAATAATGTTTTTCGATCGAAAAAACAGTGTTTTTCGAAAAATACTGTTTTCGAAATTGTTATTTTCTGAAATATCCGTTTATAGACTGGCAACATACAAACAGTCAGTAAAAAGTAATTTAATTTAATCACATGTTCGGTCGGTCAGGTATAGGAAACAAAATATCATTGTTAGGCCAAAAACAAAAAATTGTTATGTTGTCCTCGACCGCCCGCATGTCATTTTAGGGCCGCTCCGATTTTTTTTTTTTTTCCCGATTTTTTTCTTCTTTTTCAGATTTTTTTTTCTTTCAGATTTTTTTTTTCCAGATTTTTTTCAGATTTTTTTTTTAAACAGTTCAAATGGCATTGAATATTAAATTGAGTGTTTATAACATATATGTGCGGCTCTTAGAGTGATTTTAACTTCTTGTTGGCTGTACTTTGAGCTTCTGCTGGTAAAAATAATAATAATAATTTTAAAAAAAATCCGCCCGCCCGCCCCTCCTCTCTGAAAGCTGTGGAGGACAACATAACAATTTTTTTGTTGTTGGCCATATCATGATACTTACACATCTACACAACATACCACTAACATTTGTTTCGTAATCGGAAATCTCAAAACCAAGGGAAAAAGCATTTCCTTGGCATTTAAAACCCTTTTAGAAAGATTTTTATCTTAATTTTCTGTAGAATATTTTACTTTTTAACATCACAATATTCCCAGCAAAATTTTGCTTTGGATTGTTCAAATAAATCACACTGTTGAAACTGGGATGGGACACTTATGTAATATTTAATTAGTGTGCACCTGGTGAATATGCTGTAAAATAAATAGGCAGAATACATAGGCACTAGTAAAACCTGTCTCTAGTCAAGCAATTACTATAATGGTTTTTCCTCGGATGACAAAGGCAGCTCAAATACATTTATATCCGACCTGGCTTACTACACACAATAACACAAAAGGACTAATTTGTCTGTTCTGATATTTCTGGTACTTCTCTTCAAAACTTACTACATATATAGTCACAAAATTATAATTTGAGCATAAAGTTTCTTTAAATCAATTAACAATTTTCAAAGCAAAGCCTTTCGGTGTTCACCGTACCACATATCAGTGTACACTGGGCCTATTACATTTTTTTGGTCTAAAACTTTTTGTTTTTGGTTATGAGGGTCTAAGTTTGGTACTAAGACCCCCCCCCCCCCCCCAGTACATATATAAGACCCTTGGTGCCAAAATACAGTGGCGTACCCAGCTTTTGGAAACTGGGGGAGGGGGGGGCACGGTATAGTTGTAACCGATGTAAGGCATGATGTACCGACAAAAAAATCGTAAAAGTGACCCATTTTTCCCCCGTCAGCAGCTGAAATCTTGATAATGGGTCTTAGGTGTTAGGAATGTACACACCCGATTCCAGCTGTCTTAACAATTTCCACGCGGCAGGCGTCTACAGTCGACATTCCAAAATGTCTCAAACAGTTTAAAAAATGTCAAAATTGTTAAATTTCATAACCATATTTGGAATCACCATGTGAATATGTATTAAAATAAGTACAAACATGCCTTGTATTGGTTCAGTAATCATTGAGCTATAGACTTTGAAAATTGGGAAAAGTTTCTGAAAATCTGTTTTTATATGGTAAAACCAATAGCCGCATGCAAAGTGTTAAGTTTTACCTGGCTGTAAAAGAGTACAGTCATTATTGTCTGAAATATCACAAATTAAAGTAGAGACTGCCCAGACTATCTGTATTCAACAATAACTGTAGAAATCACTGATCATAATTTTGCACTAGACTTTCAATGTTCAATAGTTATTGGACATGATAATGTTAACACTTTCCACGCGGCAGGCAGCTGTAGACGACCTTTCAAAATTTCACAAAATGTTTAAAAAATTGCAAAATTATTGAATTTCATTACCATATGAAGAGGTATTTTGCAAAAGGGCTATGGTGCATTTTTTCAAAAAATGAGTTTGATATAGAAATGTATAGGGAAAAATCATATGTTTCAAGGAAACAAAGTCATTTTTTTCAAAAAGACCTACATCTCATTGTAAACAGCCATTGAAATGGTTGTTTTGTTGCAAAAGGGCCTGTATCCAGAATTAAATCGGGATACAGGCCCTTTTGCAACAAAACAACAACTTCAATGGCTGTTTACAATGAGATGTAGGTATTTTTGAAAAAAATGACTTTATTTCCTTGAAACATATGATTGTGACCTATACATTTCAATATCAAACTTATTTATTTGAAATGATTAAAATAAATGATTTTTTGTGTGTGGTATTTTTTCTTTATGTACAAACAGATGGAGTTTTGTTGCAAAAGGGCCTACATCCAAATTTTCAAAAAATGTAAACATGATTTAAATAAAAATAAAACTAGCACATTTAAAATTTATTTCAATTTCAATTAGTATGTAGTGTACCTCTTTCATAATCCATTCAGTTTTTCAATTGCTCAACTTGAATATTTAGAAACAGTTTTTTTACTTTTTCTCAATAAGAGCCAAAGTGGATGTAGGCCCTTTTGCAAAATACCTCTTCATATATGGAATCACCATGAGAAATGCATTGAATTAAGTACAAACATGCCTAGTATTGGGTCAGTAATCCTTGAGATAAACTTTGAAAATTGTGAAAGGTTTCTGAAATCTGTTATGTGTATGGTAAAATAAAAGCCGTATGGAAGGAAAGTGGTTGCGAAAAGGTAAGGGACATTTTTAAGATAGGTGAGGATTATAGATCCAAAAAGGGGATCATCCAATTACATCATGTTTACAAAAGGGCCAATTGTCCATATGATGACCCCTTATATCATGTAATCCTCCTTTAATGCCCAATGTAATGCCCCTGCTCATTTAATGACCCCTTATATCATAATCCTTCTTTAAGGGGGGTGTGGACTCACAGGTACAGCCTCCGTAAAACTGCCGTAACTTCTTCAATATTCATTTAATCTGTATAAACGTATACAGTTTTTTGCAGAAAAGGGTTCAATGAATCCAACCATGATAATGAAATTGACCATTTTGTAAAAAAATTATAAAAAACACCTTTTTTGACCCATTTTAGGTTTGGAAAAGATAAACTCAAAATCTATTTTGTTAAATTTTGTCATACTAGTTTTATGATAATCCTGATAACATTCCCCAGGAGAGGTTTTTTTTTTAATATCTTATTTTTTATTTTTTGAGTTACAGACCAAAAGGTGCCAAAAAATGTGATTTTTTACCGTCAAAATCATGAAAATCACCATTTTTTGGCACTTTTTGGTCTGCAACTCAAAAAATAAAAAATAAGATATTAAAAAAAAAAACTGCTCCTGGGGAATGTTATCAGGATTATCATAAAACTACTATGACAAAATTTAACAAAATATATTTTGAGTTATCTTTTCCGAACCTAAAATGGGTAAAAAAATATGTTTTCTATAATTTTTTCCGAAATGGTCAATTTTATTATCATGGTTGGATTCATTGAACCATTTTGGAAAAAATTAAAAAAAACACATTTTTTGACCCATTTTAGGTTCTGCAAAGATAACTCAAAATATATTTTGTCAATTTTGTCATACTAGTTTTATGATAATCCTGATAACATTCCCCAGGGGATCATCTTTCTTTTTTTTTGAAAATCTTTTTTATTTTTTGAGTTATAGACCAAAAAGTGCCAACAAATGTGATTTCCCCCCCCCCCCAAAAAAAAAGAAGTGATTTTCATGATTTTGGAGGTAAAAAAAAAATCACATTTTTGGGCACTTTTTGGTCTATAACTCAAAAAACTCAAAAAAAACTCAAAGAGAAGCACACCCAGGGAGTTAGGGTTAAGACGGATTCTCAAAGAGGTGATCCTTAACCCTAACCCTAAGTCAGTGGCGTAGCTAGGATTTTTTTCAGGGGGGGCAAGATTTCTGAAATTTTCGTAAAAGGTTGCCCCAAAAAAAATTCCAGACACCAATTCGTGATTTTCACGTAAGTGGGGGGGGGGTGGGGGGGGGGGTAGGGTCAAACAAATTTGCACGGTCAAAAGAAAATTGCACAGTACATGTACTATATGTACAATTTTGCCTTATATTTGACTATTTGGGTCTTTTCTAATCTCGGTCTTTTAGCATTTTTTTCACTATTTTTTTTTTCTTCCCTTATTAATTTTTTTTAGAGGGGTGGGGGGGGGGCACAAATAGGTTTTGGGGGCGGGGGCACAAATGATTTTTTTCCCGTCAGGGGGGGGGGGGCATTTCCCCCCCCCCCCCCCCTGAGCTACGCCACTGCCCTAAGTCCCATAATGCTACAAATGTCCACGGTCCAAGTCTAGATCTGTCTGTGCCAGCTGACGTGGCACTTTTTGGATGAAATAATTGCCCCAGGCTACAATATAGTTGGGCGAATATACTCGCCCTAGTATGGCTGGCCCCCGTGGCGCACTGGTAGAGCGTGCGTCTCGCAACCGAGAGGTTGTGGGTTCGAGCCCCGGCGGCGGCACCACTCTTTTTGTCTGCGTTTTTGTCGTTGAAAAAAATTCCCTTGGAAAATGTGGGTAGGAGGTTATGGGTTAACAAGGATTAAGCTTGACGAATCATACTGATTATTCTTAGCAGAGGATATAGGTCCTCAAGACAGAGTTGAGACTGAAATGAACATGAAGTTAATTGTGTGATTCAGATTTGTTAGGAAATCTTTCTCTAGCCTAACCATTTTGGGCTATTTTAAGATGATGACACATGACTACCGATCCATCAAGTTATACCCTTAGTGCGGATTCAGGTTGAAAAATACACCCTTTTTCTCTGAAATTTGCAAAGTTGATACCCCAAAGCACGGGTCCGCAAAAAGAACCCTTGTGTTTTCGATCACACGGATGATTACAACATATACCTGGGTGGCCCCCCGGGTATGCAAGTCATGTCTTATCATAGCAAATTTCAGTCCACAAACCTGATGCTAGTCCATCCTCTAATTTACCCCCATCTTTCACAATGTCCTTGACAGCCAGTGATTCTAATCGTCCAATCAAAACTCTTGTCCCTCCTTCACTTTGCTTCACAATCCTACATGCGCTTGTTAATTTACCCATAATGCCTCCTGTCACATCATGACTGGAAACAGAAGTTAACAACCTCGTTGTTATGCTACCATTTTGATTGACAGTTATATTTGGAATTTGATTTGCTCCTGGCTGGTCGGGTGGTTGGTCGTAAATTCCATCAACATCGGTAAGAAACAGCACCCTCTTCGGGTGAAAATGTTCACATAGTACCTGTAGTAAAAAAGAAGTATTCATTTTCAAATTTTCCTCAATTGCTATAAATATTGTGGCCTGAGGACCAACATGTGATTTGATGGAAAAGTTTACAAAAAAATAAATCAACAAACCTTTTCAGATTTGTTTTCTTTAATTTTCATTCAAAGACCCCTTTTTCGGAATAACTTTCCAAATTTGTCACCCATACCACCTTTTTGTTAATTTGACAAGAAGCACTCACCCAATAACCCTAGTTTCACTTCCTAGGGTTAGGAAGTTCAACATATATTCGATAACCTCTAGCCTTTGGGCCGGAGGCCTTTTCATTCCTCCCCAGGGAGATTAAAAAGGGTTCTTAACTTCAGCTCATCGCCACAAACTTAACATTTCACCATCCCCTACCCGGGATACTCACCTCCACGATTGCATCTCCCCCGAGTATACAGCATCCACTTGATCTGTCTAAAACCGCATCGCCATGAATTATGGGTAGTAAACCGTCATCCAGTGATCGATTCAAAACTTCCATCATATCAGAAACAATACCTGTCTCTTTTTTGTCATCTGTTATCCAACTATTGAAAGGCTGATAGAAATAAGATAAACACATTAGAAATGTATTAGGCAACCAAATCAAATAAAACCCCTGTTATATGATGTCCTGACGAGGACCGCTCGATAGTCCGACTGTTATATAATCCGACGTCTCTATAGTACGAATCTGATCTGAATCAGATAAGGAGGTTCTTTAATCCAAAAACAGGGCTCTTTTACAAAGGTTCTCTTCTTTAAAAAAACCTGAATTTCTACTGTTTGGATCCCACCACCAATTGTCTAAGATCAACATTGAACACATACATCGGTAACTCCACAACTGCCTCAGTCTCCAAAGCTCGGAATCTGGGTGCAATTTTCGACTCTTCCATGACTATGAAAGCACACATCTCCAATGTCATTCGCTGCTCAGCATTTCAGCTATGTAATACCAGCAGAATCCGCAAATATCTTAGTCGTGATGAGACTACAGAACAAATTATTAATTCGTTTATAATTAACCTCTCGTCTTGATAACAACAATGAATGCTCTTCTTTATGGATTACCAGCTAATGAATCTATCGTCTTCAAAAAATTCAAAACACTGCAGCTCACATTCTCTAAAAGATCTTACCGTATTACGCCAATTTTAAAGGGACTCCATTGGTTCCCTGTAGCTCAGAGAATTGTTTTCAAACTACTGCTGAAAAATGTATCAACAATGTTGCCCCATCATATTTATCTGAATTTGATCAAACTATGTGCCAACTCGCACTCTTCGTTCTGGAAAAAATGCAATTTCTTCAAGAAAATATATCTTAGCGCTCTTGGGGAGACAGATCTTTTGCTATTGCAGCTTCTTGTCTCTGGAATGAATTTATTATCCATATAAAACTGCAACAACTGTTACAATCTTCAAAAAAATTGTTGAAAACACATCTGATGTCTGAGAACTTTTTGTAATGATTAAGTAGTTTTATTGTTGTGGTTTATCGTTTTTTAATTAATTTTTATCTTTTTTATGTTTGTGCCTTTGAGCGCTCTTATTTAAAGTGGATATGTGCCTAGTCACTATTATTATTATTATTCCGTAAATAAAAAAGCTTCTAAAAGTCCAACGGTTCTATATATAGTCCGAAAATGATATAGGTTCTATAATTCAATTTTTTTCATTGGTAAAAAAGGTTTTCTAGTCCGAAAATAAAAAAGGTTCTATAGTTTGAATATTAGAAAGGTTCTTTAATCTAAATATCCTGAAAGGTTCTATAGTCCAAAAACTGATAAAGGGTTCTCTAATCCGAAAAAGTTAAAAAAGGTTCTCTAGTCCGAATTAAAAAAAACCATGATCATATAGTTTTTCGGACTAAAGACTTGATCGTTTTTCGTTTTGGATATAGAACCTTTTCATTTTCGGACTATAGAACCTTTGTAATATAGAACATGTTTCATTTTCAGACTATTAAGGACCTTCGTACTATAGAAACATATTTTTTGGCGTCAGATTATAGAACCATCAGACTATCGATATGTCACTACCGGCCTGACAAACCCATTTAAACAAAAAATCCTAACACATTTTGCAAATTATCTTGATTTGTTTTCAGCATTTTGAAAAAAAATTGACAGTCGGAAATTCCTAAAAGGTTTTGAGCATTTCCAAAACTGAGAGGTCCGTTTGGCTGTAGAACAAGTCTTTTTCTGTACCCTTACATGAAGGGAGAGAATTAGTAGCCTGTTATGTTATAGTTTATGGTGCCTTGTTCAAGTCTGCTGGTGAGCGTGATACTCGATAGGCCTGGGTGGGGGCACTACCCATGGTAAAATAAAAAGGTACCGGGTTAGTATCCGATACTTACCGGATACTAATCCGATACCACTTGGATACTTTTTTTGCTAGTATCCACAAGTATCCGCATGCGGACGCCTTTTTGGGTTATATCCCACTAGCGGATACTTTTAGCTTAAGCTTACTAATTTTACACATTTTAGCCATTTTACTACCATCAGCATTACAGTGCAACAATTCACTACTCTAGATAATAATATGATCATCTACATCCAAATAAAATGATAATGCCTTGAATAGAAGGCAATCAGCCTGCATGCAACACCCAACTGCCATGTTCCTCATCAGCAAATTTGAAATGACAGTCTTGGTCATGTGACCACATAGCCTTCGCATCTAATTATAATTGAAGGGTATACAATACCATTCGAATGGTATAATACCATTCGAAGAGTATACCAGTGTTATACCATTCGAACACCATTCAGGTCCACTAAAATTGAAGACTATGATTGCCCGAATGCTATTGAATGGTATAAAACCAGTATAATACCCTTCGAATGTTGTTTGAAGAGTATTCGAAGACTATAATACCATTCATGTTGGGTAATTAAGGGCTGACATTGGAAAGAGGTATTTGCTGCCATGAAGACCCCTTCTTTTACCCTCTTCTTCTAGCTCTTAAGACCCCCCTTTTGAGCCTGCCTCAGCTCTTTTTTTAAGACCCTCGTTTCATCGAAAATTCAAAAATTGCATTCTTACTAATCAAATGTGAAAAATTACAAACTAGTTCTTTAATACCTACTTTTTCGAGAAAATCAGTTCTAGAACGGATTTTCTCGAAAAAGTAGGTCTTAAGAACTGGTTTGTCAAGTACATCCCTACCAAAAAGAAAGTTGAGTGCACCCCCACCCCCCACACTGGCTGGTTGAGAGAACAAATCTGAAGCTGCTAGACCAGAATTTGAACAAGGCACCTTTGATCAGCTAGGTTATTTTAAAAACTTCTGCAAGCTAAAATAAACATGGAACACAATATTACAGTGTAACACGTTCAATGCAGGCCTGGAATAGCACCCGCGCCCGTAGCGGGTAATTGTTTGCGCCGGGCGGTTAAAGATGCAAAAAAGTACCTGACCGATTGACTGGTAAAATTGTTCAAACTCATGTAGGGCCTATAATAAAAGTGAGATACTGGCTGGTGGAATTTCTGTCGGGTAGGTATTTTCATCAGTTATAATTATACCTACCCAACTGGCTGGTTGAAACAAATCTGAAGTTCTAGCACTAATTCGATGTTTGAATTTTGATATAATTATGACAATAATTAAATACATTTTTTGATTCAGACAAGCAGCTGGGGTGTGATAAATTGTCAACTCGGTCCTTATTCCTGCCTATAAATTGCACGCTGAAGAATCATTTTACCGTATTATCCCTATTAAGCGCCCATGCCCTTATAAGCGCCCACCCCTGTTTTTCTCAATGACTATACCAACAAACAATCTCTATAAGCGCCACCTGCTTTTCAATTACCGTAGCACTGTACAACAACATTTTTCACCACAGTTTACAGTTTACTTTTTGATCGCACATGGTTTTCTGCTAGTGCAACCTTGCCGAATTCAACAGTGTTTATGATAAATGAGTTTAAAAAGGTAACTTAATAAGCGCCCACCCAAAATGACTGTGCTAACCGCCCTGGGCGCTTAATAGGGATAATACGGTATATATGTTACATGGGGATATTGCCTTGTCCTGCCAAATCGCAACATTTAAGATTTACTCCCAACATGTTTGTACTTACTGATATCCCCACTGCGGGAATTCCTTGTTGAACAAAAGCCGATACAATTATGCTGTTCAACTGTGGAATAAAATAGTAACAACTTTAAATGATGTACAGGGTGAGTAAAAAAAAAATATATATATTTAAAATATTTCTTGCCAAAATATGAAGGCAAACAATGCTTATTGTAAATGCATTTATCATGGTGATTCTATTTATGGTGATGAAATTCAATAAAGTTGACATTTTTTAATCATTTTGTGAAATGTTGGAACTGTCGTCATCTGCAGACGCCTGCCGTGTGGAGAGCGTGTTAAGATTGGATATTGCTGTCTGCTGATTTAAAGAAGAAAAATTACTGTAAAATTACTGTAAAATCTTCTATTTTCTTTGTCTAATTCCTAAATATCTCAAAATGTATTTTACCAACAACTGCAACCTTTTGTCGTGACAACTAGGATACTAGTATGGTAAACATACATGTAATAAGGTTGTTACCAGTAGCGTAGCCAGACGGGGGCAAGGGCAGGCAGAGTGCCCCCCTGAAAAAAATATGACCGGGAAATAGGGAAGGCAGCGGGAAATCGGGAAGGCAAAGGAAGGAAAGAAAGAGAGAAGAGGAGACAAAAAGGGAATGAAAGGGAAAAGGGAAAGGAAACGTACAGAAAGGAGAAAGGAAGACAGACAAATTAGTTGAAAATTGCAGTTTTTCATGCCTGTATGGGGACGCAACGCCCCCACCCCCATGACATTTTATATGATAAATGGCGAATGTTGGTCAACATTTTCAGATGGTAGTTAGTATGCCTAAGTATTACTTTGATGCAAAAAACCTGATTTTCAGGATAATTGAGGGCGCATTTCCATACGTATCTCTCAATGCCCCTTTAACTCTAGTTTTACCTTAGTCACAAATAACTTACCTTGGTCACAGACAATCTAGTTTTACAAAGTCCCATCTGTATATGTTTGATCTCTGCCGATGTCCTGCTTTTAGTGTAACCGTTAGCAACACCATATTCCTTGGCTTGAAAATGACCGAAGGATCTGTTGCGTAAATAACAAAAGCATAGCTAAAAGTAACGTAAATAAGACTAAGACAGACATTCCTATTTAGAGTTCTACAGGGTGTCAATCTTTTTTGACCAACCTTTGAGTGATCGTAACTTCAAAAATAAGCATCCAAATGTAATGCAAATTTGGATGGAAGTGTTTTATGACTATATGTGACCCGACACATCCAAATAGACAGGTTGGAGGCAGCAGAAATTCTGATTTATTGATATATGACACAAAAGAGCATATTTTATGCTTTAAAATGATACCATGTTCATATGTTGAAGGTAATCGGACATTGTAATCACAAGATATGAATTGAAAAAGTATATATTTTTCTTTTCTTTATATTTCACCAAATATATTCTCCTCTAACTCAAAACTGTGTTTGCCGACAACATATCCATTTTGATGTGACTGGTCACATAATCACTCATATCTACAAAACCTGGGGGGGGGGGGGGTAATTAGTGGATATGAGGTCACAGGGATGTGCCGCCAAATAGGGTCCCATTTTTCACCCGTCTTGTAAATGAATGACCCCTTTTCATAACCATTTAAGACACATTTATGGGTCTAAAATCCTTAAATTTTCTGTTTTTCACGGAAAATCTGTCAAATATGTAGGACAATTATGGGTCGCTGGTAAATATATGGGTTCATTTCCCCGGGCATTTCCCCCAAAAAATTGGTAAATGTTTGGGTCAACTTTCCTTTTGCTAGCAGCACATCCCTACTAAAGAGGATCTGATAACCCCCACACCCCCCTTCCCCGGTGGGGGCACTGATATTTGAAAAGGGTATAGGTATGTGCCGCGCTGAAGACCCCCCTTTTCACCCTCTGCTGCTAGTTCTTATGACCCCCCTTTTGAGCCTGCATCAGTTCTTAAGACCCCATTTTTATTGAAAATTCAAAAATCGCGAAATTTTGCGTTCCAAAGCCCCAATTTTTCGAGACCTATTTTTTGGAGAAAAAAATCAGTTCCTAAGACCCTATTTTTCGTCATAAAATCCACTCAGTTCAGTTCTTTAGCACCCCTTTTTGAGACCCTGGGCGGCACACCCCTACCCAAAAAAAAGTTGAGTGCCCCCCCCCCCCCCCCCGGGCCCCCTTCAACACTGCTCAACCATATCAAACTAAGTGTGCTCCATTCAAATAGTATTAGGCCAAGTAAAAAGATAAAGCAGTTTCTCATCCCCTCGCGCACCAATTTTCAGGAATTCTATAATTTTCTTTTTTTCCCCTTTATTCTAATAAATATAAAAGGCTGACATCTTGGTAATAGATTTACTTTAGTCCAATGAGCATTTTAAAGCAGGTTTTGTGTTAACCAACCCCCGCCCCAGAGTCATGAAATAAAAAGATTTTACAAAGGCCTTGTGCCCTTTAAGTTACGCAACCAAGCAATTATGATTACCACACTGGTAGGGGTGATTTTACAATTGTTTACTAAAAAAAAATAAAAAAATAAACAGTGCCCTCATCCTCCCTTTTTTCAAAAGTTAGGACGAGAATTCATTCTTTTTTTGGCCTTCATTTAAAGGTATATTATGTGATCTTTCCAGGAAACGTCCTCAACATCGAAAAAAAATTGAAAGCAGATTTTCTTGCAGATTTACATTTTTGATCATAAATCGTACATACATTCCAAGTTACAGGGCGATACGATTCTTAATTACTTCAAAATCATGGTTTTAGAGTGAAAATAAACTGTCGGATTGTCGATTTTTGTCCGACAACTTATTTTACTCTAGTCTAAATTCACTCTAAAACCATGATTTTGAGGTAATTAGGAATCTTATCGCTCTGTAACTTTGAATGTATGTCCGATTTATGATCAGAAATGTAAATCTGCAAGAAAATCTACTTTCTAAAAAAAATCATGAATAGAGGGCGCTCTCTGGAAAAGATCACATAATATGCCTTTAATTACTTATATACCGTACTATACATTGTTAATCCACAAGAATCAACTTGGACTGGAGTATACGGTTTATTCCGTCAAATCAATTTATCCACCTAAAATTATAGGATTGCCCTCCTTTCTCACTATGACACCTACCCAGCACCATGTACTACAATGAATTTGCCTTCATCAGCAGCTAAATCTTCTTCTTCTTCATGATCATCATTGCCATCGCCTGCAAATATTTTGGCGGCAGTATTTATTGCATCAGCATTGACACTCTCGAATTGTTCTTTGAAAGTCACTGCTCTACCGCCTAATTTCACAATACATTCAACTTTGACATCACACATTTTGTAAAATGTTTAGATTCATGTAGCAGAACCTTTTCTGGTTCTAAACAAAGCTTTCAATTCAGGAAGTGTCGCCGAGTCACCGTTTTATCCATACTGCCCTACCATGACAAAAGGACCCAAGTAACATTTTTGGTGAAATTGAGTTACATAGTGGAGTGAACTAAGTGCACCATGTTACATATATTAAACATGACACTTATGTTCAGAAACCACTAATTAGTGAGTAATTAGCATGTCAAAACGACCCAACTGCATAGTCAATGACAAAATACCATGACAAAACGACCCAATTGCCTAGATTCTTTTATTGATCAACTTCATACATGTCAAGTGGTTGCACATCACCAGCCATCCATTCAGAGACAAGCTTTTCAAGTGGTTCTATTGTGTTTCCTCATGCAGTGTGTGTGTGCACAACATGCATAATGTTTGGAAGGGGCTAGTAAAACCATGACAGAAGAACCCAACAGCCAGTAGGGAGGTCACGCTGCATGTCATATTTTGTTATACGCAAGAAAACAATGGAGTCATAGTGACTCCAATATTTGCTAGAAATAGCTTCGGGAAATGGTCTATTGGGCAGCTCAAAAACTAAGAAACGTGTTAAAAATCATGTAGAATTTTAGAGGAGGGTCAATAACATCTGCAGAACAGTAAAATGTATAGTTTTAAACACGTTTGGTGACCAAATTTATGTCGTACAATACCGGAAAATTCACGTTTTGAAAATCCGTGGTCTTCAAAATTACAGGAATCCTAACTCATTCTAAACCTCACCAAATCATGAAATGAACCCTTGTCTACAAAAAAGTCCGTGTACGTATTGCTCTATCTGCTTGGAGATAGCGAAGACCACGGAAACCTCATAGCTTTATACCACGGAATGAAATCTGTCATTGACATTACATGGCGAAAATCGTACAGATTTGCACTGCAGACCTCTGTGTAGGAAGTGTTGACAATAGCATGACAATAGCAAGGTCGTTTGACTATTGTGTTTGTGCATGTTTGTGACGACTGACCCCGTTTAACAATCTTCATAGCTTTCATATAGGGCTTGAGTGACCTAACTATTGACTGCCAAGTGATACAATTTTAGCCAGGCCTAGTTAGAATTAAAATTTAATTCTCAGCTGTTATGACTTGCAAAGATTAAGAGCCAATGATTATTAATATTATTTGTGTTGTTGAAATTTATTGTTGTAGTTTGGTACCTTATTTAGTTGAATAAAATTGTTGCAAGCAAGTGACATAATTCAAAAATGCAAAAGTTATTCTTTTTTTCTATCAAAAATTAATGTAATGCAGTGACGAAGCTCTGAAGAAATGAGAGGGGGCAGCCCAATGATCGCACCTTGGTAGAGAATCGGGTTTGTCATTTACTCCAAGGTGTTTTGCTGTCACTTCTCTTCTTAAATGAAAATATTGTTGTGTCAACCATTTGCTTGCTCCTTCCTCTCCCTCATATATCACACTGGCTACGACACTAAAGTGATGAATTCCAGATGGATTTTTTTTTTTGGGGGGGGGGGCGGGAGATGTTGACAGTTTTATAGGTAAACTCGTTACACGAGGAAAATAAATCTGAATATTTAGTACATACTGTTGCATCCATTTAAATATTCAACAGTTCAATGTGTAATGTAAAAATACAAGGCCGCCAAAGAACACAGGAACTTTAGACACAGCGGGCCCTGCTTGTGGCTTGCAGTGGGGTGCGCGGGGGGGGGGGGGGGGGGGGGGGGGGGTTCCCCTGTTGCATGGGAGCTGTCTACCTCATATCAATCAGAAACTGAATAACTGACCAACAAATGAAACTTCCATTTTCACATTAAAATTACACTCTTTACGAAATTTAAAAAAAATGCAATGATCTGATACTCAATTTTACCCCAGACTCTGTTACCACCTCCTAAATGGGGCTGCCACTACTAGTTATGGATTACATAATATTGTTAACTATTCTACGTCACAAGTTAAATAAAATAGACAATTAATCGGGCTTAATCCTCTAATAGGGCGCACTTGGGTCTTTTTGTGAAAGTTATTTTGTAATATATTTTCAATTAACCACGACAAAAGGACCCAAGTTCCAGTTTTACCGTAAAATATTGAATTTAAAAAATATATAATAACATATCCATAAAGATGAGATATTGACTTATATAAAGCACCTAACAAGATATCAACAAAAATAAACACTTTGGAAGGCTTCTACAAAAAGACATTTCCTTTAATAACTCCGAACTACCAAAATGTCACTTGGGTCCTTTTGTCGTGGTAGGGCAGCATAGTTCAGGGCGCTTGTTTTTATTTACCATTTACATGTTGCTAAAATTGCTGTCGAATGCTGCCACACAATTTGTAAATTGGGCGCAATCAAGTAATATTCTCAACGCTGTTTGCGCCCTCTGAATTTTTGACAGCTTCGAAGGATTTCAGATGTCGTATAGCATGCATCATAGATGCATGCATGAAGTGGCTCGAACAAAAAGAGCAGTTTTGTCAACACAGAATCAAATCGAGAGCTACGTGTGCAGAGTGCGTGGTAAATCACCATTCCCCCTGTGGATACGATCTGAACGTTGTCACGGAAGTCGAGATTATACCAGTCATTGCCTTGCTGGCTGCTGATCTGTCAACATGGAGGTACTCCGGTTCGCGATTGGCTTCTCAACTTTACTTGCATTGTACACCGTTTTCCTAACATTCTGCGTTAGTTTAGCACAAGATGACGGAACTCAAGGTCAGGAGAATTCATTATAAGCCGTTATGCTGTAGTGTTTGTGTATAAATTAGTATAAATTGAGAGCAATAAAGCACTCGAAAGTTTCGAGTGAAAGTAAAGTTAGCCACGTAAGCATCACTAAATGAAGCCGGTCGTACAAATTAAGACCCAGCTGAGACGCTGTGTCTCTGTTGCAGACACAAGAGTGACGTGTCTGGATTATTGTAGGCTTTGAGTTGATAATAAAACTGTATTTCCGAGTACATTCCATCAATAACCGGCACCTGTAAACTTGTAAAGACTCATATGAACCATTCATTTGAACTCTAATAAAACTAGTCTTTTGATCTGACAAAATCATCACATGAATGAATGATCATGAAATAAAGTGCATTTAATTAAAGGTAGATGACCCGATCACATTTTCGTAACACAGAATTATTTCAAACATACGGAGATTTTTATATCATATGAAAGCTCGTATTTTTCTAATCTTCATACTGAAATTTGACGGCCTAAATCGGTACACAATTACGGAGAAATCGATGAAATAACGTTGAATTACCGCGAATGGTGGTAACCACCGATATAGTTTGTGTACTACTCAATGGGTACAGTTCACAGCATCTTGTGCGTCTAAAATAAGAACCATTAGAGATATGCAACTCAAATTTTGGAACACGACTTTTTAAAGGATGACCTTTCATGTAGAATAGAAAACTTCAAGTTGAAAATCGGAACATTAAATATTTGATACTTTTTATTATCATAATAATTTTATAATCATTGTATTTAATTTTAAATAATAGACTTGGACTTACTGGCATGAATTAAATTATCAAAGACCTTACAAATACACAGACTCAAACCTGGTCATCCTAATTCAGATTAGATTAGACCGCAGAGGCAGTGTTTACATGGGCACCACTACCAGATGAATGAGCACTATAATACTTTAATAATGTATACACAGTCTTTGTTGAGAATTTCAACAAACCAAACTGTATTTAATTGTGTTCGTTTAGCCCAAGCCTAGCCCAAATTCTGCTTGGTTTGTTTCTTATCCTGACCAAAGGCAAAGTGTAAACTTTTGATTACAAAAACAATACAATTTACAATTACATTGTGCAAATCGCCTCCAAATCCCAAGTATTTTTGGTGTCAGCTGTGGGATTTAGGTGGTCATGCCTTTTAAGCTTGCCTCCTTCTGTGTTACTCGCTGATTTTGGCTTTTGTGACATGGTTTTATCTTTACAAATTTACAAATTTATATTTTGCTTGTTTAAGTATACATTTTGTGAAGAAAATTGCATGAGAAATCCAAAATGCAATTGAAATTAGGGTAGGACCAAGTTCTAACATGGTATGCAAGGCATAGCCAGAGACCCGTCTGGGCGTCATATAGCTCGTTCACGTAGCGTACGTGTTGTCGTTCCTCCTCCCACTTCGTGGAGAATAGATCACTGATCGTATCGGAACGAGTCTGAGCCACCTCGGACTAGACGTCATATGGACGTCCTATTGCGAAATTTGATGCCCTAAAAATGCTAAAGCCTGTCCAATGGACGCCATAAAAAAGAATCCTTTATTACAAATCTGTTTTACGTTTTTGAATATTTGTTCACAATTCGAACACCAAAAAGGTGGGTATATAATATTTCGGGTCAAAAAACACTGTTTTGTGCGCAAACAAATATATTTTGAATTTTTATTTATAATAAAATAATAATAATTCGGAGCTCACGGTTTCCGATGCGGTCAATTTTCACGGACCATGGACGTTCCGCTCGCGCTGCTCACTGTACTTTATTTAATATTGGTCTCAGAAAAATATCAACTTTTTAATTGTTTCATTTAAAATCCATATTTTTTCTATTCCTACCCTTATCTTTACTTACTTGACATACTTGACATATTTGAATTCCTCATGAAATAACTCATCATATTATATAAATATCAAGGTTTACTACATGTACGTTGGTATTATGAGTTTTATGGTATTATCTATATTAATATACCGGCTAGAGAATATCTCCAATATTTATACAGGATGTAACAAAAAAAGTTATACAATTTTGAAAAAATAAATAACAATTAATTTCAATTAATAATCAATTTTTGATGTCATGATATTAAGGGAATTTTCTCAGCTTCTTAATAATAAGCTTTGTTTCATGAAAATCGGTGGTCAGGAAGCAGAGATATGATCAATTGTCTAAAATAGTCGTGAAACCATCTGTGCCACTTTGGCTAAATCACTGGGAAGAACAGTATGAATGGAGTAAAACCATGAATATAGGAATATAGAGTTGAAACAAATCTGAAAAATGTGGGGTGGGAGGTAGAGTTAGGGTTAAGAAGCAAATATTTTTAATTTTGTTTTTCTTCAAAAAATTTCTAAGTTGGGTTTATATAAACCCTAATCTTACCATATACCCAAAAATACCACAACTGCGCAAGTTGGTACCACCTGGCGTGGAAGTTTTTCGATGAAAAAATTGACCCAGGCTATTATATGAGGCAAAACATACTGAGCGGAGTAGCCATGACAGCCATGGTGTAGTTTGGTGCTGGAGGTACCTGGTTCAGATCGGGGGGATATTTTGGCCAATTTTCCACATTGTAAACAATTCTGAAAAAAGTGGGGGGGGGGGGGGGGAGGGGTAGAGTTAGGGTTAATGATACCCCGGCCCTCGCTTATAAAACTTGCTCATTGATTGTGTGTTGGATTTTGATCGCGACAGGAGCATGCGCAGATGCGATTTTTGTGTAAGTGGTCTGTGATTTTGTCAATATTAGATTTTACTGTGATTTGTCGATTAAATGCAAAATGAAACAACGCCCCCGGGTGGACTCGAACTACCAACCTTTCGGTTAACAGCAGAACGCGCTAACCGGAGGCGGTTATTTGCTAGGCTGTTTTGGTTTGTCATGTTCATCCCCGCTACATGCCCGTACACTTCCTTGCATAGCCGGGCATCGTTTTTTCTAAAATGTTGCCTGAATATTGTTGTTGCTGTGTACCTAAATACATGTGCTGTCTGTTGAATTTGGAACCAACGTTTAATTTGAACTGTCTATTTTCAATAAAAAAATACTCCAATTCGGGAAAAAATTCACAAAATCTCACAGACAACAAATAAGCACATCATTTTACTCGACCTAGAATTTCAAACTTACAAATTTGGCGTTCCGAAAATATCGGAAGAAGATTTTTGAAAATTCTGTTACTCTCGACTGGCTTGACCAATTTTGATCCGGTAAAAAGTATTTTGATATACACTCGGCAAAAGAAGTTCTTGGACACTTAAATTAAATTAATATTTAATAGAATATATATAATTATATATGGCTCATTCCATGAAGTTGGGGCATTTGTTAAAATAGCAGAATTTGGTACTTTAGGCAGCTTATAAACTGTTTTACTCTATGTGTATATCAAAAAAATGTAGTGTCCAAAAACAGTACTAGGTTATAGTATTGAGCCATGAAAAAAAAAAAAAAAATCGACCCTTCCTTGAAGAAAAAAAAAAAAAATGAGGTGGTGTCCAAGACCATTTTTGCTAAAAAACGTGACATGGAAAACACAACAATTAATATGAGTTTTATGTAAGCAAAACTATCATAGAATTGCTTGGAAATCGATTTGATTAATAAAAGATACATGTATTCATAGTTTACTGACCAAAACACCTCGTCACGCTGGACTGATTTTTCACCCAAGCAACATGAAAATTGCCTTTCCGATGCTACGCACGGTGTCCACAAAATATACACGTGTAGCATCGGGAGTTTTCATTGCTGAATGGGGGTAGTTCTCTATCATATATTTTTTAATTATTTTCCAAAATTAAGAGCATTTATCATTTGAAAACTATTGCAAATGAAAATAAATTTCATGAAGACCATTCCATATATTCATGAAAAAGTATACCGTGCCGTGTGCATGGTGTCCTAACCATAAAATGTAGCATCGTGATAAACATCCTATGCAATTTGTGGGAATCCCCCCCTGGAGATAAATAAAACATTCCATATTTCTTTTTGTAAGGATATAGGTCAATAGCTATCAGGTTTGTTTGGAATTTGCCACATGTGGGCTAGTTTTATCAAGGTTTCAGTCGCTGGTGTCCCGTTGTAGCATCGGGACTTTTATGTAGCATCAAAATGTAAACATTGGATAGTTTTGTGAATGGTAAGTGCGATTGTAATTATTTCTTAATGTTGCTTGTATGTCTGTATTTATTAATGCATTTTTATTGAAAGGGAAACACTGAATCAGAATTTCTTTTCATGTTATGATATTAATTTTGAGTCACGGACGCCATAATAATTTGCCGTCCATGTAGCATCGGGCATAGCATGGGCAATATTTTGCATTGGGTATCGTTATAGTTCGTTGAAATTGTCATTTTTTTGTAGAATCACATCATTAATAAACTTTGAAGTTAATAATGAATTAGTTTTTGCTCTTTTAATGCTAATAATATAGCTTACCAATACGATGCTACATCGACACCATGTCCATGTAGCATTTCATAAAATTTGCCTAATTAGACTAAAACAATTACCCCATTCGAAATTATCCATCACCCAAAACATTCAAAACATTGCCTACATTTTACTACACTTTCAGAAAAAAGGCATATTATGAGAGATGTATATCTAATGAAATATATTAATACACAATGCTACATGGACACCATTTCCATTAGCATTTCACTGAATTCACAATAAACATTCCCTTATTTTAGTTTTATTTACTATAAATAAAACAAATAATTGTAAATCATTTAAGTTCTCTATCCTTTGCTATTCTTTTTCATGTTAAATGAATAATAAATAAAATACTCCAGCATGATTTTAATATAAATATTTTCCTGCAACACAAAAAGTGCAACATGCATAAATAATCTACTCCAATATCAATACACAATGTTCCATGAAGATACTAAGCCATAGGGTTTATTTTGTTTTGCTTTGCAGGTTCTTGACATTAATTCAGAAGACAGTTCTATCGTCCTGGAATTTATGGAGATGAAGACAAGGAACCCATCATTTTCAAAAACTAGTACCTTTCCAAAGAAATCCATCATGGCAATTAATTATTTTTTTTGCAAACTGACTTTTTAAGTGATCAAACTTTTCAATCATCTTTATCAATAATAGAGGATGATTAAATCAGAAACGAGCAAAGAGACTAAGATCACAAAGGGTACTTTAAGAACAACACTGCATGAAGTTTGTTTCAGTGGACATCTTAAGTTTCTTTGATCAATGGTGTATTGTTATTGTGTAATTGTAAGAAATGGTGTATGTGTATCATAGGTAATTATGTTTTATGCTTCATGGCAGGTTATCTTTTTGTGTAATTTGTAGTTTTACAATCCATGTTATTAATTTTATCGTGTGCTTATAACATAAAAAGTTAACATCATAGTACATCCTCTCTATTGATCTGAAAAAGATGCACCTGTTCAAGCTGTTCCAAATATTTTAGGGCACGGTGTCCATGTAGCATCGTAATACTTAAGTACACAGAAAAGGTAAATTTTACATGAACAGTGTTTAGATAAATTTCAAGCAATTCACTCTGTGTATCTACTTGATATGATGAACAAGTAGACAAACCATTCACACTCAAATAATTGTAACAGTATGAATAGTCTTATTATTAACAATGTTACAAGACGCGGTGTCCATGTAGCATCGGTAGTGCATTTTATAACATTATACAGGTAAATAATACTTCATATACTTACTTTATGACTATAATGTAATCAATGTGCATGGTTTATAGAGTACTTTACATCAAACAAATATTGATATGTACTTTATTTAAATTCATTATACAAATTGCAAAATAAAGAGTCACTTTTCAATGAGTTTTTACATAAAACAGTTAATCTACGATGTCTTGTTCGTTAAGTTATGTTCAACCTAGACAAATCTGGTTTCTTTTCATGTATTTGTGGTTCCAAGTAGTTAATTGAGGTATAGAAACTTGGCCCACATCTTAAGCTAATTTATTAGAAAATGATATGGAAATGGGAAATGGTGTCCATGTAGCATCAGGATTTTTGGAAATGTCATCCAACTGTTCAACATGTGCGGTTATTTTACACCAAATGTTACATTAAAATAAAAAGTTCTACATTGGACTTTGGTAAATGTAGAACCTAAAAAAGAAGAAAGAGTTGGAAAATATCCATTTTGAAAATTTCACTTGGATGTCACATAATATGCCCCAACTTCATGGAATGAGCCATATATGATTATATATATATAATTGTATATCAAAATAAGCAGAAAGTAATCCTCTAACAGCTTAACGTGGAATTTAGTCATGATCACTCATGCATGGCAGATCCCATTCACTTGACAATGGCAAGAAGATTGCAAAAAATTGGATAATCCCTCCATTCAAATGACTGTAAATGCTCATTTTTTGCAATTTCCTTTTACGCACCTACCATTGCTTAATGAATGTGCTCAGCCATGCATGAATGCATACATCTTAATTTCATACAGACAAGATAGATAATTATTGTCTGCTTATTTTGACATGCAATTGTTTAATTTATATTAAATATTTATGTGAAATATTTGAACTTCAATGAGTGTCCAAGAACTTCTTTTGCCGAGTGTATATCAATTCGCGCCAACATAGAAAAACTGACTCGAGGGCAATCAGTGGCTAGCAAAATCTTCTGCGCAGCCGTTCAATGTACGAAGTCAATTTACGAGTGAATCGATTTGGAATTTTCTGCTAGCATCAGGAAAACCCCGATGATGCGAGTGACGTCATTTAATGAGCGACGCCCTTCACGAATTAGCTCATTAGCATAATTGATGTCCGTGAACACGAGGGCAATCAGTGGCTAGCAAAATCTTCTGCGCAGCCGTTCAATGTACGAAGTCAATTTACGAGTGAATCGATTTGGAATTTTCTGCTAGCATCAGGAAAACCCCGATGATGCGAGTGACGTCATTTAATGAGCGACGCCCTTCACGAATTAGCTCATTAGCATAATTGATGTCCGTGAAATGTATCACGCAGTTTGATAAGTGGCCCTGAAACTTAGAGTGACTGCAAATGTTAAAAGCCCACTATTTGTGTCCTTCATTTAAAATTTAAAAAGTACAAATGTAACAATTTAGTCACACATACACCCAATTAAAATGTTGACAGAAACATGTTCACCCTTGAGATTTGTCGGACAACCTGACAGTTTGATTATTTTATGAGTGGGTTTCTCGTTCGCAGGTAGAATTCAATAGTTTGACACTGTGTTAAAAACTGTTACAGTGTTTCCGGGTATGATCACAACTGCACACAAGTTTATAAAGACAATATAGTAGGGAATGTAATATCGAGGGCTGAGCGCCAGAAGGCCGTAACTCAAAAAATGCTATTTTAAGATAATCAACTTTTAAATATTTGGGACTCAGTACAATACACTGTAGCACCCAAATTATAACTCTCATTTAAAATTCAGAGTGTTTATGAGTTATCTCTTTATGGTTCTGAAAATCTTGGTTATAGAGATTATTTTTGTACCAAAATATCAATTTACCCAAAAGATAAGTTCCGGCCTTCTGGCGCTCATCAACCTTCGATATGATGAAAATCTGACAAAAATATATGTTGCCAAATTCCCAAAAGTGGAAGAAGAATTCCTTTTATAGCAAAGTTCTTAAAAAAAAACCCGGTCAAGATCGATGAGCCCAGCCCAGCAAAGTCTCCTGATAAAACAAACTTCATTTTTAGCCTATATAACTTTGTACTTGAGCGAAAAAAATAAGTGTAAAAAATTGACACAGATCGCAGATAATATTATATATTGCTTTTATCAAAGTGACACCACTAGATCCAGATGTTTTTTAGCAAACGTGATATTTTGCATCTTTAACAACAAAAATTGAAATTGAGTTACATTGTATACTGCCTTCAAAAAGTGTTTTTACTGCCATGCCCATATTGCCATAAAAGTGTGTAAACGGCTGGATTGTGAACCACCATTGATAGTACGAGTGATGTCGTTTTATTATTTATGTCAGAAATCTAAATATTCATCATCATTTATGAGCCATTTTATATTCCAAAGTTCCACATCATATTCAGCTCCAAAAGCTATAAACTCTGTTTATTTGCATCTAGATGGTCCAGGTGGGACAGCAAATGGGCATAACATGTAATAAATTGTACAGTACAGTATAAATGAGGTCATACATCCAAGATCCGTGATTGGTAAAATAAAAAAAATTGTCAACATTATCAAACATTTTCATAAAATTTGAAGAAAAAAATGAAATCGTGGCAATTATCTATTAAAGATAATATTAATCGGTGGGCCTGTAAAACCTGAGTTTTTGTCTCAGTCTAATTGCTTTCACTATGACCCAAAGAAGACTTTAAGGATATCCCACAATGCATTGCGGGAGCACCAGCCAACTTAGGTTTTTTTCACATAAATGCATAATTGTGGAATTTTAGAAATAAGACAAAAGAAGATTTTAAGGATATCCCACAATGCATTGCAGGAGCACCAGCCAACTAAAGCTATTTTTCTTGGGAGTTTTAGAAATAAGAAAAAGGAACACTGAGAACTAATTTATTTATATATGTTCATGAGAATTTAAGAGCTCCAACGATGAAGGCACTATAATGCCATGATTTTGTGCATACATAATGTCTATGGGAACCAGCAAGACGAATTGGAGACCAGATTTTGCCCTTTGTAACGCCCTTCCATTCTTCTAGTCAGCCCCAAAGAAGATTTTAAAGACACCATCACAATGCATTGCGTTTTTGCAAAATACCCTTATTAAGGGCATTTTGCAAAAACGCAATGCATTGTGATGGTGTCTTTAAAATCTTCTTTGGGGCTGACTAGAAGAATGGAACTTAACCCTAACACTTTTGAAGGATTTTCCAACGAAATTTTTTTCAAGCAAAAAAACACACACAACAAGAGGTGCCACGCCCCGGGGTTTGAACCCACGACCTCTCGGTTACAAGTCGAACGCTCTACCAACTGAGCCACGGGGGGAGCTATGCTGGGCGAGTGTATTCGCCCAGCTATGTAGCCCGGGGCCATTATTTCAACCAAAAACCTCAGCGCCAGGTGGAACCGACAGGCTGGGAAATGGGATTTCATGGGGTGCGGGGCTGTAAGGGTTAATGGAAGGGCGTTACAAAGGGCAAATTGCCATTCTGTCTGGCCTTGGGGAAATGTGCCCCAAAGCCTGATGAGAAACAAGGGATTGAATTTTGAAAAAAGGAACTACACATTTGCCAGTTCATCTATTGTATTAACTAATAACATACAGATCTATTATGGTAAAAATCAAAACCCATAACACACATGTACATTGTACACAACAACAAAAATGGAATGGAAAAATGGAACCCCCCTAATAAAAACACAAACAAAAACCCATGATCTGTTGGTCACCAACTGGTGCTTTTTCGTTCATAACAGTGGATATTTAAATGCTAGACAAATAATTTACATGGCCTTTTCCAAACAAATTGGATGTTTATTTAAACTGCTTTTGATGTTTAGCTGAACTGCTTTGATCCATTAAAATGTCAGCTGCATTGATCCAGACAAAGTCAGCTGCATTGAATGAAATACAAAATCCCATTTTGTTTTAAATTTATTTGCAATTTGTGGGATTTTTTTCTCTCAAATACTGTACATGTACTGTTAAAGTGGAACTTTTCGCGCTGCTTTTTCTTTTGCCTTTTTTGCGCTCGAATCGGCTACCGCAAAAATAATAACACAATTTTATTTTTTTTGCGTATAGGTCTACGTAATGAAACTACACAAACTGCAAAACAGTTGAAAATCTGTAAAGCGCAAAAAAACAATCGCGCTAAAATTACCACTGTTAGGCCCTTTGCAATTAAATGTGAGTTTACTGTTGCGTTTTTGAAAAGCAGGACGAGGTGACTATTTAATATTAATATTGTAATATTTTGGGGTAAAGTCACCTGATTTAATATTGTCGGCGTTGTTAACTATTATCCAAGGTACGAATACAATTCAAATGCTGTTAATTGTGTCCTACCACCACCTACTGCCTTGGCTTTGCATTTTGTTTCTTTTATACAGGAGTCTACTCATATTATTTGCATCCCTATTTTGAATATTAATGAGATATTCGATCGATGTTTGTAAAAAAAAATTCTCGTTACGCTAGCTCGGAGAATTTTAAAGATGGCGATCGTAAACAAACCTGAAATATTACCCAGAATGCACTAGGAAACTCCAAAGAGGTTTTGATGTGACGTCATGGTGTGATTTAAGCATTAGAGGGAGTATATTTGTATAAATAAGAATGAATCATTTCTGTAAATTAGTTATTTTTGTCTCAAATCTCACAAATCAAACACAAATATTGTTGACTCTGAAATAAATGCATTAATAACGATTATTTGATTTGATCACTTCCCGCAAATAAAATTGGAATGGGTGTGATAAGCATGGCCCTTGGGGCAAGTATATTTTAATACATTTGTTTAATGAGGGGGATTTATTTTCAAAGAGATTTAGATGATGAGAATTACAAAAACAAATCCACTGGATGAAAAGACTGGGCACTATCGCGCTACGCGATAATATTGCGATAAAGTATTAATTATCGCGATACGATAATTTACCATGCTTCAACTATCGGCAAGAAATCTGACCCATCAATATTACCATTTTCTAAGTCTTAACAAATATTGCGATCTTTAGCTTATTTAGCAGCGATATATCGCCTCATGAAAGACACTGACGATTCCCACCTTGAGCTTTTAAGTTCTGTCTGTCAATATTTATTCTTTACCTTTTAGAGGAAAACTAGCAACAAAACATATTCTAGGCGGACAGACCTTTCAAGTAGGGTTGGAATCAGTTCGACAGGTTTGTTTTGTCTATGACATTTAAAATAGTACCAAAATCTGTTAAAGGTAGATGTTCCGATTTTCAACTTGAAGTTTTCTATTCTACATGAAAGGATATCCTTAAAAACGTAGTGTCCCAAAATTTGAGATACATAGCTATATGGTTCTTATATTTTAGATGCACAAGATGCTGTGAACTGTACCCATTGAGTAGTACACAAACTATATCGGTGGTAACCACCATTCGTGGGAATTCAACGCTATTTCGTCGATTTCTCTGTCATTATACCGAATTAGGCCGTCAAATTTCAGTATGATGATGAGAAAAATACAAGCTTTCATATGATATGAAAATCTCCGTATGTTTGAAATAATTCTGTGTTACGAAATAACGAAAATGTGATCTGGTCATCTACCTTTAAACGTTGCGTTTTTAAAAAAACGTAACTTAAGACATTTCTCCAATTTGTAAAAAAATATGGACATACAGTATCAGGTCCACAGAATTTGTTTTTGTCCACTGCCCTTTTGATATAATTTTGATTTAAAATTTCCATCAATAATGTACCAGTGTTGCTATTTTGGTGGGCAGGGGTGTATTTTGCAAGTACAAATGTATAAGTGTTAGACTTGATCCCAAGCGATGAGTCCAATTTGTTATGTAACAAAAACAAGTTTTTTACAGGCTAACAGGCTGTTGAAACTTACACTAAAGACAATCATATATTATGCGACCTTTTCAAAGTGATGCCCTCTATCCTTGATTTTTACTTTGAAAGCACATAGTTGCATTTTTTTTGGGGGGTGGGGGTTGTCATAAGAATACCTCAAAATAAAGAAAAAAAACCTGCAGCTTAGTGTGGTTAGGTCTAATTCCAAATACACATCATTGTACAGGGTGTCCCAAAAGTCTATGCACGTTTTTGAAGAGTCATATCTCATAAAATATAAATCATATGGTATAAATTTAACCATATTTTGATAGACGAGATTTGGGAAATTAATTTGATACCAAACACAACCCTATTGGTGAACCCACAACATTATAAAACTGGTTGAAAGACATTGGCCGTGTGCCAGACCAACCCATACCAAGTATACCACACATTGTTGCTAAAGGTGCGCATAAATTAACGGTATGAAAGCAACGTTGCGCACTAGTCACAGTTCACTGCTTACCTTGCGACATTAATGTTATTTAATACCAAACTCGGTCACTCACAACATAAATAAGCGTAGTAGACAACATTGCACAGCAAAAGTCTTCATTCAAGATGGTTTACAGCATAGATAAGCGAATACAAATTGTATGGTTCTACGCTGAAATACATTCAGTTCAACTTACTCAACAAAAGTTCAGAAAACATTTCAAAGTGAAACGCGCACCAGGAAGAATATCCATTCTGAAGTTGGTGGATACATTTTTGAACACAGGAACATATTCTAAATGGGTAAAACAATCTTCGATGAGGCCTTCAAGCAGCATTAAAATAATCCGCTAAAGTTTAAATGTTAACATGTTTGACAGCTGTGTGAAGTGTGTGTTCACTTTTCTGTTACGTGATTCAATTGTTTAGGTCTGTGTTTTTGCATTAGCACACGTCTCTGTATACATGGAAAACATTTAAATTAGATTTCACTATAGAAACGAAAATTATGTGTGATATAGTTTGTTATTATGATGATATCACTGTAATGTAAAATTTTAAATATTACAATTGACGGATCACTTTCCGTGTAACGAACTCTAACCGTATTTGTGTTGTGTTAATCTCAATAGGTATGGATTTATGAACTTTATTCCTCCGAAGTATAAAATTACATTTTTGCAGTAATACATATTTTACATATAGGGTGGCATTACAAACAGATGTTACTCCAATGTTTGGTATCAAAATGATTTCCCACATCTCCTCTTTCTAAATATGTATTCATATTTTCAATACGACTTATATTTTGTGAAATACAAAGCTTCAAAGTCGTGCATAGACTTTTGGGACACCCTGTATATAGCAGGGTATACGCCTATGTTGTAATTACACCAAATTTAAAAAATGTCACTATAAAACTTTTCTCAAAATAAACTCTCTTTTTTGGGGTGGGCCAAGTTACCCACCAAGGGTCAGAGTATCCACACTCTACGGTACTGTAAAAGTGGAAATGATTGCTCTACATTAATTTTTTCAACTTTGTAACACTCAAATCAGCTACCGCAAGAACAATACCACACGAATGTGTGGTATTGCAATATCTTTTTATAAATGTTTTTACTGTTGGTCAATGTTTAATATGGTATAATTTTAGGCTTTTTAGTTGTAGTTTTTAAGATTTTACTGTGTAAAGCACTAAAGCGCTCAGAGGCCTTTTCTTGTGTTGGGCGCTATATTAAGTACATTATTATTATTAGTGTTATTATTATACGCTTAAAACCTTCATTAAGGCGACAGAGAACAATGCGTTTTATTCCATCTTTTGTTCGTTAGGGCGAAATCTATTGTTTAAAATAACGTTAAGGCGAATTTGTTTTCCAAAGAATTTCGCCTTATTCCACTTTTAGGATGATTATTAGTATTATTATTATTAATTATTATAATGTATATCTTTTGCATATTATATAAAAAGTGTATGTGATAAAGCTACATATTGCAAATAAAAAAACCTTGCAAAACAGTTAAAAATTCCCTGGAGGGCAAGCAAATCTTGTGAAAATTAACACTTTTACAGTAGGCTACCTTGTAAGTGCTAATTACCCAATAAATTGGGTGTTTACCTTCAAGTAAGGAAATCAGATTTAGTATAGGGTAAAGAGTTCATTGAGGGATTATATGGAATAAAGCTTATAATCAGTGAATGAAGTTTTCAGGCTAGACTAGTGTTGTGACACCTTACAATTTAGGGTGCATCATCCGCCCCTTTTGTCAACCGATTTTCTTCATCTTTGGTCAGACTGAGCCACTTGGTAAAATATTAATCCCCACCGAATTTAAAATTAATCGGAAGTCGTCTTCTGGGTCCACCGGGAGCTCTTAGTTTGGACGGGATCCTCACAGCAAGAATCACAATTACACAAAAGGCAGCTTTTTATCTTTCCAGTATAACGCACATAAAAATCATAGCTGCTGCTTGTTTTTTGTATCTAAATACACTTAAAACAGTGAAAGTGGAATGTATTTTGGTTTTATATTACATTTTTAGTGATTGCCAAGTGTTTTACAAAAACTATTGCTTAAAAAATAAATAGCTGCCATAAATAATAGCTGCCATATGAGTTTGTGTGCTAAAATGCAATCATGCGGCTTCCAGTACTATGGCTTTATTTTGAAGGATAGTCTATGTTTCTGCATTGCTATGGCTGTCTTCACCAGAACTAAGTGCTTGAAAACTAGTTGATGCTTTATCCATCTGTTGTTGAGCCTTGTCTTTCCTTCTTGCTTCAGCAGCTGCACGTTCTGCTATTCGTCTTGTCTGTGCTTCTAGCACGGTGTCACTGCAACCAAATGTTGCAGACCGATCCGTCTTCATGGACTCCAAGAACAGACGATCTTCTGGTATTGTTACAAGTTCATCAACATTTTGTGGCCAAATTTCAAAAGTTTTGTTCAGCCGACTTTCTTCCTGTTGCAATTTGTCACAGGTTGCTGGTGTTGTTCTGCGGGAAATTGGAATTGCTCGAATCCTTGCATTGGCATCTGCAAGCTGTACAATTTTTTTAATTGCATTGGCTTCTGCCATCATGTGGATATGTGCTTTGTTATAAAATTCAGCAACCTGATTGAATACAAGCGTTGCAGTCTCATATTTGGTTTGTCTTGAGGCTAATCCTTGCTGTTGGTGAAATAGGTAGCATCTAAGAACCTGCTTGCATGTTGGAAGCCGTGATCCTGTGATTACTGAGTCAGCAGTTGTAATTCCGTTGCCAAGCCCAAATATTTCGGAGCTTTTTCTTGTTTTACAGGCTGTCTTGGACGATCCTTTTGTTTGTTCAGCAGCTTTATGTTCCAAATCAGGATCAGTTGCAGCTTCTGACACTGCACTAGTTGAACTTTCGTCAGCCATTGCATTCTCCTAAACACTATACAGTGATGAAAATCAAATTGTGAAGATGTGCTTCAAGCAATGGTTTTGGGGAAATCCCAGCTTTTCAGTATGATGGGTTTTCCCTTATTACTATTAGAAGAAACATTAATTCATGTTTGGGGGAATCCCATATTTTATGCAAATTAACAAACACAGGAGCTGCTATAAATAGAACATTTGGTAAAAACCCCCTTTCCAAGAATTGACAAACTCTCAGAAATCCATAAATAGACTATCCTTCAAAATAAAGCCATAGTACTGGAAGCCGCATGATTGCATTTTAGCACACAAACTCATATGGCAGCTATTATTTATGGCAGCTATTTATTTTTTAAGCAATAGTTTTTGTAAAACACTTGGCAATCACTAAAAATGTAATATAAAACCAAAATACATTCCACTTTCACTGTTTTAAGTGTATTTAGATACAAAAAACAAGCAGCAGCTATGATTTTTATGTGCGTTATACTGGAAAGATAAAAAGCTGCCTTTTGTGTAATTGTGATTCTTGCTGTGAGGATCCCGTCCAAACTAAGAGCTCCCGGTGGACCCAGAAGACGACTTCCGATTAATTTTAAATTCGGTGGGGATTAATATTTTACCAAGTGGCTCAGTCTGACCAAAGATGAAGAAAATCGGTTGACAAAAGGGGCGGATGATGCACCCTACCTTACATGAAGGTAAAATCCATAAAATTGACATTAGTTCACGAATATTAAAGAAGTGTGAATATAGCACTTATAAAACTCGCCCATTGCTTGTGTGGTGGATTTCGATCACGACAGGAGCATGCGCAGATGCGATTTTTTGTGTAAGTGGTCTGTGATTTTGTCAATATTATATTTTTACTGTGATTTGTTTGTCAATCTGCATTAAATGCAAAAAGTAACAACGCCCCCGGCTGGACTCGAACCACCAACCTTTCGGTTAACAGCCGAACGCGCTAACCAATTGCGCCACGGAGGTGATTAGTTACTAGGCTGTTTTGGTTTGTCATGTTCACCCGTACACTTCCCCGTACACTTTCTTGCAAAGTCAGGCATCAATTTTTCTCAAATGTTCCTTGCATATTGCCGTTGCTGTCGCCTTTAATACATGTGCTGTCAGTTGAACTTGGAACCAACGTTTACTTTGAACTGTCTATTTTCAATAAAAAAATATTCCAATACGGGAAAAAAATCAGAAAAGCTCACAGACAACAAATAAGAACATCATTTTACTCGACCTAGAATTTCAATCAACGTATTTCAATCATCGGGAAAACCCGATGATGCGAGTGACGTCATTTAATGAGCTCATTAGCATAATTTATGTCCGTGAAATGTACAATAGAGTTTTATTAGTGTATAGTGTAAAAGCCAATATTTTCACGTGAAGATATTTTCGTGCATTTTGGTATCTTAGACATTTCGTGATTTTTTTTTTGTGGGCAACTTTCCAGATGATGCACTGTATGAATGTTGAAAAAAATGTTTAAATTTGTTATAATTTTCGCGGAAAAATATTTTGCGCGGAAAACGCGAAAATAAAACCACCTCGAACATTTCAGTTTTTACAGTATATATTTTAATGTTTGTCAAGTGATGATCCATGTGAGATTGATTGTGTTCAATGGTGCTGGCTGAGGCCAAAAAAATTGTTATTGTCCTCCACAGCTTTTTAATTTTTTCTTCTTTAACTAGCGGAAGTTCAAAGGTCAGCCAACAAGAAGTTGAAATCACTCTAAGAGTCGCACATATATGTTATAAACACTTTCAATGCCATTTAAACTGTTAAAAAAACACCTGAAGAAACAAAATCTGAAAAAAGAAGAAGAAAAAATCAGAGCGGCCCTAAATCTGACGAGCGGGCGGTCGAGGACATTACTACTACTACTACTACTAAGCTGCATTTTAGAAACGCTTTTCGTAAAAAACCCAAAGCGCTTTACAATTTAAAACAATTTAAAAATCAACAAATTATAAAACTACAATTTAAAAGTACACAGATTGGAGGATAAAAGATAAAACTGGTAAGATATATACAATACCAGAACCAATTGTAAGACATGCATACAGGTATAAAACAATTTAAAAATCAACAAATTAAAAACTACAATTTAAAAGTAGGCTACACAGATTGGAGGATAAAAGATAAAACTGGTAGGATATACAATACCAGCACCAATTGTAAAACATGTATACAGGAATAAAATGACATGTCAATAATACAGACAGTATAAAAACACAGAGAGTCTACAAATCAAAGAGATCATGTGTCTTTAGTGCACGCTTGAATGTGTCAGTATTTTTCATGGATCTAAGTCCAGATGGCAGTTTGTTCCATTCCCTTGCTGCCGCTACAGAGAAAGCGCGATTACCATATGTGACAGTTTTTATATTCTTGAAGGAAGGTGGGCTTAGCAGAAGGTTCTACAACAACAAAAAATTGTTGGCCTGACCTTGTTGTACAAATGCAAAGAATTGGCAATGAATTCATGAATATTAATGAAAAGTAAAAAATATATTTATATTTTGTTGTTTTTCAGGTGATGATGAAAGGTTGATTGTGTTTACCGTAGCGACAGAGGAGACGGATGGTTACAAGAGATTCAGACGGACTACTGACATATTCGATCTGAAAGTTGAGGTGAGGAATTGAACCAGGGGGGGGGGGGCACTCAACTTTTATTAAAAATTTTTTTTAGTAGGGGTGTGCCGCCCAGGGTCTCAAAAAGGGGTCCCACAGAACTGAACTGAGAATATTGTATGATGAAAGATAGGGTCTTAAGAACTGTTTTTCTCGAAAAAGTAGGTCTTAAGAATAAGAACTGGTTTGTTTTTCAAATTTGATTAGTATAAGAATGAAGATTTTCGCTATTTTTGAATTTTCAATAAAATGGGGAGATGCAGGCTCAAAAGGGGGTCTTAAGAGCTAGCAGAAGAGGACAAATATCAGTGCGCACCCCCCCCCCCCCCCCCCCCCCCCCCCCCCCGGAATTGATTCACTAAGACTCACTTGGCTTCTTGCAGAAATGGCAACATTTTTTAAACAAGAATGTCAGGTTTTCATGTTAAACTAGTTTGCATTATGAAGTGTCAAATGGCCATGAACGTCAAAGTAAAAAGGCACCAAAACCTGATGTGCATTTGTTCTTATTATTAGCTGAGACAAGAGGGGGGCACTCAAATGTAAATATTGTAAACAAAGATTAACCCTAACCACCTACCCACATTTTCCAAGGGAATTTTTTTCAACGACAAAAACGCGGACAAAAGAGTGGCGCCACCACCGGGGCTTGAACCCACAACCTATCGGTTGCGAGACGGACGCTCTACCAGTGCACCACGGGGGCCTACCATACTTGGGCGAGTATATTCGTCCAACTATGTAGCTTGGTTAGGGTTAAGCCTTCTTTCTACAGAACATAAGGCAATTTAGGCCCATTATTTAAAAAAAAATAGAAATGATGCAACAAATCAGAATAATATGTAAAATGTTGCTGTATTTTAACAAACTAAAAACCACATTTGGTCAGTATTCATTTGCACCTGAAATTCCTTTTCACAGATTACTGCAAAAATGGGACGGTCGGTCAGGCCCGTAGAGAAGGGGTTCTTTATTTATTTTTTTAAATGTTTTTAAATTTTATTTATTTTTGTATTTATTTTATTTATTTTATTTTTTATATATTTTTAAATTTTTATTGTCATCGCAGCCAACCGGCTGAATTGTCGCAACATTACAAATTAAATACATTATTAAACAATGCAACGTTCAGGCAGCAGCTAAATCAGCGCCGTTGCGACATAAACCAACATGAACAAACATACATTACATAACCCCCTTTATCGCCTGAAGGGTAACTTTCCAATAGTTACAATCTTTATTGAGGGGGATTTCTGATATTAAATGCATTCATTTGGATGCTGCAACTTTTGTAGAAAGTTCAGCTGCTCTCTGGAACCCCCCCCCCCCCCCCCCAAAAAAATGCGTCTACGGATAATCATAAGACCGGTCTTTTGCTGTTCTGTCAAGAAACCTGCTGTATATTGCTGAGCAATTCAATTGTACTTGGCAAATTAATTTTATTATGACTTTACATATTTACATTAGATACACAAGTTTTCCGGTTTCTAAATGGCAAAAAATGCTGAAATGATCTCATCAATGTATTTTCTGAAAAGTTATGAACCAAAATGGTTTGCAACAAAACCATTGAATTCCGTTTTCTTAACCGGTAAAACTGAAAACTTGTGTCTCTAATATGCATTTCAAAACCACACATTCTAATCCTTTTCATCTGATTGTTTTATTGCACAGGTTCTTGGAATGAATGAGGAATGGAAAGGAGGAGATGTCATGCGATATCCAGGAGGGGGACATAAAATAAATCTCTTTAAAGAAGGTCTTAAGAAATATAAAGATGAAGAAGACACAATCATTATGTTTTCCGATAGGTAAGTGTTGTACAGAAGTATGTTCAAGGATTGCCAATCTGTTTAAAGAAGGTCTCAAGAAATATAAAGATGAAGAAGACACAGTCATTCTGTTTTCTGATAGGTAAGTGTCGTACAGAAGTATGTTCAAGGACTGCCACTGTTTAAAGAAGGTCTCAAGAAATATAAAGATGAAGAAGACACAATCATTCTGTTTTCCGATAGGTAAGTGTCGTACAGAAGTATGTTCAAGGATTGCCAATCTCTTTAAAGAAGGTCTCAAGAAATATAAAGATGAAGAAGACACAATCATTCTGTTTTCCGATAGGTAAGTGTCGTACAGAAGTATGTTCAAGGATTGCCAATCTGTTTAAAGAAGGTCTCAAGAAATATAAAGATGAAGAAGACACAATCATTCTGTTTTCTGATAGGTAAGTGTCGTACAGAAGTATGTTCAAGGATTGTCAATCTGTTTAAAGAAGGTCTCAAGAAATATAAAGATGAAGAAGACACAATCATTATGTTTTCCGATAGGGAAGTGTTGTACAGAAGTATGTTCAAGGACTGCCACTGTTTAAAGAAGGTCTCAAGAAATATAAAGATGAAGAAGACACAATCATTCTGTTTTCTGATAGGTAAGTGTCGTACAGAAGTATGTTCAAGGATTGCCAATCTGTTTAAAGAAGGTCTCAAGAAATATAAAGATGAAGAAGACACAATCATTCTGTTTTCTGATAGGTAAGTGTTGTACAGAAGTATGTTCAAGGATTGCCAATCTGTTTAAAGAAGGTCTCAAGAAATATAAAGATGAAGAAGACACAATCATTCTGTTTTCTGATAGGTAAGTGTTGTACAGAAGTATGTTCAAGGATTGCCAATCTGTTTAAAGACGGTCTCAAGAAATATAAAGATGAAGAAGACACAATCATTCTGTTTTCTGATACGTAAGTGTCGTACAGAAGTATGATCAAGGATTGCCAATCTGTTTAAAGAAGGTCTCAAGAAATATAAAGATGAAGAAGACACAATCATTCTGTTTTCTGATAGGTAAGTGTCGTATAGAAGTATGTTCAAGGATTGCCAATCTGTTAAAAGAAGGTCTCAAGAAATATAAAGATGAAGAAGATACAATCATTCTGTTTTCTGATAGGTAAGTGTTGTACAGAAGTATGTTCAAGGATTGTCAATCTGTTAAAAGAAGGTCTCAAGAAATATAAAGATGAAGAAGACACAATCATTCTGTTTCCTGATAGGTAAGTGTCATACAGAAGTATGTTCAAGGATTGCCAATCTGTTTAAAGAAGGTCTCAAGAAATATAAAGATGAAGAATACACAGTCATTCTGTTTTCTGATAGGTAAGTGTTGTACAGAAGTATGTTCAAGGATTGCCAATCTCTTTAAAGAAGGTCTCAAGAAATATAAAGATGAAGAAGACGCAATCATTCTGTTTTCTGATAGGTAAGTGTTGTACAGAAGTATGTTCAAGGATTGCCAATCTGTTAAAAGAAGGTCTCAAGAAATATAAAGATGAAGAAGACGCAATCATTCTGTTTTCTGATAGGTAAGTGTTGTACAGAAGTATGTTCAAGGATTGTCAATCTGTTTAAAGAAGGTCTCAAGAAATATAAAGATGAAGAAGATACAAACATTCTGTTTTCCGATAGGTAAGTGTTGTACAGTAGTATGTTCAAGGATTGCCAATCTGTTTAAAGAAGGTCTCTAGAAATATAAAGATGAAGAAGACACAGTCATTCTGTTTTCTGATAGGTAAGTGTTGTACAGAAGTATGTTCAAGGATTGCCAATCTGTTTAAAGAAGGTCTCAAGAAATATAAAGATGAAGAAGACACAATCATTCTGTTTTCCGATAGGTAAGTGTTGTACAGAAGTATGTTCAAGGATTGCCAATCTGTTTAAAGAAGGTCTCAAGAAATATAGAGATGAAGAAGACACAATCATTCTGTTTTCTGATAGGTAAGTGTTGTACAGAAGTATGTTCAAAGATTGCCAATCTGTTTAAAGAAGGTCTCAAGAAATATAAAGATGAAGAAGACACAATCATTATGTTTTCCGATAGGTAAGTGTCGTACAGAAGTATGTTCAAGGATTGCCCATCTGTTTAAAGAAGGTCTCAAGAAATATAAAGATGAAGAAGACACAATCATTCTGTTTTCTGATAGGTAAGTGTTGTACAGAAGTATGTTCAAGGATTGCCAATCTGTTTAAAGAAGGTCTCAAGAAATATAAAGATGAAGAGGACACAATCATTCTGTTTTCTGATAGGTAAGTGTTGTACAGAAGTATGTTTAAGGATTGCCAATCTGTTTAAAGAAGGTCTCAAGAAATATAAAGATGAAGAGGACACAATCATTCTGTTTTCCGATAGGTAAGTGTTGTACAGAAGTATGTTCAAGGATTGTCAATCTGTTTAAAGAAGGTCTCAAGAAATATAAAGATGAAGAGGACACAGTCATTCTGTTTTCCGATAGGTAAGTGTTGTACAGTAGTATGAAGGATTGCAAAGGTATCTCATGACATGTTGCCGCATTGAGGTATGCAGTCATTGATCCCAACCCCAGCCGTGGGGGACCCTTGATATAGTGAGGACCATGCCAGGACTGTATACGTAGCGGCTCATACACAACATTGCCGGGGTGAGCCAGGAATTGTGCCATCCCAGACATCGAAGGTGTATTCTCGCTAGCAGGATCATGTAGCCAGGGCTCGGGGTGGGGGGGGGGGGGCACTCAACCTTTTTTTGGGGTAGGGGTGTGCCGCACACACAAGGTCTTAAAAAGGGGGGCTACAGAACTAAACTGAGTCAATTTTATGACGAAAAATAGGGTCTTAGAAACTGATTTTTTCAAAAAAGTAGGTCTTGGGAACTGGCGTATAGTTCAATTTTGATTAGCAAGAACACAAATTTTCATTTTTTTGGGGGGTTTTAGAACGCAAAATTTTCGAAGAATTGGGGCTTTGGAACGCAAAATTTCGTGATTTTTGAATTCCTAATAAAATTGGGGTCTTAAGAACTGACGCAGGCTCAAATGGGGGGTCATAAGAGCTAGCAGCAGAGGGTGAAAAGGGGGGGGGGGGTCTTCAGCACGGCACATTCCTATAGGCCCTACCCTTTTCCAATGTCAGTGCCCCTCGGAGCCAGGGTAGAACAGGGATTGTATAGCATCACATAAGACATGCTGGATGTTTTAACAGGGAAATAAATCAGAATATTCACATGTTCCAACCTCGGTTATCTAACCCTCTTTTATCCAGATAACTCTGTATATACCTGGTGAAATGATCCCAAAAGTAAATAAGTTTTTTACAGCCTAGTTACCTTATTTTCACACTCTGAAGCATTTGAAAGCAGTCTTTCGATGTTGATGCACTGTTTAGTACTTAAATAATTTATTGTCACTGTAATTACCACTCAGTCAGTATACGTACCCTTCTATGGTCCCAATGTGAGCACTTCAGGACAGTCAATGCAGAATTACACATAATTTTCCTATCAGATTTTTCATTTTTCTGGCCATTGCTCAAATAACCGAGGTTGAACTGTATTTCCCAAGCTATAAACAAGAGAATGGTAGAAATAGCACCCTTCTTGCTTTAAATGATTTAAAAAATGCTAATTTATATAATTACTAGGGGATATTCCAAAGGGGATATAACAGGGAGGTACCTGTCTTGGGATGGAACTAAAATTTGGGGTACAAAAAAGGTATAAAACAAGATTGTACCGGGGACGTCACAATTGTGTAATGTAGTGACATAAGGGTGCAGTTGTCATTATAAGACATTTTGAGATATTGTAAGAATTAAACATGGATTGGAAAAACAAAATTAAGAATCTGAATAAGATCTGTAGCAGAGCTACTAAATCCTTTAAAATCCTGACAGAGCTCTAAAGATACTTTAATCCTGGTAATCCCCTTTTTATGCAATTTGGTGTTGATATTACTCCTAATAGACACTGGGACGTTGCTCTGTATCTTTCACTCTTGTAGTCCACCTCTAGGGCACAGATGAAATGTGGCTTAAAATGAAGCTAATATATGCCTGATCAATATTTTACCTTATCCCACATTCATAACATGGTTTAAATTTGACTCAGATTTTACCCATTTTCAATTAATTTGAAGGATATTAAAGCTGTTTGCCATGGCATGCGGACACCATTGACTTTTGAAATGGGTTGTAATGTAAAGTTCATCTATAAACCAACATTATAACATGGTTTATCAATTCATAATGAGTCAAAATTGTTTTTTAATGATGATAACATGTCATTTTTGTGCCAATTTTGCGAAAATATGACAAAAATGGTCTATTTTGGCCAACTTGTAATTTTCAAAAGGTCACAGTTCAAAAACCATTGATCTACGATCAAAGTTGTGATTGACTTTTTTGTTTAAAACACTTATCCCAACAATATAACATACTTTTTATAGTCAATAGCTCATTTTTTAGTTTTTTTACCATGTTAAATTTAGTTTTTGACTTCCCATTGAAACACATGTGACCTTTGACCCTAAATCGAGGTCTAGGGTCATAAAGTGCAACCTACGAACGTGGGATAAGGTAAAATATTGATCAGGCATATATTAGCTTCATTTTAAGCCACATTTCATCTACATGGAGAGTGCTAGATTTGTTTTCTGAAGGAATAAAACATGCACGGCCTATATTAATCTATAAATCCTGTTAAGCTTCTCTTTTATCGTATCATTTCAGCTATGATGTACTATTTACTACTGGACAAGAGGAGATACTCCGCAAATTCAAGTCATTTAATGCCAGTCTTGTATTTTCAGCTGAGAACTATCTATGGCCAGATAAGTCTGTTAAGGTAAGAGGCAGGGCAATTGTCTGTTTTTGATTGGTTCGTTTGAATGAAATCAGAGAGAGAGACAGCAAATAAATAGAAGCATGTAGATTGATATTGGGTTCGATCATGATTTTAGGAATAATTTAGATACCTTTTTCGAACCATTGTGTTTGAGCTTCGTAGCTTTCGAGGTCATCACGACCCCTTCATTCAGCGTAGTGTTGGTATTATTCGCAAATGGCAGAACTCTGACACTCCCATCCCAGTCGCCACCAAACATCGCATCTACCCTACGTCTGAAGAGGTACCCAAAATCTATGGCACTCCAAAAATCCATAAAGCCAATGCCCCTCTTTGCCCGATTGTAGCCAGCACCGGTAGCTTGGCATATCACGCAGCTAAGGTCCTTGCAGAGATCATAGGCCCCCTGGTAGGAAAAACTCCTTGCCATATACTTAACAAAGGGGATTTTGTCCGGAAAATTTCTAACTTGGAAGTTACACCGGGGCAAAAACTTATTTCATATGATGTCTCAGCCTTGTTCACGAGCATACCGGTCAAGGACGCTATACAAGCGGTCAAGGACATATTGCTACGCGACGACACTTTATCTGACCGTTCACCGCTCAACGTCGACCAAATACTGGAGCTCTTGACCTTCTGCCTGAACACTACATACAAGCAGAAACAAGGAGCAGCCATGGGATCGCCGGTCTCGCCGATTGTCGTGAACTTATGGAAGTTTTTGAAGTCCGAGCTATGACGACAGCGCCACATCCCCCTTCTGTTTGGTTTAGGTACGTCGATGATACCTTCGTTCAGATTCATGAATATAACATTGATGAATTTACGGCCCACATCAACGCCCTGGATCCTAACATTAAATTCACCACGGAACCAGAAAGCGAAGGTAAACTCCCCTTCCTGGACACTTGCATTCATGAGAATGACGATGGCAGTACCAAAGTTACTATCTACCGCAAACCCACCCACACCGATCAGTACCTCAACTTTTTCTCTAATCATCACCTCAAGCACAAACGATCGGTAGTGAGGTCACTCAAGGACAGAGTTGACAAGTTAGTAACTACGGACGATGACAAACTAGCAGAACATAAACATGTCAAGTCCGCACTCAAAGCCAACGGTTACAAACCATGGATGTATAAAACGCCAAAAGCCAGAAAAACCTAAAATCAAGGACACTAACATCACAGACCAGAGGAATGTGAGCATACCGCTCCCATACATCAAAGGTGTATCAGAAAAACTTACGCACATCTTCAGGGACCATGGGGTGAGAACTTACCATAAACCGATCAACACTATCAGATCCTTTTTGGTACACCCCAAGGACAAAACCCCTGACGCTAACAAATGTGGTGTGATTTACCAAATTGACTGTCCTGAGTGCCCAAAATCTTACGTGGGCGAAACCAGCAGAGCTCTTGCCACCAGGTTCAAAGAACACTCGAAGCAAAAAACAACTCCTCTCACAGCCGTGGCAGAACACTCGAAAGATTTTAAGCACACAATCAAGCTCAACGACGTCCAAGTGATCGCAAGAGAAGATCAGTTTTGGAAACGTAAAATCAGAGAGTCGATTGAAATCAGGACACAGAAACCGACCCTCAACCGAGACACCGGCTACGACCTACCCGCCATCTACGATGACCTGCTCTCATGTGATCGCCCAAAAGGTGACAAACGGAGGGAAGTAAACACTACGCTGAATGAAGGGGTCGTGATGACCTCGAAAGCTACGGAGCTTAAACACAATGGTTCGAAAAAGGTATCTAAATTATTCCTAGCAAATAAATACATTTTGTTTGTGAACTATCAAGGGTACAGGCAAGGGTCGAAATAAGCGGGCGCTGGGTGACGATCGAGAAGCTTGCCCAAAACATTGAATTTTCTATAGGCCACAGAACATGCGCAATGAATGCTTACTTTCTGGCGATCGTATCATCATATGTGACGCGATCAAGAGGAATGAGTCGGATGTCGACCCTGGTCGAAAATGAGTTTTTAATACAGTCTTAAAGAAGACACCTAGAGCTTTCAGAAACTGAAAACCCCACGTCGATACGATGTTTTGTTCTTAAGTTATGTCAAATTGTATACATGAATTTTGATCAAAACTTATGTAAGCCGCCATTTTGAATTGGCCATATCTCAATTTGGGATTCCCCGACATCCGACTCATTCCTCTTGATCGCGTCACATATGATCATCCTTGATGGATCATGGCGGGGACTATTACTGTACCATCTACCGAAACAAAAAAGTATACCTTATTTGACTTAATAAAATGTAGCTCCCGGTAGACTTAATTAGCTCCCGGTTCTCAACAAATCGCAGTGAACCGGGTGCTACTTTAAAAAAAGTATCTCTCGTACTAAAAACTGTTATTTTACCTATCTATGCTTTGGTCTTTTGATTTGTTATGCACTGTATGTATGGAAAGCAATCCCTCACACAGATATCTCGGACATCAGGAATGATCAAATATTTAGAGAATAATGACTGCGTAACAACTGTTTTCGTAAATTTGTTTTAAAATCAGAGGTTTTCGTTCTGGTCTGAGGAATTGTTTCCGAATGACCAGAACAAAACCCGAGGATTTCAAAACAAATTCACGAAAACAGTTGTTAATAAGCAGTCATTATTGTCATTCATTACTGAAAAATATGCATATTTTATCCAAATCGTTGATTTGTACCGATATAATCTTGCTAATAATTAATTAGTTTTCTGTTTATTTTGTCCACCCCTTCTTAGTTATTGAAACAGTCCAAGTTGGGTCATCCCCTCATTAACATTTTTATCATTCAACCAATCAGAAATAAGCTTTAATCGTGTTTCCTCATAACTCATTGAATATTCAGTTAAGGGGTGTGAGGCGTTAATTTGATTGGTCGGTCAGTGAGCAAAACAATGGAACACTTTGGCGCAGTACTTTCGGGCAATTATTAGTAATCCGCGCTTGGCGTGCACGTTCTCATCTAACGATTAATTTGATTGGAACGCACTTGGTACGCAGCTATCGCGATTATTCATGAAGTAATGAATCTAATACAACTTCTATGCCAATTTATTTTATCTCTACATTTTAGCACCAGTATCCCGTGATAACAAAGGGTTATCCCTATCTATGTTCCGGTCTATTTATTGGCTATGCACCGTATGTATGGAAAGCCATCACTCACAAGGATATCTCGGACACCGGGGATGATCAACTCTTCTTCACCAAACTTTTTCTAGACAAGGAAATAAGGGTAAGATAAGCTACCAATGGAAGACGTTATAGCGACGGCTTAACACTTTCCACGCGGCAGGCGTCTGCAGACGACATTCCAAAAGTTCTCAAAATGTTTAAAAAATGACATATTGTATTGAATTTTAATACCCTATTTGGAATCACCATGAGAAATGCATTGAAAGATGTACAAACATGCCTAGTCTTGGTTCAGTTATCCTTAAGGTAAACTTTGAAAATGTATCTGCAATATAGTTGATTTATCTACCACGAGACACAGTGACGTATCTGCTTTTATCATTAATTGCAGTATATAAACGTATGCGGCGTGCTTACTCAAGACACTGGCGCATACATACAAGCTTATTTACGTAAAAAGATGGAAGATACATACGTGTGCAGGGGCTGGGGGGGGGGGGGCTATGAGGGCTATTTTGAACAAATTCTGCCAAAAACCGCCCCTTAGTACATTTTACCATAGGCCAACATTTTCTCAGGGGGCTAATTTGAGCCCATGTATTTTGAGCCCTGTACGTGTGCATAAATGCCAAGCCTGAAAAGTTACGTCACTGTCCAGAGGTAGTGAAATAGAGTATAACAATTGTGTGCCATTTATGATGATTTGCTGTCAATTTATGAGCATATTTTAGACAGTAAAGACAGGGTTGGCAGCTATGCTTCTGTCCTTCTAGTTATTTAAAAGTATTGATTTAAATATAATTATATTTGTTGTTGTTTTTATTTCACCAGGAGGAGTGGCCTATCAAGTTGGATAACCTGGCAACCCTATTTCAGAACCTAAATGGAGCTAGAGGTGAGAATCCTTGATGAAATTGTATTTCATCTTATATGATTTCATCCTATATAATTTCATTCCATTTTGGAGGTTTGACATTTCTCAATCTATGAACTTCTGAACACTTTTTAAAGCTCTGAATTCCATATTCTTAATTCAAAATTGTATCAACATTTGTCCATGAATGCGAAGGTTAAAACGTGTTATTACTGTATGGCTATCAATGACCTATAGCAAAATAAATTATGTGTTATCAGAACTTTAAAATATAAGGACTCGGACAGTGTAGCAATGACTCGGTCTCGGACTCTTGACTCGGGAGGTAATGACTCGGACTCGGGTATGGTGAACTTGACTCCAACACTGGCAGCCTGCCTCCCCCCAAAAAATGTGACCCGTGTTTTTCTCCCCTGTTAGTTTTTTATTTCCAAAAACACGCCTTAGGGGTTAGGGTTAAGAAACGGAGTAGATGTACTGAATTACAGTGTCATTTGGGCAATTCCACGCGTTGCGGAATGACATTTACACACAAAAATCCACTTTCTTTTGGGTGTAAAACCCAGAGATTTGTAGTTACTCCCCATTTTACAACTTTATTTGATAATAGCGATTGATACTCAAAAAATAAACCTAGGGAAAAATTAGACTGCGCTTCCAAGTATCCTAATTTGCATATGCAAATTTGCGTTGCGGAATGGCGCAGACGATTGGTATTTTTTTTACATGTTTACACAAAGTGAAAACTCTGTGAACTTTTTAGAGTGTATCATTATTGAAGTTACTTTTTAGAAGGTTTGAAGTGTTAGCTAACTGACAAAAGCATTTTCATAAAACTTAATCATCAGCTAGGATCTCTAGTAGGTCATCAAAAAATAAAAGTAGGTGTTGCGGAATGACGTTGCGGAATGACAGTGTGAATTTGTGTGCAAAACTCCATAGAGAAAAGAAAAAACAAGTTTTTATGCTTTAATATGCATAAAAAATAAAAGAAAGAGTAATCAGTGGCATTTCATATGTTACAAATTCATGAATACAAATAACCCAACTATTTTCACATTGAAATCATCATACAGGTAAAGTAGCCATGATTTTGTGATAAAGTTGCCAAATTCAACAGCTTGCACATCAAAGTTGCCTAATTCAGCAAATTATGAGTTTTCATCAATTTTGAAACTTTTTTAGAAGTTTAGAGTCCATATTTGAATGAATTATCATAAATAAGGATGATCTTATACCAAGTACACAAAAATATCACAATTTGCTCAATAAATTGCCTAAATATAGGGATTAATACCTTTGTCATTCCGCACCGTCATTCCGCAACACGTCATTCCGCAACGCTCGTTAGGGCTATTAATTAACAGAATTTTCCAATTTGTTTTTTATCATTGTGAAGCATGTCAATTGTGTGCAGAGAAAAAATAGTTAAATGAAAATAGGGTACATTTTTTTTCTTGCTATCCTAAAAAATTGTACTTTTGCGTTGCGGAATGACATGAGATTATGCAATGCATACTAAATACCTGGATTAACGAGGCTAATCGGCCGTTGATCAAAATTAAATTTATATCAAAACTTTTCCCATCAGTACTACTATTGTGCCTGACATTTATTTAAACATCATACCTATGTGTCTAAAAGATATGGAATAAATAAAAACAAGCCTTTTCACTGATTTTGTAAGCTGCAAATATGCAAATTTATGCTAATTAGCTAGTTTATACATCAAAAACATAATATCGCTAAACAAACTAAAAATTCCTGAACTTTGGACTCTTGCCTACATTATAGGCATAGAATTAATCTTTGGATGCACATTTGAAATTTTGGCTATTTCATTACGGTTCCGTTCCCTTTAAAGTTTTGAGATTTCCTGACCACGGAAACGGGGTTGTATCCGTGGTTATAACTCAAGTTTTATTCCTTCCAAATCCTTGATTTATTGCACCAGCTGTTAGTGCCTACGGCGCTTTGGGTACCTGCTCTGGCAGTTCTGACGTTGGTTTTTACTAGGGTTTTGAAGCAAGGTCTTCACACTAGAGTGCCGGTCATTGTGACATTTACTCAATGCAGATTTTGTGGATTTGTCGTGCTGTTAGGGGCAGAAATGAATAAATTACATAATTTACCTACAAATTGTTTTTCGAACGAGCAATTTCGGCTGTATACATCCAATGTAACATGAAAAACAATTTCAATTCTCAGTTATAACATTTAAAATTCTCTCTCCCAACCGTGCCAACTCTCTGAGTTATTGCGACACCATGTGGATTGCCTACGGCGCTTCTGAGTAAATCTGCTTCGACCGTTGGTGCAGGGGCGACTTGGTATTTCGACCTGAAGGCTTTCTAGTAGGGGTTCTTGTGACGATTTATAAATTCAGATTTGGCTGGATTTTTCGTTATTTAAGGCACAGAAATGAACAATTGAGATAATATAGCCACAAATTGAAGTTTCAACGGGCATATTCGGTTATATATCTCGGAAGATGTGTACGTGAAAATGTTTCATGTTCACTATATAGATTACAACGCGGCAGAGCACTATAATTTAACCTCATGTGGTTGGGCTCGCAACGCCCTGTAGTAGGCATGCATAACCAGCATGTGTCCACGGACGTTAGTTCTGAGTTTCTGGCAGATGATCAATTGGCAACTGATAGTTGAAAAAACACCCAACGCCTAAATTGTTAGGTTTTGGCGTGATTTAACCAGGTTATATAATGAATTTCTAGTTTTGAACTCCATTTCGTTATACACACAGTGCTTAGTATTTCAGATTTGATAAAATGTTGAGAAAAGTCCCCGGAAAAGTCTCAATATAGGATTTCTAGATTACGTTTTAGTTTTAATTATTAGCCCAATTGGGCTACATCAAATGCTATATATAACGTGGCCAGACTGTATTGGCTAGACAAAGTCGAGACTCGGGGCACATGTTCATAGAGCAATTACTAATATCTTGGCCTGTCATTATGTCAAAAGGTTGGGCTCAAACCTTACAGGCAACTGGAATGTAATGTGGTTGACATTTGCTTGGAATTGCCCATTTGTGATTTGGAACAATTTTCCACTTTATCTCCCCATATCTGAATTGTAATAACCATGTTTTAGACAATATGTGATGCGATCTGTGAAACCCGTCGGATGTCGCAAAATGTGAACTGGGGGTGAGGCCTAAAAAAAAAAGGTTTGTTTGCCCAAACACGACCGACCCATAAAATCTCAAAACCCCATGCCTTTTTTTTTTGAGATTTTTTTTTTTTGAGATTTTTTTTTTTTTTAATAATGTTTTATGTTGAAAAATATATGTATTAAATGATATTTTCATCTTAATTTGCCAAACTAATCAACAACACTACCCTGTAATTGACTTATTAGACCATCCAGCATGGTCTGAAGGTTTGTACTACAGGCTGCAGCGCTAAAGGGGGTTCTTAAGTGTTTAGCGCATATTTTTTCATTTTGGCGCAATAAATGAGCTGAAAATCCAAAATAACCCCTTATTTTTCAAGCTTTTATGGGGCTCAGGGTTCTAAAAGCCCCTAATTTAAAGACCTAGCGCTATCCTGCTGCCAGCTGCACTATTAAAACAAAATACATATTAGCCCGAACCAGCCAAGCTACGTTTTACGGTGTGTAAACCAGGGGAGGGGGACAAAGTATGATTTTTTTAAACCAAATAATCGCCGCGAAACCCCTTGGATTTGACCTCCGATCACCGAGTCGCGTCCCTAATCACTCGGCTAACCTGACAACGCTCAACCAGGCAGCCATTTTTACACACATATCAGCTTGGTTGATGACGTCATCGAATAAAATGCTATAGCATGCGCGCGGACATATGGGTAAAATGGAAAAAAAAGAAAAAAAAGAAAGAAAGTTGTTTATTTAAAAAAAAAAATTTGTTTAGATAATTAATGTCCAATACTTTGTGTCATCATCTTTTATGAAATTTCACCTTCAAAGAACGTAATTAGTCACTTTCCGTATTAACCTTATAATGTTATTTTTATTGAAAGACGTATCTTGTTTGGCCTGTTTTCATGATTTCTTGTTTTGTAGCTTTTTATGACATCACAATCATCATTCACTCTTAACTTTTTTTGTAGTGATCGTAGAAAAATGATCGAAACAGTTCTGTAATCAGCACAGTTTCAGCTTTCTTATGATACAAATATTTCCAATATGAAAAATAAATCCCACCATGTGGCGGGTTTTCACAGATCGCATCACATATTACCAGCCATAAAACATGATTTGGACAATATTACCAGCCATGTATTAATCTTCCATGTATTATTTTCTTGTTTGGATGTGCAGAGGATGTGAAGATACGATTTGAAGGGCGCAACAGCCTCTTACAAAACATCAAATTTAACACAGTACCAGTTGCTATCCACGGCAACGGCGGGTCAAAGGTGAATATATAGGGTGATCCAATAAAATATACATGTATTTTGGAACACATAGGATGATCTTAAAAAGTTTACATGTATATTTTGGACATATGTGACGCGATCAAGAGGAATGAGTCGGATGTCGGGGAATCCCAAATTAAGATATGGCCAATTCAAAATGGCGGCTTACATAAGTTTTAATGGAAATTCATGTATACAATTTGACATAACTTTGGAACAAAACGTCGTATCGACATGGGTTTTCAGTTTCTGAAAGCTCTAGGTGTCTTCTTTAAATATGTATTAAAAACTCATTTTTGACCAGGGTCGACATCCGACTCATTCCTCTTGATCGCGTCACATATACTGTGATTCAAAATGGTTACATGTATGTATACAGGTAAGTCTAAACCTCTGGCCAAAATTTTCTATTTAGTGTCTGCATAATACACTCTGCTCTCATAAATACTTCTGGCTACATTTTGAAAAAGGGTGTGTTTATTTCAAGGTTTTTAGCATTATAAAATCACATATTTTGATGAATTTCACTTGGTAATAATGAGAACTCAAAAAGTAAGTGAGCTATTATACATGCATAGAGCTGTCAGAGTGTAGCCTGGTTCACAAGGCCTTATTGTCGGATTATTTTACTATATTAGTAGGCAGGCCCTGATATGACCCAAAAACCTTTACCTACTGAAATGCTCTGCTTCTATACATGTACCAGTATTATAGTGTATGGCACCACCTGTTGTGCCCATCACCTGACATGCCTGACAAGAAATTTCTGCTCGCAATCTGGCGGGTAGATCACTGTATGGGTTCGGTTGGTGTCCTGCACAACAGCTTCAGGGTATAGTAATTACCTGGATGCCTGGATGGATAGACATGTGCCCTAAACTAGCACCTAGAGACCAACTGACATTTTTGCTTGTGTATACATGAACTTATTTAAGGACATGGCCTGGGCTAATGCATGGTGACCTTATATGACTTGTATTGAATGGTGTACTAGATATTAAACCTTAAAAACAGATTGAGACATTAACAGAACGGAGACAGTAACAAGAGAGACTTGGGGCAAGTCTATCAGAGTGTGCCTATAGAATTGTTTATTGAAAGTGAATCATTAAAACTGAAAGCAAACACAGATATAATTAGAGCAACATTCATACACTCTTAGAAGTATCGAACCAATCAGAAAGCAGGTTATTAGAATATGCCGAGTGCATTTGATAGTGTCTATTTGCACCTCGCGTCCGCGCCATACGGGTCTCGCACCACACACTTTGTTTTAATTACCCACTAGACCACATGGGACTGTGTTTACATGGGCACCAGAGGAATGAGCACGTATGTATACAAAGCCTTTGTTGAGAGTCTCTAGCAGCCGAAATACATATAGTAAATATTAACCATTTATTAATGGCTTATAAGCATGGTTCTAGCAGAATTTAAACAAGCGAAACTCAATCAAATACAAGCGAGGATCGAGCAAATGATACCAGCCGAGTAAGTGACATGAATAAATAATATATAGACTCAGATAAACTGGCGTGAATTAAATTAACAAAGACCTTAAAAATACAATGTCTCGAACCTGGTCCCTCCTCGCATTTGGGGCGATCCGATTCCCACTAGACCCACAGGGGACTTTGTTTACATGGGCACCAGATAAACGAGTACTTATGTATACAAAGCCTTTGTTGAGAGTCTCTAGCAGCCGAAATACATGTAGTAAATATTAACAATTTATTAATGGCTTATAAGCATGGTTCTAGCAGAATTTAAACAAGCGAAACTCAAACAAATACAAGCGAGGATCGAGCAAATGATACCAGCCGAGTAAGTGAAATGAATAAATAATATATAGACTCGGATAAACTGGCGTGAATTAAATTAACAAAGACCTTAAAAATACACTGTCTCGAACCTGGTCCCTCCTCGCATTTGGGGCGGTCCGATTCCCACTAGACCCACAGGGGACTTTGTTTACATGGGCACCAGATAAACGAGTACTTATGTATACAAAGCCTTTTGTTGAGAGTCTCTAGAAGGCCGAAATACATGTTGTAAATATTAACAATTTATTAATGGCCTATAATGGTCTAGCAGAATCTATACAAGCGACACTCAATCAAATACATGCAAGGATCGAGCAAATGATACCAGCTGAGGAGGTGAAATGAATAAATAATATGTAGACTCGGACAAACTGGTGTGAATTAAATTAACAAAGACCTTTGTTGAGAGTCTATAGCAGCCGAAAACATACGTTGTAAATATTAACAATTTATAATGGCCCATTTAAATATAGAAGAATTTGTAACATCATAGCTTCTCTACATTTGTTATGGCCAATGGTTTCTTAGTTACAGGTCAACAAATGTGTACATTTTGTTTCGAGAGAAATTGCACAAATCAATGCATGCGCTTTGTTGTTGATAATGATACATGTGAATAATATGATTTGGTCCTAAAAATGGTGTACATCTCCCCCTGTTCTATGGGCAGACGTTCCTTCAAAAGAACACACAAAATCAGAAAAATCTGGAAAAGTTTTGCAATTCTGACGGAACTTTAAAAAAATGGGTCCGTATTCATTTGCATACGTGAACATTTTTCACCAATTTCTTGAAAAATGGGTCAGTCGCGGCCATTGATCTGTTGTTGTTTTTTCATTGTCTATTGTATGTTTTTTGTCTCATCATAGGTTCATCTCAATGGTCTTGGTAACTACTTGGTCAACATGTGGAGCATTGATGCAGGCTGTATGGGATGCGACGAAAATACACTCAGAATATCAGATCTGCCTGTGAGTAATATTAGTTATTAGATGAAGTGGAATTATGCGCTTGTCATTTGCAGTCCTGGCCCCCCTGGTACACGGGTAACTACGGGGCACTCATCGGTAGTGTAGGCAGGTGTATGACCAGCAGTTGATCACGGATGGGCTGAGACTTGACAAGTTTCCCGGTGGTGTGGTATTGGGCGGGGACTTCGTCAGGATCTCGTCATTGGTAGATGCCCTGCCGTGCTGCAAGGAAGACAGTGATAGCGGGGGATTTGTCAGCTCAAAGAAACGAGTTGTTGCCAAGTGCCCGGTATTTTCCCGGGTACCCGAGCAAGGACAGCAAATGACAAGGGCATTAGGATAGGAAATGATTGTGTGTGTGAAGCATCATACTGGGTAAACTGAGTGCACACTATAATTCCCTGTACCATAATGATGGTACTATAAATTAACTAAATATTAAACAATTGAATTTTTATGTAATTTAATTGCTAAAACAAATATGAGAAATATTGCAACTTGCCATACCAAGCTGCTGCATGTGTTTGACAGATCTAAGGTCTGTGATCAACAAAGCAGGGCATCATTCTGCGCTGTGAACTGGCAGGGTGTGTGTGACTTACGCGCTTACACCCTTAAGTCTGAGACTATACTATAGTTTGATCAGTTCCGAATTGGTGAAGCCTCATTACAGCAGCGAATGAATACAGAAGGAAGCAGGCGCGCATGAAGGCAACAAGTGCACTGTGCATCATATGTGTGGCATGTGCATGCGGCCAAAACCGTGTGCATGTAACCATAATCGTGCAAGAACGCTTGAATTACTTTTGATAAATAAATAAATTCTCGCCAATATCGAACTGATTAAACTTTAGTAGTGGTATATAAGCTTGTAGTTAATTCTTTTTTGCGCTCCTAGTATATGGGGATATCCAGCATTAGCCGTATCTTTTATGTTTGCGTCAGGTTTCTCAAAAGATACGACAATATCCAATAGTGATAGGCCCAGATCGGGAGTTCTAGAAGGGGCCGATCAGACTCCTCGCTTCCCTATGGCAACACTCGTCTCCCCTGTGGCTATGCCACTGATTACACTCACCGTGCATTTGTCACATCATCGTCACATAATTCCATATTCTTCTCATACACGGAATGACTGATCACTACCAGGTGAAACCTATGCAAAAAACAACACTCTCAATTCACACAGATTTACACTATAAAAGCTTTAAACCTACCAACTGACCCCTGCCATTCATAAAACTACCTTATCATGGAATTTAAATTTTGTGTTCTAAAGTATATTACAATTCTGCATTTCCTTGCTGAATTTATCGGATGGTTCTGTATATATATATTTATGTAAATAGTTGTTATATTCCATGTATATATATTGTAAATAATTATGTATTTTTCTCTGTGAAATGAGGGCCTGCTTGGAAAGCAGTGCTTGACACTGAAGCTGTTTACCCTCAATAAAGAAAGATTAAATAATAAATAATTATGAAGATGAAGGATATGGGTATAGAGAGGTGCAGTATGATTGCATTCACTTCAGACCTCTGAATTTCACTCTCTACATGCCCCGTTGAAATACCTCAGTACCAGTACCGAGTCACCTTTGAGGCAGACCAGTGCCAATATCTAATTGAGCCAACAAGTCAGCTTGCAAAATCTTAACACTTTACACACGGCAGGCATCTGCAGACGACATTCAAACATTTCACAAAATGTTTAAAAAATGTCAAAATTATTGAATTTCACTACCATATTTGGAATCACCATAAGACATGTATTGAAATAAGTACAAACATGTCTGGTTTTGGTTCAGTAATCCTTGAGTATAGACCTTGAAAGTTTGGAAAGGTTTCTGAAAAATCTGTTTTGTATATGGTAAAACCAATAGCCGTGTGTATATGGTAAAACCAATAGCCGTGTGGAAAGCGTTAAGATTTTCCTGCGCATTAGTCTGGGCACCCAAGTAGAGTAGTAGTTTTGTAGCATACCGGGCTCTAAAGATACAAAATTGTAGAGACCACTGTAAATGACTGATACAGTGAGCGATAAAAATTCTGCTTTGATATTCATTAAATCATTTTCATTTTTTGTATCCTTCTATCTCTCAACAGGATGATGAGCTTCCACCGGTCCTCGTGGCGATATTTATAGAAGTTCCAACGCCGTTCCTCGATGAATTCTTCCAAAAGCTCAGAGCCCTTAAATACCCAAAGAACAAGATTGATATATTTATTCATAATGCTGTAAGTACTAATTAAACTTAAACCCTAACCTTCCTGGAACCTATAAAACCTGAAAGTGCTACAATCTTGTAACGTGCGGAGGCTCTGTCAATTTCGTACCACGCCCCCAGCGCGGCGTTCAACTTGTGATAAAGACTTAAGTCTTTTGAACCTCACCTGTGTAGCTCAGTTGGGAGAGCATCAGACTTGCACGCACGCTGCCCGGGTTCAATCCGCGGGGCATGTGGAGACTGATTTTCCCTCAAATTTGACCCGTTTTTCTCCCCTGATAGTTTAATTCACAAAAACACGCCCAGGGAGTTAAGGTGAATCAGCTCCAAATTGGCAGCCAAATAAATGCAGAGGAGTATTTGCATGCTTGAACACAACTGATGCACTGCATCGTATGTGTGATGCGTGACTATGCCAAAGTAGCGCACAGACGCTTGGGTTCCTTGGAAATAGTGCACTTAGGTTCCATCCATGAAGTACAATACAAATAAGGCACTAATTCATTTTACTAAGTAAAGGACCAGGGGTGTTTATTCTTTCAGAAAACCTAAATTATACCCCAGCGCTACCGTCATAGCGTTGTCTGACCAAATCCTTCCCCAAATCCTTCCCCAAATCCTTCCCCAAATCCTTCCCCAAATTCTTCCCCAACTTAAATGCTACAGCTGCTACCAAACTGACCCATAAATCAACCATTTGAATATAAAATAAAAAATTGTTCTTTTTGTCAAATGGGTCAGATAACTATAAAACTTACATTTTTACTATAGTTTTTACCTTTTAAAAATTAATCGAACTTGAAATTCTTCACCATAAGAGTAAAAGGATTCGCTAGCGTTCTCAGTGAAAAACGGAAGAATGGACACACATATGGACCCTGTGATGGATGCATGTCACAATCAGTAGGCTTTTACGCGAGGTCAACCTACCTTACCTACCTCTAAAATGGCCAAAGGACATCCGTGGTGCGCAACATCTAACCTTGACCTACCGCTCTGATGGATCTATGGCACATAATCTCCTGGCCACAGTTCGACAAACATGGGCGCACTTCGATCAGGCTGCGCACACATGCTTAAAAACTCACAAAATACCGCCAACCAACAACGCCAAAAAAGCACTGATTGGTCAAATTTAAACTGAAGCCTTTTTAACGTTCGTCACGCTGTGCCGTAACCACCAACGCAGTGGTCGTCCCGATGCGCCGTAACCAACGATGCAATGGGGCATGGTGCGTGAATAAGCCCATGTTTATTCAAGAGTTTTTCAGTTTTCTCACGTTTGAGCACTAACCAAGCAGAGCCGTGAGGTCGAGATTACGTAGTGCGCATCAGGGATGACCATTGCACCGTTTTGGGGTGAGGTTGAGCTTTACGCGAGCTCAACCTCATGTGACGTGCGTCTATTGGTTTCCTAATATTTGTGAGTGTGCAATGAACTTATTGGAGTGCGCCAGATTGTGTCTGTGGCCAGGAGGAGATGTGCCATGTCCATTCATGCATGCTTCGGACTTTAAGTACACTTTATCCGATTCCTTTAGTGCACAGAGAAATAAAAACACATACTGTACTTCTTGCAAAATTGGAACTAACTAAACTATATATTGATTATCAATTGTACAGATGAATCCATTTGCTCAACATGATTTTAAGCAAGTTAAACACACACTATGCTATAAATACACGGTTTCAGGGTTTCAGCACTGCAAGCCGAGTTGTACTGAAATTTCAGACAAAACAATACAATGAGAGTAACACACAACACTGCTCATGAATTAACCTTTGGCCTATTTAGCCTCCTTAACGCAGCAAATGAATACAGACAGAAGGATGCGAGCGCGCATGAAGGCAACAAGCGCACTATGCATCGTATGCGTGTCGCGTGCGTGCGGCCACAACCAGGTGCGTGTGGCCATAATTACTTTAACACGCGGGGATAAAAACAGAATACTTCTTGCCAATTGGGAACTGCAATGCGCTGCTATAGGATTTTCAGGTTATAGAAGATAAATCTTGGCATAGGCGCATAAATGATACATCTATGTCGCGTGTGTGCGGCCATATCCCCGTGCGTGTGGCCATAATTACTTTAGCGCGCAAAGAGGTACAAACAGAATACTTCTCGCCAATGGAACTGCATGATTAAACAACCATTATAGTCATGTGACTTATTATCAGGAAAGTGATGGCAATGCGCTGGTATAGTATTTCGGGTTATAGAAGACAAATCTTGGCATCTATATCTATTTTCATTTACTACGAATATACAATCTGCTGCCATGTTCGCACTTCAAATGAGATGGTATTTGGAATCACACATCGGGTGATTATACAGGGTGTCCTAAGAGTTTTGATACCTTTTTACAGCTTTGTATCCAGGCCTCAAATTAAAAAATGTAAAATTTGAAAGGGGCACCAACTTTCTCCAAGGTAATTATGTACTTTTGAAAAGTGAAATCAGCCAGAAATTGAGGGCAGCAAGGCAACTAGGTGGGGCATCAAAGGCAATTAACTTTGATGCTTGATTAATTTGTGCCCTGTTTGTATCTCGCTTAAAGGTATATGACCCGATCACTTTTTTGGGGCTATGATTTTTTTTTCACATCAAGATATTTTGGTATCAGAAGAATCCCCATATTTTTCTCATTATGTCTGTAAAATATTAGGGGCCAGAAATGTTTCATTTGGAAATTATAGGCTAAAATGTGGTGAATTACTGCCAAAGGTGGTTAACCACCAACCAGTTTATGTACTACTCAATGGGCACATGTCTTTTGACCTTGCTCTTCTAAAAATAGAACCATTGGAGTTATGCAACTCAAACTTTGGAATGCAACAATTTTAAGGATGACCTTTTATGTAAAATAGAAAGCATGAAGTTGAAAATCGGGTCATCTAGCTACCTTAAAAATAATTTGCTGTACCAAAATGAAAACATTTTTAGATTGAAAAAAGTTGTAGAGTTATTTTGATACCCTTTTCCGAGGCCCGCTAAATAAAACACATGCTGAAAGGTTTGGTCACAAAGTCAAAATACCATACATTTATTTAACTTGCAGGACTCAAGGTTTTACATCGCTGTAATTGCATGCTGCATGTTCGTCATATTCCATTCATGGGGATTTTTACAAAAAGGCTTTCACTTATTATTACATTTTGTGCACAACATTTATAATGTTCAAATGAAAAGAATCATTTCAATCTGAAATGTTATTTTTTTATTGAGAACACCCTTTTTCTCTTCATTACCTCTTGCCGTCTCGCGCTCCCTTTACTTCATTAAACAGCATTTTTTATTTATTTTTTTCATTCCAAAATGATATAATTTTCATCACTATAACCCTAACTCTACTACACCACATGGCAACTGGGCGGAAAAAATGTTATATAACCCGGTGTGCAGGTTTTTGGGCTACAAAACAGACCCAGACTATAAAAGGAGGGGAATATACTGAGCCGAGTGTGACTGAGTGACAGCTGTGGTGTAGTGGTTAGGATCTGGGACTTGGTGCTGGAGGTCTGTGGTTCAAATCCCGGGGGTTCGGGGTGGTGAATTTTGGGGGTCGGAAAACATATCTGTTGCCGTGTGGTGTACTAGAGTTAGGGTTATGCTCATTATTATATATAAATATGCGTTTATATGTGACAGTTCGGAAAACTTTCATCCATACTTTGGCAACACAGATAACTGTTATTGTAACTTTGGTACCAAAATAATTCTACAAGACTTCAATATCCACATATATTTTGAGTTTACCGGATAATATAAAGCTTGAAAAAGGTATCAACACTTTTGGGACACCCTGTATTATAATATAGAGAGCATGTGTGGTCTATGGATAGCATGCAGGTCTCACAAGACAAAGGTTGTGAGTTCTAGCCCGCTACCACCAACATGTTTGTATCCTTGGGCATGGTGCTTAGTGGTTCGGAAGTCACATAGAAATGGTGGTCCTGTGCATCGGAAGTGCTATCCCCGATCATGTTTAAAAAAAAGGTCAGACTCCTTCGTAAAGAGTAGGGGATCATCCCGGGTCTGTATCTGTACACACACAAATAATATGTATTCCTATACATACCTCCACTAGGCGTGGCGCACCAATGGAGTAAACAAATAGCCAAAGAAAGAATGATGAAGCAACTAAAGCTGCTTCCATTGTTCCGTCCAAGGACGACCGATGATGATTATAATATTACCCATATCATCTGTTAATTTGTGGTGTGATCAAGCAAAATGAGTCGGAAGTCAGATTAAATTTTTCTTTTTCTACTTAATTACATACACCGTCTGAAAAGCTACATGTTGCGGAAAACCACATTCAAATAGGTCAATCGGTTCCAAAAATGAGCAGTATCAATATTTGGGAGTTCCGACTCATTTTTGCTTAAAGGTGTATGTTCCGATCATTTTTGGGGGGCTATAATTTTTTTTTCACATCAAGATATTTCGATATCAGAAGAATCCCCATATTTTTCTCATTATGTCTGTCAAGTCTTAGGGGCCAGAAATGTTCCATTTAGAAATTATAGGCGAAAATGTGGTGAATTACTGCCAAAGGTGGTTAACTACCAACCAGTTTGTGTAGGACTCAATGGGCAAATGTTTTGTGACCTTGTGCTTCTAATAATAGAACCATTGGAGTTATGCAACTCAAACTTTGGAATGCGACAATTGTAAGCTAAGGATGACCTTTCATGTAAAAAAGAAAACATCAAGATGAAAATCGGGCCAGCATTCGGAACATCTACCTTTAGTTTGTGGTGTGATCAAGCAAAATGAGTCGGAAGTCAGATTAAATTTTTCTTTTTCTACTTGATTACATACACCGTTTGAAAAGCTACTTGTTGCGGAAAACCACATACAAATGGGTCAATCGGTTCCAGAGATATGAGCAGTATCAATATGTGTGAGTTCCGACTCATTTTTGCTTAATCACATCACATTTTATTTGATGCCTTTATATCAGATAACTCTTCATCAAATAATTTTTATTAAAATACAGACAAAGTGTACTTTAGGTCCCAGATTCTGGAATTTACTAGTATTGTCCGATACTGGAACACCCAATATCGTCCGATACTGGTACAAAGTCAGTGTTCCAGTATCGGACGATACTGGGACAAATTGCACTGGTAGTATTGTACCACGTTCCAGTATCTCTTGATACTGGAACACAATTTAGTGTTCCAGTATCCACCGATACTGGAACAGTAAAATCGTACCAGTATCGAGCATATTGGCAACTTTTATGTTCTAGTATTGATATAAAATTGGATGGATTGAGCGTGATACACAAACATATTGGTCGAGCTATGAGTTTTAAAAAATATTGTGCGAGACGCAGTCGAGCACAATATTTTTAAAACTCATAGCAAGACCAATATATTTGTGTCATGCGAAAAAATCCGTCCGATTTTATTATTATTATGCAGTGAGAATCTGACTTGATACTCGAGAAATGACTTGAGCCTGTCAAATAAATGAATAACACTGTACTAAAAAAAGTAATAGTCTGTAGGCCTACTTTCCAAACTGTTCAACATTTCTGGTACACTAACAGAATGACAGAACACAAGCTCCAAAACAAATTCCAAACACGTAACAAGTTCAAGTTTTACAGTTAGCAATAAATTCAAAAGACCTATTTGGCGATCGTCTGTTTTCAACATTAAAAAAACACACGATTGTTTATGTAAAGCTTACATTGACTTACAAGTTACAGTACAAAACTTTGACGATCGCCATTTTTTAGGCCAGGAACGTCCCCATTTATACAGATAGACACACTTGTATCTGTGCTTCTTCGCGTTGCAGAACTGTCGGCCTAATTCCTGGAAATTCTTTTTCATTTAGCATAACAAAACGTGTGCTCCCAGAACCAGTCGCCATTTTTAACACAAATGACCATGACCCGATAACCTGATGTCGAGCGTAATTAATTAAACCAAAAATTAGTCTCGAGTCTCGACTACATTTTTTGCACGCTACACGTGCGGTCGCTACACATCGGCGTATTAGCACATGCTTCTAGTAGATTCGTGCGTAGGCTTTAAATGTGTTAAAGAGGCAGGTAACCAAATCGACCAAGTTCAAATAATATCGGTCTGGCCAAGTTCACTCCAGTGACATAATGTGTGCAGAATAATAGGCCTTAACTAATGCATTGCAAGTATAGGACGGAAGATTCTCATTGCATAATAATGAACGATACTGGTATACCCAGATTACCAGTATCCGGTATCTAAAGTACACTTTTCCATTAATACTTATTACATGTTTTTTACATTTGTTACAGAAAATGTTCCATTTCAAGCAAGTACAAGAGTTTGTTAAGAATGCAACCAATGACTACCATAGCGTCAAATCCTTAATTCCAGCTGATAGATTGAATGAGGGCGAGGCCCGAAACAGAGGAGTGTAAGTGTTTCTAGATTTATTTTGTCAAATTAGTCATTAGTCATTATTATGTTTACAGAAAGCAACTGGCACATCTAAGGAATGGAGTGTAGGGATTTTTGTGTGTCGGTTATGGGGAAGGGGAGGGAGCAGGGTGGTAGACTACACTCCCCCTCTCACAACAGCTTTTTCTGTTTCCAAAATATCAGATTTTGTTCAATTGGGCCTTCTTTCTGACTAGGCAAATCTATGCTTTGACTATGTGACAATTCTACCCCAAACTGGAACCCCCCCCCCCCCCCCCCCTTCTGAGATATGTATCTGGTTCTGTGAAAATACTTAACATTTTACTTGAAAACTTGATATTTATTTCCCTCCGGGCACACCAGAGTAAAATATTAAGAATGTTCACAGTTACTTCTAAACTGCTGATCCTCAACCATTAACCTCTAAACATTAATTCAAAACCGGTGTAAATTTAATAAGCATGTAACGTAGATTAAGTTCATTATGTCTGTCTCATCATTCGCCATTTTGTTTTTCTCAATTACATGTTGCTTTAAGCAATTTTATTGAGTATTCATTTAGATTTAGATTTAGAACATAATACAGGTAAATTAGATGAGGGATGAATACTGTATGACACCTTGTGTATAACCATGGTGAGTCTTTGTTAACATATACTAAGGCAAATCAGAGCTGATAACTTAGGAGAGGATTTCAAAGGAAAGCTAAAAATAGCTTAAAATCTCAAGTTGTGAGAAAACAGAAAGGGCAATTAAACAATAAGGCAGCTATTTGATAACGGCCTTGTAGCACTGGCAATTAGTGCCTAAAGTAGATTCATAATTCTGGCGTATTGGTTTCGATTTTGGACCTCGTCCATTGGGCGTTAGAGGAACCCATTTTGACCAATGATGAAACAGCGGTATTTTTATACATACGGTTCTGTTCCCTCTACATAATGAGCTTTTTTTTACCACGGATATGCCATGGTATCCGGGGTTGTAAATTATGATTCCTTTCCCCAACTCTTTGAGTTATTGCACACCAGCTGTTAGTTCCTACAGTGCTTTGGGTACCTGCTCTGACCCTTTGGACAACCAGGTTTTGACTAGGGTGTTTTGTAGCAAGCCCAAAGTGTTAAGTTTATCATTTGTTATGTTATAATTTAAATTATACTTTAAACTTCAATTTGTTATAAAATTAGTGCTAAGTCAAATTTTGTGAAATAAAATGTTCACATTTCGAGAAAAATCACGATTATACTATTGCTTGAGCAGGTTTTAGTTTTAAAAATGAGCCCAAAAATTAAGACATTGAACAACCCTCGTGTGGCAACACTCTAATGCCTTGGTCAAGGGAGGAACATTGCCACAGCAGGTGGGCTCGTCCGTGGAAGGTGCAATGTATGTCTGCCAATTCCTGGTTGAAATGACACACAGCGCCCAAATTGTATATTCTGAGCATGTTTTAGCGAGGTTGTATAAAGAATTTCTAGCTTTGAACTTCAATTTGTTATAAAGATTAGTGCTTAGTATTTCAGATTTTATAAAATAAAATGTTAAAATTTTGAGGAGGTGTCGTTATAGCATTTCTAGATTAGACTTTAGTTTCAAGTATTAGCCCAATTGGGCTACATTAAACATGTTAAATGCTAAATAAAACGTGTCAAGGCTGTATGCCTGTATTGGCTAGACAAAGTCAGGATTCATGTTCACGGGGCAATCTTGGCCTGTCATTATAGTCAAAAAACTAAATTACAAAGTTGCTCAAATTATAAAGGCGATGGAACCGTAATGAGATGTTATTATTTGCGTTCCATAATCAAATGCCATTCATGATAGTGTGGCTTTATTGAATATAGCTGATCATGTAGCTTTACAAATCACGGCAACCAAATACTTAATCCAACAGCTTGAAATATGTTACCACAATAATAAAAATCGACCATCATCGACCTTATATAGTTTTCAAAAGAAAAATGATGTTTGTCAACCTATTCATAATTTAGTGGATAATCAAGTTTCACTTTTTATTATTTCCCTTTTTCATTGTGCATGTGACATAAAGAAAACATTAAACTAAAAAATACCCGTTCTACATATTCATTTGTGAGAAAAAAACCTGAATTAATTAAATCATCATCTTTTGTATGAACCAGGTACAAAACCATTGGCCTAGATGGAGTAAAAGTTATATCAACCAAGCTACGGATTATAAACGTTACTTTATGTATTTCTGGCTATGAGACCACCTGAATACCTTTATCAATTTATCTGAATAACAACACATCTTCTTTATCAAAAATATGCTGGCAATTGACAACACCTGTTTGCAGGCAAAGTCAATGCAGATCATTTTGCCGCAAGTTCCCAGTCACTAGGTTTAATAATAGTTGTTCACCCTATCTTTACATAGTGGTGAATACGCCCTGTAGCAATGACACCTAATATTTCCTACGACTTATTCTAGTACATGACAAGGTTACAAGGCTTGTGTAATGTTTACACAACAGACCATTGTTAATGCCAATTTCCCTTTCTCCGTGCACCATTGAGGGGTTTACTGACTCGTCATGTGATACGCCACCATATCCTGCGCAGTCACATGAGTAATGACGTCTGTGTCACTTCCAAGTACAAGGGGAAGGAGGGTGATGTCATCACATATTCTAGTCACATAGGCCCGCGGCATTTCCACACCTTTTCGATCACATGGATGTAAGGCCTAAAAAAAAAAAAGTTTGATAGGCGTAACCCGACCGACCCTATTTTAACCCCCCGACCCTAAACATTTTTTTTAAATTAAAATTAAAAAAATTAAAAAAAATTAAAAATTAAAAATTAAAAAAAAAAAAAAAAATGTGTGTGTGAGAAAACTGAAAAAAACCCAGTGAAAATGTGTATTTGTGCCATTTGTTTATGTCTGTATGGTATATGTGTGCTGGTATATAAAAATTTCATACACGTTTTACAGATTTAAAAAAAAAAAAAAAAAAAAAAAAATCTGACCTACCTACCCTATTTCTTTTTCTATGTTACGCCAATCAAACCTTTTTTTTTTTTAGGCCTAAACGTCATCGCATGTGATATGATGATGCGATCACTTGGAATTACATGCAACCGTAACCTCCATAGCTTGGACTCAGAGCCAACTTAAAAAAGGGGTTCGTCCTACTAGCACCTAGAAACTTTTCATATTGTTGATTGTATTCTAAAATACATACATACATATACATACATAAAACATTATTATACAACAACGTTTTTATTCAGTGCTATACATACATAATACAAACATACATATATACATACACCTAGTATTTGTGATACGCCTTTACCTAGAGGTTCTATGCGCTTACAAAGATGAAAGATTCATGCTATAGACTAGGCATTCTCAAATGGTGGCGCGAAGTGGCGCATCAAGGCATCCTAAATGGCGCGAGAGCGGTTAACATTTGTTTTTAAAAATATCATGATATAACCAGATTTCATAGGCCTATCGGACGGTCAGATGTATAAAGCAATTTTTCACGCGCTGCATGTTGCCTACTATGTTAAATATTTTGTGACGGAAATTTTGCCATTGTAAATTCTACAAAATATGACCAAGTGGAGCTTCAACAAGTTGGTTACTAAAATGTGGCGCATCAGTAAATCTAGTTGAGAAAGCCTGCTATAGACGTTATTCTTAATTTAGGGGAAGAGGGATGGCATCCAACTGAGCATGCTCGGAGCAATTATTGCTCAGATAAACATTTCCTCCTTTGACGGCAATGTGAATGAACTGTGAACTTTTCAATTGTCCTCCAAGGTGTTGGTTAGCAGCAAACATTTCATTTCAAACTAGTTAATTCCACGAATGTAGTAAGGTCAAATATTGAACATTTCAGAAGTATGAAGAATTTTTATGATTAGTGCAAAGTTCACCACATTGAAAACTACAGCACTCTCGTCATGGCTAAAACAGAGAGCCTCGTTTTCAGTTCACTTAAAATCCTCTTCGACGCCAAATGCTCTAATTAAGAATAATTTCTATAAGGCAACAAAAAACACTTCAATTAAGTATATATTATACCTATGCAGACATTCCAATAACAGCGCCAGCTATCAGTGTGCTTCCCAATAAGTTAATGTGGCTCCCTATACTAGCTATTGGCAAGCTAAGGCCAAAAATAAATAGTTTGATTGTCCATAGATCACTTTCAAAAGTTGGGTAGGTCGGTCGGGAATTTTTTTGGTTTTTTCTTACTTTTTTTTTTCTCCCTTGCCCATTTTTTTTCAGGTACCAAAAGTAAAATGAAATATACTAGTTGTTGTAACCAAAACGGGGGGGGGGGGGGGGGGGGGCGATCTGGAAAATGTTAATGAGTATTTTTATTTTCTAAACACTTTAAAAAAAAATTCTACTAAAATGTGTAAACAAATTGAAATGTTCACAATTTTTTTTCTTCTCAACAAAAAAAAGAAAAAGAAAAGGTTTCGGGTCGGAAGGATTTATAGGGTCGGGTGGACGGGAACAATCAAACAATTTATTTTTTTGGCCTAAGTTCAGCCCCCTGTTATGGTGTCTATAGAAGAAGATGACACACACACAGTGTAGATAATAGACAAGTAATGTGAGACTATTTCCCTTCTTACCTTGGGCCTTTTGTATTACATGAATGGTGAAACATAGCCACCTGTTTATAATAGACTGGCATTAGGAGACACACATACACATGCTTTAGGAGACTGACTGCAGGGGGTGGCAAGGGGGAACTCAATGATATTTTGGGGGGGATGGCAATAGGCCGGGAGCCCAGAAGGTTTAATCAGCTGAGAAGGTACAAAAGGTTTGATGATCTGATTAGTTTAGTTTGGTGCCAAGAGTCAATATTTTATATTGCTGCCGTGTCGTAGCCTGTACGGGTGGCCGCTATAGAAGGTCAAAGGTCATATAGGGGTCAAAATGTAAAAATGGTCTGATTGTAATGAAATGCATATCAAACTCTTCCTGAGACCATAAGGAGCAAAAAAAGAAATGGTTGTATTTCCACCCGATGCCTAGTTTTCCAGATGCAGGGAAAAATAGGTCAAAGGTCAAATGTTGCCTCAAATTCATTGTACAGGGGTCAAATTCTCAAAATGCTCCGATCTTAATAAACATGGACTCAAATCGTTTAGATGGATGCTACGAGCCATAAAAAGAATAGTTTGCCATATCTACAAGTTACGCTTCTATTAGTTTTATTAGGTCAATGGTCAGGAGGCTATACCGCTAATGTGTGCTGACCTTTGACCTAATGAAAGTAGTAGATGCTTAACTTGTAGATATGGCAAACTATTCTTTTTATGGCTCGTGGCATCCATTTGAACAATTTGAGACCATTTTCATTAAAATAGGAGCATTTTGAGAATTTGACCCCTGTGCAAAAAAATTGAGGCAAATTTTGACCTTTGACCTATTTTGCCCTACATCTCGGAAACTAAGCATCGGGTGGAAATACAACCATTTCCTTTTTTGCTCTTTATGGTCTCAGGAAGAGTTTGATATGCATTTCATTACAATCAGACCATTTTTACATTTTGACCCCTATATGACCTTTGACCTTCTATAGCGGCCACCCGTACAGGCTACGACACGGCAGCAATATAAAATATTGACTCTTGGCACCCAACAAAACTAATCAGATCATCACACCTTTTGTACCTTCTCAGCTGATTAAACCTTCTGGGCTCCCGGCCTACAAGGGGAACTCAAGGATATCCTTTTAGTCTTATCTTTGATTTCCAAAAACAGAGCGACTTTGAGTGGAAAAAGTGAAAAACAATTTGGTGACGGTATTTGGAATTAAAGAACCCAGCCAAATGCATAATATATGGGGTCTTTCAGTGATATATTATAACATTGGGTGAGAGTGAGACCCCTGCCCTGAGTGGCCCATGGCAGACATACTTTAATACTAATTAATGGGCTAGCTAGCCTTTTAACTTCAGGGGTTTCCCTTTTTTATTCAAAAAGATTGTTCAAGAATGGAAATGACCCTCAATTAACCTAATGTTTGACATTACATGAGAACATTTGCCAACTTTGATGTGTTAAAGGCAAGCATTATGATACAGATGTATTATGCACATAGTTTTACAGTCATTCTAATGAAGTAGCTCGTGTTTGACTTTGCGGTTTTCTTGTCGTATTCAGAGTGGTGACTGGCACACACTGCAAATTATGAGCGTTTACTTTTGGACAAACAAAAAGTAAACACAAAAGTAAACGCAAGACTAAACACTTATGTGAGCCCGACAACTAAGCTGTTTTCCACCCAGCCTCTAATCCAAGCGTGTGCAACCTGCGGCCCGCAGGCCACATGCGGCCCGCCGACCTCTAATCTGCGGCCCGCGAAGCAATCCTAAAATTCCCATTGATGCGGCCCGTTTTAACCGGAACTCTCTAGTTTTACACAAATGGCGGATTTATTTAGTGCTGTGTTCCCTTATAATTAGTAGGGTACGCGCTGCATTTAGTAAATATAACTCAAGGCGTGATTGCGTATAAAATCCTGGTTAAAATGGCGCTTGCAGCAGCAACAGCGAGTATAAAGAGGAAATTACACAAAGAGAAGCGGGTATTCCATGAGCAATGGACTTCCCCTCTCCCTATTACTCCTCCTCCTCCGGACGTGTTTTGGAATGTTTGACAATCACTGCGGCCTGTGAATAGATCTCAAAATGACGATGCGGCCCGTGTGGTAGAAAAGGTTGCACATGCTTGCTCTAATCAATAACTGTCCCATTATATCACAGATGGTGGAAGCATCTGTGATTATATTCACTCACTTGGAGCGTGCTCTGAGGTCAATTGGGTGCAAAATGCAAGAAACGTTTAGTTTTGCGTTTACTTTTGTGTTTAGAATTGCCTTTACTTTTGAGTTTACTTTTAGTTTGTCCAAAAGTAAACGCTCATAATTTGCAGTGACAAGATTGTTTTTAATGGAAATAACCCAAAATAATTCAAATTCAATTTGATGACATTTTCCCTACTCAGTGTGAGTCAAAAATAAGTTGTACATGAATGGATATTTGTTTAAAAAAAGACCAAACAAATGTGACAAACCCATGAAGCCCGTATTTAATAAGCATATTCTTTCACTCTTATGAAAAAATAATCACTGAAATTGATTATCTATCAAGTGATACCTGTTTTAATAAAAGAACACATTTTGGGAGCTGTCCACAAAATACTATGCAACAAACTTGCTTAATATTCTCAGTCGCACAGTAGTGATTTTTGTGTCTCAAGCGGAATTGATTTCCTTTTGTATTATACAAGGAAAATGCATGTCCAATTGATTTTGGTACAAAATATTTAATTTAACAGGGAAAGGAGGACTTCTATGCTGAAAACATACTAAGGTCGCTTTGCAATTAAATCGCTCCTATGACAAGTTCAAGGTGCAAATATAAAAAAACCCGATACATCGATCAAGAGATTGCTTGACTGGAAACGACCAGTCACGGCCAGTTGACTTCATTTCAACTCGAACGATCGGTCGCTCATGATGTAATGAACACCAAACTTTTTCAACTAATGGGGGAGTTTATTTTGCCTCGAAATTAGCATAACCAATCAGCAGCAATTATCAAGGTTTGATGTCGTCTGCGTGACCCGGAATTACCTGCGACTACCGGCGATTTAGTAGCTACTTTTGAGCCAGCGAGTACTACGCAACCTGTTGCGACCAGCGACTGGCTAGTATGATTCCAGCATTACACATGAAATTACTTTATGTTTCTTCATATGATGAGGCCATTGAAACAACTATTCTGTGTGGTAACTATGGTAACTACAATTCAGGATATAACTGTTGGACCACTTTGAGGACTTCGTTGAAATCAACTTCCCAGTCCCCGCCATTCAATGTTGTTTGGAACCGTTTCATCACCACGGTCGTTGGAACCCTCAACATGGATAAGTGGGGACGGGGGAGGGATATCAGTTAGTAGATAGCTCAAGCTCTCCACACAAGTTTGTTGCAAAATCAGCACTTGAAAATAGTTCCTTAAAGTGGGATATTAGGTTAGCAAGAAAAAGGACTATGTGGTCCAACACCAATTTTCCTGAATTGTAGGCTTAACTCTAACTCTACCCCCCACTTTTGTCAGAATTTTTTCTTCAACGCGGAAAATCGGCCAAAATATCCCCCCGATCCCCCGGGATTTGATCCAGGGACCTCTCGCACCAGAGATGAAGAATTCCCCACTACACCACCGCTGTCAAGGGTTAGTTTGCGCAAACTATATGGGCTGGGTCCATTTTTTCATCCTAAAACTTCCACGCCGGGTGGTACCAACGTGCCCAGTCGTGGTATATTGTGGTATATGGCAGGGTTAGGGTTAATCATTGAGTCAGGCTGGTAGTGTACTTTTGCTAAATAGTAATCAACAGGTGTGAGAATGAATCAGTGGATTTAAGACCACTTGCTAAATAGTGAGAGTGCTACAACCTCCGGACGACTTTAAGTTTTCCGTCTCTACTCCATACCCAATTTAAAAACCACCTTCTTTTGCATACACCATTCTTTAAAAAGGTTCTACTTTACAGCTACATCATGAAGGGTAATGCTGCCCTCTATATGTCAATATTTGTTCCCAGTAACCATTTAGCATTACATAATTATTCGCAAGGATTCAATGATACCGATTTAGCTGTGTCTGCTCACTGTTGCTAAAAGATAGGAACTTAAGTAGCCCAAAATGTCATTGAAAAGTTTCTCAAATTTGTGTGAAGTCATTTGGGCAATCTTTGCAATGCATGCAGATTTAACATTTTCCCTTATTCATTTCTTAGCAATGATTTGTAAGCGAAAATAAGTGAACAAATCAAACAAATTCACAGTTCTGTAAAATATTATGTGTTAACTTCTTGCAAGATATTTGGTTGTCCGCCGAACAACTTCAAAGTCAATTTTGGTTGTCTGTGGCTCATTTTGGTTGTCTCTGGCAACCGGACAACCACCTTATTGAAACGCTGGCAATGAGCGGGTTACATAATACTAGGAGTTCAAACCTGGAGTGATTGAGATTGATGTGGAATAACCCCGGGTCTCTTGGGTTAATCCAAAACATGTAATGCACTTCTAGTCTTGCCGAGATGTTGTAATTGTAACCAAAAATCTGCGTTTTCAATGACCGACATCTGAAATGACACAAAAGACGTTATTGATTCTGTATAGTAAAGCAGCCCAACTGGGCTGAAAACACACTTGATTAGCAACCCTCTGTTAGCTCAACATTGGTTTCCCCCTCACTAAGATGAGTCACCCCCTAACCAAAGGTACTATCTATATATAACATTTGTGGTTTACGCTGACTGTTAAACTTAGCAACAAGGGGGTAGATAGGATCTAGCCATGCATGAAAGTGTCATATTTACTGCCATGGATGGTATAGCCTTGATTCAAGGTTTCGAACATTTGCTATTTGGATCAACACATTGCTTCTTAAAGGCATATTCACTATAAACTCAAAGTGTCTACAATTGGACAAAACGTCTACAATTTGTTGTGCTCAGTGAATGGGAAATTAGCTTTTGTTTGCACACTTATTTATAGACGTTTTTTTAGACAAGCTACTTAAATGTTTGACTTAAAAATAAATAGAATTATAGATGTGTAGCCCAATTGGTGCAAAACTGTAAATCTTTACCACTGTTTAGTGTGTTCGGTGAGATGGAAAATTGGATTTGGGTGGTAACTGGTCCAATATAGTGTCAATAATTGTGTCTTCAATTCAGTCTTGTAAAAGTACACAGAAGGCTTTTAATCCCACATTGATACAGCTCCTCCAATGGTAGACGTTTTGTCCAACTGTAGACACTTTGAGTTTACAGTGTTATGAGATATTTTCAAGGGAGCGCCCTCTAGTCATGATTTTTTTTTAGAAAGTAGATTTTCTTGCAGATTTACATTTCTGATCGCTTTGAGTAACAAAGCGATTTCCTAATTTATACTTCAAAATCATGATTTTAAGAGTGAAAATAAACTGTTAGATCTGTGCAACAACTTATTTTTCACTCTTAATGCACTCTAATAACTAGGATTTTGAAGTAATTAGGAATTGTATCGCTCTGTAACTCAGAATATATTTATGATTTATAATCAGAAATGTAAATCTGCAAGAAAAGTTACTTTCTTAAAATAATCATGAATAGAGGATGCCCTCTGGAAAAGATCACATAATATGCCTTTAAACTTCACTGCTTGTTAAATGTTTGCATCAAGGGGGTAGATAGCTCTTAACCATGCATTAGGCCAAACATAAAAAAAAATGTTGTATTGCCCTCAGCGACCGATACTAAAATCTCAAAAATTAGGGTCACATTTGTTTAATTTTTACCCACATTGTCAAAATATGGTTGTGACTTACCGGTCAGCGTGCATAGGGTGTCCAGATCGAATCCAACTGGTGGCCACCAATTTTGTTCTTGTTTTCTGTTCAAATTGAGATCCCGATTTAAAAAAATGGTTTAGGGTGTTAGGGTTGATATTAGAAACTTTAGTACAGGGGTTCAGTAGTGGAAATACCCACATGACTTTCCACCCGGGGTTGACGATCATGTGTGTCGCAGCTCTATTAATAATATTATATGTACTGATCATAATAGTAGTATAGCTTTATTCCATAATAATAAGAGCGATTCATTACTTCATGAATAATCGCGATAGCTGCGTACCAAGTGTGTTCCAATAAAATGAATCGTTAGATGAGAACGCGCATTCCGAGCGCAGGTTACTAATAATTGCCCGAAAGTAGTGCCAAAGTGTTCTATTCTTTTGCTCATTGACCGACCAATCAAATTAAAGCCTCACGCCCCTAAACTGAATATTCAATGAGTTATGAGGAAACACGATTAAAGGTTATTTCTGATTGGTTGAACGATACAAATGTTAACGAGGGGATGACCCGACTTGGACTGTTTCAATAACTAAGAAAGGAGTGGACAAAATAAACAGAAAACTAATTAATTGTTAGCGCGATTATATCGGTACAAATCAAGGATTTGATAAATATGCATCTTTTTCAGTAATGAATGAGAATATTGACTGCTTAACAACTGTTTTTGTGAATTTGTTTTGAAATCATCGGTTGTTGTTCTGGTCATTCGGAATTGCCCCTACAATTCCTCAGACCAGAATAACAACCTCTTATTTCTGAACAAAAACTGATTTATTACTTTTTGTAAAAGTAAAGAAATATTGTAAGTCCACAGAGTGTATAGTTCCAGTGACCGTTAGGTCACTGGTAGTTCCTAGTCAACCCCGGGTAGAAAGTCATGTGGGTTATTTCTCAAGTTTCTGACTCGACGGCAATTCTCAAAAGTTGACAGCCTAGTAAAGCCTTATAGGACAATAATCCCAAAAATGCAAAAATGAGGAGGGTGATACCCTATAGCCTATTATCCGTACAAGGCCCATAAACATACCACGCGCAAGCGCTCAGCCGTGGTCACTGCATAACTTCACTTGGTTGATTGATTTTCAGATTTTACTCTGTTATTACATCTCTGAGGAAAGACTTGGTGTTAGTCTATTATATGGATGATCTCTACTTACCGTTTTATAGAATGAAAACATATTTTACCATGACATGGACAAAATATGAGCCATTTCTGTCAAATAAGGTGATATAAATGTGTGATTTATTGTTTGTGCAGTTTGTGTATCGGGGGAGGGGGCTCAAATTTGTGAAACAAGAGGGCAAAGTGAGGAGGGGAGAACTGGCTCCGCCAATACTGGGAATCAATAGGTTGATGGTTTAAATGGTACTCTTTATTGCTCTAAAGCCACATGAGTTAACAAGGATACATACAAGCACAAATCTTCAAAAGAGGGATGATTATCTCTATTGAAATGTTGTGTGAAGCTAAAACTATGTCTGTTTTGTACACACCTGCATGACTAGCATATCTGAAAAGCCTGGTCAACTGTATATGGGTATTGATTGTCTATTGCGGCAACTACATAATCATTATCCTAGATATCGGGATACATAAAATTTGTGTGATAAAAAAAGCAACTGTGAAAGTTAAAATACTTTTGATATTTGAAACATATTAATTTAATACACACATTCACCGATGCAATAGATATAACACTATTTTATAGATGCTTATTTCACCCAGTTAGTTTCTTATTACACCTAGAAATCAATTGCACATCTTTTGAAACCGATACCTACAGGTTTAAAGGGGCATTTAGAGATGTATCGATATACTAAATGAGCAAATAACGTAAATATAATCATCAACATAGCCCAAATCCAAAATGTCATACGATTCCGACATCGCCTTCATGCAAAATAAGCAAATAACGGCACTTCCGGGTTGAGATTTGCCACGAAAGTATGCATGTAAAACGATCGCATAACTTCCGAATTCAGCACCTAGTTTCGATATAATCATATCGAAACTAAGAAAATCATGAAATCTTATATGATAAACGGGGAATGTTGGTAAACTGTAACTGCATCATTCAATCTGATTCCAGTTCGCGGCTCTCTTTGCTAATGGTAGATCCCTGCAAAGATCAATTAGAGTCCAAAGTTTCTGAATTGCTATGGCATGTGAGCTAGCTATGATATCGAGGGATGAGCGCCAGAAGGCCGTAACTCAAAAAATGCTATTTTGAGATAATCAACTTTCAAATAATCGGGAATCATTACAATACACTGTAGCACCCAACTTCTTAACTCTAGTGACTAGTTTTAGTCAAATTAAGAATGTTTATGAGTTATCTCTTTATGGTTCTGAAAATCTAGGTTATGGATTATTTTGGTACTAAAATCTAATTTTGCCCAAAAGTTGAGTTACGGCCTTCTGCGTTCAACCCTCGATAATAGGCCTATTTCTTGCCACAATTGGGTAATAAGTTAATGAGACTGAAATAAGAAACTGAGGCTGTACGGGTTACTAGTAAGAAGGCTTTTGATACCAAAATCTCAATTTGCACTATAGTATACAACACAGGGGCAGACAATCCTGTGTTCACTGAAGTGGAGAGCCCATTTCTCTTTCGAAGTGATTAGGGAAGACTCACTTGTTTTATAATGTTGCCAAGGCGACAGAAAAAACCCTTGACCTGTTCTATGGTCAAACAGACCTCTCAGGTAGGGTCATTTAGTCGGGTAGTGGGTTTTTTTTTCAGGAAATGTTGGTGAATTTTCAGCAATTTTTAAATTTGTCAAAATGTTTCAAAATTGTTTTAACAAATCTGGGGAAAGATCAGACCCATAGAACTGCAGGTTTTTTGCGTTACCTAAGTGATTGCTTCATCTCCCCCATAGCAAGTCTGTTACATTCCCAACATTGAAGAATGCCAGCATCTATTTAAAAACATATGTGTTAGACTAAAGTTCCTTACTCAAGAGCATACCATGCAGAATTTTGACCACAACCCACAACCTTTGTATTGCTAGTCCAATGAACTATGGCGCCAAATCACTTATTGTTGATGATAACTAATTAGCTGATGATGATTAATAATTCCTATTTTGCTGTAATTTCCTTTTTTACAGTGACTACTGCAATGAAATAAAGTGCCAATATTATTTCAACGTTGACTCAGATGTTCAGCTAGACTATGATCTTTCTCTTAAATTACTGATTCAACAAAACAGGTAGGTAGCTTTCAAGACTTTACTCAAGGCTAACTTATTTTAACATTTGTATGTTCTGTATGCTTTCACGACTCATCTCAAGACTAACTTTATTTTATTTTAACATTATGTGTTTGTTTTGTATACTTTTAGGACTTGTCTCAAAACTAACTTATTTTAACGTTTGTATGTTCTGTAGGCTTTCACGACTCGTCTCAAGACTAACATCTTAATATTTGTATGTTCTGCAGGCTTTCAAAACTTGTCTCAAGACTAACAATCATCTAGTTTGTGTATAACTGTTTGTATGGCGACGGGAAAAAAACCTTGTTGTTTGAACCGGACATTTTTTTAGAAATTGGTAGGGAAAAATGTTCACATCCCAAGGAATACTGACCTACCAAAAAAAATGGCAAAATGTGACACTATCTAGCGGAATGAGTCGTATGTCGGGAATATTGATTTCGAGTTATAGGTAGATAGAAGTTACAGATTCTTATGTTTTACATTGTTTTCTCAGTTGGTTAATTGTTTGTAACTTAAACACTAAAAGTTCGATTCTAGTGGGGTTTGGACCCTACTATATAATTTTTTAACCTGCTTTTTAAATGATGGACAAATGTCAGAATTGTAAACTGCCGACATGCGACTCGCTTCGCTTGATCACGTCACAAATGTTTACAGATTTTTTTATTTAGCCTTTATATTTAGGGAATATAAGGAAACAGAGAACCGTTTTTTCTTCTTTTCATCGCCTAATGTTTGATTTTTCCTGTTACCTTGCTTGTCACTCACCCTTCCTCACCTCATCTCTCATCTTACGCAAAAATATAAATATACATACCTTTGCGTGCAATTTAAAAAGTTGGCTAGACTAGTCTCCTAGGGGCCAATTACATAACGCATGTTGATAGGAAAGTTAACCACATCATTTAACATCTAAAAGAGTTCCCCGTTTTTATCAATTTCCCCCCACCCTCCCCTTTCCCTCTCTCTTCTTCCCCTCTCTCCTTACCAAGCAAATGAACAACTGATGATTGCCCCTGTATTTGAAATTGAAGAAGTCCTGTCTCAAATGACCATTTACTTAACAGACAGTAGTCGGAAAGACACCCTGTTTGACCCACTCTGTTTTGTGTGAAAAGGAGACTTGTGTCTACTTTTGCAGTAAACATATAGGGATGAAAATAAGATACTTATTACAGGGAGTTACCTTATTAGTTGGGGCTGTTAGGGCATCACAGGGGAGGTTTGGTTCATTTTCTTCTAAAAGCACCAAAGTTGGCCCATATGTTGCCCATACCATACTCTTTTGATTTTTGATGGATGCCAACATTTTAGCCTTTTGGGACTGCCATAATGGCCAATTCCAATATGGCCGCCATACTGGGGGATCAAAAAATCAAATTGCTTCAATTAAGCTAAGGGAGTACAACACTATGTCGTCTCCCATTGACTTTACACGCTTCGTACTGTGATTTCAAATCGCTCTAAATCCAGAGTGCTCGCGATAAAAACAACCAAATTTGGATATGTTTTATATTATTCTGTATACTTTAACATTATCTGGGTTTAAACATAGAAAGGCCGTGCAGATTTTTTGATATCAGCAAATATAGCGGGACCTAGTGATTTCGTGGCATGTTATTCGGCTCTCATCCCGGCATGCACCGTATGGGTAAATCGGCCGGTAAAATAATAATACAGCTTAAATTGACGTGTTTTCTTTCTTAATTATTAAAAACATATGTAAGCTAATCCATAAAACATAAATTTGATATCACTACCCGTTAATATCATGCCGATTTTGCCCGTTCATTCTGTCAAAAGGAACTATTATCGTACTCAAGTTTTGCCGGAAGTGCCGCGCAAAACCGACTTAGTGGTGTGCTCCCTTCAAGGTGACACTTTTGGTCAAAATCATTAAACATTTGATATCAACTTGTTCAGCACAAAATTTTGAATAAACTAGCCAGATATCATGTCAATCGAACACTCCGTTTTTGAGATATGCTCAGATTGCGGAGAGCGCATCTTGCGTAAAATCACTATATTCCGGGTTTTTTATCCTAATCGGACGCGCGTTCTAGGCCTACACTCAACATACTCAAGTAAATTCAACTTTTTTGAGTGAAATCCGGGGTGCAAATCCAACCGATTTTGATTTTGATCAGTCACTGATAATGTTGAACTAACATAACAACTGAAAAAGTCACATTTAATGTATAAAAAAGAGCACCCCCCCCCCCCTGGTCCTTGTTAAACCAAACAATTTTGGCATAGTGCGATATTTAAGGGGGGACTTAAGGAAGTTTTTGATTTGATTTTTTGTATTTTATGAGTGCTGTAATTATTGAACTATTAATCAAATGTATATAAAAGTATACATTTTTGGAAAGGAAATGGATCAGAGAATCCAAATTTGGTGTCAATTTTGACCAAAAAAGTAGATTTATTGAGAAAATCACAAAATTCACTTTTTTGACCCAAATTTTTGTGAACAAAGCTAACAAAAAATAAATTTGAGTAAAAAATGGCCAAATCACTTTATAATGATGTTAAGACACTAATGAAGGGACAATTTTTTTTTTTTTAAACCTAATCTAATAATGTGAAAATTTTGACCAAAAAACGTGAAAAAATGGATTTTTTTTTTTTTTTTTAACACTTTTTTGTCAAAATTTCAAAAAATATTAGATTAGATTAAAAATAAAAAAATTCGTCCCTTCAGTAGTGTCTTAACATCATCATCAAGTGATTTGGGCATTTTTAACTCAAAATTATGTTTGTTAGCTTTGTTCAAAAAAATTGGGTCAAAAAAGTGATTTTTTGTGATTTTCTCAAAAAATCAACATATTTGGTCAAAATTGATGCCAAATTTGGATTCTCTGATCCATTTCCTTTCCAAAAAGGTATACTTTTATATACATTTGAGTCATGGTTCAATAATTACAGCACTAACAAAATTCAACAAAAAACTTCCTTAAGTCCCCCCTTAAACTGCCCAGATCTGAAATCTACGCATAGATTTGGGTGAAACCCGACTTTCATTTATAACATTGCAATTCACACGTGGATCGGAGCCAATGTGGGACAAGGAACCTAGGAATTTACCTTAAAGGGAGTACAACACTATGTCGTCTCCCATTGACTTTACACGCTTCGTACTGTGATTTCAAATCGCTCTAAATCCAGAGTGCTCGCGATAAAAACAACCAAATTTGGATATGTTTTATATTATTCTGTATACTTTAACATTATCTGGGTTTAAACATAGAAAGGCCGTGCAGATTTTTTGATATCAGCAAATATAGCGGGACCTAGTGATTTCGTGGCATGTTATTTGGCTCTCATCCCGGCATGCACCGTATGGGTAAATCGGCCGGTAAAATAATAATACAGCTTAAATTGACGTGTTTTCTTTCTTAATTATTAAAAACATATGTAAGCTAATCCATAAAACATAAATTTGATATCACTACCCGTTAATATCATGCCGATTTTGCCCGTTCATTCTGTCAATATAAGGAACTATTATCGTACTCAAGTTTTGCCGGAAGTGCCGCGCAAAACCGACTTAGTGGTGTGCTCCCCTAAGAAGCATACCAAATTGTTTGTCTGAGCACAAGGATTCAAAAAATGTATAGTTTGCCCCACTTCCGATGTGTGGTTACTGAGATATTGAGCAAAACGTGAAAAGGTCGTTGACCTTTGATTTTGGGGTCAAAATTTGAACATGTTCCGATTTTGACAAACGATATGTCATACATTTTTTGAATCCTTGTGCTCAGACAAACAATTTGGTATGCTTCTTAGCTTAATTGAAGCAATTTGATTTTTTGATCCCCCAGTATGGTGGCCATATTGGAATTGGCCATTATGGCAGTCCCAAAATGCTAAAATGTTGGCATCCATCAAAAATCAAAAGAGTATGGTATGGGCAACATATGGGCCAACTTTGGTGCTTTTAGAAGAATTTGAACCAAATATCCCTTAGACCCCAACTATATCTTGTTTCATCAAAAGTAGCAATTTTCAAAGAACCGGGAGCTACCTTAACACTTTCCACACGACAGACGACATTCCAACATTTCACAAAATGTTTCAAAAATATCGAAATTATTGAATTTCATTATCATATTTGGAATCACCATGAGAAATGCATTGAAATAAGTACAAACATGCCTAGTATTGGTTCAGTAATCCGTGAGATAGACTTTGAACGGTGGGAAGGTTTCTGAGAAATCTGTTTTGTGTATAATGGTCAAACTAATAGCGGTGTGGAAAGTGTTATAGCCCAACAGTAGCTGTTTTTGGTATGTCATACTTATGGTTTTGATGGCTTCTCCTTTGAGAATATTTTGACACAATATCTAGAAGGCTACACTTTGTTTCAAAAAAGGAATTATAATCGGACACTGTCTTGGGATTGAAAAATATGCAATATTAAACAAATTCAAACGCCAGGTTGATCATGAATGCGGCAACGCCTGGTCAGTTTATTGTTAATGTTTAGAGAGCGCAATTAAGGATGCAGGAGCTAAACAACCCCCAGTACCCACTTATTTTCACCCTTGCATTTCATTGCACAGAGGTGTTTACCATGCTCAATGGCGTTACTATTTTTTTTTTGGGGGGGGGGGGACAAATAAGGGGGGACAGACCTGTGATCATGGTGGGGGGCATAACAGACTTTTTTTTGTATATATACATAGAGTTTGACATTTCATTTGGGGTGGGGGCATCGGGAGGGCGGAGCTTTCTGGCAGGGGGGGGGGGGGGGATCCCTACCCCCTCCTCTAGTTATGCCACTAACCAAGCTACCTTAAGGGCATCCCGCCTGTTTGTTGAAAGTGAAGAAGTCCAGTCTTATAATAACTGTTTGATAACAGACAGATGTCGGAAAGGCACCCAGTTTGAACCACTCCGTTTTGTGTTAAAAAGATACATGTGTGTCTACTTTGCCGTTAACCCATGTATTGCACATAGCGAGGGTTGAGCGCCAGAAGGCTGTATCTCAATTTTTGGGCCAATTGATATTTTGATAATAAGAATCCAGAACCTAGATTTTCAGAACCATTAAAAGAGATAACTCATAAACACTCTTAATTTGACTAACATTAGAGTTATAAGTTGGGTGCTACAGTGTGTTGTAATGAGTCCCAAATATTTGAAAGTCGATTGTCTCAAAATAGCATTTCTTGAGTTAGGCCTAAAACAAAAAGGTGTTTGATTGGCCTAACATGACAAAAACAAATAGGGTAGGTCGGTCGGGATTTAAAAATAAAATAAAAAATCACCTGCTTTGGGGACTTAAAATAGCCGAAAATGAAAGCAAACAGTCAGAAACTTGTTAAAGTATAAAAATTGAACAAAGTATTTTAATACTTTGTTCAATTTTTGTATTTTTTTTGTATTTTTTTGTATTTTTTACATTTTTAAAAATATTTATTGTTATTTTTTTTTTTTCCTCCCTCAAAATAATAAAAAATATTCAGGGTCAGCGATGTATTTAGGGTCGGTCGGGTTAGGCCAATCAAAAAAAAAATGTAGGCCTTACGGCCTTCTAACACTTAACCCTCGATAGGTATTTACCTTGCTAACTAAAAAATTAGATGTGTTTTGATCCATGTTGGTTCCAAAATGGCGAAAGGGATGCATTTTTTATCTCTCCACACGCACAAATAATCCAAGCGTACACACGCAATTTTAGAAGTTGCACATATGTTACACATGATGCACTATGCGCCATGTTGCGTAATGCCCACTCTCTTTTGTATTAATTCGTTGACTGTAAGGAGCCAATTTGGAACTGACTGAACTTATATAGACCTGTCTGGAATGACAGGTTGCATATAACAAACAGTAGTCGGAAAGGCACTCAGCTTGACCGATTCTGTTTTGTGTTAAATAACGACACTTGAGTGCAAATTATTGCGTAAACCTATGTTAGAGACCTATTGTTGCAAATGCATTCCACCTGTATGTAGATAATGAGGTAATCGTGTCTGGAGTGACCGTTTGCATAACAAACCGCAACAGGAAAGGCACCTTGCTTTGACCCATTCTGTTTTGTGTTAACAAGACTTGAGTGCACTTTATTATGGTAGACCCATGTCATAGACCTATATGGATACACAGAGGCATTTACCTGGCAACTTTAAAGGGCAAGGTTAATCTTCGCAGATAATCTCAAGACTAATCTGCTTTATCCGCTTGTTTAAAAGTATGGCCTGACACAAAGTGGCGAGGGGAAAGGGGGAGGGGTTGAGCTGATGGGGTTCTCAAATAAATCAGATATGTGCCTTAACTACATACATGGTGTACACTGATAGTCTCATTAAATAATCTGCTCTTTTCTGCATATTTTAACATATTAAGGGAAGAGGAAGGGGGTTGAGGTTGGGTACTTAAATAATATAAGGGATGTTCTGTTTTTTTACATTATTATATCAGACCATAGCATACCTGTGCCTCACCTTCAATCCAAGCAAATTATGATCAGTCCGCAGTATTATCAAATATGCAACCCACCTCCCCCAGCAAGTGGACCAAACATCCTAATGGGACTATTTCAAAAAAACAGCCTATCCATCAGGGGTTAAAATACTTTTTGGGCTATGGGGGATATTTTGAGCAAATTCTGAGAAAAAATTGCCCCTTGAGTACATTTTACCATAGGCCAACATTTTATCAGGTGCTATTTTGTGAAAACTGGGGGATAATCGACCCCCCCCCCCTGTGTATTTTGAGCCCTGCTATCCAGGGAAAGATTAAATATAGAAACACTGAGTTACGCCATCCTATGGTTTGATCAGTTCCAAATTGGTGAAGCCTCCTCTTACAGCAGCCAATGAATACAGTAGGACGAGGGCGTGCATGAAGGCAACTCGGGCACTGCGCATAGTTTGCTATACTTTGAATATAGATTTATTTTTACCACAACTATCATAAGGTGGATGGAATGTGTGAAGGACTCTAGTTACTCATCTTCATTGGATGTCGCAAATTTAAAAAAAAACATTAAGGAAGAGTACTGAACCTGAAGGATGGACTCCACCGATCAGAGTTAACGTTTTGAGGTCTATATTGAATAAATTATCAAAGGGAAATAGATTAACAATAAGCGTATTGCACAAATGATTTACTTGTGTGTATTATGTTGCGGTCATCCAAAGGATGACGGTTATGAACCAGTTAGCCGCGGCTTTAGGCTAACAATACATAGGGCTAAAATGTATCAACTATACGCTGATGTAGGAATTAAATCGCCAAGAGTGAAGAGAGAGAACAAAATACGAAGAGCTGATTGTGGCTATCATTCCTCTCTGTAGAAATATCATAGAGCTCTATCAGGACAGGACGCATTTTATTTTGGACACAGTGTAATGATGAGGAAAGTGACTCATTATTAGCCAAGCCAAAAATGCCATGAATTAAAATGTAGGGGATTTCATATTGAGATTTGATTAATTTGTCTGTCTTATAGGCAGAGGTTTGCCAGACCACTGGCCTGGTTATAAAGGTAATTGATTAAGCCCAGGATAAATATGTTATCATTTTTGTTGTGGTTTGTTAATGTCTAGACAGGGGTGAATGACATGATTAGGGGGGGGGGGGGGGGCGGTTGTTTTGGTTAGGGGTGATAGAAGAGGGAAGGGTGATTAGAGTTGTAAAAGGATGGCATAAGAAGAGGGAAAAAATAATTAGGGGTTAAAGGAGGAGGGGAATAGAAGAAATGAGGGGTTGAAGGATGAGTAAATGTAAGGGACAGATGAGAGGCCAGAGCAAGAAGGAGAGGAACTTCAGAGTGGGTGAAGGGAGGGTTTTCTTGAATGAATGTAGGGGTTAGAGGAGGGATGAAATTGGTGAGAGGTAGGTATGTGAATAGAGGGGAGGGGGAAATTAACCCCCCCCCCCCCAAGTACTAAGCCTATCCCAAAGCACATATGCAGACTGTTTTCAATGAAGTAATCAACTGAGCCTATATAGTGAGCGCGTTATACTGCATTAACACGTAGCTAATAAGGGTCGTTGCTTTGAGGGTTGGCCGACGTTGGGAGGGTCTCCAGATCGATTCCTGGCCAGTCCTCGGCAATTTAGTTGGTGATTTCCCTCCAAAATTGTGATCCCGGTTTAAACCCGGTAAGGGGATGGGGTTAGTTAGGGTTATGTATCCATTTTTTTGGCGTTTAACCCCCCTCCCCCTCCTCAGATGGGGCAAATGACATTGCAGATTGTTTTGAGGATGTGTTAGGAGTAAGACGAGAAGGATAAAGTGAGCAAGGGGGTGAAGGTAGGGTAGGGTAGGGTAGTGTAGGGTAGAAAGAAGTGGATATAAAGAGTAAAGGGAAGGGAGAAGTTTGGAGGGTAAGGGTAAGAGGTATGGTTAAGGTGAGGTAAGAGGGTAGGGGTAAGAGGAAGGTTGAGGGAAGATAAGGGGAAAGCTGTTGCAATATGGGGAGCACTGAATTCATATTTTACCTGTTATTGTATTAGGCCAAACAAAGAAGAATGTCTGTCTAAGAAGCCCGCCCGCATTGGTATGTGAAATGAGCTACGGCAGGTAGGTCTATGCGTTGGGGGCTAAAAAACTTCTTTCTTTTTTTTGATTTTTTTTTTTGATTTTTTTTTTTGATTTTTTTTTTAAAAGTTTTAAAAAGTTCTTTGTAAGCTTGGATAAGCAACAACAAAAAAAGATTGCAAAAAAAACTCCGCATACCTCAGCCTATTTTCTAAAAAAAAAATTGCACAGCACTTAGCTTTTTTGCACAATGTTTCTGAGACAGACTTTCTTCTTTGTTTGGCCTAATGGGTAATCCATATAGCGGCCAATTAAAGAATCTTACAAGCACACCCAGGGACCCCGTTCACCTGCAAAGAACCTCCTAAACTAAAGCCACCACGAAATTGATATGTTTAAACCACTTGTACTTCAGTTACATTGAACTCAATTTTTAATACTGTAAAAGTGGTAATTTGTGCGCGATTAATTGTTCGCGATTTGCAGATTTTCAACTGTTTTGTATGTTTTTAATTCATATTTTCATCATATACAGTAGTAGACCTACAGGGTGAGTCAAAGAAACTGGCAATAATGGAAAGAAGCCATCTTGTTTTCAAAACCGAGTTGATGTTTGAAATTTTTTAAACGTTATAAGAATAACATATTTGTTACTTATTTCATGTGAAAATATGAAGTCAATCGCATTTTTTGTTTGCCTTTGGTGAACCTGAGACGAATATACCTGAAGGGATAGGCAGCTCCGTGTATTGCCATTCAATTCTACGAACCAGGTCTTGCACGGCATTGTTCTCAAACCAACCCAAGCAGAACCTACAAAACAGGCTGTGCGCATGCACACGCATGCGTCGATTTGTCCTGCTCTCACTTCTGGGTTTGAACCATGATCATGATGATTGCGCATACAGACTGTGATAGATTTCTAAAATGATTACGCATTTATGTTGCTAGAATTATGGTATTTCAGAAAAAGTATGCCAATTAAAACCTACTAGTGCCCTACTTCAACCCATAAACAATGTATTGTGATATTCAAAGTTCATGATTTGTGTTTAGAATTATGATTTAATGTGAATTCAAACACAACAAATTTGGTATTTTTATACATCAACAGATAAGTGCATCAGCTCAACCACATCTGAGTATTTGTATTTAAATTCATATTAAATCTAAACACAAACCATGCACTTTGAATATCATAATACATTATTTATGTATTGAACTATGGCTCTAGTAGGTTTTAATGGGCATACTTCTTATGAAATGCCATAATTCTAGCAATATAAATGCGTTATCATTTAAGAAATCTATCACAGTCTGTATGTCCGTGACCGTCCGATACTACAGTGTGTTCAGGTTGTTAAGAAGATCGTAACACACGTGTGGATAACACTTAATTTGAAATAGCGCGTAACTCACATAATGAGGTCGTGCTACAAATTTAACTGAATGATGATAATCGATTGGCATCAAGCATAACAATAACCGTGTTAGACTTGCACCGCTGCACATAGCAGGAATGAATAGAGCTTCTTATCCCTTCAGGTATATTCGTCTCAGGGTGAACATTTTTACCCATGCACCCATTTAACATACTTGTCCACGAAACACCCAAAACATGCATAAGATTGCAAAAAGAAATACATTTTCGTATTATTATTTGCTCGGTAGCTGGTTCTAGCGCTAAAATAAATGTACCGCAAAAATGTCAACCTTTACAATAGTATCTGATGACTTGGTTTGTAACCTCCCGTGGGAGCAGTGTATTAATAACATCATTATAGGAGAGTTCCGACGAGGGACACTTATTTATAACCTCTAGGTTATCATCATATTTGCTAACCTAGAGGTTAAACTCTTGGTTAACGGCGGTGTGAATCGATCATGGTTAACTAAACCCGAGTATTAAGTTGGAATGTTAACCCTAAAAGATCTTAGGTTAACTAACCCCGAAGCACTAACAGAGAGCTTACCGAGAGTGTGTGCGCCAAAATGTTAACGCGAGTGAGAATTATGACCTGTGACCCAGGTATTGCCGCAAAATGAAGAGCCGCACGACCTTGAGTTAACCTCGAAGCTACCGCAGTAGTGTCGCTATACTCAAGGTTAAGTTTGTCATCTGGACAGGCACTCTGGGTAAGCGTCAGAAATAATTAAGCTAGAGAATAACTATTCTTGAGCTTAGTGGCCGTCTGAACAAGCCTTATGTTGAATGTTGATCCAAATTATGTCCCCATGGACCTATCATTAGTGATGTCCTTTTGCATAAATGTCCTACATTAAATCATGTTTCCTGTTGAGCGTTCTTATGAAGTATATTATGTTGTACGCTTCCTTGTATCTGTCTGGAAGTATGTAACCGGACTTTTTGGCACATGTGCTTCATTTGATATGAGATCATTGATCTTTTTTAGACCTTTTAATTTTGAGACTTATTCAAGCTTTCCTTCAAAGGCAGCAATCTTCCAGAGAAGAATTCTGGTACATTCCAGCATGATTAGCACTACTGTTGTCCTCAAAGGATCTTTCCACAGATGAGAATATGTCACCATCATCAAACATGTGCAGTCCAACCTAGGTTATGCAATGGCCGGATAAGTGAAAATCTGGATGTGAAAAGTTCAAATTTGTTGTAATTGGCTGGGCTGAAGTATAGTATAAATATTACAGCCAATGGGACCAAGAGGTTGTCCTGGCTCAGATAATGACCAACATTACTAAAAATAGTTGTCCTAAATCTCAACTCTGGCTCTTAGATGAGACATAATTTTGCATGACACTTACGGAATTCTCATGATCCAAAAATCAAGATCAGATATCTATGAATACAACAACGATGAATATAGAAACCTGATGGTATCAATTTCTTGTCTGTATGTAGCTTTCAATTTTGATGATGTTGTGTCGTGATGAAAGATGGTCACGTCCCACAGGGCTTAAACTCAATTTTATGCTTACACAGATTTTCAACTGCAGTGAATATAGTTTCTCTGTACTTTTCGTAGCTGTTCTGTCAAAACCTTGTATCTCCACATGGCCCTTCAGCATGTATAAAGTAATACTTCCTATGTATATCCCCGGCCCCCAACTCAACACACAAGTTGGTAACCATGACTGTTCTAAAAATCACGGAAAAGGGGTATATTTTCGATTGTCAACGCTGACACTTTGTGACAGTAAAATCATGAAAATAGGGTATTTCATGAATTAAGTCTCCGCGAAATTTGAAAAAAGGGGTATTTTACGAAGAGGAAAAAACTAAAAACATCACAGTATGGATTTAATCATTTGATTAGAACATGTTAACAACCCAAATACACCATTTGGGTACACCAGTTTATAACAAATGACCATAAACGCCTGTTACTGTTGGGAGCAACAAGTTTTTATCCATTTAATGTATGAATAAAGCGTCTTTGAAAAAGGGTGTTTGAAATTATAGTCATTGAAAAGCAAAAAAGGGGGTATTTTTCACCCCAATTTTGTCCTCGTTTTTGCCAAAAAAGGGGGGTAAAATTGTTGAAAAATCCTTGCAAAGGGGTACTTTGAAAAAAATGAAGAACAGTCATGGTTACCAACTTTTGTGTTGAGTTGGGGGGCCGGGTATATAACCTATGGGCGGTCTGCTCTTAACATGTTCAAGATCCTACATCTATCAAAACCTTGTAAATGCTGTCGCCCCGAAACATGTATAAAGCATCAACTTTTACTGATGCTGAGGGGCTGGAAAAACATATAAGATTTTGACAGAACATTGGCATTTTGATAAAAGGATGTTTAAGATAAACCTATGTTATGTTTCATGTTATAACACACAATCATTAGGCCAAATTAAATTAATTGTTTGTCTCAAAGCTCCCGCGTGCGTTAGTTTATTGGTGCGCATTAGATTTTTTTTTTTTTCATAAAAAAAAAGAAATCCAAAATTTCACCGATTTTTCAGATTTTCATTGATCACATCATCTTAAATACAAAAGTTCACTTTTACAAGGATTTCAATATTTTATATTTAAAAATATATAAAAAAAATTGAAGAAAAACCCGCATTCCGCATTAGTTTTACAACAGGAGAGGAGCTTTGAGACAAACAATTAATTTAATTTGGCCTTAATAAAGTTGTGACAATTCAAATCTGGAATGTGTTTATGTTGCTCCAGTATCGGGCAATGCTGGTACACATACATTCTACCAGTATAATTTGTCCCAGTATTGAACAATACTGGTACATAACTTTGTTCCAGTATCGCGCGATACTGGTACATTTGATATGTCCCATTAGTATCATCCGATACTGGAACACTGATTCTCCACCTGTATTGAACGATACTGGATGTTCCAGTATCGGACAATACTACATGTAGTACCGTCCAGAATCTGGGACCTAACATACACTTTTTCTGTAATTTGCAATACTCTTTGTATACTACATGTAGTACCGTCCAGAATCTGGGACCTAACATACACTTTTTCCGTAATTTGCAATACTCTGTGTATACTACATGTAGTACCGTCCAGAATCTGGGACCTAACATACACTTTTTCCGTAATTTGCAATACTCTGTGTATCTTCATCTGATTTGCAAAAGAGCTCATCAATGAAACCTCAATTTAAGTATGTGATACATCATATCTATCAAATGAACATTCCATATCAGATCATTTCTATAAATTTACTCTATAAACTTGTTTCATTTTTTTCTTCTTTCTTTTTTACAGACCTGTCATTGCACCACTGGTATTTAAGGCTGGTAAACTATGGAGTAATTTCTGGGGTGAGCTAACGGCTGAGGGCTTCTATGCGAGGTCTGATGATTACATTGATATTGTCAAGTATAAAAGATTGTAAGTACATGTAGATCATTCATTGCATCTGTAAGTTATTTGCCTATAACGTCTATGCTCTCCATGTGAATAACCCACATAATATCCCATGACCCATACCGTAGCACTGGTAACTTATAACTTAGGATCTTATTATAAACTAAAGTATTTAATTTATTCTGATCGGATATATTACTTTTGAGGACCATTTTCTCTGTAAAAATACAATTATAGAAGAGGCTATGGCGCTATACGTTCAACCTCTACCAGATTTTGAACAGTTGTCATTATATGTATTCAAAACAGAGTGAACAAAGCTCCTGACAGGAATTAAGATATTTCTAGTATTTCTTACACACTTTTCACACTTGGATCTGGAAGGCGACGAAAAAAACCCTGACCGTCCCATTTTCTTAGAAGTTGGTGTAAAAAATGTTTGTGTGCAAATTAATACTGATTATCAGAATATCGCAACATTTTCACAGATAGAAATTACGGTCATAGTGGTTCGTTTGACCATAAGGCCAAATTAAAAAAATCATTTGTCTCAAAGCTCCCGCGCGCGTTCGTTTATTGATGCGCATTAGAAAAACAAAAATCTGAAAAAAACTTTTTTTTTAAACTTTTTTTTTTTTTTTCAAAAAAAAAAAAAAAAATCCCAAAATTTCACTGATTTTTCAGATTTTCATTGATCACATCATCTTAAATACAAAAGTTCACTTTTACAAGGATTTCAATATTTTATATTTAAAAAAAAAAAAAAAAAACCTTGAAAAAAACCACCGCATTCCGCATTAGTTTTACAACAGGAGAGGAGCTTTGAGACAAACAATTAATTTAATTTGGCCTAAAGGGTTTCTTTTTTGTCGCTGCCTAATCAGAAACCAAATTTCAACCGCAAATATGTATGTCGATTTTAAATGTTTGTATGTTCTGATCACGTTATGACTTCTTTTCCACATCAATATATTTTGATATCAGAAGATTCCCCGTATTTTTTCATTATGTCTGTAAAATCTTAGGGGATGTTCCATTTATAAATTATAGGCTAAAATGTGGTGAATTACTGCCAAAGGTGGTTAACCACCCGCCAATTTGTGTATTACTCAATGGGAAAATTTCTTGTGATCTTGTGCTTCTTAAATAAAAACCATTGAAGTTATGCATCTCAAACTTTGGAATGCAACAAATTTAAGGATTACCTAAAATGTCACCATAATTTGGTAAAAAACATTTTTCGACAGATTTCCGGTCAAAAACGGCTGATTTTATAATTTGAGGGGAAAAAATCTTGAAATGGCAAAAAAGTGGGTTGGTCGGGCCCGTAAAACAGAATTTTTCTTTTTTCCTCGCCTTAATATGCATTTCCTTTCATATTCTTTATTATCACAGTGGCCTTTGGAACGTTCCATTTATCGCAAACATCTACCTGATTCATGGTGAGAAACTACGCGGAGACAACAAACCAACATTTACCATAGATGGTCTCGACCCTGATATGGCCATGTGTGCCAGTTTTAGGGAAAAGGTAATTAGCCATAATTAAAGGTAGATGACCCGATCACATTTTCGTAACACAGAATTATTTCAAGCATACGGAGATTTTCATATCATATGAAAGCTCGTATTTTTCTCATCATCATACTGAAATTTGACGGCCTAACTCGGTATAATGACAGAGAAATCGACGAAATAGCGTTGAATTACCGCGAATGGTGGTTACCACCGATAGTTTGTATACTACTCAATGGGTACAGTTCACAGCATCTTGTGCATCTAAAATAAGAACCATAATAGCTATGCATCTCAAATGTTGGGACACGACGTTTTTAAGGATGACCTTTCATGTAGAATAGAAAACTTTAAGTTGAAAATCGGAACATCTACCTTTAAGATCAGCTCCAAATTGGCAAGCTTCCTTATACAGCAGCAGTGAATGAATACAGAAGGGTATGAGCTTGCATGAGGACAACAATCAAACTGCATCATATGCGTGCTGCCAAAATTGTGTGCGTAAGGCCGAATTTGCTAGCTTACTCTTGGATTACTTTTGAGCATAAAGAGATAAAACCATGTATTTCTAGCCAAATCGGAAATGACTAAACAATAGCAGTTTAGATTTTCTACGTACAATCTGTGAAACTTTTGTTAAAGGAATGGTCCCGCAAGCACAACATTGAGCATTATTTGTTAGAAACATAATTCTCGAGCCGAAGTTACGTAATTATATAGAACAAAACACCGTACTAGTCACAAAAATGAATAAAAACTGCCATCACTCAACATGCACTTTTTAAAATACGCGGCGATTGAAAGTCCCGGTGTCGATGACGTCATGGGTATCGGTGCTAAAATGTGCGCATGTGTATTGTACAACTATGACATCATCGACACTGGGACTTTTGATCGCCGCGAATTTTAAAAAGGGCATGTTGAGAGATTGCGGTTTTTATTTGTTTTTGTCATAAGTGTGGTGTTTTCTTCTATATCATTACAAAAGTTGGGCTCGATAGTTATATTTCTAACATATAATGCACACTTTTATGCTTGCGGGACACCTCCTTTAAGGACTGTTTTCCAGGTTTGCAGTTTTTGCACGCTCTTATTGTATGTTAAATCATTATGTGCCTTAATTGTCAGCTATTTACAATGTTAACACTTTCCAGTGCGGCTATTAGTTTTCCATTATACAAAACAGATCTTTCAGAAACCTTTTCCAACTTTCAAGGTCTATCTCAAGGATTACTGAACCAATACTATAGTCATGTTTGTACTTATTTCAATGCATTTCTCATGGTGATTCCAAATATGGTGATGGAATTCAATATTTGTGATATTTTGGAATGCCGTCTGCTGCGTGGAAAGTGTTAAGATTATTTTATGGACAAGGTTCTATGGGTTATTTTAAAATGAATCATTTGATAACAAAGTGGTGCAAGTTGGTCTAATTTCAATTAGTTACAAATATTGAGTCAACTGGTGTTGCAAATAGGGACATTTATTAGAAAATTTTAAATATTATGTGATGCAGTGCATCAAAAAACGGGACTTTGTGGCTGTGTGTTTTTCCAAGATAGAGAGGAAAACGGACAGAAAAAAATAAAGAAAATAGTAAGAATTTAGGATTCATTTTCACTTGTAAAATCTTAATGCCTTGATTAATGTTGATACATTGGCGTCATTTTAAAGCTTACAAAAATGCTCTGAGAGCACACATGTAATAAACTCAAAATTGACTTCACCTGCAAAGTCCCCCCGTTTGATGTGCTGCATCACATATTGTACTACTTGAGCCGGCAGCACAACACTTCCAAAGTCAAAATTGAGTTGCTCCCCAAATGCATTTTCTTAGATTAAAAAATGTCATCCAAATTGTAAATAATTTAACCCCCTATCAACTGCCTGCCTATTGGTTAATTTCAAGATTTGCTCATTTGAATAACCAATTGAAATACTGCTTACAAAATATTTCACTCCAATCTATACCAGGGACACATTATTTCTAACAATGTCCCTGATTGGTACAACAAATGATGTATCCATCTTTCTGACCAATCAGCAGGTAGTTCTCAAGGGGTTATATTGCTTCCACACCCATACCTACACCTATCTGTTGATGTTGTTTCTAATCTCATTGGTTTCCTGCATAATGTTACAGTACATTCCCTGTTGGTAAATGGCCAATTTCACATTTACATATGTTTATCAAATTGTGCAGGGGATGGCATTATCTGTTGACATTACTCAGTATAAACATTGCCAAAAGTACATAGTACCCTCTCCGCTGGCGTATTTACTCTGGTATGAATGGCTGGTAAAATTAGAGGAGTATTCCTTGCCCTCTGGGGGAGAGGAAATATAGCTACTCCAAAATAGCATGTTATTGGCTGTTCCATTATTTGTTGGTACCCCCTCTCCCACTATGAGTTGCTCATCTTTTGGTATCAAAATTGACCATTTTATTTGTTGTGATTTTTAATTTAAATTTAGATATGCTTTTATCATGGCATAGCATATAAGTTTTAATGAGTTTCCCAATTGAGAAGCTTTTTATCTCGATATCTGAATTTGAGTACGCTGACAACTTTTTTTGGTGTGTTTGTGTCATTAACCCCCCCCCCCCCCCCCCCCCCCCCGTCAAGGAAGAAACAAACAAAGAGTAATGGCTCTGTTCATATTTCTAAAGCTGGGGCCGTCCCCTCCCCTCTGTTAAGAGAAGGAAGGCACACCAAAATACAAAGCTGTTAATAACTAATGCTTCTTATGAGGGGTTGTTGCCTTCCTTCCATGGTGAAAAGGACATCCAAATTATGAAGCTTTTGTATTTCAATGCTATTCAAATAAGACTTAAAAGTTCAAAGCCTTGTGTCCGGAGGTCATTCTCCCCTTTTCTCCATCACAGGGAAGCTACCCAAAAAATTCAAAGCTCTTCATTTCTGAATCACCTTTACGAGGGCTGTCACCCCTTCCCCTGTCAATGGTCAAAAGGGGAGCACAAGAGTAGCCATAAATCACACGCTAGATATTCTGGCCCTCTTTCATTCTCCTGGACACGAATAATTTTGACACCACATTATTGGATAGTCTACTAACTTAAACGCTGAATGGAATAAAATCTAAATTTATGCTGGCTCTTCAATTTGTGAATCTGGTCCAGGAGCATGAAAGAGGGCCAGAATCTCAAGCGTGCACCATTAGGCAAAAAAAAAAAGAGTTGTGTTGCCCTCAGCGACCGACCCTAATATTGTAAAAACTAGGATCTGCTTCTTTTTTTTCAATTTCTTTTTTTAAATATCTTTTTTTTTAGATATAAATTTGATCTTTAAGTGTCTAAATGTCACTATTTCTTGCTTGAAGTAAGCTTGAATAAATGTTTTTAGACTATTATCACACTAGAAACATTAGTTAAATTGACTTAGGGCCTATACCAATTTTGTCTCAACATAAACCATTTATTTTTCAGGCAAGAAAAAACAAAAACAATTCGACCAACCGTCCCGATTTAAAATATTTAGCACTTGAGGGCAACACAACTTGTTTTCTTTTTTTTGCCTTATTCAAAAGCTCTTTACCTCCCACGCCTAACAGGGGGAGTAAGCCTCATAACTCTAACACCCTATTGGAGTATAGTTTTACATCCTTTGGGAGAGAGGAAATCTTCCGTCTTAAAAATAGCGTAGAATTTTGTGATAAGATAATGCGCTGTTTGTTTTGTTTACGCATAGTGGAGATTGTTATCCTTAATATTGCTTGTGCATATGTACCAGGGGATGTTCCCCCGCCCTGTGTTTTATGTTTCAATTGTGTCTGGGAACAACATTTGAGAGCTATTTTTATAATTTGATAGGGTATTTATAAATGTGTAGGCTGTTAAAAGAGCATGTTGATACCATGACCCATATATTCATAAGTGTTTAGTTCTATTAAGTCGACTTTAACCCTAACCTTCCTGGAACCTATACAAAACCTGACAGTGCTATAATCTTAGGTCCGCGCAGCAGCCTATCAATCTCATACTACACTCAGCGCACGGGTCAACATGTAAAAAAAACTTCAGTTTTTTGAACCTCACCCATGTAGCTCAGTAGGTAGAGCATCAGACTTCCACACACACGGCCTGGGTAAATATTAGTATGCTTTGAGTAGGACATGGCCAAGACTTACTTCGTTGTGGATATGGGCCATTGGTTTTTCTTTATTTCAAATTATGATGACTATACAATTTTTTCGCAATGGTTTTAACCTATATTTACAAATGGATTTTTATAGCAAATTTCAAATATATTCCATTGCAATTGGGGAAAAAACCCAAAGCAAAAAAACCACCTTCACGAGCGAGAAATTAGCAATAACACTAGTACAGTATGATATTGCAATGTCTTTGGATAATGTAATCCATTTCTTTGGCTGGTTAGGACTCAGGCAGGGGTGTACCTTCATTTTTTCTCCAACCAGCCAGCCGGGCTGGTAGCATGTAAAAGTTACCAGCCCAACTGTAAACTTACCAGCCAAACAAGTAATCTTCATTTACCAACAGGAAAATTCTTACCGGCCAGCCGGGCGTGTATATTTGAAAAGTTACCCGCCCGACGCAAAAGTTGCCCGCCATGGGCGTGCGGGCTGGTACTAAGTATACAGCCCTGGACTCATGAGGAGGTATATGAATACATCTAGACTGGACCATGATATGTTTGTCCCTGCCTTCCTCCCTGGTACAATGTTTCATTTCCACCCAATGATCATGAAATGTTATACAATCCCAGCATGCAATGCAACAGTCCCAGCATTCTTCTTAATTTATGTATTTGTTTATATTTCTGTAGGGTATATTTATGTATGTAGACAATCAACACGAGGTCGGTCATCTAATCACCAGGGAATACTATGAGACCACCCATCTAAACAATGATTTATGGGAAATCTTTAACAACAGAGAGGTAAGGCTGCATACGTCTCTTTCACTTTCACGAGGCAGTGACAGCACTGCTTCGTTCACTAATTCGCTCTTTGCACGGATCCGCCATTTTCGAGGAAAGCTTTGAACTGAAATCAGATTGAATGAAATTGTTGCATCATTTAACAATGTCTCACTGTATGACCAGTTATATTGTGCAGAGAGAGTCAAACTAGTTACCTAACATTATGAAATAAAATAATCATTCAATGCGGTACCAGTTCGAGGCTCTCCTCGCAAACGGCGGCCCATGCAGAGGGTGAATTGCAGTCCATAAACGCGGCCCATAGTTGGCTAAGTATACTGAGCCAAGTAGCCTTGACACCCGTGGTGTAGTGGAGAGCCAGTCGGCCCTTGTGCTAGAGGTCCGTGGTGCAAATCCCAGGGGTGTCGGGGTCACTTTCGCTGCGGAAAAAAAGAAGAAAAAAAAGTGGCTACCTCGAGTTGGGTTATGCAGCAATTTTTTTATATAATGTTTTCTTTCAAAATTTTGTAATTTTCATTTCTATTATGCAGCAATTTTTTTATATATTTTTTCTTCCAAAATGTTGTAATTTTCATTTCTATAACCCTAACCCTACTACACCACACAACAACCATGTGGTTGGCCTCTTTGTATAACCAGGCGTTGACATTTTTGTGGTTCAAATCCCTAGGGGGTCTGGGTCACTTTCGGGGTCACTTTTCTCCGCGATCCATTTCTTAACACGTGTATTGTGCCATCCCTGTGTGGGATTATAGAAATGCACATGCGCACGTAAACAAAACATGGATGACCATGGGCAAAAACTAGCCTAACAAATTGGTATGTTTACAGAATGAAATGTCTACATCAGGTAACTATACATTTTAGGTAGCATTTTGAGGGACTTTGGTGTTGTAGGTTTAATTGTAAGACCACTATTATCAGCTCTAGTCACTGTGAATCTTCGGTGCTGTTTATGAAATATGTGTCAAGAAACTATTCGCAACCTTGCCGAATTCGACAATGACTTTCAAAAAAGTAACTTAATAACAAAATGACTTTGTTAAATGCCCTGGGTGCTTAATAGGGACAGAACGATACTGCATGACTCCCTCGGCTCCTGGGAGCATTAAAGTTGATGCTAACCTTATGCTTTCACATAAAAATAGCTGAAACAGTTTGTTTTCCAACAAACATATACAATGTGTCATAAATACTCTACTAAGGCCAAACTTTGACAACAAAAACACTAACCATGTTCCAGATAAATAGCTGGACTTTCTCCAAGTCATAATCAGTCATAACCCGTTCGTTTTCCTGCAACATAAATGTTGATATATATATACTTTCATAATGCGCCCACCAGAGACCAATTTTGACAGCACATCACTGCAGATTTAAAAAGAAAACATTTTTTGTATGTAAAAGGTTTGTCATAAAGCAAAAAACCTAAACACAAACAAAATTAAAACTATTCTACACAAGGATGGCCCCTTTGTAATATTGACCTAGGAGATCTTTTTATGTTTTCACAATTCGAGGGTTTAGTGCATCAAAGGGCTATCTGCATTTTTGGCCAAAATGAGATTTTAGTATCAAAATGATCCGCTTTAGATCAGGAACCTGATTTTCCTCATGATTTATAATGCGCAACGTTCTATTGTAACAATTATAATCTTAAATTAATTGTTCACCTTATCAAAAAGGTTTGAATAGCATTTCTTTTAACTTGTCAAAACCAGAAGGTGACAATGATGCAGATGCAGATAGCCCTTTGTTGCACTAAACCCTCGAATTGTAGAACATTTTCAGAATACAAATTGCAAAAAAAATTAAATAATAATTAATTGGCAATGAATTTGAAAAGAAAGAATTTGAAAATAAAACAACAACAATAAAATCTCAAAATGGGCAAATTAAAAAACATTTTGTTTGTCGTTGTCACCTCAAAGACACCTTTCTCTGTCAGTGTGAATGTTGAAAAAGATATGAAAGAAATGATCTCAAAAGAGGCCAACACCATTAATTTGTAAAATAAATGTTCTTCTAAAAATAACCTAAAATCATATAATCCTAACTTTAACAAATAAACACTTTCCATGCAGCATTCATGCAGACAACAGTCCCAACATTTCCCAAAATGTTTCAAAAATGTCAAAATTATTGGATTTTATCCCCATATTTGGAATCAACATGAGAAATGCAATAAATCAGAACAAACATGCTTTAGTAATTGATTCAGTAATTCTTGAGATAGACTTTGAAAGTTTGGAAAGGTTTCTGAAAAATATGTTTTGTATATAATGGTAAAACTAATAGCTGTGTGGAAAGTGTTTACAGATTATAAAGAGAAAAACAAAATCCCATATCTGGGTTTTTTCCAACAAACATTAATGTTGACATGAACACTTCCTGTGTGCACCCGTATGAGGGCCAATTTGACAGTCCAAACCTAAAACAGGTTTCCAACAAAATGCTGGAAACTATCCTAAAATCCCATTTGTGGACATTATTTGTTTGCAATAATCCAACTGTTGATTTATGAAGACAGTAAACATGGTACTCACTAAGGAAGCTTAGATCTGTCAGTTATAGATTATGTGTTATGCTGGCCGAGAATGATTGAGAGAGCATCATAACTGCATTCACACACAAGGATGATTAAAATATAAGCTTATGAGGGCCGTTCAATAAGTTCTACCTACTACCTCATGTCGTTGCTAAAATACAGAGGCCAGCTTTATGAAATTTATGACAATTTTAGTTTTGAATCAGCTACACATATTCATAGTAAATTGTTCTGAGTATAGTCGATGTGGTTTTCTGGATATTCAGTCAAAACTGAATGTCCATTTAGTGTGATGGAAACGTATATCAAATATCAAAATATCTCATAAGTGCTAATCGAATGGCCATTGTAGTATTTTTTAACTTTAAGACACAGCTACACAAATTATCAAATCATTAGATATCAAATGGAGATAGGATATATAGTGAACATAAGGAATTTTTGAAGGGGTAGGGGTGTGGGTGGTAGTGGGGGAGAAGTCAATCCAAAGGGAGAAACTGATGCTGGTCACCAGAGGGGTATTGCCTCTAAAGCATTGGGAGCAGTGGCAGCACCAGCATCAACATTTTTTTGGGGGGGGGGGGCAAGAACAAACCTGTGGGTGGGGGCAAGAAGAAAACAAATGTGGGGGAAAATGAGTGTGAAGCGCGCACAAATCTTTGCTTTCATTGTAAAAATTCCCTGAAATAGATTAATTCGTTCTAAAATTAGAAATTTCAGACCAATTTTAAGCTAATTTTAAGTAATTTTAAAATTAAAATTAAACATTTTTGATTGTTTGGGGGACAAAGAATGTGGTGGGATTTGAGCTGACTGGGGGAGGGGGCAAAGGTCACAGGGGGCATCCCCACTCCCCATAGTGCTGTCACTGATTGAGCTGTCACAGAATGGCATGCAAGTGCTGTCGGTCAGTGATGGGTGCCTAGTAGTCATGTGGTGTAGTTTTAGAAAGGGTTATTGTAGAGTCACAGTCATTACAAACTTCTCAAATGTTTTTTTTGGTGTGGACTAGAAAGAAGCCCCATCGGGCCATACATGTGTAACTGTGAAACCTTTGTCTGAGACCCCAATTAAACTAACACCCCTTGGGCTCCTTCCATATATAACAATGAGCCCAAGTTTGGGCCACACACTTTTTGCTCCAAAACCTTTGCTTGGCAACTGTACCTCATTTAGGCCACTTAAATGTGTAGATGTAAAACATAGCTTGTTGGCAACTTTACCTTGTGTCCGAGACCCAATTTGAACCCAAATTGGTCCACAAAAATGTGTTGCTGTGAAACCTTGGCTACACTACTACAGTAGTACCTCGTCTCGGATTTAAAGGCATATTATGTGATCTTTTCCAGGATTTATTTTAGAAAGTAGATTTTCTTGCAGGTTTACATTTCTGATCATAAATCATAAATAAATGTTGAGTTACAGAGCGATACGATTCCTAATTACTTCAAAATTATATGGTTTTAGAGTGAATTTAGAGCGAAAAATAAACTGTCCTGCTAGCAGGACAGTTTATTTTCACTCTTTAAACCATAATTTTGAAGTAATTAGGAATCGCATCGCTCTATAACTCAGAATATATTTATGATTTATGATCAGAAATGTAAATCTGCAAGAAAATCTACTTTCTAAAAAAAATCATGAATAGATCGGGCACCCCCTGGAAAATATCACATAATATGCCTTTAATGTTAACTAATACCCTCCCCCACCCCCTTCCATTCAAAGAAAAAACAGGCCATTGGGCCATGCATGTGTTGCTGTAGAATCGTGTTTGTCTAAGACCCAATTATATCCTACACCCTTTGGCACGCTTCCTTGCAGAACGATATAACATCGCTGTTCTGTCAAAAAACTTGTATGTTTTTCCGGCCCTTCAGCATGTCTAAAGTAAATATGCCCAATGGTTATACATAGGAAGTTTTTCCTAATACATGTTCAGGGGGCAAGAGGACTTACAAGGTTCTGACAGATGTTGTTTTGGCCCTTGAACATGCTTAGAGCGATCAGCCCAAAGATTACACATAGGAAGTATTACCTTATACATGCTGAAGGGCCAGATGGAGATAAGAGGTTTTGACAGAACGGCAACGATAAGATCTATTTAGGCTACTTCCTGGACGCACAGATAGATAAGATGCCTGTTTCTATGTTTCCTATACTTTTGAATAATATTTTGAATTAAGTCACATCAGTAGTGTCACAGTAAGTGTGATAAAAGAAACCCAGCGAAGTGTTCACTTCTAAAAATATCTGCGTTGGCCATGTGAAGGGAAAAAAACCTGTTTTACGGGATCTGACCGACCCATTTTTTTTATTTTTAGAAAAATGTTGGAACATTTTTTGAACTATCTTGAACAAATTTTGTAATTTTTGAAATGTTTTGAAAATTTAAGATTTTTTCCCCCCAAAAAGAAGAAGAAAACTTTGACCAACCTACCACATCTGAGAGGTCTGTTTGCTGTGTAGAACAGGAGTGTTTTTGTGGCCTTATTTTATTTAAAGGTATATTATGTGATCTTTTCCAGGGAACGCCCTCAATCCTTGAAAAAAAATTGAAAGCAGATTTTCTTCCAGATTTGCATTTCTGATCATAAATCATGAAAATTCCAATATGATCGATATGATTCCTAATTACCTCAAAATCATGGTTTTAGAGTGAATTTAGGGTAAAAATAAGTTGTCGGTGCAGACTCCGACAGTTTATTTTCACTCTAAAACCATGATTTTTAAATAATTAAGAATCATATCGCCCTGTAACTTGGAATGTATGTACAGTTTATGATCTGAAATTTAAATCTGCCACAAAGGTGCACATGATGCGTATTGTTGTGGCAAAAGGGTGCAGTTGTAGGTAAAATGTATTTAGATATTGATGGAATTATGCATGGAGAAAAAAAAGAAGAAAAAAAGACAATTTACTGTAATTTTAAATCATAAAATCAGAAAGTAGAGTCCAATCTTAACCACAAAGGTGTCATTTTGAAGCATTCAAAAAGCTCCTTTTCTTGGTATTATGATCTCAACTTTTTCTTTGAGGGTCCATTAATTGCACCCTTTTCCTGCGGCTGTACACATATGCAATACAACATGACATTAAATATTCAAAACAATGGTTATATGGGAAATAACTTCTTTTGAGGCCTTTATTTTCAACATGTCTATCAAAGGGGAAAAAGAGTTAATCATATATCTTTCCAAAGTAGATAACATCAATGTACCTGTCGACATCATGTGTCATAGAAACAGCAAATAGTCTTGATGAATGTATAAGGGTCAAAGAATGTATGTCATCAGCTCAAAGTCATCAAATTAGACATTATTTCTCAATGGGTTTTATCGGGTTATTGCTGAGAAATGTTAAATTTCCTCCTGTAATTAATTTTGATTAATCGGACACTTTTTTGAAATGTTGCCCGAGACGTGATGTTATCAAGAAACACCTGGTACTGCCACCAATGTGGTGAAATGTTAACAATCTTGTACAGGGTGTCCTAGAAATAAATTGACAATTTTTCAAGCTATAAATATATATATGTGACCTGCTCCCACAAAAGCGGCGTAAAGTCGCGGCGAAGATGTTGCTGAATTGAGCTAGGATAGCATGTAATTGATTTTTGCCTTTTGTTGTTAGTATGGACCAAGCCCTAAAATAAATAGCCTGGCATGGCTGGTTTAAATAAGTATACATACTGTCATTTTATAATTCCACTATAATATAAGGGACCTTGGGTCCATACCAACAACAATTTAAACAGCAAATCAATAATATGCTATGTATATGCTGCCTCAATTCAGCAACATCTTCGCCTCGACATTACCCTCATTTTGTGGGAGCAGGTCACATATATTACTTGAGAATTCATAGTTCTTTTGTACTTAAAATGTCAGTATTTTACACGAACAAATTATTTTATCTTAACTCCACACATCATGTATGATAGTCAGTGATACATTTCACTGACCATCCAGGATTTGAACCGGGGACCTCTGGATCTCTAGACCAACTGAGCTAAATGAGTATCAGATGTTGAAGAACAGCGATCTTATTATCAATTCATTATCATAAAATCACCGGCTAATTTTTGTAACACACCCATGTTCAAATCCTAGATAGTCAGTGACATTTTTCACTGACTATCGGTTATGTGCGGGGAGTTAAGATGAAATATCTTACTTCTATCGATTTACCCACATGATTAATTTACTCGGTTCAATTGGATTGGTGATGATGAGACCCTAATGTAAAACAAAAGCCTTCATTCCTTTTATTCGTATATGCAGTGGTTCAGTGCGTGTAGGCGGAACTTGAGAACAAAATGCACGCTTATTTAAGCAGTGGGTAGATCACACAGTACACAAATGCTATGCTAAATCGTAAAAGGAACAGTGGTTTTGACTTTCCTTCAAACACCCACTCATACACTCAAGCAATGACCAGCAATAGTGCAAATGTCTCTTTTTGGATTTTATCAGAAATTATTTTTCGAGGCAGCTGTGGGGGTCCTAAAAAAGAAAAACAGAAAGAGGCTTATGTTAATAAATCCATTTATTTTTTACAGCAGGTTTTTCACATTTATAAATAAACGTTGCAGTGGGACCTGGATAGCCAATGGAATGAGTCATATTTCCATGGTAACTTGATAACATGGTTGTATGTGGTGGATTTGTAATGTCAGCTTCATCACATTTCTAATTGTTGAGAATAAAATGATTGACTTTGCTGTTTGACTGCTGTATACCCAGAACAAGATCACTTATGCAACATCATACAGGGTGTGTCAGAATTATTTACAGTGATCACAATAAGTAACTGACTAGGTAATAAACATGCTGATAACCCTCAAAGTGTAACTCCTACATAAACATATTTAATTATAAAGTTGTTGAGAAATTTCTCTTCTTGAATTTGAGATATTACATGCTAAGAATGGTTGATTAATAAGGAAGTTACGATCCCATTTCATTTTAACATTTTCTTTTCAACACGGGGAGAGTATGACAGGTATAGCGTGTGTGCCGTATTGATCAACCGTAACAGCCGGCCGACTATCCAACAACCAGGCCATCGACGGGTGAATTGGCACTACCACTACCAGTAATCAATAATTTGACGGTCTGAGTCCCTGTGCTGAAAATAAAAATGTTAAAATGAAAATCAGACTTGACAGTACATTTGGGATTGTAACTTCCTTAATAATCAGCCATAATTTATAATTTAATATGTTTATGGAGTTATACTTTTTGAGTTATCAACACATTTATTACCTGGTCAGTTACTTATTGTGATGACTGTATACTGGGAAAGGTGCATTCATTGATTTAGCTATGGATAACATTACTATTGGTTAAAGTGCTTATGATTCTAACATCTACATTTAAGAAATGGGATATTCTTTTGTAAAAATCATAGATTCCAAGTTTGACCAAACTTTAACTCTGTTGAAACTCATAAAATGATTGACCATCTTCAGGATATAGCTCAATTTAAATGATATGCAGTAGGTAATACGTTATGTCCTCATCTAATTTCCACTACAAAGTTAATAGATATCAACTTTTTGTGATGTTTAAAGAAGCATGTTTTTGAATGGCACGAGCAGGCCTGGGCTAGCCTTGGTTCAAGGCGACTCCCACACCACCAACACCCACCCCAAAATTGAGGTCATATACACTTTGATGTAGTATGAGGCTAGAAAAAAATGTTGACTTGCTACAGGGGCGGATCCAGGGGGGTGCTGCTGTGGCTGCAGCACCCCGGGTAGAAAAAAGAAAAAAGGGGAGAAAGAAAAAGGAAAGGGGGAAAAGGAAAGGAGACAAAAACGGAAAGATAAGTGAAGAAAAGGAAATGGAAAAGAAAGGCAATATTGGGGCTATAGAACAAGAAAAGGGCCTGATCAATTGCATTTTTGGGGGATGGGGTGCGACCATCCTGTATGCGCCCTTGACTTGCTATCTCTTGCAACATTTAGCATGGCTCCTACAAAATAATCATAAATACTGGAAAGCAATCCAGTAGTTTTTTCTACATGAATATTAACTGAGTTAACCCCCTGCCCCCCAACCCCTCCACTTGAATATTAACTGAGTTACCCCCTCCCCCCTGGATGCATATTAAACTTGTCAAATGGGTATGAATAATTTTAGCAGGGGACATGATAAAATCTTGAAAAGTACTGACGAGGTTTTCCTGAAAACTGATTCGGTAGAGCACTTTGGAACTCGCCAAGGGGGTGTTTTTTCCTCATCATATTTATTGACTTATTGAAAACTGTTGCTTGCGTCGTCGTCCCAACGGAGGAGAGTTGAATTTATCAAATAGTGGCACAGCATGAAAGTGTCAAAACTCAAAAGGTAGGGATTGATGTGATATAGAGTTAGGCAACTATAACAACACCTGTTCTACGGGCAAACGGACCTCTCGGGTAGGGTCGGCCGGTTTGGCATTGTTTTTTGTGTATATTTTTCCCAAAATGTTCCCGAAATTTGGGACATTTTCAAAAATTAAAAACAAACAAATATTTCTCAAAATATTTCTAACTTTTTTTTGTATTTAAAAAAAAAAAAAAAAATCTGCCAAGCCTGTAGAACAGGTTCTTTGGTTGTCGCCCTACTGAGTGGGGATGTCATGTTTGGTGTCATACGCTTACCAGGTGGGGGTGCGGGGTGGGGTGCGTCTGTAATTACCTGCAAACGAGAACGCACACCAACTTTTTACATTCCAACTGCGGACGCACCGCCAAACGAGGACGTCCTCGTTTCCCTGATATGTGCAAAGTATTGCAAACAATGCTATCTGAACGAGGTCCTCTTTGGTGATACTCCACCCCATACACCTATTAAGCCTCTGTTGGATAGCACACAGTCTAGTTGGCAGTTTGACTCCCATTTTTGTCTTCTTTTTCAAACGCCATTTTGGTCCTGGGTGTGTCCAGGTTGGTGGGTCCTCATTTGGATAGTACCATGTTTGGTCCTCGTTTGCAGGTCATTAATTAAAAACAGGAGTGTGTGGGATGTGTGCGTCTGTAATTACCTGCAAACGAGGACGCACACCAACTTTTTACATTCCAACTGCGGACGCACCGCCAAGTGCGGACATCCTTGTTTCCCTGATATGTGCAAAGTATTGCAAACAACATAAAAGCGCTATCTAAAACGAGGTCCTCTTTGGTGATACTCTCTCCCATACACCCATTAGGCCTCTGATGGATAGCACACAGCCTAGTTGGCGGTTTGACACCCAACACAACCGCCATTTTGGTCCTCTGTGTGACGGTGTGTGTCCAGGTTGGTGGGTCCTCATTTGGATACAAGTAGGGGGGGTGTTAACCAAGTAGCAGGGCATAAATTAAGTGCATTCAGGTTAAGATGACACACACAGCTCAGCTCTCCATTGAAGATTTGAAATATTGGCAGTTGAAAAACAAATCCAAACTTTTTGAAGGGTTTAGTTGATGTCTTAAGAAATTGTTTCGGCCCTTAACCCTAACCAGCATAAACAACATGCCCGAGAGGGAGGTGGGGGAGGGGGCTAAGACCAAGATGTCAAAGGACGCATATGACATTTGAAATTGGTTATCACACTATATATAATACAATCTAAGCCCTTGTATAGCTTAAATTGAAAATTGTGTTGGAAAGAATTTCCCCAAAGACCAAAAAGTCAGACATCCACAACGTACCATGACGTTTCTGAGATTAATCAAATGACCTTTTGCCTCTTTTTTCTTTGCTCAAAGGTTCAGCGAGTTCAATGGATTAGGCTATATCAAAATTAAATTAAATATTTTCATTTTTTTTCTTTACAAAGTGTTCTAAATTTGTTATAAGCAGATGTTAAAATTAGATTGAAATTATTTAAGTCAATAAATGTGTATGCGTTGCTTTGAGATCAATGCATATGTGCACATGTTGATGTGTGAAAAATGGCATGACCCCATAGGGGGAGTGCTATTGTTAGCGTATCAAAATTTTCGCAAGTTTACTGATTTGTTGGGAAACAAAGCATACACATTGACCTTCACACATGTACGCAACAACATACATAAATTGTCCTATATGTTTGACAGATTTTTTACCCTTAAATTTACCACAAATGGCTATGAAAAGGGGTCATTCGTTTAACAGATGGGTGAAAAATGGGACCCTAGCTATTCGGCGGCATACCCCGTAAACTCATATCCACTAAGTATCGCTGCACCTCCCCCCCCGGCCCCAGATTACCAGATCAACACTAAAGATAGAGATAAGCTATATATTCAGAAACAAAATTACATTTTGACATTGAGAAAGTTACTACAAGACGTTAGGTCTAATTGTACACAAATCCACTGCTCACTTCAATCCAGCATGATCACCCATTCTAACCCTTCAATCGACCCAGTTTTGAATCATTTTCAATCAAAAATAGCAAAGTCATAATTTCTTGATTTGACGGTATTGATGTAGCCTGTCTAATTATTATGGACATGTAAAAACCCTGCACTAATGCTTACACGTGTTAAACTAAGCCCAAAATATGTTGATGAGGGATTGGTTAAGCATTGGATTATGGTTTGATGGTAACCAGTAATGATATTATGCAGACTACAGTTTGTTTGAGAAAATGTTTCATAGCAACTTGATACACACACACACAGAATCTTGAAAAGGCGACATCCCAAAAACACCCTGTTCTACAGGCAAACGGACCTTTCAGGTAGCACTGGAAATTATGAGCGTTTACTTTTGGACAAACTAAAAGTAAACTAAAAAGTAAACACAATACTAAACACTTATGTGAGCCCAACAACTCAGCTGTTTTCCACCCAGCCTCTAATCAATAACTGTTCCATTAAATCACAGATGGTGGAAACATCTGTGACTATATTCACTCACTTGGAGCGTGCTTTAGTTTTTAGTTTACTTTTACGTCTACTTTTTAGTTTAGAATTGCGTTTACTTTTGAGTTTACTTTTAGTTTGTCCAAAAGTAAATGCTCATAATTTGCAGTGTAGGTTATCGGTCGGTCGGTCAGTCGTTTTAATTTGTTGTCTGTTTTTCCCAATATAATGTTGGGAAATTTTGGTGAGTTTTCAGCAATTTTCGAAGTGTTTCATCCATGTTAAAAAAAATCAAAGATTTCAACAATAAAATAAAATTAATATAAATTAAAATGCAAATATTTTACAAAAGTATTCTTAAAAATAGAATCTAAAAAGATTAAATGGGTTGGTCGGGCCCCCGTAGAACAGGTTTTTCCCCTTCACCGCTTAAGTTGGATTTGTAAGGCCCAGTTCTTTTAATGCAGTGAATGTGTGGGTGTCTTGAAAGGTTGGTGGGCAACCTTAACTTAGGCTTAATCTCACGCTTAACCAATCTATCATCAGAATATTGTAGGCTTGGTATAATACACATAATCATTAGCCCTTACACCACTGCACCATAAAAAAATCATTCAGCCAGGAACTATCTCCACGTGCTGTGTGCATGCTACGGCATTGATTGGATGATGTCATCGTCTGATCTGATACATGTATATGGGTACGAAAGGAAAGAAGAAAGATGCATGTTCAGCATTTATTTAAAATCTGTGTTCGTTTTGTTTGTTTGTTTACGCCCCCCCCCCCCCCAAAATAAAAAATATTAAAAAAAATAAAAAATAAAATAAAAAATTGACCAACGGACTCAGATGTTGGCACTTAAAGGGCAAGTCACCTTTTTTAGCATAGCCTTTCTTAAGACTTACGGCCTGAATGCTATGAAATACTTCTCTACCACATGCCCGTAGTGGTCCCCACCAGCCTATCTCCTGCCACGCCCAGGCAGGATGCGCAGCAACCAAACTTTGTAAGCTTTCCCCCTCACCCCCCACTTAGCTCAGTTGGATATGCCACCCAGACGACCCAGGTTCTATCCACGGAGCCGGTGATGCCTGCTTTTCCTGCCCAAATTTGACCCATTTTTCTCCCCTGAGAGTGTTATTCCCCAAAGCAATCCCTCAGGGTTAGGGTTATGAGACCCCTCTTTTCATGTTCAATAAACCATTACGGCCCTGTATGCTGCAAAATACTACTACCACACGCCGTAATGTTTTATCAAACACAAATAATTCTGGGACACTCTGTACTGTAACCTGTCTTAAGTGCTTATATGGTCATCTAGGGTCATACAGCTCCCAAAGAAGGGATATAGAAGTGTGAACATATTGGATTGACCAGATCAGACCAGATCAATGGATTGTGGACACTGCTTAAATTTAATTTGTTTAGTATATTGGGGTAGTAGCCATTAGGGAAAAGTGGTGCATAACCCTGCAAACTACAAGACCCTGAAGTGAAACCTATGCTATAATGCTTTTATTTTAGCCCCTTGGTTCATGGCAGGCAATAAATATATGGGTACGCAATTCTGTTTCCCATTGCCCTTCACTTGTGTCATAGTGGTCTTAGGTAAGGACACTCATGCTGATTGAACTGGTTCAACTCCTGGTGCTGGGAGAGGGTTACTTTACTCACCATTTAGCTTAATTAGCTCCAAGTTTCACCCTAAGCTTTAATTGGTCAAATACTGACAGCCCCCCACAGCTCAATTCTCAGGACTGGTGCACAGATGGAGCAAGTTTTTTTTCCTGATAATGTTCTCCAGTTTCAGCCCATGTTGTTTTAGGGTTATAATTACATTCATTTGTGTACAGCCTTTCTGATGTTATACTGGCCTAATTCACGACATGAATGTATACAGTTTGTGTTGCTGGAGTAACTTTGCAATGCACTCTGTTACAAGGTAGATTGGTAATATTTGCGGCATTAAATCTTCGCGAGTAATGCTCCTCGCGTGAGTAATGCTCCTCGCAAAATTAGCAACATTTAAATGCACACCAACATTTCTGGTTATACAGTTGATAGATGTTTCTGAATTTATGAAAACTCAATCCCAGGATTGTGTGTCCATTAAGAGGCCCTTCATGTCTATCATAAATAACCCTTACTCCCTAACCGGGTTCTTAACCGGGATCCCAAGGAAGAGAAATCAACAAATAAATTGCGGCTCCCAGACCGGGAATCAAAAAACCTGGCCCTCATAGGCAAGACACGGCTCTCAGCTACTCATTCGCGTGGGATACTGCACTCACTATATTGGCTCGGTTGATTATGTCATCGAAAACCATTCGCACATGCGCTTGGAGATAGGCTTGGAAGTAGTATTTTTTTAGGGTTAATCATAAGGGTATATCGTTTTCTGGTGTAAACTTTTCCATAGCTGTTATAAATGCAAATGGATAGTTTACACTGTGGTAGTCATTGACCGCTGTATGTTCATTTCAAGGGTCAACAACTTATCATGCTGCCTGCAATTTTCTACTCGTCAAAGTGACTTAAAATGTCAACAAATCTGACATATACACTGGTACATTGTATTCCATGCTGATAGTATCGATAAATCCCCATTTACTATTGGGAGTTACAAATCAAAGTTCATAACCGTTGCTGAGAATGACCAATGCTGTGAAATCTGGAGATACGTTTGAGATGGGGGGGGGGGGGCGGTACATTAAGATTGCAAAAAGAAATTGTGTACATCATTGTATAGAGAGCTCATTACGAATGTGATCTTTCTATGGAGGTAGATCTTTAAAGATTTTGTTAACTACAATTTGATGACTTTAAACCTGAAATCATCCTTAAATATTAATCTTATATTAACCCTGTTAAAAGACAACAAAATCCACCAGTCCACGGAAAACTGCTACGCTCCCCCCAAAAAACTTATCGAGCCTATTTATGCCTTTCCGTGATTGTGCAAAGACTGGGAGATAGCGGGCTGACAGGTGCATCTCACCTGTTGGGTTGCAACAGCAGGTGTACAAAAATTAGCTGTGATTACATATAAGTGACACGATCAAGCGGAATGAGTCAGATGTCGGGGAATATTGATTTTGAGTTATATGTAAAAAGAAGTGGCACATTTGTATGTTTTACTTTGTTTTCTCAGTTGGTAAATTGTTTGTAACTTAAACACTAGAAGTTCAATTTTAGTGGGTGTTTGAACTGTACTGTAGCATTTTTCACCTGCTTTTAAATGATGGACAAATATAAAAGTTGAAAACTGCTGACATGTGACTCATTTCGCTTGATCATGTCACATATAATGATTGTACCTAAAAGCCTGGTATTAGGGGATTTGAACCCTCATAAAGCCATTGACTTGACAAGCCAATGGTTATTTGTGTTGTGATCAAGGAAAATTAGTAGGGAATCTGGAATAGTTGCGAGTATGTGTGGTCCAGTGGAGCAGCACAGGATTCATAATCATAAGGTTGTGAGTTCTATCCCCGCTGTGGCCAATGTGTTTATATCCTTGGGCAAGATACTTAGTCTAAATTGCCTCGTTGACTTAAGCAAGATTGGATCGTAGCTGTTAAAAAGGGTGATATTACAATCTAAGTGCTGATATGGATGTGCGCCTAGCCAGCAGCTACATAGATGAAGCAAAATGATTGTGACGATTTCCTAACGACCGCGTAATAATAATGGCAATCGCATCTGGATCGTCCGAAAAAGGATGGATAAGTGCCCGTTATAAATCCAAGTTATTATTTTTATTTTTATTTGGTATTAATATCTTGGTTTTTAGATATAACATCCAAAAGAATAGTATAATTTTGTCTTCTATTGTTTTCGAAAAACCCTTCGCTTGCTTTATATCTATGAAATTAAGCGTCCATTTCTGATGGGTTTTTTGCAAAATGGAGCTGTGTAAATGGCAAATTCAATCAGGAAGCAATCTCAAAATGAGGTATTTTCTGACTTGAGACTCGTCATGCTTTGGTTGCATCATATTTTATCATAATTATTTCAAACTAATTGTTGTGATTTTTATTTATTTTGTTGCAGGATTGGGAAGCTAAGTATATACATCCTGACTACTATCAACAGTTGACACCAGAATTTAAACTTTATGAGGTGAGGATAGTGTTGAATGTACAGTAGAAACTAATTGTTAACGCAAAATCTGAAAGCACAAAGTTCCTGATAACACAAAAGTGGCTTTCAAGACCTGTGGATAAGAAATACAGTAACAAATAACTTGAAAACATAAATCCTGATAACACAAAATAAAATTGAAGGCCCAGAGACTTTGTGATAACGAGTTTCGACTGTATTCATATTCTTTATAGGCTATACTGTAGAAGTGGAAATTTTCACGCTATATTCATTTTTTTCGCGCTAAAAACAGCAAGCCCAAAAATAAAAACGTGGGAATATATTTCTTTTGTATGTAGGTCTATGTAAGGAAGCTCAAAATCGTGAAAATAAAACATGCACAATTGTTCAAAATGTGTGAATTGCAACAATTTCCACTTTTACAGTAGTCCAATTCAGATTTAGAATCGCTTCGACCAATTTAACATCAACTCGCATGTGAGAGCCAACCCACCATGTATCAGAGAAGCTATATATAATGCACCAATGAATCGTTTAATGTGACAGATATCAAACTGGTTTGTGAGCTTATGATCTATAGGTCGTCAAAATGTCCTCTTTTGACCTGGAAAAGGTGAATCTGCTGAATTAGGAGACCATTACACACTAAACTAATAAACTTGCATGGGTTTCATCCTCCTGTGTAAGAGATGGGTAATTACTCTTATTGATATAGCAAACATGATGTGTAAGAGATGGGTAATTACTCTTATTGATATAGCAAACATGATGTGTAAGAGATGGGTAATTATTCTTATTGATATAGCAAACATGATGTGTAAGAGATGGGTAATTATTCTTATTGATATAGCAAACATGATGTGTAAGAGATGGGTAATTATTCTTATTGATATAGCAAACATGATGTGTAAGAGATGGGTAATTACTCTTATTGATATAGCAAACATGATGTGTAAGAGATGGGTAATTATTCTTATTGATATAGCAAACATGATGTGTAAGAGATGGGTAATTACTCTTATTGATATAGCAAACATGATGTGTAAGAGATGGGTAATTATTCTTATTGATATAGCAAACATGATGTGTAAGAGATGGGTAATTATTCTTATTGATATAGCAAACATGATGTGTAAGAGATGGATAATTACTCATGCCGTCAGTTTAAAATTGGAAAATTTAACCTCATATTTTTGATCTCTTCCACATACTCTACTTTTCAGCCTTGTCAAGATGTATATCAATTCCCAGTTGTTACCGAGCTGTATGCCAAACACCTTATTGAAGAGATGGAAAATTTTGGCCAATGGTCAAATGGTGCAAATGAGGTAAGATGAACTTTGTAACACAAAGTGTAAGGGGTAATTACATATCAGGGTCGCTGATGAGCAATCACGGTCATTCATGATGACATAGTTAATGTAATTATCAAACCAACCGCACGGCAAATCATAGCCAGAAATGTGCCTTATATATGTTGAGACGGTTGCTATTATTGAATTATAGGTCAATAAATGTGTATGAGTTGTTTCGAGAGAAGACAAATCAATGCACGCGCACTATTGTTGATGTGGAAATAATGGCATGACCCCCAGGGGGAGTACTATTGTGAGCATATCAACATTTGCGCAAGTGCATTGATTTTCTAATTTTTTTGAGAAACAAAACATACACATGTATTGACCTAATTCATACACGACACTATACAAATCAAAATTCACAATTTCAGCATAATTTTGATCTATGTAAAATCTAGTAAAACATGTTAACAAGTTTGCTAACACCTGCAGTGAAAATCAGGGAACCCCCGATTCCTGAACATCGAATCAAAACAAAGTGCATGATGCGCGCATTGAACGGCGCATACGCGGAGTGCATTAGACACTTTCAATACACTCTGCATATTTTATTTCTTGCTTTCTGATTGGTTCGGCGCTACTTTAAAGGAGAACAGTGCTATTCATGAAACCAAGCATTATATGTTAGGAAAATAATTATATAATGTATATTGACCAGTTTAATTGAACACAGACTATACTTTTCAATCAAATCAAATTTAAACTGCACAACCCCAACTAGTGATTATTTGAAATTCGCGCCCGGTTGTCTGTGTTGAAAGTGCTGATGGGATAGACATACCCAATATTGTGACGTCATCGTCACTAAAACCGCCTCATCAGTAACATGTCACTGCATGTTATCACGCAGGAATTCGATACATAAATCGAAAAACATTGATACATAAAACAGAGATGTGGAAATCTTTAAACTGTTTTGTCATACTTTCTCAATACTTACTCAATATAGCGATGTCCATACAGGTGATTTGTTTCCTCTCTAAAGCTGACTTTGTGTTAACGCGGCCCTTTAAAAAAGAAATTGCGGATGTGGTCTGTTTAATAATGCTACATATCTGAGCGCTAAACTTTCATGGCAATGATTTCCTTTAAAAGAGTGTATGAATGTAATACATTGTGTTAATTTGCTTTTGTTTCAGGATGCCAGAGTAGGTGGTGGCTATGAGAATGTACCAACCCGAGACATACACATGAAGCAGATTAATTATGAGCGACACTGGCTTTTCTTTCTTAAGGAGTTTGTCGGACCTATTTGTGAGAAGGTTTACCCAGGATATTATACCAAGGTAGGAGTTAAAAAAGACCCACAAATCGATGCTGTTCTGTCAAAACTTTGTATGTTTTTCGGGCCCTTCAATGTGTATAAAAGTAAAACTCGGTTGTGCATAGGAAGGTTTTTGTTTGATACATGTTCAGGGGCAAGAACACTTACAAGACTTTCATATGTGTTATGGCCCTTGAACATGTTTAGAGCAGACTACCCACACATAGAATGTATGAATTTTTATACTTTATACATGCTGAAGGGCCTGATTGAGATCACAGTTTTGACAAAACACCGACGAAAATGTGATGCAGCACATTAAAAAGGGGTAGGGGGGCTTTGTGGCTGTGTGTTTCTCAAGATATAAATGGACATGAAAAAATAACGAAAATTTAGAAGAATTTAGGAGTCATTTCCACTCATAAAATCTTAATGATCAATTTGGATAAATATGGTGTCATTTTAAATCTTAGAAAATGATCTAAGAGCACACATTAAAACTCAAAATTGACTTCACCTGCAAAGCCCCCCCCCCCTTTTCTTTTGATGTGCTTCATCTGAAATCAGATATAACCTTAAAAATATTCCTGGAAATGCAATTGCATGTTTAAATAACTGAGTTGACAACTGTGTATCATTTTGGAGATAAATAGAGTAAATCCAAATATAGTCATACAAAAAGTGACTTGCCAGGTAATAAACTTGCTAATCACTCTAAAAGTATTACGTCTATCTTAAAATACATTTTGGAGATAAATAGAGTAAATCCAAATATAGTCATAAAAAAAGTGACTTGCCAGGTAATAAACTTGATAATCACTCTAAAAGTATTACGTCTATCTTAAAATATCTATTTATAAAGTTATTGATACATTTCTCCTCTTTAATTTGAGATATTACATGTGAAGAATTGTTTTTTATCAAGGATGTTACGTACAGTACTGAAAGTAAGATAAAGTAGGTATCCAGTTTCGCATTTTGCTTTTCTACACGCAGACTCAGTTACGGGCAAATTATTGATTACTGGAAGCGCTAGTGCTATTATACCAGTCGATGCCCTGGTTGTTAGATAGTCGGACAGCCGCATTGTTCCTATGGGTCAATACGGCACATACGCATTACCTTGTCATACTCTCCCCCGTGTTGAAAAAGAAAATGTGAACATAAAAATTGTACTTTTCCTCTATAATCAACCATTCTTTGCATACAATATCTGATATTTAAGAGGAGAAATTCTCAACAACTCAATAATTTGATATGTTTTTGTAGGAGCTATACTTTTAGAGCTATCAGCACATGTATACTACCTGTTAAGTTACTTTTTTGATAACTGTATGTGACCATCCAAAGGGGCCGTTGGGGGGGGGGGGCACTGACATTGGAAAAGGGTATAGGTATGTGCCGCACTGAAGACCCCCTTTTTCACCCTCTGCTGCTAGTTCTTATGACCGCCTTTTGAGCCTGCATCAGTTCTTAAGACCCCCAATTTTATTGAAAATTCAAAAATTGTGAAATTTTGCTTTACAAAGCACCAGTTTTTCGAAGATTTTGCGGTCTAAAACCAAAAAAAATCAAATATTGAACTGTAGGCCAGCTCTCAATACCTACTTTTTTGAAGAGAAAAATCAATTCCTAAGACGCTTTTTTTCGTCTAAAAATCCCCTCGGTTCCCCCTTTGTAGCCCCCCTTTTTGAGACCCTGGGTGGCACACCCCTACCAAAAAAATACCAAAACAACGTTGAGTGCCCCCCCGGGCGTTGTGAGTCAGCAGAGCATGTTCTGTGATATGGCCCAATGAACATTTTATTAAACAATAGTAAATGATGGATATTTCAATGGATTTATTGATTTTGTACTTTTTGTAAATGTGGAAATGTAAAACATAATTTGGAAAGTTTATTTTCGGGGGAATTTTCCTGTTCAATTTACATCTCATCTGTGGTGGATGGTCACATATTATCACTATCATCGTTAATACTGTCCACATGGCTTTAACCACTATAAAAAACAAATTTTTCAGAAACCTTTCCCAATTTTCAAAGTCCATCTTAAGGATTACTGAGCCAATACTAGGCATGTTTGTACTTATTTCAATGAATTTCTCATGGTGATTCCAAATAATATGTTAATGAAATTCAATAATGTTGACATTTTTGAATCATTTTGTGAAATTTTGGAATGTCGTCTGCAGACGCCTGCCGCGTGGAAAGCGTTAATATTCAACATTGGTGTATCAGCATCAAGGTAGATAAAACCTTGATATGAGAAAAAACATGGTGCTTTATCTGTACGACTAACCAGCAAAGGTTGAATTCATTTCAAAGTGCAAAGAGCCAAGACTCGACTAAAAATAAATAGTTCACAATTGTTTTGGTTCAGTAAGAAAATAAAAAATGACCCAACTTTAGCGCATTATTGAGAGAAGAGACCAAGCAGTACTGGGTTCAAGTAAATGGTCCATGAGATCTTGGCCTAGGGCATTGGGAAAATATATACTTTGGGAATCAGTACAATTGAGCAGATAAGAGTCATTTATCGGCTTTTAAGACATAAGGGATTGACTTGTTGATTGCTATTTTTCAGGCCGGGTGGGAGGGGGGAAGGGGGAGGTAGTTTTTAGCCTCAGGCGCTGGGCAAATATATAGTTGATAAGAGTCGTTAACCGGCTTTTAATACATAAGGGATTGACCTGATGACTGCTATATGTTCATCCCGGGGAAGGGGGAGATGGATCGGAATTTAGGGTTCACAATATGAGTGGCACAATCTTATTCAAAGTCTAAAGGCTCATTCATTCTCATATTTGTGATGCGATTTGTGAAAACCCGTCGGATGTCGCAAAATATGAACTAGGGATTATGGGGAAAATTTAAATTAAAAAAATTGTTAATGAAAATTAAATTCCGATACTTTGTGTCATCATCTTTCATGAAATTTCACCTTCAAAAACTTCAGCCACTTTATAATGTTATTCTATTGAACTTATTATAACTATCTTATAATGTTATTCTATTGAATTATGTATCTTTTTTGGCCTGTTTTCTTGATTTCTTGTTATGTAGCTTTTATGACATCACAATCATCATTCACTCATAACTTTTTTTGTAGTGATCGTAGAAAATGATCGAAACAGTTCTGTAATCAGCACAGTTTTAGCTTTCTTATGATATAAATATCTCCAATATGAAAAATGCCATCATGTGGCGGGTTTTTACAGATTGCATCACATTAACCATGCAATGGTGCGATAGCTCTTCTTCTGCTGAAGTGTACGGCAATTCATCGCAGGTCATACTAAGTCATTGCAGGTCACCACATGCGATGGCAGCCAGTGGGTCAGAAAATGATGCAATGTCACTTGAATACTTTTTAACTCCATTGCGATAATGCACCCTTCTTCTTCTTCTTCTTCTTCGGCCTCCGTCAGATATGACGATTGGCTGCCATACGATCACATCTCCGGATCATCTTTCTCCAAGCTACTCTGTCTTGTGCCAGACGCTTGGCCTTTATAAGACTCATACCAGTCCATTCCTTGATGTTGTCAAACCATTGTTTCCTTTGACGACCTCTTTTCCTGCTGCCTTCCACTTTCCCTTCTATGATGTGGAGTGCCAGTATAAGCTACCACTGCCTCTGATGATGTGCCCGAAGTAGGCCAGCTTTCTTTTGATAAGCTCTCCTAGCAGTTGTCGCTTTACACCAAGTTCTTTCAGGATACTTATGTTGGTTCTTTTCTCCTTCCAGTTAACTCAAACGCACCCAGCGCACTGTAAATTATGCTTAATTGAATATGAGCCTTTAAACGGAACAAAGAGGGCTCTCTCCCCCTCTCTCTGCAACAGAGTTATATGAGCTGACTTAAGTATTTACTGACATGTTATAGACCTGTTGATGAGTAGCGTTATTGAGGCGTTTGGTCTGTATCACCTCAGGGGTGGTTCCAGACCATTTATAATTTAACTGGGGCAGACGATGATGGTCAGATTTTTTCATTATTTATGCAACGGATGCATCAAAACACATCAGTGAGAGTGAGAGAAAGGGAGTGCTAGAGAGTTGAAAGAAATCTTCATATAAAGTAGGTCACCTTGATCCCAAAGGTATCAGAGAGAGGTGGACATCGGAATGATCCTAGTTTTAGATTGAATGACAACATATAGGGTGTCCCAAAAGTCTATGCACGACTTTGAAGCTTTGTATTTCACAAAATATAAGTCGTATTGAAAATATGAATACATATTTAGAAAGAGGAGATGTGGGAAATAATGTTGATACCAAACATTGGAGTAACATCTGTTTGAAATGCCACCCTAGAAGTAAAATATGTATTACTGCGAAAATGTAATTTTATACTCCGGAGGAATAAAGTTCATAAATCCATACTTATTGAGATTAACAAAAAGACGGGTAGAGTTGGTTATACGGAAAGTGATCCGTCAATTGTAATATTTATAATTTTACATTACAGTGATCCTATCATAATAAAAAACTATATCTGTCCGCTGCTTTAATGTTTTGTTTGATCTGAATCTTGTATGAAAAATTCTTCAAGTCCTTACGCAAAATTCTGTGAACAGTTGATCTTTTAATCTTGTTTTCTGCGGAAGGTCGGCGAATAGATCTCTTTTGACTTTTGGCTACTGCATGTCATATGACATCAATGTGACTTGTTGATCTACCAGTCTTTCTACCACATCGAGACAAAGAATGCACAGTTCCTGTGTTCAAAAATGTATCCACCAACTTCAGAATGGATATTCTTCCTGGTGCTCGTTTCACTTTGAAATGTTTTCTGAATTTTTGTTGAGTAAGTTGAACTGAATTTGATTTAGCGTAGAACCATACAATTTGTATTCGCTTATCTATGCTGTTAACCATCTTGAATGAAGACTTTTGCTGTGCAATGTTGTCTAATACACCTATTAATGTTATGAGTGACCGAGTTTGGTAATAACATTAATGTTGCAAGGTGAACTGTGACTAATGCGCAACGTTGCTTTCATACTGTTAATTTATGCGCACCTGATTTTAGCAACAATGTGTGGTACTTGGTATGGGTTGGTCTGGCACATGGCCAAAAACTTTCAACCAGTTTCATAATGTTGTGGGTTCACCAATAGGGTTGTGTTTGGTATTAAAATAATTTCCTAAGTCTCGTCTATCAAAATATGGTTAAATTTATACCATATGATTTATATTTTATGAGATATGACTCTTCAAAAACGTGCATAGACTTTTGGGACACCCTGTATTAGGATTGAGACGGACATATTCCTCTGCTCGCAGGTCACTCCATTCCTGTGATGAAAATGGTTTTTTTTAAGGCACTTGTCATAAAGCTCAAGACAAGTTAGTTGTGTGCCCCCCCCCCTTCAAAATATGATAAATTACTTGTGTGTGTGTCTTGAAAAATGGTACATAAATTTTGCTTCAGACAATGTTTAAAATCTTAGTAACCCGCGCGTGGATGCACTGCAAACAATGTTTTCATGGCGCGCAAGTTGAGAACAAACATAACACGGCGTGTGGAATGTAATCACCACTAAAATAATCACCTCCTGTTTCTATTCAAGATCACCACTAAAATCACCACCAATAACCTAGAAATACCGGGTTATTTTGGTGGTGATGGAGGTGGTAAGGTGGTAATCGTATGTTTCTATTCGAGCCATCACCACCAATAACCACATTCTGCGTTTGAATAGACACAGGCTTGTATAGATGAGGTGACCGTTGTTTACATTTAGAACGCCCTCTGTTGATTTGAGACAAAACACACCGGGCAAGAGTTCCTATAGTTTACATAGGCCAGATCAGGTTTTCTAACTAGATTGTGGTGTCACAGCAAATTGTTATCAAAACTGTCTTTAAACTTGCTTAGGAATGCTATAAGCTATCGCATTTCACACAAAAAATTAAAAATAAATGAGTTTTACAATTCATTAGAAAGAAATTTCATGTTGTCTTCATTAACTTTACTGTATATTCTGCCTGGCGGGAATCAACAGAGGGTGTCCCATTTGTAAATACTTGACGTCACCGGTCACACCATCTATAGTGTTGCAGGTTTGACTCCTATCTGTTAGCAACTTGCCAATATATTGATTCTTTATTTTGTTAAATGTATTCATAGTATCCATATTATAAACCTCTAAATTGTATTATGAACTTGTATTTGTATATAATTAACAGCAAATGTGAACAATAGCCTTGCAGACATTGACAAGGTTAATGAACTGAGTGATTAGAATTCCAACTCTCTACAAAGAGCGCTGATAGGCTTGTCCAAAAGGGGGGCAGGGGGCTGTGATCCTCGACTATCATTCGGGGAATTGAAGGGATTTTCCAAGCGTCAGTCAGGGAATTGAAACCAAATTATTATTAAAAATAGCAAATGTATGCACACTACACACACATATGTCCAAAAATACCTTAATTATGGCCAGATTCAGGTACATATGACTAAATTGTCTCATATTACATGCGCATGTTGGCAAAAAGGTGTCAAGTTTTTCGGGGGAATGGAGAACCTTGCCCCCCCCCCCCCTCACCACAATAAATTCTGTACATGCTGCTGTCAATTGGTTCACTGCAACTCAGAGAACATGGCACATTACAAGAAACACAAATTGGCCATGACTTATGTTAAAAATGCCAATAAAGTGACGTAAGAATAGGAGCTCAAACACATAGAGTACGACATCAGAAGATAAAGAAAAGATAAGAAAAAACCTCCCAGAATGTGGATAGGTAGCTGATGACAGTTTTAGCATTACTTGCTACAGTTCTATACAAATTATTTATTTTATAGTCACCATAACTATGGAGATAAATTATTATACTGATAGTTATATTATTAATGTCTGTATAGTAATAAGGCTAGACAGTAATATGGACCATTAATTATTATCAAAATCCAGGTCAAACCAGTTAAACTTGCTTTTGGGTCTAAGAAAGCGTATGTGATGCGATCTATGAAAACCTGCCACATGGTGGGATTTTTCACATTGGAGATATTTATATCATATTACAGAACTGTTTCGATCATTTTTCTACGATCACTACAAAAAAAAGTTGTGAGTGAATGATTATTGTGATGTCATAAAAAACTATAAAATAAGAAATCATGAAAACAGGTCAAAAAAGATACATAGTTTAATAGAATAGCATTATAAGGTTAATAAGAAAAGTGACTTAGGTAAGTTTTTGAAGGTGACATTTCATAAAGGATGAAGACACAAAGTATTGGACATTCATTTTCTAAACGAATCTTTAATTTAAAAAACAATTTTTTTTAAAAACATTTTACCCATAATCCCTAGTTCACATTTTGCGACATCCGACAGGTTTTCACAAATCGCATCACATATTTCATCAGTACTTTCACTTACACAAATCCTTACAACTTTATATACGAGTGACCCTGTGCCCTTGGGGTGGGAACAAGTCCCGGGAAATTGAATCACATTTGCAAATCCTGATTCCCTGAAAAAAATCCATATTGATGAAATGACCATAAGCTATACTGATAATGCAAAACTTGTCCGGTAAATCACTCAATCTTGCTCTATATGCACATTTATTTTGCTAAATCTGTGCATTTGTAAACATGGCTGGAAAAATTGTATATTTCCTGGGAAGCAAACAAAATTATTTCCCTCCAAATACCCAAATTTCCCGGGAAGGAGCTTCCCGAATTCCATATTTTTCCAGGCCTGTTTATAAAACTCTTCTACTTTATGAAACACACGTGGTACAATTTCAACAAAAGATGGAACCCCAACAATCAATCCAAAGTATGTGTGGAGAAATCCTAAGGCCCGGCCGAAAAATGTTATATCAAGTCCTGGAAACATTATTTCCCTCTGCCAATGCTATTCAGAGTCATTGATGGACTCTGATCACAATAATTCTGGTTTGAACAGGGCACTGGTGACTAATATTTATATAATTGAATGGCTTTGAGGGTTATACAAGAATATATTTTTATAGCGAGTACAATATATTCTTGTATCACCCAAAAATAAGACATTCAATATTTGTATTGATAAAAACTAACCTTCTCTTCGCATATTATGCACCGAACATTTGACGCACATGCGGGAACTTGGTGCACAATATTCAATACCTACTTTTATTGTACCATTTGTAAGGCCCATATAAATAATAATAAAAGTTATTTTATGTAAAGATCAGATTATGTAACAGTAAATATTTCCTTCTTTTTGTTTAATTTCTCTTTGCAGTCGTACGCTTTAATGAATTTCGTAGTGCGCTACAGACCTGATGAGCAACCTACACTCCGTGCCCACCACGACTCTTCCACGTACACCATCAACATGGCACTTAATCACTATGAAACAGATTACAAGGTAAGTGTGAAAATGAGTATTTGTTGCAGACACTGTTTGTCCAATATGTGTACTGTTGCGGCAAAAAGGTGCAGTTGTCGGTAAAATGCATTTTGGGATATTAATGGAAATACGCATGGAAAAACAAAGAAAATTGTTCTTCATAAAATCAGAAACAGTATCCAATCATAACCTTGTTTCAATTTTAAGCATTAAAAAAGTTCCTTTTGTTGGTATTAAAGTCATATTATGCGATCTTTTCCAAGTGACGCCGTCAGGCCTAACAAAAATAAATGTTTGTTTCCGGTAACATGCTGACAAAAAAGAGGGTCGGTCGGTCGGTCGGGAAAAAATATTATTTTAGATTCACCATGTAAATTAATTGCAAAGCTTCCGAATTTTGACCGTCATCGCAATATGAACGCCCGGTCTGAACAGTGAACGCCAACTTCCGAGGCAAATTTCATTCATTATTTTATTATAATTCATTAAATGTAAATACACTGCATTTTCTCATTAAAAAATAAATGTTTTTCCTTCGATCTTACTTTGCTAAACTTGGGCCGGGGAATTACTTTATCGATGTAAACAAGCATTAACCTTTTAGCAATCTGCTTTGAACAACATGATGATGCGCTTTACTTCTCAACACGTGCGCGAGAGACTTTTGCATGCCCGAACTGAGGTTAATTATATGATATTTCTTTTCTGTTCCACACGGTTCCCAGTGTGTTATTTTTACCATGTTACGCTACGTCATTCCATGTGGTTTGTTGGTGGTACCAAAAACGTAATTATTGCGATAACCGCAAATACTGCGCTGTGTTGTTGATGAATGGAAATAAACTTTTAGGCGTACGGACGAACGGAAAGTAAAAACTTCAGAATTGTTGCAGAATTCATGGAAATGGGTACATTCAAATTGGACCTTCGGCAAAATGGGAATTTAAAACTAAATGGGAATGTAAAATTGTTATTCTCTCAATACATTTCCGTACATTTGGACTGAAAAAATACGAACGGTAGGTAGAAAATAAATTTTATTTTTTCAAAATGTTGATAAAATTTGTACGGTCGGCAGGTTTTAAGAGGGTCGGTCGGGTTACCGGAAACAAACATTTATTTTTGTTAGGCCTCATTGCTGCCTCCTGATTGGTTAACTGCACTGGCTCTGATTTGTAGATTGATCTATGCTGATTGGTTTTCTGAGTAACCGAATAAATACCTTTTTATTTCTGTTAATCACCTGAATACAAATAATTGACCATTAGGCAATAAAAAAGAAGGAAAAAACCTGTTCTCTGAGTGTGACCGACCCATTTTACCCCAATTTTTCACATTTATTGATAATTTAGAAAAATGCTTCAAAATGTTCACAAAATGTTTGAAGAGAAAATAAGCCTGACCGACCAACCCTACTGAGAGGTTCCGTTCCCCCGTGAAACTTGCATTTTGTGGTCGCCTTATTATAGTGCTAATGTGTTTCATTACATACATACCTTGTAACGAATGAGTTTAACCCTTTCGGATCCACAAAACGCCACAGCGTTCCTAGGAAACAAAGAAATACTTAGATAAACATTCAAATAATTTGTGTACATCTCAAAAATGGAACTTCCCATATACTTAAGTTTGGTATCATTTTAAAGCTTGAAATGTCTTGTACAGCTTGAAGCAGAGAGCAATGACATTACAAATGAGGCAGAATTGCTATGATAGGAGTCAATCTTAAAGGTCAAAGGTTAAAATTGGAACCCTAAATTTAATTCGGATCAGAAAGGGTTAAGGCCTAAAACAAAGTGTGATTGGACTAACCCCACCGACCCTAAATACATCGCCGACCCTGAATATTTATTATTATTTTGAAAAAATCCAAACCGACCTACCCTAATTGTTTTTGTCACGTTGGGCCAATCAAACCATTTCTTTTAGGCCTAATTGGTGCTGGGATCGATGCAAATTATGGGGTTTTGTCGTTCTTACAAGATACTATTCTCATGAAACATAATTACAATGGTCAGCTGCTATTCAGCAATGTGTGGTTACACTTTGATCCCCTTATATCTCGTAATATCCCAAACAAATACAGGAAAGAATTAGGTACGAGGTCTGTATTTCCGTGTGTGTAAATCAGTCCCATGGGTAAATCCCGCACCAAGCAGCAATGGGTCCCTGATAAGGGTAATTCCCTTGGGTTGACCTGGCTAGATCCTGTGTGAAGTAAAATTTGTGTGAACATATATTTTTTACAATTTCTAAGTGTCATTGGCGGGATGTGAAATTGACAGACTCAGTTCATGATTTGGATTATCTAACAAACATCTAGAAACAGGTGTCGGGTACCGACCTGCCTTTGAAGAATGTGATTTAGCTGGAAAATGATTGATATACTATTTTTTAATTCTTTTTTAATTCTTTTTTATATATATATATATATATTTTATTTATTTTCATTTGACTTGACTTACTTGACTTATGGCGGGTGATTTTCCCGAACCACAATGTATCTCCAAATCTTCCAACATAGCTGTCTTGATTTCTTCTACCTGCAATCCTGTGTCACGCTTTAGTATGTCAATGTAGGTTAGGGCTGGTCTCCTCCATGTTTTGGTATCCAATGTATGAGTTTGGAGACCAACTCATTAGACCCTCTGAAACAGTGTCCTGCAAATCTTGCTCTACGTTCTCTGATCTTAATCGAGTTATTTAGTTAGTTATTTAGTTAGTTTATTTATTTATTTATTTATTGTTTATTTTTTTAAATATTATCTATTCATTTTTTTTTTTTTTATTATTTTTTTTTTATTATTTTTTTTTTTAGTTTTTTTTTTGTTGTATTTTTTTTAATTTTTTGTTGTTGTATTTTTTTAATTGTTTTTTTAAAAATGTATTTATATGTTTTAATTCAATTTTCAGTCTATTTCACCCTTGTAACTATGAATAAAATCTACAACAAAACTTGTACATCATGTGTGCCGTAGTAAACAACACCCAGCCCCCAGTTTTTGTGGAATAAATATGTTGTCCTTAGTGTTGATATCTGTTCCCATAGCGACCTAGCCATTTGAATAGCCACCTCATCTCCCATGGTGCACTAGTACGCATCATTAGCAGCTTGTGTTGACAAGGCTGCTTGACATAATTTAGATCTGTGTATAAAATTCCCATAGGTTATAAGGCAATGGCCGTAGGCTATAGAACTGTGTAGGAGGATTATCATGTTCAGGGAGGGGGGGGGGGCAGTCTAACTTTTCAGTTTGGGAGGGATGTGCCAGGAAAATAAAATGCATATTTGTTCAGCCCTGGATCTTTGTACAATACACAAAGTATAGTAAGGCTATATAAACTGTGTCGGTTATGGACAGTAGCGTAGCCAGGGGGAAAGGGGTGGGCAGAGTGCCCCCCCCCCTGAAAAATTGACCTGGAAGGCAGGGGGAAATCGGGATGGCAAAGGAAGGGAATGAAAGGAAGAAGAGGAGACAAAAAGGAAAGGGAAAAAGGAAAGGCAAGTGACAGAAAGGAGAAAGGAAGACAGGCAAATTAGTTGGAAAATTGTAGTTTTTCACTTCGGTATGGGGACGAAACGCCTCTAACCCATCTGTGATACATCTTTAAGTACACCCCAACTCGCATTAGAATGTAATGCAATGACATTGCACTGACATTACACAATGCCTTGCGATGTAACCCGATTAGTGCACTGACATTGCAATGACATTGCACTGATGTTCGTTGACATTGTACATTCTAATTCAAGCTGTATGCTTAACCCTAACCAACAGAATCCAACAGAAGCACCATGCCGGTGGACCCCATTCCCCAGTTGCAATCACGCAAAGGTATAGTCGCTGAAAAATTAATGTTGGGAGCGCCACCCTGTAACGTGATGCACAATCACCTAAACTCCGGCCGTGGCGGCCCGGGTTCGATTCCCGGAAGGTGGCACGCACCATTTTGTCTGTCCTTATTTGTCCCATGTATCCCCCCAGTTAACTTGATTGCTACGCATCCGCATGAGGGGTTACGGTTATGGTTGTCTAAACCATAACACACCAAACTGCCAAGTTTAGTAAATTTGTCCTTGTCTAGCAAAGTGAAAATACCAACCGAAGGATATATATCTTCTTAAAGACCTAAATGTTAACGAAAAACAACTTCTGAATTGCATTTTGTGCATCAAAGGTGTGTTGTGTCACCTCCAGGTAATTTCACTCAATTAGGTAGAAAGGTTATACAAATATGGCAAGGAAATGTGCGTAACATCGTAACATCGTTTGTAGAGCAAGGAAATCACTAAATCCAAGCTATGAAGACAGCTTCACATACTGTAAAAGTGGACATTTTCGCGCGAATAATTATTCACGCTTTGCAGATTTGCAACTATTTCGCTTATTTTTTACATTCACAATTAGTAGCTTCATCACATAGATCTATACACAAAGAATTATATATTTGTGTGTTATTATTTTCGCGGTAGCTGGTTCGATTGTGAAAAGCGCTAACATTTTGCAGAGCGAACATTTCCACTTTTACAGTATACTGTCAATGTTGAAATGTTCTTGTTACCTTCATTTTTGCGCTTTATGCACTTCAGGAATCTACTGTCAGTCATTTTATTTTGTTTGGCAGGCAGTATAAATCTACATAACAAATTTCAGAAATTAAAAACTAGGAAAAGTTCAATATCCGCAAATCCCAAAATAATTACACGAAAAATAAACATCCATGCAACAAAAATTGGCAGTGTCATGAATTTGATTTGATCTTACATATTCTCAAAACTTTGTTTGTTTGGTGGGGTTTTTTTTGGGGGGGGGGGGTCCTTGATTGTTATTTGTTGTACTAGAAACTTTCCAAACACTTCGCTAATACTTTGTAGAAAGCGTAAACCTGTAAATTCACAGGCTAAAAAATTGGATACCATATACCCGTATTTCAGTGCTACGTGAGATGGAACTTGTGCAAGCGCAAGCCAAGTGGTGCTGGCCGTGTTGTTTCTGTGATACGTAGTAGGGTTAGGGTTATGTACTCCATCCATTTATAAAAGTGTGTAGGTATTTAACCTATCCACCTTTACCCTTGTTTTTTTTCCATGAACGCAACTTAACAATTGAAGCAATTTTGAAAATATCCAACAAAAATTCAATTAAAGATAATTTTGATTGTGTAAACTAACTTGGATGGTGAATAAAGACCAAGGTTCCTTGGTGTCTGTTCAAAAACTCTTTTGTGTTAATCAAACCTAAAACATGAAAACCTTATTATCTAAAACCATATCACCTCCCACTCATTGTCGGGTTGAGGGGGGGGGGGGGGGGGGGGGGGGGGGGTGCGGGTAGCTCTCATGTTTAATAATTATTTGTATGCACAAAAGCATAATTTTGACCGTAAGAGTGATTTGACGTTCAGGGGGTGTCTTGAGTGCCTGATGTGTGAAAGTATACCCTAGTGAATGGCTGAGGTGTAAAAGCTTGCCCTAAAGGTTCCGCCCCCTTTCCCAGGGCAGTAGGGCTTTATTAAGCTTATTAACTTTGTCGCTACCCTATGTTGATATCATATGTCAAGTTGTATAAAGGGTAATTCACATTTGATTTCATTTTCCTAATCTAATTAGGCTACATATTATGTGTTGGTGGACAACATTTTCAAGTGTCATGCTCAAGTGGAAGGTTAATAAAGTCCTCACAAAAAAGCAAGTAAGCCTTCATAAATGTCTCCATAATTTGATATCTGTACTATCCCTATTAAAAAAAGAATACCCAGGAAAGTCAAAATACAAGAATCTTGGGTTCATAGAACAATAGACACCTGGGCAGTACATGGGCAAATCATGGGCAAGTCCTGTGCAATTGTCCAGGAAAAATTCGGACAAATTGATAGGTTTCACAGGGGAAAACCAGGGTCAGCCCAAGAAACCTGGTAATGCCCAAGTATACCCAGGAGTTTTTATCTGTCAATCAAATTGAGCTCCATACTAACGTCTTGGGGTAACTTGGGTTTTCCTGGTGTAATTGAATTATAATTCAAGGAGTGTACTTAAATAACACAATGGGCAGTAATTGAATGTATTGACTATTCTTATGGACACACTTTATACATTGTATGCTCCCAAGCAAGCAAGTGGTACACTACACAATTTTTGCATAGCGCACCCTCTACCTAATGCTTTATAAAAATAATCATCTCTAGTCAACATAAAATTATTAAAATGAATGTTATCAACAGTTTTGCAGTCCAGCTAGCTTTAGGTATCAATAATCAAACAAATGTATATCAGGCCCAGTGGCGTACCAGCTTTGGGATACAGGGGGGGGGGGGGAGGGGTGACCATATTTGTACCGACGAAAGGCATGATTTACCGACATTTTTTTAAAACATGCCTAATTTTTTTCCCGTCAGCAGCTGAAATCTTGATAAGTGGGGGTGGGGGTGGGGGGGGGGGGATAGCAATAGGTTGTCCACAAAACTGGCCAAAAAAATGCATGGTCAAATACGCAAATCTACCGACGGAGACTATAGAATTTACCGACGGGCTTATTCCAGGGGGTCATAAGACGCTGGCGCCCCTGCCCCCCCCCTCTGGGTACGCCACTGATCAGGCAAAGTAATATAGGATATGTTGATTTTCCAGACTTTAACAAGTTGGTAAGGGAGGCCCTTAGTATTTGTTATTTTTGTTACTAATCATTTCTTTGTTAAAATTCCAACTGTTGAAGCTTTGCACTTCACATTGTAAAAAATCCCCCTGGCTGGGAGATCAACTAAATGAGGTCAAAGGTCATATATGGGTCATGTTCCCCCGGTGTTCATGTTTCTTTTCTCCAAGTTTGAGGTCAATCGGACAACTTTAACGATTTGACCTCTGGATGACCTTTGACCTCGGATGACCTCTAATTATTTTTTTACATGTTCCCACGGTGTTCATTGCACAATTTAACCCCTTGTTGACCTTTGACCTTGGTTGACCTCTAACGACCGTTGACCTCGGATGACCTCTAATTTATTTTAGACATGTTCCCCCGGTGTTCATGTTTCTTGTCTCCAAGTTTGATGTCAATCGGGCAACTTTTACGATTTGACCTCTGGATGACCTTTGACCTCAGATGACCTCTAATTTTTTTTAGACATGTTCACCCGGTGTTCATGTTTCTTGTCTCCAAGTTTGACGTCAATCGGGCAACTTTTACGATTTGACCTCTGGATGACCTTTGACCTCAGATGACCTCTAATTTATTTTAGACATGTTCACCCGGTGTTCATGTTTCTTGTCTCCAAGTTTGACATCAATCGGGCAACTTTTACGATTTGACCTCTGGATGACCTTTGACCTCAGATGACCTTGGATGACCTATAATTTATTTTAGACATGTTCACCCGGTGTTCATGTTTCTTTTCTCCAAGTTTGAAGTCAATCGTGCAACTTTTACGATTTGACCCCTGGATGACCTTTGACCTCAGATGACCTATACAAATTAGACCTAAAAAATAATCACCCGGCGTTCATGTTTCTTTTCTCTAAGTTTAACGTCAATCGGGAAACTTTTACGATTTGACCTCTGGATGACCTTTGACCTCAGATGACCTCTAATTTATTTTAGTTTATTTTAGACATGTTCACCCGGTGTTCATGTTTCTTTTCTCCAAGTTTGAAGTCAATCGTGCAACTTTTACGATTTGACCCTGGATGACCTTTGACCTCAGATGACCTATACAAATTAGAGGGGGGTGTAGGGTCAAAAAAATTCGCACGGACAAAAAAATTCGCACGGTCACAAAATTTCGGAGTCCAAAAAGTGTTTTAGGCCCTATTTTTTCCTTATGCAAATTTAGCGTCCCGGTATTGGGAATTTAGCGTCCCGGTATTTGGACCCCCCCCCCCCCCCCCGGTCGGTACGCCACTGGCACACCCCTACCCTACCTGCCCTCCCCCACCCCGAGTTATTAAGCTACCGCAGCAGTACCGCTGTACTCAAGTTTACTTTAGTATCGTTTGTCGTCTGGACAGGCAATATTTAATATGGGTTAGCAATAAAAATTATTAATTTTTTTAAGCTCGAGAAGTGAAGCGACGGGTCTTCCAAAACTTATCACACAGGCCAATTCGATAGTAATCAATAATTAAATGGCTCAGTGGTAAACGTGTTTTGTTGTACCAATTTCTTGGTCAATTGAAATTTCTATATTGTTTGCATGCACCTTTGAACTCATTGTCGCGCGTGGTAGGTTTAATCAGGGAGGCCGGAGGTGTCAAATAGATTTGACACCTCCCTGGTTTATTATTAATATTAGGGATGACCAATCCATGCACACTGTCCACTAGACCACTTCTAGTTTAATTACAAGCGTTAACATCTTTCGCCGGCTGGACTTCGCCAAAATACATAACTCACCAGGAGGGATTATAATTGATCAACATTCATATCCCGACTTCCTCGAGTTATACATCATGTCCTATTTTCTCGGTACTTCCATGCTCTAGCCTTGACAAACTTGATGCAATGTTTCAAAACAAAAATAAATTTAAAAAGCCCGGCGCTAAAAAGCAATTCAGTCCGCACTAATTTGACTTTTTAATTCCAATCTCGGCGTGTACATGTATGGGAAATTCCCCGATCCCATATTCACCACGACAGTGCATTCACCTGGCAAATCTGAGACATTTACGCCCACGTGTTCTACAAGTCGCAATAAATGGACCAATGTAATGTATGTTGTATGCAAATTAGCACCGCGCATGTATTTATGTTCATTACTCCCTTTTATTTCTCCACGTGGAACTGTGATATTCAAATGGGAATAAAATGTACAGCGGAGGGAGGATTTAGTTATAGGTAACAGCAACGAAATAACATCGTTGAGATCTCAACATGTACTTGTTGTACATGTATCATGCATTATAATCATATTACCATGCGGTCTCATGTTTTTAAACTTTTGGAAGTGGTTTTGCTTTTAATAGAGTCGGCTATTTATGCCCATAAATGTAGATGTGTGGGTTCGAATTGTTTTGGGTGGAGATTCTTTCCTTACTCTTTTTTTAATTTTATTTATTTATTTATTTATTTATTTTTTTGGGGGGGGGGGGGGGGGGATGAGCGTTTTGTGGGGGAGGGGATGAGCCTTTTGAGGGGAGTCCGAGAATCGTTTTTCTTCGGGGGGGGGGGGGGGGGGGCGGGATGGGCGTTTTGTGGGGGGAGTCCGATTTTTTTTTTCGGGGGGGGGTTGTTGGGGAGTCCATTTTTTTATTTTTTTTGGGGGGGGAGGATGGGCTTTTGTGGGGGAGTCCGAATTTTCTTTTTGGGGGGATGGGCGTTTAGTTGGGGAGTCCGACTTTTTGGAAGGGGAAAATGGGCATTTTTGTGGTGAGGAGTCCGACGAATTTATTTTTGGGGTGTGGGGGGGGGGGGGTCCGATTTTTTTTGGGGGATGGGCGTTTTGTGGTGAGAGTTCTATTTTGTGTTTTGGGGGTACGGGTGGGGAATGAGCGTGTTGTGGGGAGAGACAAGAAGTACACAAATGTAGCCCATGATTTTTGGTAGCTTGAATTTCCTCTGCCAAACCGTGGACGTTTTTTCCCCACGGTGCAGGGGCCGGCAGGGTTAACATGGTTAAAAGTACCCCAATAGCGAGACCAAACTGCTTATAAGTTACACTGATGATTCATACATGTATTGTTACCAACCTGATGTTTGACAGTTTGAGCTAAGACGCCTTATATTATATTACCAAAGACTTTATGCCTTGATATTACCAAAGGTCTTTGATATTACACTCAATGTGGATCGATTTAATCGATCAACTCTGTCATTGCTTATATCAATGAACTTCAAAGCACGGTCGATACTTTAACTCATCGGTCTCCAGTGCACGTACCAAGTTGGTACCAACGTAGCTTTTCGATAGATAGGCCTATTCAGACTATAGTCTGAAGGCATTTTATATTGCTAGTGCTTTAAATGAGTATCAGCTGTTGTTTTGCTCCATACAATTTAGAAGACTTTCAGATTAATTATGTTGGGTAGGCCTAGTTCTCTTTACCCATGACAACTTGGTTCCCCCGTTTCTCGTATCTTAAATGTGATGTGTTTTGCAATCAAATTTTAAAACGTGCATTGACCGCAGCACGTTGCATTTTAGCCTTGTATAAATTATCTTCTGATCATGTATTACTGATAATATTCCAGCTTCATTTGAATATTATGTCGTAAAACATTGCGTATGTTATAAAATACATACATGTACTCCTATTGCAAACATACCGTAGTAATGGCGTGTAACTGTATTAAGTGCTGGTTTTTGCCGTTTATATATTTTAACGGTAATAATAACTTATAATGGAATAATTTAAAATTATTTGTAGTGCCGCCAGTCTAAAAAATACCCCGATAGCAAGGCCTTCGCAGTATTAAAAATATATTTTCTTGGGGTTAACTAGATGTGCATATAATTATAACTATAGATATAGTCATATAACTTAAAAGGGCAGTGTCCTAAGAAAATTGTTCAAATTACAATTTACATGTAACGCCATAAAGGCCCATAAAGGTCACATATCGGATGGTCACTCATCTTTACAAATATGAGACGGATAACTAACAACCAGTGCATCGGAAGCCCGGGAACACCCGGGAACCCCGGGATTATGACCCGGAAGAACCCAAGAATAAACAGAGATTCTTGGGTTTTTACACCGGGAGTTCCTAGGATGATCCCGGGATGTATAAGATGAAACATGTGTGAACGGTATACATATAGGCATATGGTCAAACATTTAGGGATTTCTGGTTTAGAACTGGAAAATGTTACTGTATAAATTAATTGGTGCTCTATACACATTTTTTTTGAATGAGTGTTGTTAGAATAGGGCTCGTTCGGCTTAGGTAGGTCTAATGTACCTACCAGGTTCAGTGGTTCAAATAATCTCGTTAAGTTCAGTTATACCTTTTACGGACTTGTATCATAAATGTTATTATTACAAATGTTGCAATGGCTAAGTTAAATACCGGCATAAAACGAGACGTTTTCTGGTCGGACCCGCCGCTTTAGTAGCGATGCCATTGCGTTCAATCTTTGTCGACATGCAATCAAGAAGTAAAAGAACTTGAAAAGCTCAGACGATAGGCAATCCCTTCGTTACTAAATGATTTTGTGGGTGTTGATTGTGCATTAGCTTGTCGATAGATAGGCCCAACCCAACTTTTTACCATGCTTACCAATCAATGGCCAAGCTCAACCACTAAGACTATGTCTGAAGGCATTTTATATTGCTAGAAACGGTGCTTTAAATTATATCAGCTGTTGTTTTGCTCCATACAATTTAGAAGACTTTTAGATTAATTATGTTGGGTAGTTCTCTTTACCGATGACGCTCTATACCATATACTGTAACTTGGTTTCCCCCGTTCCTCGTATCTTTAAATAAATGTGATGTGTTTTGCAAATCAAATTTTAAAACGTGCATTGACCGCAGCACGTTGCATTTTAGCCTTGTATAAATTATCTTCTGATCATGTAACTGATAATATTCCAGCTTCATTGAATATTATGTCGTAAAACATTGCGTATGTTATAAAATACATACATGTACTCCTATTACAAACATAATAATGGCGTGTAACTCTAAGTGCAGGTTTAGTTGCCGTTTATATATATTAACGTTAATAATAATAAAATGGAATAATTTACAATTATTTGTAGTGCCGCCAGTCTAAAAAACACCCGATAGCAAGGCCTTGCAGTATTAAAAATATATTTTCTTGGGGTTGATGTGCATATAATTATCATAACCATAGACATATAGTCATATAACTTACGTTCCTTAAAGGTAGATGACCCGATCACATTTTCGTAACACAGAATTATTTCAAACATACGGAGATTTTCATATCATATGAAAGCTCGTATTTTTCTCACCATCATACTGAAATTTGACGGCCTAAATCGGTATAATTACAGAGAAATCGTTGAAATAACGTCGAATTACCGTCGAAAATCAGAACATCTACCTTTAATTAAAGGGCAGTGTCCTAAGAAAATTGTTCAAATTACAATTTACATGTAACGCCATAAAGGTCACATATCGGTTGGTCACTCATCTTTACAATGAAACGGATTATTGACAACCAGTGCATCGGAAGCCCGGGAACACCCGGGAACCCCGGGATTATGACCCGGAAGAACCCAAGAATAAACCGAGATTCTTGGGTTTCCACACCGGGAGTTCCTAGGATGATCCCGGGCCGGGATGTATAAGATGAAGCATGTGTGAACGGTATACATGGTATAGGCATAATGGTCAAACATTTGGGGATTTCTGGTTTAGAACTGGAAAATGTTACTGTATAAATTAATTGGTGCTCTACCGCATCTTTTTGAATGAGTGTTGTTAGAATAGGGCTCGTTCGGCTTAGGTAGGTCTAATGTACCTACCAGGTTCAGTGGTTCATCTCGTAAGTTCAGTTATACCTTTTACGGACTTGTATTAATGTTATTATTACAAATGTTGCAGTGGCTTAAATACCGACATAAAACGAGACGTTTTCTGGTCGGACCCGCCGCTTTAGTAGCAAAGCTCGGACGATAGGCAATCCCTTCGTTAAAATAATTTTGTGGGTGTTGATTGTGCATTAGTGTAAGGGGTGCAAGAATATGTTTAGATGTTTATTTCAGTTTAGTTTATTTATATTATTAACCCGATATTTATAGAACATGAGATTTTTTTACAAGGCACACGTATATATTAAAGTCTTTAAAAATGGTGCGTTTTTATACCAAAAAAATAACAATAGGCCTAACGTACACACAAATTAAAAAATACATATACAAACATGACACCTTCAGTTATACCCACGAATACAAAGGTTATACAGATGTGTGATAAAAAATAAAGAGTCAATTGGATAAACGCAGTAACGCACACGTACACAGACTAATTACCAAGAAATTGAAAAGTAAAACGAGAATTTATAAAGCCTAGCATGCCAAAGCATTAAAAAACACAATTCCACGAGCCGTGAACTGAGAAATCTTTAGGCCTGATCTGATCGACCTATTATGTCCAATGGCAATTTACATTACGACATGATGATTCGATTGGTCAAATAAATGTGAAACAAGCAATGCCCGACAAACCGTATTCATAGACTTTAGAATATGAATGAACCATTGCATCGGACATGTCGGAAGCCCGGGAACACCCGGGAACCCCGGGATTATGACCCGGAAGAACCCAAGAATAAACCGAGATTCTTGGGTTTTCACACCGGGAGTTCCTAGGATGATCCCGGGCCGGGATGTATAAGAAGCATGTGTGAACGGTATACATGGTATAGGCATAATGGTCAAACATTTGGGGATTTCTGGTTTAGAACTGGAAAATGTTACTGAATAAATTAATTGGTGCTCTACCGCATCTTTTTGAATGAGTGTTGTTAGAATAGGGCTCGTTCGGCTTAGGTAGGTCTAATGTACCTACCAGGTTCAGTGGTTCATCTCGTTAAGTTCAGTTATACCTTTTACGGACTTGTATTAATGTTATTATTACAAATGTCGCAGTGGCTTAAATACCGGCATAAAACGAGACGTTTTCTGGTCGGACCCGCCGCTTTAGTAGCAAAGCTCGGACGATAGGTAATCCCTTCGTTAAAATAATTTTGTGGGTGTTGATTGTGCATTAGTGTAAGGGGTGCAAGAATATGTTTAGATGTTTATTTCAGTTTAGTTTATTTATATTATTAACCCGATATTTATAGAACATGAGATTTTTTTACAAGGCACACGTATATATTTAAGGTCTTTAAAAATGGTGCGTTTTTATACCAAAACAAATAACAATAGGCCTAACGTACACACACATTAAAAAATACATATACAAACATGACACCTTCAGTTAATACCCACGAATACAAAGGTTATACAGATGTGTGATAAAAAATAAAGAGTCAGTTGGATAAACGCAGTATAACGCACACGTACACAGACTAATTACCAAGAAATTGAAAAGTAAAACGAGAATTTATAAAGCCTAGCATGCCAAAGCATTAAAAAACACAATTCCACGAGCCGTGAACTGAGAAATCTTTAGGCCTGATCTGATCGACCTATTATGTCCAATGGCAATTTACATTACGACATGATGATTCGATTGGTCAAACAAATGTGAAACAAGCAATGCCCGACAAACCGTATTCATAGACTTTAGAATATGAATGAACCATTGCATCGGACATGTCGGAAGCCCGGGAACACCCGGGAACCCCGGGATTATGACCCGGAAGAACCCAAGAATAAACCGAGATTCTTGGGTTTTCACACCGGGAGTTCCTAGGATGATCTCGGGCCGGGATGTATAAGAAGCATGTGTGAACGGTATACATGGTATAGGCATAATGGTCAAACATTTGGGGATTTCTGGTTTAGAACTGGAAAATGTTACTGAATAAATTAATTGGTGCTCTACCGCATCTTTTTGAATGAGTGTTGTTAGAATAGGGCTCGTTCGGCTTAGGTAGGTCTAATGTACCTACCAGGTTCAGTGGTTCATCTCGTTAAGTTCAGTTATACCTTTTACTGACTTGCATTAATGTTATTATTACAAATGTTGCAGTGGCTTAAATACCGGCATAAAACGAGACGTTTTCTGGTCGGACCCGCCGCTTTAGTAGCAAAGCTCGGACGATAGGTAATCCCTTCGTTAAAATAATTTTGTGGGTGTTGATTGTGCATTAGTGTAAGGGGTGCAAGAATATGTTTAGATGTTTATTTCAGTTTAGTTTATTTATATTATTAACCCGATATTTATAGAACATGAGATTTTTTTACAAGGCACACGTATATATTTAAGGTCTTTAAAAATGGTGCGTTTTTATACCAAAACAAATAACAATAGGCCTAACGTACACACAAATTAAAAAATACATATACAAACATGACACCTTCAGTTAATACCCACGAATACAAAGGTTATACAGATCAGATGTGTGATAAAAAATAAAGAGTCAGTTGGATAAACGCAGTAACGCACACGTACATGTACACAGACTAATTACCAAGAAATTGAAAAGTAAAACGAGAATTTATAAAGCCTAGCATGCCAAAGCATTAAAAAACACAATTCCACGAGCCGTGAAACTGAGAATTCTTTAGGCCTGATCTGATCGACCTATTATGTCCAATGGCAATTTACATTACGACATGATGATTCGGTTGGTCATACAAATGTGAAACAAGCAATGCCCGAAACCGTATTCATAGACTTAAGAATATGAACCATTGCATCGGACATGTCGGAAGCCCGGGAACACCCGGGAACCCCGGGATTATGACCCGGAAGAACCCAAGAATAAACCGAGATTCTTGGGTTTTCACACCGGGAGTTCCTAGGATGATCCCGGGCCGGGATGTATAAGAAGCATGTGTGAACGGTATACATGGTCATGATGGTATAGGCATAATGGTCAAACATTTGGGGATTTCTGGTTTAGAACTGGAAAATGTTACTGTATAAATTAATTGGTGCTCTACCACATCTTTTTGAATGAGTGTTGTTAGAATTCAGTGGTATACATATATAGCCTAGTCAAGTTAAGTGCAGTTGCCTTAAAAACAGTTTAAGTTTTTGGAAGAAGCCTCCCCCCCCCCCATATATTTTCCCTCCATACCCAATGCCCTATCCTTTACCTCTCCTATGCTACCAACATAATGTAAACATTGCATCCCTATCTTCAACACAATTATGTTTATATCACAGTATAGTATTAGTAGTGTGAAGTATACCTTCTTTAAATTGACTAGACGAACCACCTCCCCCTCTCTTACCACCCCCCTCCCCCCCCCCCCCCCCCCGCTTTTAAAATGTTGTAAGTGACCAAACAAAAAGGAAAGGGGGGCAACCTTTTACGATTTTTTGGGTACCAATGTACCTTTTTTTTAAAAGTACGCCCCCAACCCCCCAAAAAAATAAATAAATAAATAAATAAAATAAAATAAATAAAAATAAAATCCTGCTTTACGGGCCGGCCCCCTTCCCCTATCCACATCACCCTCTCCTATCCCATCTCCCCTATCCTCTATGCCTAGACTATCTGGGTCATTATTAGAGAAAATAAAATCTTATACCTGATATATTCTCAGATACATAGCATATTACGGGGCATATTATATCAAGGAGTTGTCATAGTTATTATATCCAGATTGGATTGGATGTCTGATCCATTTATGTTTTTAGGTGGGATATCGGATGAAAAGTGTGTTTTATTTTTTAACAATTAGGGTTTTTTTAAACCAAAATTAATAAAATATTGAAATTTGGCCGGGAAATGTGGAGGTTGTATAAATATTAATAACAGAGCAGCGAAGATCACCTTCCCTGAACAGAATGGAGGAGTATGAATGGCATAACAAAATGGGAATGAAGATCTTTGACTTGAGAATTTATCTTTCCTTCCGTTATAAATGTAGGCCTACATGCACAATTCTTCGTGTTTTGTGTGTCATATATGTTGCCATCGTGTACAATTTCTTGTGTTTTGCGAGTAATTTCTTGTGCATGATAAATCGTCGTTTTCGTCAATCCCACATACTGCCACCAAATGGAACCAATCACCCCCGGCATTCACGGCCGTATATGCACTCCACTCGCATGACTCGTCCCGTCGCACCCGATCATGTTTTTGCACGGGACCTTTGCACAAACACAGTATTTGTCATTCTCTGTAAAATCGACATCATCTATTCCCCTTAAATCATCAATATTTTCATCGCAGTCTTCTTCAAAATCACTGAAATCGTAATCGTATTCGAAGAAAATTCCATGCGGTACCGTGCGAGGCATCCATTACAGACGTACGCCATGTTGTTATAAAACACCAAATACGCAATGAACTGTGGGTAAAACTGTGACGAAAGCGTAAACATTGGCAAAAGGACGGATCACCCAGCGATCGATCGGGTCGATGAAATCTTCTCGTCGTACAAAAGGACTCGTAGGACAGAGTTTCATAGTTGAATGGCTTCGGAAGTCGTGCCTACTCCCCTGTAATATAATAAACTCCTTGGTTTTGGCGACTGGCGATTAAGGCAATCTTAAAAGGCAAGAGTTTGTTGGAAAAATGAATGGCAAAAACGGCATATGGGCTAAATCATTATCAATTAAAAAACTCTAAACCTTATCATTATAATGTTCCATTCATCATGTTCATGGGTTTAACAACTTGTTTATGATGTTTTTAATTGTAAACAGTTGGTTGGCCACTCAGACAACAACTTTGGCAAACATGACTGTGTTGTCCAGACAGCAAGTTTGGTTATAAAACCGGACATTGCGGTCAGCAATTTCGTAGTTTAATATCAATGTTTTTCTCGTCGAATTTTCGCTAAAATAATGACAATATGTTGCGACATTGAGAGCTGCCAATTTTGTTTGATAATGCTATTTTGACAAATTATTGTCAGCGAATTGGTCCCGGGTGGGGGGGGGGGGGGGGGGGGTCACTGGCATTGGCAAAGGGTATAGGTATGTGCCGCGCGCTGAAGACCCCCCCCTTTTCACCCTCTGCTGCTAGTTCTTATGACCCCGCTTTTGAGCCTGCTTCAGTTCTTAAGACCCAAATTTTATTCAAAATTCAAAAATCGCGAAATGTTGCGATCTAAAGCCCCAATTCTTCGAAAACTTTGCGTTCTAAAACCAAAAAAAGGCGAACATTTGTGTTTTTGCTAGTCAAAATTGAACTATAGGCCAGTTCTCAGACCTACTTTTTGGAAAACAAATCAGTTCCTAAGACCCTATTTTTCGTCATAAAATCCACTCAGTTCAGTTCTGTAGCCCCCTTTTTGAGACCCTGTGCGGCACACCCCTACCCCAAAAAAGTTGAGTGCCCCCCCCCCCACCGGGATTTGGTGGGCGATTTTCTCAATCAATGTTGGGGCGATTCGCCCTTCACCCCGGTGTATTTTGAGAGCTGGCCGCAAATATTATAAACAAGCGACCGTGTTATCCCTGAGAATATTGTTGACAATTTACATGTTACGACATTTATATATTCGGTTGGAATCTTTTAAAATGATAAACAGCAAGCAATGCCTCTCAGAAACCCGGGTACACCCGGGATTATGACCGGGGGACCCCGAGAATAAGCCGAGATTCTCGGGTTTTTTACACCGGGGTTCCTGGGATTATCCCGGGATGATTAAGCAGCCTAGTGTTTTGGGTAAAACATTCGAGCAATGAGGCTATAAGAAGCTTTATGTTGTAATGGTCGGGTAATGGTTAGGGCCGATTATGCCTGGAGTATTACTTGTCTATCATAACCAGGCCTCTTCAGTGTTTTAAGGAATCCAGTTTAGGATATATAATAATAATAGCATATACGGGGAAGAAGAATACAAATAAATTTACTCCATATTTATTTCACAACAGTCTGTTTCGCCCAAAGGTTATAATAATAGCATGTTTGTAATTGATGTTCCCGTTTTGTTGTTGTTTTATATCGGTTGCAATTGGTTTCAACGGCAACCGAGCATGGACAAGCCAGGGATCGGTACGGGTAGGCCTACGGTACAAGAAACAAATACTTCGACCCGTTAACCAATTTGAATTGTTAGTAAAAATATATCTTTTCTTTCCATGGAGAAATAGTATGCAGGGCGTGTCCTTAGTACATGAAACATTTCATGCATAATTCATGTTTATATGATTCCTTTTGTGCCAGTGTTGCACCGAAAGAAATTGGGGGAATACCCTTCTCTTAAATGTAAACAAGAGCGATGTTGTTGACCCATCGTAGCAAAAAGTTCGAAGTTTATCATTAATTATGACGTACACTGTATTCCCGATATCTTTTTTGGCATCCGATGTATCGCAGTAAATTGATTGGTCCCCAACTATTTTGATGGAAATTTTCTTGATCGTCAAAACCACGTGCGAATTGCGCAATCGACCGGGAGAGAAGAAAAATCTTTGAAATAAAAAAAGCTGAATTTACGGCAGCTCTTATTGGAATATAATGAACATCATGAAACCTCTCGATCAGCAATAACTTGCAAAATTAATATGATGTTATGTAAGTAAGAAAATCGGACTAAAAAGTAAGCTCATTTACTTTTAAAATAGAATTTAAGGCGGCGATATTTCGGCGTGATTTTTTTGGTCGTGACCATTTTGCTACGATGAGAGTGACAGATTTTGATCGCGGCCGGTACACAATGATAAATCTCTCACTTTAGTTTATTTTCGCGCGATTTCTCGGTTTTTGATTGCATTATAGCGAAATCTCGGTTTTTGACAAATCTGTTTTGTAAATGGCACAACGAATAAACCGCGTGAATGTGAATAACGGAACGTAGCCTTGATTTATGTTTGACAACCAGCGCATCGGAACCCGAGTGACCGCGAGAACGGGCACGGAATAGGCCTACATGTATGATTGTGGGGAATCTCGGGTTTTTAGACCGGGATGTATGCATATGGTTCATTCATGAATGAATCTGGCAGCCAGTTGAGGTAAGATTATCAACCCGGGACAAAAATAGTAAAATTCGCCCAGGTTTCACAATACGCACGCCGGAATTCCCGGGTTTGTACCCCGTTAGTACACCGGGTTTACACGGTAGGCCTATTCCTTGATTGAAGGAAGTGGTTAAATGTAATGTCACTATTTCATCGTTACATTTTTAGGCCTATGTTTTGGGTGTTAAATGTCAGATGTTAAACCCTAATTTTATTGAAAAACTTAGGGTTTCTTTATAAGGAAGAACGACAAAAATTACACACTGTCATAGAAAAACGAAAATTAGATATCTATGATAAATATTGATGATTATATGTGCTTTACCGCGATCAGACAGCTGACACTGTTTATCTGGTACTCGTAGTCGTAATCATTGACAAATTCAATTTGCGCTTGGAAAACTTGTAAGGTTTGTTCAAAAAAACAACCTCAAAAACATTAAAATGAGCTAGAAGCTAAAAATAATAGACTAACGAACACGAATCTCTCCAAATTAGACCTTTAAGAATTAATCTCGATCAAATAACTTTAGAATCCCATTAAAATTTGAAAATTAAATAGTAAAACATGGGGGAATAAGAGAACAAATTAAAAGATATATACAGGAACCCCGAAAGATAGCAAATTATGAAATGTATAAATAAACATGATGAATGATGAATGATGAACGACCTATGCCATCTGGTTCTGTACATGATTCTACAAATCATTAAACAATGAGGGCAGTATAACGTTCAGAATATATGACACACTGAAATTGTCGCCGGGATTGCCACTTCAGAAAGGTGTGATAATCCGGTTAGCTATTGTTGCACGCTCCACTTATTTTTCCTGGGTTGAATTTCTATTGTTCTCTACTCAATCTGTACCAAACCGGGACAAGAAATGTGGCAACCCAAGTATTACCCAGTGAAAGCCCAAGTGGGAACCAAGACTGCCCAGGAGAAATTCGGACTTTTTGATATTTTTTTTAATAGGGTAACTTAAATGTTATTTCTGAAAACACCAGGAAAACACTGATATCAAATGGTACTTTCGGACACGTTGTTACAGTTGACAGTTAAAATTGAAGACAGAAAAGTTGACATTTTGATATTTGCAGTGATAAACATTTTTGCACCAGATTGAGTGTGTTTTGATTTCACCATCACATAAAGCATTGCAATGCCTGCGTGATCAATGGGGGCACGTTGCATGAGGTTGATGTTTTGTGAAAGAACCAGAGGTCAACCTCTCGTTAAAAATGGTAAAATGGACATCCTCATGCGCAACACATAACTCCTGTAATCCGGAAAAACCTAGTACGCCTGTTGAATGCAAACTTGGGAAAATAAAAGGAAAACTGTTCCCATATTTTTTCCAGACTAGGTTTTTCTAGATAAAAAACTGCTGACAGGGAAGAGTTTCACACACTTAAACTGAAGGGGAAAATATGGGTCTTACTCAATTTTTCTCCAAAATTTGACTTACTAGGTTTTTCAGGATTACAGGAGATGAGGCAAGGCCCAAAACATTCCGCTTTATACATGTAAAATTCCGCTTTGTAAATGTTGCCTTTTTCCTCAATGTAATTTTTTCCCAGGAAAGTTTAAAACTTCACAATGTTTACATTCAGTGACCACTGACCATTAAACATACTCTAAATCATTGATTCCTTATTCATTTTCTTGTTGATTTCTGCTAGCCTTTTGGTCCTTCGGCATCGTGATCACAATAAACCTTAAAAATATGTGATAGCTTTCCTTCTGGGCTAAAATCTAGGAAATACTGAGTCTATTCTTAGACCAAACCGCTGGGGCTCAGAAACTGCTGGGATACTTCAAGAAAAAACTGCAGTGAACCAATTTTGATGCAGCTATCAGATCGTACCATACATGTAGGCCTATTGCATTAACAAGATCGAGAAAGATTAAGATGGATCTAATATTTCTAGTGTGATAATTGTTTAAAAACTACTTATTTGTGACGCCATCAAGAGGAATGAGTCGAATGTCGACCCTGGTCGAAAATGAGTTTTTAATAGAGTTTTCAAGAAGACACCTAGAGCTTTCAGAAACTGAATGTCGATACGACGTTTTGTTCCAAAGTTATGTCAAATTGTATACATGAATTTCCATCAAAACGTATGTAAGCCGCCATTTTGAATTGGCCATATCTCAATTTGGGATTTCCGGACATCCGACTCATTCCTCTTGATCGCGTCACATTTAAGCAAACTTCAACATTTCGAGCAGAAAATAGTAAGGTGGTTCTGCACTAGGGTTATCTGGTATTTTTTAAGATCGATAGGGATGAACTGTAGGTAAAGCATGGTTTGTTTTGTTTTATTTATGAATCCTATTTTGATATTTATCTTGTTTTATTCAAAAATCATTGATCAATTTCAATTTCGGGTGGGTTTTGGCTTGTTGTTTGTGTTCTTCTTTTCTCAAAATTTTGTTTTCTGCGTTTACCTTTATTCCACGATATTCGCGAAAAATCTGCAACACAGAGAACTTCTGCGCTTGACATACATGTAAGGCATAATAATTGTTGTGTTGCACTCAGCGACTGACCCTAAAATCTCAAAAAGTAGGGTAACATTTTAAGTTTTTTAAGATTTAAATTTGACCCAAATTATCAAAATATTACTATTTTCTGCTTGAAATGAAGAAGTTTGCCAAAATAAATAGTTGTTAAACTATTAACACATTTAGAAACATTAATTAAATTGACATTTACCGATTAGCCACAGTTTGACTGACCCAACATCAAGATTTTTGGCACTTAAGGGTAACACAACACATGTTGTTTGCCTAAGCCTGACCTACCTCTCCTATTAGTAACAGCTTTAGAAAAGTGGAAGGAAGTTATTATCACCTATTCCATAAACATAATTGTGCCAAGGACGTGTGTGTATATTGGGGGAGAGGGTAAATCAATTAAAACGTGGGGAAACACAGGGGGCACTGAACCTATTGGCGGGATATGTGCAGCAGCAATTGAATTATTTACAATTAGTAAACTGGTCATCACTGAAACATTGGTCTCTCCATGGAAGTATGTCTGTAGGGACGCACCATTTGATTTTCAGGGGGGGGGGGGTAGGAAGTTGGGTTCTGGGGATTTTTTTTGTTTTTTGGCCGCCGCAAGGGTTAAATTTCTTTTTGTTGCGCCGCGATTTTTTTATTTATTAATGTATCCATTCATATTGAGTTGGGTGGGGGTAGAATTTTTTTTTTTTTTTTTTACTCATCAGGGGGTGATTTTTTTTTTTTTGCCTGCATAGAGGGGGAATTCTTTTTTTCCGAAAACTTCCTACCCCCCCCCCCCCCCTGAAAATCTAATGGTGCGTCCCTTACTTCCATGGTCTCTCTGAGAGCAGCCAGCTTCTAAAATGGAAAATGGCACTACATGCCAGCCCTGCTACATGCCATGAACTTGTGATTTGACATTGACAAGGGATGTCATGACTTCCCTATGACACCTCTGTCTATAACTTGAAACTAACAATCAAATCTCACAATCCGACCCACCTGTCTGTCATACACAACTTAGACATATCTTTATCTTATGATTGACAAGGGACATCATGACTTCCCTATGTTGACACCTTTGCTTATTACTTTAAACAGACAATCAGATCTCGCTATCTGACACACCTCCCATACATAACATAGACATGTATAGCTTATCTTATGATTGACAAGGGACATCATGACTTCCCTATGTTGACACCTTTTGCCTATAACTTTGAACTGACAATCAAATCTCGCTATATGACACACCTATCATGCATAGACATATATTATGATTGACAAGGAACAACATACTTAATATATTATAGACATATCTTATCTAATGAGTGACAAGGGACATCATGACTTCCCTATGTTGACACCTTTGCCTATTACTTTAAACAGACAATCAGATCTCGCTATCTGACACACCTCCCATACATAACATAGACATATAGCTTATCTTATGATTGACAAGGGACATCATGACTTCCCTATGTTGACACCTTTGCCTATTACTTTAAACAGACAATCAGATCTCGCTATCGGACACACCTCCCATACATAACATAGACATATAGCTTATCTTATGATTGACAAGGGACATCATGACTTCCCTATGTTGACACCTTTGCCTATTACTTTAAACAGACAATCAGATCTCGCTATCGGACACACCTCCCATACATAACATAGACATATAGCTTATCTTATGATTGACAAGGGACATCATGACTTCCCTATGTTGACACCTTTGCCTATTACTTTAAACAGACAATCAGATCTCACTATCTGACATACCTCCCATACATAACATAGACATGTATAGCTTATCTTATGATTGACAAGGGACATCATGACTTCCCTATGTTGACACCTTTGCCTATTACTTTAAACAGACAATCAGATCTCGCTATCTGACACACCTCCCATACATAACATAGACATGTATAGCTTATCTTATGATTGACAAGGGACATTATGACTTCCCTATGTTGACACCTTTGCCTATTACTTTAAACTGACAATCAAATTCTCTATATCTGACACACCTATCATGCATAGACATATATTATGATTGACAAGGAACAACATGACTCCCCCACGTTGACACATGTTTCTGGGACTTAATGAATGATCAAATCTCGCTATCTGACACACCTATCATACATAACATATCTTATCTTATGATTGACATGGGACATCATGACTTCCCTATGTTGACACCTTTGCCTATGACTTTAAACTGACAATCAAATCTCTCTATATCTGACACACCTTTCATGCATAGACATATATTATGATTGACTAGGAACAACATGACTCCCCCATGTTGACACCTGATTCTGGGACTTGAATCTAATGATCAAATCTCACTATCTGACACACCTCCCATACATAACATATCTTATCTTATGATTGACAAGGGACATCATGACTTCCCTATGCTGACACCTTTGCCTATGACTAGAAACTAACTATCAAATCTCGCTATCTGACACACACCTGTCATGCATATACATATATTATGATAGACAAGGAGCAACATGACTCCCCCATGACGACACCTGTTTCTGGGACTTGAAATGGTTGATCAAATCTTGCTATCTGACACAACTCCTCCCATACTTAATATAGACATATCTTATCTTATGAGTGACAAGGGACATCATAACTTCCCTATGTTGAAATAAATGATCAAATCTCGCTATCTGACACACCTCCCATACTTAATACACCTCCCATACTTAATATAGAAATATCTTATCTTATGAGTGACAAGGGACATCATAACTTCCCTATGTTGAAATAAATGATCAAATCTCGCTATCTGACACACCTCCCATACTTAATATAGAAATATCTTATCTTATGAGTGACAAGGGACATCATAACTTCCCTATGTTGAAATAAATGATCAAATCTCGCTATCTGACACACCTCCCATACTTAATATAGACATATCTTATCTTATGAGTGACAAGGGACATCATAACTTCCCTACGTTGAATTAAATGATAAAATCTCGCTATCTGACACACCTCCATACTTAATATAGACATATCTTATCTTATGAGTGACAAGGGACATCATGACTTCCCTATGTTGACACCTTTGCCCATAACAATCAAATCTTGCTATCCGACACACCTGTCAAACATAGACATATCTTATATTATGATTTACAAGCATCAACAACTTACAGGGTTTTTTATGTGGTGTTTAACTTTTATGTCAAATCTTTCAATCTCTCTGACACACCTCACCATGTGTAACATTTATTATAGTTGCCTCCTATATTATTATGATTGATGAGAACCCACAACTTTTCATGTTAACACCTTTCTCTATAACTTTAAATTGTGACATATCTTATGTTATGAATGACAACCAACTATATGACTCCCACATAGTCACCTTTTTCTATGACTTTAAAGGGGCATTGAGAGATTGTCGAGAAAATAAAATTTGGAAAAAAGGAATTGTTTCAATAGATAAGGTACGTAGACACTGTCATGGTCGGATTCAAATAACCTAAAACGCAGCTGTAAAATAGTCCGCAAATAGTATGTCATAGGTGTGCATAACTAAATGTCTAACTTTTGTGCATTATTTACTAGTGGGTGACATTCCCATGGGTACAATAGCGCGACCTATTGTATTGGGCTTAGAAACACCACCTGTGTTTACGTGCGAAATCCCCAGCCCAAACAATGTGGCCAACGTGCGGGAAATAGGCATTCGCTGATGAATAACATCTATAGAGATAAGATGTGTGTTAGTGTAATGATTTATGGGAAAATGGTTGAATAATGGCGCTAGATTGAAATTTGGTTGAAGCAATTAGTTATGTGGTGAGTGATGCTGATTATTTCGATGAGATGTACATCGAAATTACCAAATTTTGAATTAAGGTAAATGGTTTCAGATGGTAGTTAGTATATGCTTAAGTATTACGTAGGTGCAAACAAACTGATTTCCACAAAAATGTAGGGGTGCACTCCCATACGTATCTCTCAGTGCCCCTTCAAAATTAAAGATAAATGCTTGCCATCTCCCCATTACTTACATAGCATAGATGCCTCCTGTATTATGATTGATGATTGACAAGAACCCAACACTTCCCATGTTGAAACCTTTCGTTATGACTTTAGATCAAAGAGCAGGCAAACAAATTATAGTATTTTGTTGCCCTTTTATGAAAATTTCTGATAAGGTAGGTCAGTCAATTTTGTTTTTGTTTTTGTCTATTTGAAACTCACCCATTTTAAACCTACAAAAAGAGGTCAATATATTTTCAATGTAAAAGAGAGGGGGGCAGGCATGATATTTTATAGATACAAATCGGAAAGTAGATATTTTTTCCTAAATTTGCATTTATTTAGGCAAATTTAAAGCAATTTAGGGGCACAGTGTTTGATATTTCCTACCCAAGGGTGAATACTTTTGTCCAAGTAACAGCCAGGAAAAGTATTTACTACAATTCTATAGACACAAACATACTTGCAGTAAATGCAGTTACAGTAGTGTTGATCCTGTTTGCAGTAACAGCACACCGTGGAAATCTGCACGGGCAAATTCACACACTCCAAATTCACCAGGCCAAAGGGTGCCAGGCAGGGCTATGTTTAGGTGAAATATTAGCGGTTTCAGGTTGGCTTCAGCACAGATATCAAAAATATGATCAGAATTGAACAATTTACCAAGCAATAAATGATTTTTCCTGTTATTTTTGCTAAACTTTTGTTCTACAAATATTTTGCAAACATTGGGTTGGTCGTGAAAGTGCAACACAACCAGGGTTTTTTTTTGTGGCCTCGGTACAATGAGGTGTGCCTTCCAAAATTAAGTTTGACACCCATCTATGAATTCTCATATTTAACATACACGTAAATGTTTCATGACAGCTAAATGTTTTTTGTTGAATTTAGTCTGTATGCCACGGTACTTTAGAACTCACATTTTCCATTTCCATGGCCATTTAAGTTATGTGCAACTTAGTAGTTTTTTACCCCCTCCTCCCTGGAAATGATGGACGACCACTACTAACAGCAGCTGCAAATTATCTGGCAAATGGTAAAACACTAGTCCCGGTTAGCAGCTGAACCTATAATCAGTAATTTAAGGAAATCTGTCTCTATTTGTTGGCCTTTATGGAGACCATCCGTCTCTTGTGCTATCAAAATAAGTTGTACTTTCAACACAGTTAAACCCTTCATTTGGGTGTTCATCGACATTGTAACCATTTTTGTCACTCATCAAGCGTTATTTCCTATCGTATACAAATACAAACCCAGCAAATGTTTCTTGATGTTTTTCCTTTCTCTTTGTGGCAATGGTGCCTATCCTTCCCTCGTATGCCTTGTGCTATAAAAATAATAAGTCATACTTGCAACAACACACTTCATTTGGATGTACAGGGTGTCCCAAAGTCTCACACAGTGGCGTACCCAGCTTTTGGAAACTGAGGGGCACGACCATAGTTGTACCGACGAAAGGCATGATTTACCGACAATTCTTTTTACAGTCTCCCAAAAAATCTTAAACACTGTCAGCAGCTGAAATCTTGATAAGTGTGGAGGGAGGGGTAGTGATAGGTTGTCCACAAAACCGGCCAAAAAAATGGTCATATATGCAAATCTACCGACGGAGGCTCAAGTTTACCGACGGGCTTATTTCAGGGGGGGGGGGCACCGGCCCCCCTTGACCCCTGGGTACGCCACTGGTCTCACACCCTTTTAAATGCACCATTTCCTAAATTATATAAATTGCATAGCGTCAATGTTAGCATGATCAACCCGGTTTAGGCTTTTTAACCAGGATCACAATTTTTCGAAAAGAAAACACCATTTTAATCGCCGGGGACCCTCCGAAAAACGTCCCGTCATCCCACCCACTTAGCAATGGCTCTCAGCTACTCGTTCACGCAGTATACCATGCTCACTATATAGGCTCGGGAGCTCAGAGATAGGCAAGTAGTAGTTTGTAGTATTTAGGGGGGTTAGGGTTAAGAAAGAGCAATTTTTAAGAATTAATTAGGTACCAAACTTGATCCCATCATAGAACCCTCAACCTTAGCAACAAACTGTGCAAATGTTGCTGCAAACACAGAAAAGCATAATTGGGGCTTTCCATACTGACTTTGTTTATGTGTAGACCCAAACGATTTGAATCTGTTATATTTTGTGAAGTTTGTCATTTATTTTCTCAAACGAATAATTCTAAAATGGCGAATTATAGCACGTTTTGCATGTGGCGACGTATTGAAAGACCCCATGTATGCTTTTGGGTATTTTTGTAGCAACATTTGTAAACTCAGAACTATACTCTGTTTGGCTTAACATGTCCAGGTGCAGTTTTTATTCATGCGTATGTATCTTCTGCTTTTCAACGCTTGTGTGTATACGCCAGCGCCTTGAGTAAGCGCGCGCGTTATGTGCTGCAATTAGAAGAATTCGCAGTTACGTCACCGTCTCGTGATGGCCAAATAGACTATAGTAAGTGGTCATCAATGGGGTCAAGTTTAGAAAAACGATAATTCTACAAGACCGCACTACCTAAAACATGCTAACGTTTACATAGTTAGAAATACAAAGCATTTAAGTGGTGGCGCAACTTTTGGGACACCCTGTACACGCTACATCTACATTTTGTAACAATTCATACTTTTTGTCACTCATCAAGTAGTATTTCCTCACATCTGTATTAATGAAACAAACAAATGTTTTAGAAAATTATCTGATAATAAGGCTATCTATCTCTCAAGATGGAACACATATGTATTTGATAGTTATCCTTTGATCCATGGTTGTGCTATCGATCAGTGCCTATATCTTTACATCAATTGTCACATGTATTTTGTCAACAACAATTTGTCATCGAGGTATTTAGCTCCATTTACCGGCTGATCCGTTGCAAAGAAGGTAAAGCATTTCTATTGAATCATTCAGCGAAATTGAAAGAGCGCTGTCAGGGGGGGTGTGCCATCAAGGTTCTCAAAAAAAGGTGCTTCAGAGCAGAGCGGAGCAGATTTTTGACGAAAAACCGGCTCTTAAAAGGGGAAGTGTCAACCCAAAATATATGAAATTTATCAAGCACTGTAACTTTTAAACTAATAATGTAATGTACATAAAAGTAAACAATTTTTCAAATGAAATGAGTCGGAGAATCCATTTTTGATATTAAATCTCCCAAAAACAGTGTATTTTACATTTTCGCCCAAAAATCACTTTTTGGGGGCCAAAAATGTTCAGGCAATCTAACAAAATCAGTTTTTGATTACAAATTTCAAAATTTCACCAAAATCATCTAAAGTCAATTATCTAGGAACCACTTTTTTTTTGTTTGGCTTAAACATTTTTAGTTTTTAGAAAATATTGACCAAAAAGTGCCAACAATGTTTTTTAATCACATTTTTGGCACTTTTTAATAGGGATTGGAACTGACTGTATGTACTACTGCAAAAGCTGAAATTTTCACAGGGTTTTTATTTTCGCGCAAAATAATTATGCTAAAATATTGTTTTCAACATTCATACAGTGCATCCAGAAGGTCGCCCGCAAAAATACAATACACAAAATGTCTATGATATCAAAATGCAAATATTGGCTTTTACAGTAGGCCTATATAGAAGACTATATTCTTAATGGTTACTCAAATACATATGCAATGGAATTATAACCAATCAGAAATATTGTAAGAAATGCAGTAGTACTGAGGGAGTTGAAAATATTGAGTGTGTGATTGGCCTGTTTTAGTGGATTCTATGGCCTAAAAATTGTGTTGTCATATATTTAGAAATTAAGATATTTAATTAACAAACTGAACTCGCCCTCAAAAAAATGATTGTTTTAAAATCTTGGCAACACAAATCGCTACCAAAGAGATCCCATGATCTTTTGTAATTGCAGATGTTTTCGATAGTTGCAATAATGACAAAACCCAGTATATCCTTGGTGTAAGACAATCATCATTTAGACTATCGTATTATTCCTATTAAGCGCCCATGCCCTTACAAGCGCCAACCCCCGTTTTTCTCAATGACTACCAACAAACAATCCCTTTTAAGCGCCCACCTTTTCAATTACCGTAGAACTGTACAACAACATGTTTCGCCATGGCGTCTGGTAAAGCAGTACCAGTAAGCCTGGTTCGATCGCCGCCCGCTCGCCCAGATGTGAGCCGCCATCTTTGTTTTTTATTCATGGCTTAAATACAACATCGTGCATGCTCAAAACTACCGAGAATAAACGAAGTTTTCGGAAGGGCACTTGAAGCGTGTCGGAACATTGACGACATGTAATGTGGCCACAGTGAGAGCACTGCGACGCCGCAAAGTTGATTTTTCCCCCAAAATGTTAAACAGTTTACTTTTCGATCGCACATGGTTTTCCGTTAGTGCAACCTTGCCGAATTTGACAGTGTTTACGATAAATGAGTTTAGAAAAGGTAACTTAATAAGCGCCCACCCAAAATAACTTTGCTAACCACCCTGGGCGCTTATGTATAATACGGAATAAAGCTGTATAATCCAAAACATATTTTTATATCCATCAAGAGATGATTTTGTGCTAGGTGTATCATTTCAAGTAAATGTTATACTAATTTTGAGGTCATACACCATATTGAATTGATTGAGGAGGGTTGTAGGTCCGAACCGTGTTGCAAACACTTTTATGTTGGCAGCTTATCCAAAACTAGAATGTTCCCCGCGTCCCTCTAGATGGCTGCCATCTTTAAAAATGGCGGACCAAATTTGAGCACACTCGCAGGGGCCGTGTGTAAAATTAGGGAGACATGGAGGATCAAGTCTAATCCAAAACATGGATGGGTTCTATTGTTCCTCTTTGAAAAATATCACCTGTTTAGGCTAAATTAAAAAAATAGTTTGTCTCAAATCCAGCGCGCGTTAGTTTATTGATGCGCATTAGAAACACATAAATCTTTAAATAAAAAATAAATAAAAAATTGTTTTTAATTTAAATTTAATTTTTATTTTCAAAAAAAAGAAGAAAATCCCAAAATTTCACCGATTTTTCAGATTTTCATTGATCACATCATTTTAAATACAAAAAGTCACTTTTACAAGGATTTCAATATTTTATATTAAAAAAAACCCACAAAAAACCCACAAAAAAACACCGCATTCCGCATTAGGTTTTGAAAAACTGAAGAGCTTTGAGACAAAAGATTTTTTAAATTTAGCCTTACATATTTTTGATGACTGTGGTGTTGACCTCTGAATGTAAATGACACCGCTGGAAGTGGTACAATGGCTGCATGGAGAATGGTTAGATTTCGAAAATAGCTGTGATTTAAGGTGTAGACAAATGAAGTTATCTATAAAATTGTATAGTCATGTAACACATGTTGAATGTGTAGCTCAACATAGAAATGACTTTAAACTGCCGAGTCTTGTGTGGTAATCACCCGATGGTGCGAAATTTGTACTAATAAGAAAACTGACGCTTAACTCTGGAGGCATGCCAAAGTGGTGACTACTTAAAGAAGAGTACATGCAGCACACATGGACATGCTACTTTTGGAGATTAGGCAATGAAAAAGAAAACCCTATTCTACAGGCCCGATCAACCAATTTAATAAAAAGTGTAGGAACACTTTTTGACATTCAATAAAACAGTCAATTGTGTACAGATTTTTGGGTGTTTTGGAAGTCATTCTGAAGGGGAGAAAAGCAAAAACCAGACCGACTGACCCCACCAGAGAGGTTCGTTCACTGTAGAACAGGGGGTTTTTCTGCTGCCTTTATTTAGCTTCATACAACCGAAAATGTTGTTACTTTTGTGAATGCGCTCTGCCCTATTCAAACGATTTCGCACATAGAAGTGCCCCCATCAGCAACCCACCCAAAAATCAGGGTTTCTATTTTTATTTTTTATTTATTTTTTAAGATTTAAATTGTACCCAATTTGTCAAAATATTACTATTTTCTGCTTGAATAAATAATATATAGACTCGGACAAACTGGCTTGAATAGATTGCTTTAAAACTATTATCACAGTAGAAACAATATTCGAATTGACATTAACAAATTTTGTCTTGTCATGAACCACGGTTTGTCAGTAATATTTGTCAGCAAAAAAAAGAACGACCGACCGACCGAACTTTCAAGATTTTTGGCACTTGAGGACAACACAACAAAAATAAATTTGCCTTAGGCGACGAAAAAACACCACCCTGTTTTACGGGCCTGACTGACCCACTTTTTGCGATGTTTGGAATTTTGTACAAAAAAAATATTAGATACATTTTTCTCAAATCATATAAAAGCAGCCATCTTTTGGCCAAAAAATACACCCTTATTCTCTGAAATTTGTGATTTTAATACCCTTAGCATGGGTCTGTACGGACCCGCGTTGTGGTTGAAACAAGGGTGTATCTTAATTGGTGTAAGATATTTATAAGTTAGACTAGTGTCCAGACCTATTATGGATTAAAGCTGTATAATCCTTTAATCCCTCAATAGAGGATTTGGTGCTTGGTTAGTTTTGTGCTGTCTTACACCAAGGATAAACCAAGAAACACCCTTAATCCACATTTTCGTTCACGCGGATGATTATACCTGACTGCCCCCCCCCCCCCCCCCCCCAGGAATGAAATCCACTTTTCAGTATTAATGCAGGCATCAATGTGCATCCTGAACCTACCCTTCTCAAGTCAAAGGTAAGACACCTAATCTTTGCCTAGTAATATTTTTGAAGAGGTGAATCTTGAACTAATTTATACTTTGGACAGGTGAATCTATGGCGAATCTTCACCTATATTTCAACTTCTCCCACATATTACTACTGAATGAACATGGTGCACTGAGGTGAATCTTCGCCCTACAAATTGCAGGATAGACCTATAATCTTGACCTAATTTATATATCCTGAAAAAGGTGAATACAGGTGAAAGCTTAAGGAGGGATATTAAGTTCAAGCTGCACATTGATGCCTGCATAAATAGCGCCTATCCATTCCTTTTTAAAGGAATGGATTAAAATTCATAGTGAACATTTACAAATTTATTAAATCTTACAGAAATAGGTCAGCTTGTTTCTTCAAATCCCCTTTTAAATCCAGCAATTCTTATCCTTCATGTAAATACCCCACCCACTGCCCAAGTAAGTAAGTCAAGAAAATGTGCAATTAAGTGTACATTTTGGTAGATTTCCACCCACTGCCCAAGTAAGTAAGTCAAGAAAATTTGCAATTAAGTGTAAATTTGGGTAGATTTCCACCCACTGCCCAAGTAAGTAAGTCAAGAAAATTCGCAATTAAGTGTAAATTTGGGTAGATTTCCACCCACTGATAGCCTGTACTCTATTTACTCTGTTAAATCTGTAGGTTTTAGGTTACCAAGGTAATTAGGTCCAATACTGGTGGATTTCCTCGTTAACCCAGTGTTAATACTGCGCAGTGTAGACAGACGGCACCTTTAACCCTTTCCATGCGGCAGGCGGCTGCAGACGACATTCCAAATGTTCACAAAATGTTTCAAAAATGTCAAAATTATTGAATTTCATTACCATATTTGGAATCACCATGAGCAATGCATTGAAATAAGTACAAACATGCCTAGTATTGGTTTAGTAATCCTTGAGATAGACTTTGAAAGTTGCAAGAGGTTTCTGAAAAATCTGTTTTGAATATGGTAAAACTAATAATAGCCGCGTGGAAAGTGTTAAGGTGATTTCCTTGTTGTTAATTTGTTAAGGTAGGGGGAATCTTTAGGAAATGTTCGCAACAGGTGGGACGGGTGGGGTTATTGGTCCAGGGGGCGCTATTTATTTTGTAACCTAACAAGGTATTGTGACACGTGTTAGGTTATAGGGTTAGGGTTAAGATTAGGGTTTCCTTGATAGGTTACGGGGAAATATGGCGTCCAGGGGAGGTTACTTGTTCAAAGTACAAATTAATAGTGCTTGAAAAGATGGATTTCCTTATTAAACCTGTGTTAATACTGTGTGGTGTTGACAGATGTCACCTTTAAGGTGATTTCCTTGCTTGACATCAGGTAGGGGAATCGTTGGAAAACGATTGTAACAGGTGGGCTTACCCGGCTTATAGTTCTGGGGGTGGGGGAGGACTGCTTTTGTGTAAGGGGAATGTGGAGGAACCCAAGGATTGGAATCAACTTTCATTGTGGTAGGGGTGTGTGTACCCAAACATAGGGGCTGGAGGATGTTATGTTTTATGTTCCACTCACTGCTTTAACACTTTTGTATTACTGACCAAAGGCCATGTGTGGGATTAACATCAAAGCAGTGCATTAGAGCATGACCACTGGCCTGCCTTATATGGGAATTGGAGAATTTATGACCAGCAGACAAGGCTCAAGATAAGCGGGCGCTGGGCGATTTTTACCCCTTGGTCCTCTTGCCATAGCGCAGGCCTGTAACCAGGATTTTTTTAGGGGGGGGGGCGAATTGTAAAAAAGTGGACGACGGCGCGCGAAGCGCGCCGCGCGGCGCGCAGCGACGCAGGGGGGAGTCTGAGGGGGGATCTGCCCCCCTCAGAAGTTAGACGTTTTTTGAAAATGACGGGTCAATTCAAGCCATTTGGTGGACCATTTTTGCACTATAATATTGATTATTATATCCGAAAAAAATTTCAATTAAAGCTTTGTATCAATATTTGTCTGCATATTTAATGCTCAGACGGTGTATGCCACCACACTACAGCGTCCTCTATTTACATTTGTGTATATTATTTTATTATTTTATGCTATACATTAACTATACATGTTATAATTTAACATTTCAACGATAATAAATATACAAAGGAACAACCTTTTTGTTTAGTGTGTTATTTATTATTTTTCTTTCTTCCATTCGTATGCTTTGGTTACTGTTATTATATTAATTTTCTTGCTTCCATTCTTATGCTGTGGTTACTGTTATTTGTTATTTTTCTTTCTTCCATTCTTATGCTTTGGTTACTGTTATGATATTATTTTTCTTGCTTCCATTCTTATGCTGTGGTTACTGTTATTTGTTATTTTTCTTTCTTCCATTCTTATGCTTTGGTTACTGTTATGATATTATTTTTCTTGCTTCCATTCTTATGCTGTGGTTACTGTTATTTGTTATTTTGTTTTCTTCCATTCTTATGCTTTGGTTCCTGTTACTGTTACATTTTGGGTTTTCTTGTGCATGTGATGTCACTGCAAGAACATGTGTTGTAAAGCCACCCTTCGTGGATGCATTTCTGCAAACTTGTCCACAACTGTGTCTAAAACGACGGGGTAGTCATAATTGATGTGGATCAATGCTAGCCCTGTCAACCTTTCCTCTGTCATACTTGTGCGCATGAAGTTGTGAAGTCTTCTGAGGACTGATGCAGCACGTTCGCACTCACACGACGTCACATTTGCTGTACAGATGAGTTGTAGCAGAACGTAGATGTTGGGAAAACTTCTCTTGTCGCATTTCCTCATTGCCTCTGCACAAGATTTGGGTAGCGATTCTTCACCGGTCTTCTCACGTTCTTGTTGCCACTTGAAACGCCATCTGAACATTTCTTGGTCAATTCGTGCTGAAGATGGCATGTCATTTGCGTATAGTTCGACAGCTTCCGTAATGTCAATACCTTCTACTTCACCTGCGTCATCAATGGACAGCATTACCTGAGGGACTAGTTGAAGGAGGCTTGTGGTATGTGAAGCTTGCTCTGTAAAAGTTAAAGATAAGAGAACATTAGTTTATTAGTTTAGGTTTGACTGATATGCCAAACATAACATAACAAAACAATTATATTTATAAAGCGCCATTCCATCATAGCGCATGAGACACATAGCATGGACAAGCTGAGTCTTAAGCTTACAATACAACTAAACTGAATAACTAAAATATAGCAACCTACGAGATGCTGAACTATTTCTGACCCATGACTTTAGGATCATTTAATCGGGACGAAGGACGAAGAGTTAATTGAGGGACATACAGCGACAGTAGATTGGATAAATAACCGGTGCGGTTTTATTGTTATGCATTTGAAGACAACTTTGACAAAAGATATAGTTCAAATCCTATATAATGCATGTTTTTAAAACAATTCAAATGGTTTGTTGCTATTCAAGTGATCTTTTTACCGTTTGAAATTCATTCATGTTTCATAACATGATTACATGAAGTGGCCAATATTATCAATCCGAAATCTTCTACATTATATAAATTATAAATCAGTTTGTAAACATTTGCGATGTTATAATCATGACAACGAGTCTAAAATGTAAAATTAGATAAACATTATTTATTCTACTACCTGTCTTTATATCTTACCTGTGAACTGACTGTTCAACTCAGACATGATATGATCAATGAAAGGTATTCCAACATTCCGTAGGTAATGCTCTTCAATGCTTTCAGAAGGCGTATTATCTCGGTGTGTTTGTCTTCTCACAATTCTGGGCTTGGAAGGCTCCACGTTGACTGCTGCTGCCATTCTCACTGCTTGGTTGTAGACTTTGGCGAAGCTGCTTTCGATATCCTCTCGTATCTTGGTGTACAGTTGCTTGCTTTCGTCTATCTGTTCAACAAAGCAAAGAATTGAAAGAATATGGTAAGGTTCAAGCAAAGAAAAAATGTAGCAACGAAATGTACTTACCTAGAGTCCCGATTTAATTGATTAGCTTCACTATATTATTTTAATTCTTAGCTTTGTTGAGCATATTACTAGGTTGACTTGCATTGCAAACTATAAACTTTTCTATTATCATGTTTGAAGTTTCAAAAATTGTGTCTCTATTTATAACTTGCACGGATATCTTGTAAAAATGGTGTTGTAGTACAACTTTTACAATAAAATATCGAGCAAACACTTTTAATATAATAATGCATGTGTTTAAAAACAAATCCCTTAATTAATCAATGATGGCTTACCAGCTGAAAGGCTTCTAAAATGTCCTTGGATGAACTCTGCAGTTTAACTGTGGGGTCTTCAAGATGGGACAGATACTGGTATACTGTGAGGAATGCAGTGATGAACTGAAAGTTTGTAATATTCTTCAGAATGGTCATCGCATCTGTCTTCGAATCTACTGACCACGTTTGGTGCAACACTCCCTTCTCTTCTTCAGTCATGTCAGCGGCGTCATACTCGTCCACATGGATCCCAAGGCCTATCACCTCTAATGTTTTCACAACAAATGTGTAGGAGGAGTAGAAGTGGCTATATGCCTCATGCCGTTCTACCCATCTTGTCTTGCAGAGACTTATCAGAGGCTTCCTCTTAGTAGCGATGGTTAGGCCTTGTTTGATAACGAGGCAGAGCAATCCTGTTCTCTTTGGGCTTTGCGAGAAGAAGGCGCACACTTTATTCAGGCTTGTTATGACATCTCTGATGATGGGGAGTCCACACGAATGCGAAATTACCAAATTGAGGCGATGAGAGGCACAATGGGTATATACTGCAAGAGGTGCATCTTTCCTGATTTCGGCCTGTACGCCCTTTTCGCACCCGCTCATGTTTTTGGCGCCATCATATCCTTGGCCCCTTAGATTAGTGATGTCCAAGTTATGATCTGCAAGCACCTCTTTGATTTTGCTTGCAATGCCAGCTCCGGTGAGTGTGCTTAACTTACAAAACTGAAGAAGCTCCTCTCGAATAGCTCCACTAGCATCCACAAATCGCACACAGAGCGGCATGTGCTCTTGGCAGTGTGAAGTCACCTCATCCACCATGATGGAGAAGAATCTGGCTTCCTGCACCTCACCCAATATCGATTGTTGTATAATTTGTTTGCCAATAACATCCACCATCTCGTTTTGGACTTTGGGTGAAAGGTATTTGGCATTCTTCATGCGCGGGCTCTCCAAATGGGACTTTAATAGCTCATCGTGGTTGGCGATCGTCTGGAGCACCGCTATGAAATTCCCATGATTTCCAGGTTTCGACAGGTCTTCTTGATCACCCCTCAGACCAATGCACTGTCTTGCACATAGTAACACAGCCTCAGCAGTGCATTTTAACAGTTTCCTGTTTCTCTCGATTATTTCACGATTCTTGCCATCTAAGCGCACTGGAAGTGATGCTTGTGGGTTCTTGATACTGTTCACAAATTCATCAGCCATCGTTCTAGCAATCCCATGATATGCCTTTTGGAAATGTTCGTTTATCTTCTCCATCTTACGCCAATTGCGAAATGGTTTGTTGACAAACGCGCCATATGGTTTCCTGTTCCGAAGAAAAAGGGCACAACACACGCAGAATGCACCGTCAAGTGCCGGACTGTACGCGAGATATTTATGATCATTTAGCCAACTATGCTGGAAAGTACGATTGCAGTCCCTTGCAAATCTCTCTGCTGGAAAGGCATACCCAGTCGGCGGTGTAAAGTGGTGTGTCAACAAGTGGTTCTTCTGACCCAGTGACATCTCTTTCACAGTTTCACTGATTTCATCTGTAGTCATGGTAGCCTTGATAAACAACCCAATATCATCCTTTATACGTGGAATGTCTGGAAATAAAGTATATATAAGTTTAGAGTTATTATAAGTTTGTCTCACTCTCATTCTCATACATTGACAGATCTTAGCACTTTCCACGCGGCAGTCATGTCTGCAGACGACAATCCAAAATGTCACCGTCTCACTCACTCTCATTCTCATACATTGACAGATCTTAGCACTTTCAACGCGGCAGTCGTGTCTGCAGACGACAATCCAAAATGTCACCGTCTCACTCACTCTCATTCTCATACATTAACCGATCTTAGCACTTTCCACGCGGCAGTCGTGTCTGCAGACGACAATCCAAAATGTCACCGTCTCACTCACTCTCATTCTCATACATTAACCGATCTTAGCACTTTCCACGCGGCAGTCGTCTGCAGACGACAATCCAATATTTATAATAGCTTTTCCACGCGGCAGTCGTCTGCAGTCGACAATCCAATATTTATAATAGCTTTTCCACGCGGCAGTCGTCTGCAGACGACAATCCCATATTTATAATAGCTTTTCCACGCGGCAGTCGTCTGCAGACGACAATCCAATATTTATAATAGCTTTTCCACGCGGCAGTCGTCTGCAGACGACAATCCAATATTTATAATAGCTTTTCCACGCGGCAGTCGTCTGCAGACGACAATCCAATATTTATAATAGCTAGACTATTTCTCATAATATTATACTGACCTCCATGATCGTGTGGCACTTGCGCTGGTAGATCATCATCACTAGCATCATCTGCATCATCATCACTCGACTCGGCTTCAGTTCCTGCGAGACAACAAAATAACATAATAAGGGAAAGGGATGCACCATTTGAAATGAATTCCAGGATGGATTTTACTCACTCGCGAGTCGCGAACCGAGCTAATAAAACTCGCCTCAACTCAGAAAGAAAAAATGTGTCCGACACCGTCTGGGGCACACCGCAGAACATAACAGCGTCACCACCGGTCATTTACCAGAATGAAATTCTAGACTACTTTAAAGACCTATTATAATTATGTTACACACACGCACCCCTGCACACACGCGTGACTGTTGCATATATTGTTGGAGTCTACTCGTGTTTACACTATGGTTTGTCTTTTGCACAGCACAGCACAGGCGTGGGCTTGGATAGTTAGTCCATTCGCATTTACGGGGAAGCGTCTAAAAAGTTGAGACTGTCCAGACACAATGTAGCGGCTACAAGGCAAACCGCAAGGACAAGTCGTTTGCTCAAAAATGTCAAGCGATCTAGTTATGTAATTCAACACTAAATATCTAGATTTTATTAGAATTATTGAACTTCTTCATTGAACTGAAATTATTGAATTGAACCAACCAACATGTATAATAACATTTAATCCAAGTTTAAGAGAATGAGCAACATAAACAAACTTACTATTATCATCATTTGAAAGTTGATTATCCTCTGTGTCCGACTCTGATGTTTCTGTCTCTGAAAGTTCCTGGCTACAAGAAGGGCCGCTTGTATCGTCCGAGCCCGGGGTATCGCCATGATGCTCCACTACTGGCACAGTAGGAGTAGGAGGAGTAGGACAGGTCTTCTTTTTAAAGAAACCAGCAATGTCCTGGCTATGAGCTTGGGCTGATGCCTTAAGTTTCCTCTTCAGGTCCTCATTTCGTGGCATTATTATGCAATAATTGTGAGCGCGATGGCAATTAAGATTCAATACAAATTTATGACGATTGGATCGAGACAAAATTTAATCAAGTAGGCCTAACTTGATATCGCTGAGCGAAAGTGTGCCAATGCTAATTAGTATCTGACACAGACCGATGTACACGCTTAGTAGGCCTATGGCCGGTAGTGGTAACTTCTATTAATACTCTAGTGTCTGAGTACGAGTGTGATGCAGCGAGATACTGGTACAGTACAGTACAGAAAAACTGCTTTACACAATGGGAAAGGGGGCATTTTGGGAAAATATGGGGGTGGGGGGGGGGGGGGGGCGTTTTCAACAAAAGGTACATTAGTACCAAAAAAGGTACATTAGTACAAAAAAAGGGGTACATTTGTACCAAAAAAAAGTACATTTGTACAAAAAAAAGGTATATTGGTACCAAAAAAAAGGGACTTTTTTCAGATTTTTGGGACTTTTTTCAGAATTTGGGGATTTGGGGGGGGGCGTCCGCCCCCCCCCGCCCCCCCCCCCTGGTTACGGGCCTGGCGCCCGGTAATGCTGAAGAAAAAAACACCGAGCGCTGATATTTTGTCCAAACAGCGCCCGTTGATGATCGGGAAGCTTGCCGGAGACATCAAATTTTGATTTGACAATACGATTTTTAAAAAGTTAGCTCCCGGTAGACTAAAAGTAGCTCCTGGTTCTCAATAAATCCCATGATCCGGGCGCTACTTTTAAAAAAGTAGCTCCCGGTAAAAAAAACTGTTATCTTGAGCCTTGCCAGCAGATACATAAATTGTAGGTATGAAAGTGATTAGGCATGGGTGTTGGCAGTACAAAGCATATTACTTCTCTTTTACACAGATGGGATCAACGTGCATAACAAATTTTCTTTTCTTTACCCCCTTTTTGTTGGTGGAGCCACTGTGTATTTTACATACCTTGGACTGGCCTGGGCTGCATGTGGGGTAAAAATATTCAAAAAGTACATAACATGTTTTCTTTTTCTCCACTTTTGTCTCCCTTTATAGGAAGGTGGAACAAAATTCTTCTATTCTAATATTGTAACTTTGTTCGCCATACCCATCTGGCATTCCAAAGTCCCCACTACGTGTCTACTTCCAACAAACTGGAGCTTTGGGGAAAGGTGAAGGGAAGGTGCATTAATAAACGGCATAACACATCTTTTTAACTTTTGTCTCCCTGCAGGGTGGTGGCGCTAGATTCATCCGTTATAACTGCAGCTGTGTGGGCCTTCCAGCTGGACACACTCTGTTGCATCCTGGGAGATTAACTCATTACCACGAAGGTTTGGAAACAACATGGGGTACGAGATATATCATGGTGTCATTTATTGACCCTTAGAGGTCAAAGGTGAAATATCAGGTACACACCCTGATACATCCAGATTTTTTTGTTTTTTGTTTGTTTTTGGACACACTTTAAAATGCCACACAAATGCTTGCCTTTCAATATGCTCTTACACATTTTGTACTGTATATTAAATCATAATTTTATTTCATTCTTTTGGTTAACCAGTGTCCAGTATTTGATTTTGATAATTATGGACAAACATCCACATTTTTGCCTTTTTTGTTTTTTTGACACATTTAAAAATGCCACACATATTATGCTTGCTTGCATTTTGTACTGTATATTAAACCATAGATTTTTTTTTGGGGGGGGGGGGGGGTTAAACCAGTGTCCAGTATTTGATTTTAATAATTTTGGACACATATTTGGTGCTTGTAGTAAAATAGAGAACGATTACCAACATGGTCATGAGTTTTGGTATTTTGAATATGGTAATAACTGAAGGCTCAGTGCATATGACGGCCTTCATGGATACTTTGAATGCAAGAAGATCCTTTATGCATATGTAATTAAAATATGGAAATGAGGCATCTAATTAGCATATTTGTTCACCCAAAATCTTAACATAAAATGTCTCTTCCTGTATTATGTACAGGCAAGACTAAAATTCTACTAAATTGAGCTGTGTGACTGTAAAACCGTTGATATATCGTCGCTCTTCTTTCAAAACCTCATAATTCCATCTGGCCCTTCAGCATGTATAAAGTATGATACTTCTTTTGTATAACCTTTAGGCAGTCTGCTCTATCATGGCAAAAAACACATAATCACTGTGCTAAGTGCTATTGCCCCTGAACATGTATAACACAACACTTCCTAAGTTCCTATGCATAACCGCTGGGAAGTTTTACTTTATACATACTGAAGGGCTGCGAAAACATGCAAGGTTTTAACAGACAGCAATGATATGTCTTAAATTAAATCTTGTAGCTGTACATCTATTATAATGCAAGTTGAAAAAACAAAACACTTGGTGCTACATATGAATATTTATAGTGTAAACATAGAATGATTGGTACTTTTTAAAAATCCATACAGTATAGTAATCGTGGAAATTTGTTATAAATAATGTCTTAGACTCATCGCAGTTGATATAACATCCAATATGCAAGTGTTATTTGTAACTGTTTGTATTGCTTACCTTTATATCATCATTTAAGGGGGTGGGGTGCGTCTGTAATTACCTGCAAACGAGGTCGCACACCAACTTTTTATATTCCAACTGTGGGCACACAGCCAAATGCGGACTTCCTCGTTTCCCCGATATGTGCAAAGTATTGCAAACAACATAAAAACGCTATTTAAACGAAGTCCTCTTTGGTGATACTCTCCCCCATACACCCATTAGGCCTCTGTTGGATAGCACACAGTCTAGTTGGCGGTTGGACACCCAACACAACCGCCATTTTGGTCCTCGGTGTGACGGTGTGTGTCCAGGTTGATGGGTCCTCATTTGGATAGTACCATGTTTGGTCCTCGTTTGCAGGTCATTACAAACAGGGGTGAGTTTGCAATTCCTCAGGTGTTTACGTTGCAAATAAGAACTGAATCACTGGGTATGCATAACTTTGCCATGGATTAATACTACATGCATAAGCCTGTTATAATAAATTAAATTATGACCCATCACATCAAAACAGACCAGTCGTCTCCAGAAATGTTTCCAAGTTATTCTTTGCCTTTAAAGTGACACCTTACTCAGGCCTGGGCAAAATGTTGATTTCCCTGCAAGCTAACCCAAATGTCCCTCCAAAATATAAACTTTCCAACTATTTCTTATGTATTTCTATATATGGAAGCAAAAACTCCCTCCAAATCCCAACATTTCCCTCCAAATGCTCAAATTTCCCGGCAAGGAGCTTCCCAATTTTGCCAATTCTTTTCCAAGCCTGCCTTACTTACTGAACTTAGGAACATGATACAAAGATTTTGCAGCTTGAATGGGTTATGAATTCTTTATTTTTTATCATCTTCTTCTTTTATTATTTTCTGTAAATGAGGTTTGCTGACAACTGATCTGTTTTGATGTGATGTGTCACATTTATTTTCTTGCCTGCTTGGTATTAACTGAACAAGCAATAAGCGATGTACACAAGGATAGAAATTGTTGTCATAAGTCAGTTTTTTCCTCTATTTTAGTATAAAATAATATCTTAATAATATGTGCCTTTTTGTTGGACCTAACTTTGCCATTTATAATTCAGGGTGTCTGTAGAACCATGGCCCTTTACAGTATAATATATGTAATGTATGTACAGGGTGCTCCAGAATACATGATTTATACTGTGTTGGACAAAATACCATACAGAAATCAACATTTCAGTCCAAATCTAATACTTGTGGTATATTGGGGAGTATGTTTTTTTTACTCTGTCAATTTCATCATGAATTTTTCATTCATAAAATACTCTTCGTTACGAATTACGTCATCGGATTGCGATAATTAGTGGCAATCACATGCTTTAACCCAAGGTCGCCACTCATCTTAAGAGGCATAGTTCCAAACATATGAATTAAGCCTTCGAACGCACAAATTGCGCTCTCTGATAACACGTTTCTTTTATGAATTAATAGCCATACAAAATATGAGCAGAGCTTGTTTGATTTATTTATGTATAAGTTTTTGAACATAAACAAGAAAAGCTGTTATTATCGATACTTCTGGGACACACTGTATAATATGTAATAAAGTTAATTTACCTTAAATGTTGCGCCTGTGTAGTCAGTAAGCTTAGTGTGTACTCAAGTGAAAGAATAGCAATTGCTTGCAAAGCTGCTGGAATTTTGTGTGTGATTGTACAAGTGTATTCATATAATCTTAAAAGCTGTGAATACTTGAATCCGGGGGGGTGGGGGGGGGGTTACTTAGTAGATATGGGGTTGTGCCGCCAAATATGGTCCCATTTTTCACCCTGGTAAATGAATGACCCCTTTTCATAACTGAAAAAAATGGATTTTCTTTTGTTTTTGGCACTTTTTAGTTAAAATTTCAAAAAATATTAGGTTATGTTTAAAAAAAAATCATCATCAAGAGTTTTGGGCATTTTATACTCAAAATTATTTTTCTTAGCTTTGTCTTAAAAATTGGGTCAAAAAAGTGATTTTCTCAAAATAAAAATCAACATATTTGATCAAAATTGATGACAAATTTGGATTCTATTATCCATTTCCTTTCCAAAAATGTATACTTTTATATACATTTGAGTCATAGTTCAATAATTACAGCACTCACAAAATTCCCAAAAAACCCTAACCCCGGTTTAGGATTTTTTACCGGGATCACAATTTTCGAGGAAAAAACACCAACTAAATCTCCGGGAACCTGCCGGGATTCGATCCGGGGACCCTCCGTTCTCAAGCCCCACCTCTCAACCACTAAGCCAAGGCCCTCAGCTACACATTCGTGCAGTATACTGCACTCATTATATAGGCTCGGTTGACTACGTCATCGAAAACCGACGGCGCATGCGTTTGGAGAGGGACTTTGGATTAGCATTTTTTAGCACTCAGGGGGGTTAGGGTTAATAGAACACAAAAACAAAAAAAATGTTACCATAACCCTAACCCCGGTTAATTTACTCACAGGTATTAGGATTTGGTCATACAAATGTATTCAGAATGTCATTACATTTATGTACACAGTATTTAGTTGCTATTACTTGAATATTCACTAATGCTCACACGTGTGGGGATTATCTTTGATCACATGCAAATGCGATTTGATGAACAGGCGAGACGCGCCGTTCGAGAACCGCCTTGTATTAGATGTAGTATCATGTGTGCTATTATTTTTGTTATAATGTTTATGTGTTTTTCTATCAAATGTAAATGAAAAGTAATACAGTAAATCTTTAGAGCCAATAAAGCAAAACAAGTAAGTTTCTTTTCCTTTCTTTTTATTATGATTTGTGATTGATATATTTTGGCCTTTTTTCAAATTCGCAGTGTTAATGGTGATAATGTTATTGACACTGATCAAGTTCATTAATTGTTTTAAATGGTAAAGTAATGCAAACTGTCAGTGACATGTCCTGGGAGGGGGGTGGGACAGGTGATAATTTGATTGAAAAAAATCAGTCCGTTGGAAAGACTAATTCGATCAGTGTTAAATTCGAGCAATGTTAAAATTGGTCAATGTTGAAATTGATCAATTACAGTGTTTTGACTTAGGGAAAATGATGGGAAAGTTGTATAACAAGGTTATGTAATTGTGTACAGCAAGGAGACCTTTTCAAGTCCATTCAGACATGCTAAAACCCAACAGCTTCAAGAGACTCTTCCTCCTCAACCCCCGCCAAGGGATTTACCCCCAGACCCCACCGATGCAGGACCCTACTACACCATTATTTGGGGTTCATAACAACCTGCCCCCGCCCAATAGATTCCTGGTAATGCCAATGCAAACTGTGTGATATATGTGTGCTATTATTTTATAATTTGTTTTAATTAGTTTTGATTTATGAAATGTTAATGATGAGGAATACAGTAGAATTTAAGCCAAAACAATAACACATGTATGTTCACTTTCATTTCCCATCTAAATGTTTTGTGAATGGTATTTCTATTTGCCAAGATAACATACAAACAGTAAAGTGTTAATTTTTAAAGCTAAAACGAGCATACATTACAGTTCCTAGTTGATATGAACATAATCTGGTCTTAGGTGTTATTTGTAAACCAGATTATGAAGGTATAAATATCATTTCTGTTAGATAACAAGTTGAACTAAGTTTAAATAATCCAGGTTATTGATTATAGAAAAAATTAAGAAAGTAAGAAATCTAGGCGAAACCAGATTAAGAAGGTAATAATAATAATAAGCAGGATTTATATAGCGCCTAAAGGCGCTGTCACACCATAGCGTATGGCCTGAACGTGGCCTAAACGTATGCCGACGTATTCAAAAAATAGCTCGAAAATTGTCAGAGTCCGAGAACGTCCAAGAACGTCCAACTTCCCAACGAATTGCGTCAACATCGGTGATGGAATGGACGTATCCATAGCGTATTAAACGCATACATAGCGTATGACTAACGTATTGATAGCGTATCACTAACTTATAACAAACTTATGGCAGCGTATCACAGCGTATGCGATCGGCGAGCGTATGACCAACGTATTCGTAGCGTATGTCTGCCGTGCTCGACGTATCCTCAGCGTATCCTCGGCGTACAACGAACACGTGACTTATGCCGTTGCAGAAATTGAGTTTCGTACACGGCGGGACAAGTGTTGCCAGTTCAAGTAAACGCAGCCTAGATGATAACTATTAAAATATCTAGAAAGGTAAATCTATATGTCCAACCTAAAACTTAAGACGATAAACGTACCTCTAACGTATGTCAGCGTATGTCTAACGTATGTCAACGTTTGTAAACGTATGTCTAACGTACCACGAACCTATCGGGAACTTATGCAGAACGTAAGTTAAGCACACGTTGAGTACGTCGAGAAATTTTGAACATGCTCAATAATTTTTCGCGGGCTCGACGTGTTCCAAATTTTCACAACGTATCACAGCGTGCTCTTAACGTATACGACGTATCCCAAACTTACCCCTAACTTGTATCAGCGTACACCAACGTACGCCAACGTATTTTTCGATATTTCGCATACGTTGTTATACGTTCAGGCGATACGCCATGGTGTGACAGGGCTACCGTACAGCTAGCGCGCATTCAGCGTTTTGGGAACTTATGGAGGGTTTGAGTATATAAATGGGTCCCTTGAGTATCTCATCCTCACTTCTTCATGGTCTGTCGTGCTGAACACATATCAACCCATCATCATATGCTACGAATACGCTACGCTACGTTAAGTATACGTTAAGCATACGTTAGTCATACGCTCGCATACGCTGTGATAAGCTGTCATAAGTATGTTATAAGTTAGGGATACGCTATGAATACGTTAGTCATACGCTATGTATACGTTCAATACGCTATGGATACGCTATGGATACGTGACAGGGCCTTACACGATCGCCCGGCATAAGGTGAATACGTGAGAATACGTCGAATCTCGTTGGAAATACGCCAGGCATACGTTAGACATACGGCACATATACGTTATCAACTCGTTATCACTACGTTGGCTGTACGTTTCCCCCAGCCTACGTTCATCAACGTATACAAACTTACGAGTAACGTACGAGTAACGTACCACTAACGTATGTCAGCGTATGTCAACGTATATTTAACGTACCACAAACTTACCGGGAACTTATGCAGAACGTATTTAGCACACGTTGAGTACGTCGAGAAATTTTGAGCATGCTCAATATTTTTTCGTGGTCCAAATTGTCACAGCGTATCACAGCGTGCTCTTAACGTAAACGACGTATCCCCAACGTACCCTTAACTTATATCAGCGTACACCAACGTACACCAACGTATTTGTCGATATTTTGCATACGTTGGCATACGTTGAGGCGATACGTTATGGTGTGACAGGGCCTTAACATCAGAACCAGTCAGTTAAAATTGATAGGTAGGTGTAATTATAAGAATGTATGTGTGTGACACAGAATGAGATTGTGTTTTGTATCATGCTTAATCAAGAATTTCAACAACAATATGACCAACTATTTTTCAAATATTTTCTTATGTTGTTAGACTTAGGTTTCATCATGTTGTGTTGATGGCATACAAGACAGTTTTCTGCAAATTTAACCCTTTCCATGCGGCAGTCGTCTGCAGACGACAGTTCCAAAATTTCACAGAATGTTTCAAAAATGTCAGAAGTATTGAATTTCATCACCATATTTGGATTCACCATGAGAAATACATCAAAATAAGTACAAACATGCCTAGTATTGGTTCAGTAATTCTTAAGATAGACCTAGACAGTTGGGAAAGGTTTCTGAAAAATCAGTTTTGTTTGGTAAAACTAATAGCCGCGTGTAAAGTGTTAACCAAATTGGAATTGTGTAGCAAATAACGGCCCATCTGGGAACTTGATAATATAAGATGATATCAGGCCTACTGGAGATTTTAACAATTAATAATCCTTTATTTGACATGATATTCAAATATTGCTACTACTGCCATGGGATCAAACACATTTGTGTGTGTATCTATCTGTCTATGAATTGTAAACTAAAGCAGCGACATAATATGGGCTTGTACTACATTTTGAAGTATTTTTACAGGTAGAATTTTATACTTGAATGAAGTATAGGTCATAGTTTCAAAATACAACAATTTTAATATTTGTTTCATTCCTATGTAAACCGTTAATGTATATAGTCTATTTGGCCATCACGAGACAGTGACGTAACTGCGTATTCTACTAATTGCAGCACATAATGCGCGCGCCTACTCGAGGCGCTGGTGTATATACACACCCCTTTTGAAAGACAGAAGATACATACGCATGTGTAAAAGCTGCGTCTGTTAAGTTATGTCACTGTTCCGAGGAAGCTAAATAGAGTATAGCCTATCTATGAGTATTGAAGATTCATGCTGCATATTTATGGATTGCTGAATGTTCACAAATAAAGAAAATTCATGAATCCTGAATATTTTTGAATAACAACATGTTCATGAATCCCAAATGATCATGGACTCTGGACATCTTGCAAATATTGAAAAGTAATGGTAAATTGTGTAAATTGCATCTGTGTGTTTGACAATTGCTGTATACAGTCCTGCCAAAATACACCCCTAGTATGAAGCCCAAATGGTCGTGTGATACTGATCTTGCAAATATTGAAAAGTAATGGCAAATTATGTAAATTGCATCTGTAAAACGTGTGTGTTTGACAATTGTTGTATAACACTCCTGCCAAAATACACCCCTAGTATGAATCCCAAATGGTCAGTGACACTGATCTTGCAAATATTGAAAAGTAATGGCAATTTACATCTGTAAAATGCATGTGTTTGCAATTTGTTGTATTTCACTCCTGCCAAAATACACACCCAGTATTCAGTTGGTCATTTATAGACTTTATTGATGAAGTCACAAGAGAAGGACAAAAGCTCATGACACGTTTCCATGGGTATTTATTTCATCAACCAACTCAGTCGACTTCCAAAACTTGCCAAAAAAATATTTTAACAAAAAAAGGATACATTGATTGTCTGTCCAAATCACCACTGGATTGGATAATGTAATATGTTCTATGAAGTTAACCCTTGAGAACTACCGGCTGATTGGTCAGAAAGTTGGATACATCATTTGGTGCACCAATCAGGGACATCGTTGAAATAAACGTATCCCTGATAAAGATTAGAGTGAAGTATTTTAGAAGCTAGTGAGTAGATTATTCAATTGACCAATCATCAACACTGATTCAATTGACCAATCATCAACACTGATAAATAGCAGGTAGTACTCAAGGGGTTATAACAATGTTGAGAACCAAATATCTACAAATCGTATGTTGTATGTTGTTAGTACACCATTTAGTATACACTGCAATCATGAATAAAATGATCATTTTTAACACAAATTTCAAACTTTGTTTGTATAATTTCTATTGACAGGGTCTATCAGTGAGAAATTCTGTTTTATTACACTATAATCAACTCTTCTTAATTTAACTTAAAAGTCCTATTTCCTCCTAGCGATACATATGCCCCATCAGCAAATTTTACGATGAGGTCAATCCTTTTTGGACCAAGTTAAGATGCATGTCATGAGAGGGCGCCCTTACGGGGGCTGGTCTATAGCGTGAGGTGAGAGTATGGTCTAAAAATAGTGTATTACCGCATGGAAAGTTATCGATTGTACAATCATTATTCGATCGTAGTATAAACCATATCGTCAAAAACTTGGAATCAAAATGGATATATTATCTGAACTGACCGACAGCGCAGGAGATCTCACTCCCGGATCTCACTATCAACGATCTAGTTAATTCTCTGATAGAAGCGCAGGATGCAAGGGTTTGCTTCTGCTCATGTAATTATAGGTGCTCGACGAAATGCTGTCCATGTTAGACACTGGGACGTAGGTCTGTATCAATCAATCTAGCACTCTCCATCTAGGGGATAGATGAAATGTGGCTTAAAATGAAGCTAATATATGCCTGATCAATATTTTACCTTATCCCACGTTCGTAGGTTGCACATTATGACCCTAGACCTCGATTTAGGGTCAAAGGTCACATGTGTTTCAATGGGAAGTCAAAAACTAAATTTAACATGGTAAAAAAACTAAAAAATGAGCTATTGACTATAAAAAGTATGTTATATTGTTGGGATAAGTGTTTTAAACAAAAAAGTCAATCACAACTTTGATCGTAGATCAATAGTTTTTGAACTGTGACCTTTTGAAAATTACAAGTTGGCCAAAATAGACCATTTTGGTCATATTTTCGCAAAATTGGCACAAAAATGACATGATATCATCATTAAAAAAATATTTTGACTCATTATGAATTGATAAACCATGTTATAATGTTGGTATATAGATGTACCTTACATTACAACACATTTCAAAAATCAATGGTATGTTGATGCCATGGCAACCAGCATTAATATCCTTCAAATCCTTTAAATTTGACTCAGATTTTACCCATTTTCGATGAATTTGAAGGATATTAAAGCTGTTTGCCATGGCATGCGGACACCATTGACTTTTGAAATGTCTTTTAATGTAAAGTTCATCTATAAACCAACATTATAACATGGTTTATCAATTCACATTGAGTCAAAATATTTTTTTAATGATGATAACATGTCATTTTTGTGCCAATTTTGCAAACAAATGACCAAAATGGCCTATTTTGGCCAACTTGTCTTTTTCAAAAGGTCACAGTTCAAAAACTATTGATCTACGATCAAAGTTGTGATTGACTTTTTTGTTTAAAACACTCATCCCAACAATATAATATACTTTTCATATTCAATAGCTCATTTTTTAGTTTTTTTACCATGTTAAATTTAGTTTTTGACTTCCCATTGAAACACATGTGACCTTTGACCCTAAATCGAGGTCTAGGGTCATAATGTGCAACCTACGAACGTGGGATAAGGTAAAATATTGATCAGGCATATATTAGCTTCATTTTAAGCCACATTTCATCTATCCCCTAGATGGAGAGTGCTGGAATTGTTTTCTGAAGGAATAAAACATGCACGGCCTACAGTCTATGTCGGGCTATCGGCGTGGATTGTACTGGCGCATGCAATTGTGGGACAAAAAGATTGAGCTGCAAGAATAATAAACAGTCGCCTATATTTTGGCAATTTCGCGATAGGTTCATATTGTGCAATCCATTATTTTACTGCTTGAGATTCTGGGGAGGTCTCAGACTCTATATGCTAATTCGCTTGTTCTTAAATTTGCGATTTGAAAGTTCATATAGACTTACACAAATTAAATATGTTTGCGTGTTTTCATTTTCATGGTAGCTGCTTGGTGCCCGAAAAGCTCAAAAATTAATGTAGCGCGAAAATGTCCACATTTTCAAGTTAATGTTTGAACACTGGAACAAGTAATTGCTACAAATTTGGTATTATTGTATAGCTTTTCATTGATATGCAGCACATTATATGAACGCATTACGAAATATACAAAATATTGAATCCATTTGTCCAACTTGAATGCAAAGAAAGATAGCATATTTTTTTAGAGATGAACTTTCAGAGAAGACCCTCTCAGGTAGGGTCGGTTTGTGTTGCGTTTTATGGGTTATTTAACTACCAAGCTGTCAACTTTTGAGCGAGTCAGTAACTTGGGGTGGGTGATGTGGCATCCCCAAAACCGGCGCAAAGAGATTTAAAAAAACACCTGACAGGACACTGTTATTTTGGCTTAATTTTCAGCAATTTTCAAACAAATTTCAAAATTGTCCACACACAAAATAAAAATAGGAAATTCAAAAGAAAATGGGTCGATCGGGCCCATAGAACAGGGTTTTTTGTGTGTGTGGCCAACCCTAATGATATGAAATTTATCAAGTGCTGTAACTTTTGAACTATTAACGTGATGTATATAAAAGTATACATTTTTGGAATGGAAATGAGTCAGAGAATCCAATTTTTGTATCAAATTTCACTTATTATTCAGATTTTTTAAATGTTGACCAAAAACATCACTTTTTGGATCTACATGGTTTTGACACTTTTTGGTCAAAATTTTAAAGATTAAACATTGTTATAAAAAACAAAGAATCACCCATCTGCTTATGAAATACCCATCCACTTATGAAATACATAAATTCATAAACCTTGTCCTTACTATACTTTTTATGTTGATATTTTAAATTTGTAATGAAGTTTTGAGCATTTCGGCGGTCAGCATTTTGAATAACCGCACTGCAGTCAACATGGATTCTGGAATCAAATCACCTTTGATGATACTTGGGGGATTCATGCGGGATTTCCGCTAGTTGTATAAGTGATCAATACGCTATGTATACCTAGCACAAAAAGTCCCTGACCTGGTGTTTTGATGTTGGCTAATCCAAAATTAATAATCGGTACCAAAAATCTGAGATATTCAATGGGCAAATTTTCTCTCCGTAGTTTGATACCTCATTCATAAAGATAGAATGGATACTTTTAAAGTTATGATGATTTCAATACCCAGATACGACAACAAAGTTGCACTAGAATTGGTTTCCTATGGGATATCCTTGCTTATAGTGTGTGATTATGCATTGAAAATGTGTGTGTAGCGACTCCCTGTGGATGCCTGTTACCCATTCATCCCCATACCTGACTGGTTAAGATAGCACACAGTGGACTATACAAATCAATGATATCCCATAGGAAACCAATTCTAGTGCAATTTTGTTGTCATTACTTGTGGTTATTGATTTCGGATTAGCCAACATCAAAGCACCTGGTCAGGGACTTTTGTGCTAGGTGTATACGTTGAGCATGCCTTTTGCTTGTGCAATTACCCCGCTTCCATCGTGCAAATTGAACCCTTTTCCAGGGATACTATTAATTTTGGGATAGGAAAGTCCTATACTAACGTACGTAGCGAAAACGGTCCCTTTTGCATATTTGAATAAATTATGGTAATCGTCTGGAATGACCCAGTGACCGGCGTATGACGCGTATGACGTCATTATTTAGTCAGCATAGAATTGGTGGCGCTATTCACGCGGTATATTTACACACAGCTTGCTGTCAAAAATTATACTGACACTGGAGTTGGTTATCCGGTTTTTGGATGAAATAATTTAGTTCCAACGTGTGATAAATGTTATGGGGTCATATAATCAAAATCCCGGGCAAAATCCATTGTTACATTGAAAGCAATGGAAATTCAAAATTAACGGCCGTTCGTGTCTACCATCGTCTGCTACAATCACGCCTTATCAGTATAGCGCCACCAATTCTATGCTGACTAAATTTTAATTTAAAAGTGGACTCCGATCGGCAAGCTGAGAAGCACACCCCTGCTTTTCTTCAAGAAAATGTATACTTTTATATAGATTAAATGAATAATGAAGAAGTTACGGCAGTTTTACGGAGGCTATATCTGAGGGTCCACACCCAACTATTAATATGAATGCTATATTGAAAGTATCAACCGTACACTTAGGGGGCCTACTACGTTTCTTTTCGCACGCGGAAAAAACACGAATCAGTTTACACCGATAAAATAGGGGAATGTTTTCGCAGTCATGTATGATGAAAATATAATATAGAAAAAAGAGAGGAAAAATAATCCAAAATTGTCGTCGGAAGTAGTACTTTCATCGTCCGTTGCCCGTGGCATACTTAAGCGTGATTCCCAAGAGAGCAGGTGTAGAGGGAAACTGGGCTAAGTTTTCCCGCGTTGTTTCCGCAAGGTAACGCCCAGAGTGAAATATTTCTCGCCAGACAAAAAATGAATTCTTTTTTATGTTTTTGTTCTAAATTTGTAATGTAATAATGTTGTAAATTGCCGGCTTCCTATTCTTGTTATAAAATACGTAGGCTAGGCCTATATTGTACATTATAATAATAATATAATAATATATATATTTCTCTCGCGCTTCAAGTTACAGGGTTTCCTTATAACACAAAAAGTCAACGTGTGGCCAAATCGTTTTATGCATTGACATCCTTCCCCGTCAAGCGCAAAACCGGTTCCACGTAAAAGAGCGCACCTTCATTTGGAACTTGACCCTTTTAAAACTTCAACTTAAAAAACGGCTTCAGTGTCAACTAATCTAAACTTTTATATTTGTTAACCTAAAGCCCAAATATTTCGAAAATCCATGTTTTTCTTTCCAATGATACCTCAGTGTAGCAATCACTAATTGTTTCTGTGCTCAGTAACTTGCTTAAGATTGTTCATAAGGTTCCAATCATGCTATAGCATTGCCACTATCAGAGAACCAATATTGTATGTCAATAGAGAATCTATACTGCAGTTCATCATAAACTCAAACGAAACGGGATATTCTCGAAAAACCTTGCACCGCCACTCCTCCCTCCCCCATCACCAGCCCCCCGGCCCCCTATAGTGGAATAACATATTTTCAAGATACATCTGGAAATCCACTGGTTAAAAGCTAAAGGGTATGAGAATTAGGTATAGAACAATCGTGATAATGGAATTCCTGGAAAGTTATTAAATTCTCACATTTTAAATCTATGTAAATTCTAGACCTTTATTAGTTTAGAATTTCGAATTCCACTGTACATGTATAGTTGGTAGAGTTTAGCCCAAACAATGAGAATTGAATTTTGAAAAGAATCTGCTGTATTCTCATTAAAAAAAAGAATGTTTCAATATTTCAAAGACTATTCTTTACACCGTGAGCCTCACTAACCCTCAATAGGCAAATTCGGGGATAGCATTGTTCAATTTGCTATCCATCAAAAAGGGACATTAAGCGCCAATCCAAAAAGGCACCATCTTAAAGAAAGTAGGGCCTACCACCAAATTGATAATCATTCTCAAAAATTCGTTGCTAATAACACCAACTTTCAAAATACATCTAAAAATTCTAAATTCGGAGAGAATGTTTCTGTCCAAAATAGGCAATGAACACCTCCTCCCCAAAAGGCAACACCCATGATTGTTGATGGTTCTTTAGACATGTTAGAACTTCGTTGCCAACATCAACCTCACTCTAGCCTTTCAAATTAAAATTCCATGGAAAACTTTTCAATTTTCTATCCAAAATAGCCCATTGTGGTTTTTCTTAAGTCTCACGGGTCCAAGTCATATCTCAACAAACTGTCCATGCGCAATCGCATATCATTTGTTGCGTGAACAGCATTGACGATAAAGTGTTACGGCCTGCCTGTAAATCGTGATAAAACCACGCTACGCGATACACATCTTGTGCTGTTTTTGGCGGGAAACTTGATCTTTGATTTCCGTATGACAACATTACAGACCTTGGTAACTAAGGACAACAAATGCTAACAAAAGACTCATTTGTTTTCGGAAAACTTGTGAAATAGAAATAGAAATGGACCGTTGGCGTTTTGTGTAGAAGTACGCCCCTGAATGCCCAAGGGAGATGGGAAGGGGGAAGGGGTTCAACTGTGAAAATGACGGGACGGTAAGATCAGATACCGTCTGAAAATAGGGTCAATCAGTGAGAAACCATCACATACAGGGTGTCTCAAAAAAAACCGTGCACGTTTTTACCCAGCTTATTGACCGTGAACTTGTAAAATGTGGTGTAACAATTGTATACATATTGATAGCCATAACGGTTAGCTTTTATATTCCGTTTATTTCATCTGATTTGGTTTTGTCAATCTTGAGATATGACCAATTAACTAAAGCTACCTAAAGTCAACGTTGTGCCACTTTACAGTTTGCAATGAATAGAAAGGGTTACTCCGGAGAGGGGGATTGTTACCACCGGGGTTACCACCCTCTAAAAAAATCCAATCCGAAATGCAGAGTATGCTTATTTGGGTACCATGTTATAGCTAGAGGTTCCCTCTATCCATACACACTAAAACAAGTACAAACATTCCACGCATGACGTCACAATGACGTCACCAAACATGGCCGACCTCAAAATCCCGCCGTATTCGCTGGACAGTGAAATATCATAGAAATCTTCGCCAAAAAAGTTCTAAATATCGGAATTTCACCCGTTTTTTTGCGTATAAGTGATGGAAATTGTGTTTCTAACATAGACCCATGCTAAAATATTTCAGGAACACACAATAAAAATATTTTTCAAAATGGTGATTTAAAAAAAAAAAGTAAGGTGGCAACCACCCCCCACTATCGGACTTTGACGGCTTACCCTACCCCGGGTAAGGTGGCAGCCTCAATTTGTTTTCGTCAAAACGAGCGCAGGGAATGTAAAAGCGATCACCTAGACGCCCTAGGCCACTGCTTTTTGCGTTCTAGCGCAATCGGCGATCACTCTCCCTTAAGAGGACGAGGGTTTTAATGCTTATCTTAAGCATTCTTTCCGTAAAAGTGGCACAACTTCGATTTTAGGTAGCTTTAGTAAATTGATCATATCTCAGGATTGACAAAACCAAATTAGATGAAATAAACGGCATATAAAAGCTAATTGTTTGGTCTATCAATATGTATACAATTGTTACACCAAATTCTAGAAGTTCATGGTCAATAAGTTGGGTGAACACGTGCACGGTTTTTTTTGAGACACCCTGTATTTGGTCAAAAAGGATGTCATTTACAGTGAGAATCTGAGATTGTGTTCAGACCTTTTCACATGAACAGCTGCAGCATTCAGGGAGAATCATTTTGAAGAAAACAAATTGTGTCATTCAGTGACCGGGGCAAGTCAGTAATTAATAACTTGGGTCATCCGGGTGAGAATAATTTGAAAAAGAGATTATCCGGTGGCAGCATTCAAATGAGGGGTAGGCCTATAATGGTCGATCATCCATTAATATGAAACAACGCTGTCATGGCTGTGATTTCGCATGTATTGCATCTTTGAGTTGTTCTATTTTTTTCTCGGGAATTTGGGAATAAGTAATAAAATCACTACATGTAGATCATTGTCTCCATGGCAACATGCATAATATAGGATGATTTTCCAAGTATTATAGCGGTATTGCCCACCACACCTTTATATCTATTTTCATGATCATGATGATGATGGGTTCACCGAACTCTTAGTTAGGCATAGTGTGGTAGTCAAGCATATATTATAAATGCTATGAAATACCCATCGCTTTTAAACCAAAAATGGTTTAAATTGAAGGAACATATTTTCATTTCGATGACTTCCCCCTAACCACACAAAATACTTGTATTTCTAGCGTAGGCCATATTAAACAAGGCTAATGGAAATGAATAGTCATGTAAGTTTCCCGTCAGCCGCCCTCGTCAATTTGTGATTTTTGCTAAAACTTTCACATTATTTTTGTAAAATTCTTTTTTTCCCTTCAAAACTTTGAACCGTCCACGGTTTCTAACCATGTGCAAACAATTTCAAATCACGTAAGACTTCATTCGAGACTAAGTCCACGTCTATAAGGTCCACGGTTAGGCGACAAATTTCAGATGGTGTGCTTTCACATTTAGATAGTAGGCTTACACTGTAAACACTGTTTAAAAAATTGTTGTTTAAAACAATTTACCCAACATTATTTAAATTTTAAACAACATTGGTTAAAAATACTTTGATTTTCATAAATTTAACCAATAATTGTTTATATTTAACCAACATTGTGCAAACATATTTTAAACAACTGTTGTGCGATTCACCGGTTAACCAACAATTGTTTAGAAGAACATGTTTTAAACAAATTGTTTAGAAATTACTCAACGTCGTTTAAAAAATGCTCCTTTATACAACTGTTAGTTAACCAGTAAATCGCACAACAGTTGTTTAAAATATTTTTGCACAATGTTGGTTACATTATAAAACAACTAGGCCTATTGGTTAAATTCATGAAAATCAAAGTATATTTAACCAATGTTGTTAAAAATTTAAACAGTGTTGGGTAAATTGTTTTAAACAACAAATGTTAAACAGTGTTTTAACAGTGTACACCCAGTTTATAGGGTCCACGTAAACCAGTAGGGGTGAGTGTGCCGTCCATGTCATGCTTGTGTTCTATTCTAGAATTATAGATTGCTTCTGCTAGTATCCCGTGTAACTAGCATTTATTCATCACTTAAAATACTTTTATAGACTTTTCGGATGGATGTGGTTTGCCGGCAGATATCTTAAAGGTACTTTGTGATTCTCTTGTCAGCAACGGTAGATAAATCAGCGATTTTCACCGCGTTAATGACTAACTTAATTAATGAGAATCGTTTTTAAACATCTGACGCACTTTTCATTGTTTTCCTAAGGTCTATAGAGTCTCGCAGGGTACTAAGGGCCCCAAGAAACCAAAAATAAATGCGAAAACTGTCGAGTGTATTATTGTTAGTGACGATGGTACAGAAGATAACGTCTAACGGGCATGTAGTTGTAAATCGTTATTATTCTCATCTACAATAGCCTATACTGCTGATAGCTAAAGTTCATCAATTTGTTGGACTGATCATGGAAATGGAATCACTTCAGTAAATTAGTATCACCAGTGTACAATTTAAGACCGGGCTTAGAATACATATCATATTATTTTTTTAGGTATTTTTACCATGTGACATTTATAATTATTACTGTTAGAGTTGATTGAAGGCATATTATGTGATCTTTTCCAAGTAGCGCCCTCTATCATTGATTTTTACTATGAAAGTGCAGATTTTCTTGCAGATTTGCATTTTTGATCATAAATCATAAAGATCCTCTAAGTTACAGATCGATACGATTCCTAATTACTTCAAAATCATGGTTTGAAAATAGATTGTACCGAGCGGTACAATCTATTTTTTCAAATTTTTCTCTAAATTCACTCTTAAACTATGATTTTGAGGTTATTAGGAATCGTATCGCTCTGTAACTTGGAATATATTTATGATTTATGATCAGAAAAGTAAATCTGCAAGAAAATCTGCTTCCAATTTTGTTTCGAGGATTGAGGGCGTCCCCTGGAAAAGATCACATAATATACCTTTAAGAGATGTGGTAGAGGCAGCGCCCTCAATTATAAAAATATATGATACAAACTGGGATTTGTATATTTTTACAATTGTGTTACATGTGTGAACATATAGCTCATAAGGATTAAGAAAAATCAGCCCTCTTTGTACAACAAAACGCCGATTCAAAAATGCTGGTAGAGCCGCAACCAGCATTTTATATTTACATTGTTAAGGGTGGTATTCCAAGTGTTTTAATCAAGTTTTGCTGGGTTTTTTTTTAGTAGAACAACAATTATGGCAAATTTTATTGTTCATCTTGAATTCTGAAGTAAATTAATTAAAATTAAAAACAATTCAACATGACATTGTGTCCCTTTAATCAGTTCAAAATTGGCGAGAAATTTTGAATCGTTTTTTATTTTTATCTTTCTGCGCGCAAAAGTAATCCACACATGTACGCTCGCGATTATGGCCACACGGTGGCCACACGCACGCGGAATTAGTCACACTACGCGGAATTGGTCACACGCACGCGGAGTTGGTCGCACGCACGCGGAATTGGTCGCACGATTGCGTCACGCATATAATGCACACTGCGCTCGGTATTATACGCGTCAGCGTACTTCTGTATTCATTCCCTGCAGTAAGGAGACTTCGCCAATTTGGAACTGATCAAACTATATAGACGCCTGTCATATTATAATTACATTAGACGCATCTTGTTATATAGGGCGAAACTTGGCATGCAAACATACTAACAGAGGATGAAAAGTACATTTTACATTTGTTTATGAAAAGAGGAATTTTAAATTGGTTTGGGAAATATCAAAATGCATTTCGAAATTGTCATATCACGCACATTGGCAAATCAAGGCCAGTCACTATACACAGCGAAATTCTTTGGAAGTGTATCAGTGATTCGTTAGATGGCAAACGGGATCCATCATAGATAATCAAGACGTGGATGGGCCCCGATGGACAAGTGAGTATTTTCTTTTGAAGCTGAATGTGTGTTCGCTCAAGACGAAAAGCCGATGTAGCCTTTTGCCCTGTCATGAAATAACTTCTCAACATCCATATTAAACGCCACTCTCGTTCCCAGACGCGTTAAATCGGTAGAATTCGATTTCAAAGTATGTGCTATTGAGAATCGCGCTCATGGGTTCGAGCTAAGGTGTAATAAAAAACTGGATGAAATAAGTTAAGTATTTTAACTTTCACCGTTACTTTTTGTATCAAACTAATTTCATGTATTCCGTTAGCTAGTATTTGGTAGTTACCGCTGCGGCAATAGACTATCATTAACCATTATGTTTACCGGGCTTTTCAAACATGCTTGTCATGCAGGTGTGTGCGAAACAGACATCAGCTTCACACGTCACAACATTTCAATAGTGATAATCATCCCCTCTATTGACGATCTATGGACAGTGGCGGCACTACAGGGGCAAGGGGGTATTCCCAATTTCCATAAGACAGCTAAATTTTGCGCCGAGCAAGCGCACATTTTCATACTAAGTTAGTTAGTATTAGACCAAATTTGATAATGTAAGCGTAACATGGCACAACAAAATGTATGCGGTTTTTTCATGCCCCCCCTAAAAAATTCTTTCCCCCAATTTTGCCCCCACCCCCCCCCCCCCCCCCCCCCAAAAACAATATTCTGTCTATGGACCCATTCATAGGCAACGATTATGTACACGTCGAAAAGCATTTTACCGGCGATTGATACGTAATCCGAATACAAGTATGACACCTTTCGAAGCTGGTTGCTATACAGGGGCGGACTGGCCACTGTGGCGTTGTGGCGATCGCCACATTGGCCGCTTTGTTTTGGGCCTCTCATAATTTTTTTGACCCTACCCCCCTACTTACCCATGCATTTAACTCGAATTTAAATATATGCACTGGGTAATCCTCTCGTAGTATTGATAACAATAGGTTTACCAGAGCGAATTAATAGCGCTTCTAAGCGGGCAATTTGTACTGCCCTCTCTAATTTTGTCCTCGAAAAGGGCGTATTCCAAGATATAGGCTTATAAGATGTGGGATCCATGCAGTTACCGATGTTCAATGAGTCGTGGACTCATATCGCTGTTGAATCCCGTGGAAAGAGTGCTATTCGGCTTTGTTAAACAATATTATTGTTTTATGAAACTGTGACGTTTCACATCCTGTCAGGATACGTCTTCAATATAGGCCCACTATAGCTGGAATATGTACTTGAATGTCATATAGCATTATATAAAGAAGAGACGATTGTAATCTGAATAATGAACCCTTCAAAAGCACAATATTTTCATATAATGTTATGTGTATGGACCTACGTTGTATGGAACTACGATTATAAACTAAATAAGGACTTACGATAGTATTATGAGCACACCCCAATGTACCTGCAATACCATTATTAAGAAATTGCCTGTGTAGATATTCAACCCGATACGTAAGGTGTATCGTCACGCTAAGATAGTCCTTAATACGTTATAATGTAAATAGGAAAAGACTCTATGACATATTCATTGAAATAATCTTCAACCATCAACTGTTTATAATTGCTGTTCACTATCAGTTCTAAAATCGTGATTTTATGACGGATGGTATTACCGTAAACCCCGGGATTTGCATGAGTGAAAGAAAAATGATTTATTATAGACCTATAATACTGTTCCAGCTCTTCTGACACAATGTGTGATTTCCACCACCTACTGATGGGTGCCGCTGTTTTAAAAGTGTTTTCGGAATAAATAAATAATTATATAAATAAATAAATAAATAAATAAGGCCATTCTACAATCATGCAAGTGTTCCTTTTTCTCGCCAGAGTATAATACTACTTTAGATAATGAAACAAACCTGTACTGGTACAAGTTCAGTACTCCCGTTGCAGAGATCAACTTATTTTCTAGCAAGGTCACATCAAGGATTGCAGTTGGTACAGTACTCTTAGGATATAGTGTTAAATAGGGCCACCCAAAACGTCAAGTACTCTTGGTTTCATTTGTTTACAAATTTCACCCACACTAACACACAGCCCTGCCATCCAATCACAGCAGCAGACATAACTGAGAATAGTAATATTTGATAGATATCAATGCTCAAGGTGATTTGTTTTTGCAAGCATTTACCTAGACATGGCAAGGCGAATTGCTCAATCTTACAGTCTTAGCTCATCGCACTGCATTATAGTCCGTCCAATTATGTAGGTCATGGGAACGGCATTCTATATACGTATACTGACCTGGATTGTACTTTTTGTTTTGGTTTGCTGACAGAAATATATTGTTGGATTTAACTATGACTGAACTTTGACTTTAGATGGGGTTGGGGATATATAAAACGGTTAAAACCTGTCACTGATCAAACTGGGAATGTATTGAATAGGTTTCAGTTGTATTATAGTTTAAAGACGTTGCAACTAGGGAGGTAAAATATAGGTACTAAATATGAACATAAAAGAGTGATAACTTAAAGATTGCAATTGAAAAGTTATTAAAAAAGTTAGTAATTAGTATAGTTAATAAATTATTCATAAATAACAAATTGATGCTTATAAATAACTATTAGTATTTATTTATAATGTATTTACTATTAATTATTTATTATTAATTATTTATTGATCACTCAATAACAAATTGATGATTAATAAGTATTATTAATTAATGATAAATTAACAAAGTTTGGAATATTTGTTCAAGTACGAGATTTTCAAATATCGCGGGATATGTTCATTATATCAATTAAAAGCTGATGTGTTCATCTTTACAATGACATCCAATTTGAAGCAATCACTTATTCCAGTGCTTATATTGGGCTATTCCAGATAAATTATGCCCTCCCCCCATAGAGGATATGAAGACGTGTTGCTTTAAAAACCCGGAAATCCACATATTGACAACATGAAAAGTCCGGAAATCCAGGCAACAATTGCGTAAAGGAGGACTGAGGAATAACATTTTTATCAGAAAAAAACCCGGATTTCCTGATATGCACTGAAATTTCCTGGAAATCCTGTCTTCAGTAGGGAAAAAAACCCGGATTTCCTGATTCCTCTATGGGGTCAAAATTGATCAATTGTATAAGTGACCAAAAAAAACTCGGAAATCCTGTCTCTGGTGGAAAAAAAACCCCGGATTTCCTGATTCCTCTATGGGTCAAAATTGAACAATTGTTTAAGTGACCAACAAAAATTCGGAAATCCTGTCTCTGGTGGAAAAAACCCGGATTTCCTGATTCCTCTATGGGGTCAAGTGGCTGCCCTATAAAGTTCATTGACCTCTAGTAACCCCTTCTTGACCTCTGACCTTCCAAGCGTGCTTGACTATTTTTCTTTGCTCTTCAATTCACTTAAGATAAAACAAATCCGGTTGAAATTGGAGGATGTCTTAATTTGTTGCCTTGTAAAGTTCATTGACCTCTAGTAACCCCTTGTCCTCTGACATTTGCCAGAGTGATCTCATCACCGTCACCCCTTTCTAAATATATCCCGTTTGTTCTATAATACGGAATAAACCAACATTTGTCTTGTTTACAATATATCTTTTCCAGCCCCACCCCCCCTCCCCAATTCCGCGTCTCATCCCCGTCA
>CM069459.1:19086596-19117305 GCA_035610835.1 Ophiura sarsii | reverse complement strand
TTGTGCATACTTGTATATAACTTTAACATAATAAAACGTAACACAACATAATTAACAAGCTGAATATAACACCTGCCGTAATAATCGGCGATTCCTTGCTGCGTGAACAACGAATCAAAACAATATAAAGCGCATAGTGCGCGTGTGAACAGCAAATTTTGCTCCTAAATACGATAAGTGAGTACAACATAACAATGTACAAGGCGGCGGTTCAAAATCATTACGTTAAGGCCCTGTCACACCATAGCGTATGGCCTGAACGTGGCCTGAACGTATGTCGACGTATTCAAAAAATAGTTCAAAAATTGTCAGAGTCCGAGAACGTCCAAGAACGTCCAACTTCCAACGAATTGCGTCAACATCGGTGATGGAATGGATGTATCCATAGCGTATTAAACGCATACATAGCGTATGACTAACGTATTGATAGCGTATCAGTAACTTATAACAAACTTATGACAGCGTATCACAGCGTATGCGATCGGCGAGCGTATGACCAACGTATTCGTAGCGTATGTCTGCCGTGCTCGACGTATCCTCAGCGTATCCTCGGCGTATAACGAACACGTGACTTATGCCGTTGCAGAAATTGAGTTTAGTACACGGCGGGACAAGTGTTGCCAGTTCAAGTAAACGCAGCCTAGATGATAACTATTAAAATATCTAGAAGGGTAAATCTATATGTCCAACCTACAACTTAAGACGATTAACGTACCTCTAACGTATGTCAGCGTTTGTAAACGTATGTCTAAGGGAGCGGTCACTATTTACGCCAGGGGGGGGAATGGAGGATTCCATCTATTTTCCCCACATTTTTTCATGTTCCCCCTTTTGTCTTCCAAAAAAATTTCAGGTTCCCCCCATCCATCAGGTAAAAAAGTTGATGTTCCCCCTCCCTATTAAAACCCCTTATTATTTTTTTCCCCACACGTGTAAAAAAAAAATTCGCGTTCCCCCCTCAGTTGATTTTTAATATTCGCGTTCCCCCCTGTCTGTATAGATTTTTTTTCGCGTTCCCCCCTTAACTCCTCCATTCCCCCCCCCCTGGCGTAAATAATGCCCGCTCCCTAACGTACCACGAACCTATCGGGAACTTATGCAGAACGTAAGTTAAGCACACGTTGAGTACGTCGAGAAATTTTGAACATGCTCAATAATTTTTCGCGGGCTCGACGTGTTCCAAATTTTCACAACGTATCACAGCGTGCTCTTAACGTATACGACGTATCCAAACGTACCCCTAACTTGTATCAGCGTACACCAACGTACGCCAACGTACGCCAACGTACGCCAACGTATTTTTCGATATTTCGCATACGTTGTTATACGTTCAGGTGATACGCCATGGTGTGACAGGGCTACCGTACAGCTAGCGCGCATTCGGCGTTTTGGGAACTTATGGAGGGTTTGAGTATATAAATGGGTCCCTTGAGTATCTCATCCTCACTTCTTCATGGTCTGTCGTGCTGAACACATCAACCCATCATCATACGCTACGAATACGCTACGCTACGTTAAGTATACGTTAAGCATACGTTATAGTCATACGCTCGCAAACGCTCGCATACGCTGTGATACGCTGTCATAAGTATGTTATAAGTTAGTGATACGCTATCAATACGTTAGTCATACGCAATGTATACGTTCAATACGCTATGGATACGCTATGGATACGTGACAGGGCCTTACACGATCGCCCGGTCATAAGGTGAATACGTAAGAATACGTCGAAACTCGTTGGAAATACGTCAGGCATACGTTAGACATACGGCACATATACGTTATCAACTCGTTATCACTACGTTGTTGTGCGTTTCCCCGTCAGCCTACGTTCATCAACGTATACCAACTTACGAGTAACGTACGAGTAACGTACCACTAACGTATGTCAGCGTATGTCAACGTATATTTAACGTACCACAAACTTACCGGGAACTTATGCAGAACGTATTAAGCACACGTTGAGTACGTCGAGAAATTTTGAGCATGCTCAATACTTTGTCGTGGTCCAAATTGTCACAGCGTATCACAGCGTGCTCTTAACGTAAACGACGTATCCCCAACGTACCCCTAACTTATATCAGCGTACACCAACGTACACCAACGTATTTTTCGATATTTCGCATACGTTGGCATACGTTGAGGCGATACGTTATGGTGTGACAGGGCCTTTAGATATATAGATTCTATGATAAGAAGGGTCTTTCACTCCAAACGTGTGTACAATGGACAACCGTGTAATGTTTTGTCTCTTTCCCTTTTACAAATCCCGCTGGTGCCAGTCAAATATCATACTGCCAAATTGCGGGGGGGGGGGGGGGGGGGGGGGGGGTGTTAATCGGATATTTGTTGGTACTGGTAGGGATGTGCCGCCAGCAAAATGAAAATTGACCCAAACACTTACCCATTTTCAGGAGAAAATGGACCCGTATGTTTACCAGAAACCCATAATTGTCCTATATAGGCCTATTTGACAGATGTTGCTAAAATTTCGGCAAAAAACAACAAAACTAAGGATTTTAGACTCATACATTTACTAAAAATGGCTTTGAAAAGGGGTCATCCAGTTACCAGAAGTGAAAAATTTCCCCGTAACCTCATATCCACAAAATTATCCACTAAGTACCGCCCCCCCCCCCCCCCGGGTTGCGCGACCAAAGATTTTCGAGAAGCCCCAATAAACACGTATCCTATGATTTATATTTTCTGAAACGACTCATCCAAAACATATATCATTCATTACATTAAAAGCAACGAATAGAGATACATATCATGTAGTTGTCAGTGTTTTTTCTAATATTTGCATTTTCTTTCTTATATATAAAAGGTTATTTAAATTTGAAAGGAAGTCGCTATGAATAGGAAAACATATCATGTAGTTGTCAGTGTTTATTTTCTAATATTTACATTTCTGTCTTAAATTTAAAAGAATATATTTAAATTTAAAAGGAAGTCGCTATGAATAGATACACATATCATGAAGGCCTAGTTGTCAGTGTTTATTTCATAATATTTACATTTTCTGTCTTAAATTTAAAAGGATGTTTAAATTTAAAAGGAAGTCGCTATGAATAGAAAAACATATCATGTATGCCTAGTTGTCAGTGTTTATTTTACAATATTTACATTTTCTGTCTTAAATTTAAAAGGATGTTTTATTCGCTATGAATAGAAAACATAGGTCTAGTATTTATTTATAATATTTACATTTTCTGCCACAAATTTAAAAGGATGTTTAAAATTAAAAGGAAGTCGCTAGGAATAGAAAAACATCATGTATAGGCCTTGTTGTCAGTGTTTATTTTATAATGTTTACATTTTCTGTCTTAAATTTAAAAGGATGTTTTATTCGCTATGAATAGAAAACATAGGTCTAGTATTTATTTATAATATTTAAATTTTCTGTCTAAAATTTAAAAGGATATTTAAATTTAAAAGGAAGTCGCTATGAACATGATGAATAGAAAAACATATCATGTAGTTGTCATTGTTCATTTTCTAATATTTACATTTACTGTCTTAAATTTAAAAGGATATCTACACTAGTTTTGAATACTTCAATGATGAAAGAAAACAGTTTATTTAGCACTGCAAGGCTAGCCAGCATTTTCATCCGGGGGGGGGCAAGCATCAATATCGTCCCTATTTTTTTTTTATGTCCCTAAATTTGTTTTCGTAAAAGGTTGCCCCAAATTTCTTTTTAGTCACTTACCTCGTGAATTTCACGTAAGTGGGGGGGGGAGGGGGGGGGGGGGGGGGGGGGGGGGGGGGGGGGGGGGGGGGGGGGGGGGGGGGGGGGGGGGGTGAGGTGTCAAAAAATTTCGCACAGTCCAAACAAAATCGCACAGTCAAACAAAATCGCACAGTACCAATTTCTCGTCCCCATTTTTTAGCTTCACCGTCCCCATTTTAGCAAAACATTTCGCACAGTCCAAAAAAAATCGCACAGTAAATGTACTACATGAACAAATGTTCGTCCCCATTTCTCTTCTCTTTCCCCTCTCCTTCACCTTTCCCTTTTCTTTCTCCCTCTCCTTCTCCTTTCCCTTCTCTTTCTCCCTCTCTTCCCCCTTTCTTTTCTCTTTCTTCCTCTCCTTCCCCCTTCTTTCTCTCTTTCTCCCCTTCTTCTCGTCCCCATTTTCCCGCTTCGCCGTCCCCATTTTAGGTGTCCGGGGGGGGGCGACTCGCCCCCCCGGCCCCCCCACTGGCTACGCTACTGAAGCCTTGCATAACGCATAGACCAATAATGCAAATTGCTTTCGTAGACAAATATCCTAGGATTAATGTTGTCAATTTTACCTGACCTATGCTATGGAATTGCTAATGATTTTCTAAATTTGAATAAAAATATGCCTCTAAAGGTTTGCTGGAGGGATATTCAAATGTGAAAATCAATGTGTCAATTGAAAATCACTGTGTTTCGTGTACAAACACGTAAATTGAGTTGTGCGGTAAAAAGGTTCACCAAAGACAAACGATATTTGAGATTGAGTTCATTTTTTCACACAAAGCTGGCAACGTTTAAAAAAAATTCAGACTTTAACTTGGTTTTCAAAACAAGATGGATTCTATATCCACTATAGCGGGGTGTTTTTTACTCACCCTGTATGTTTTCTAAAAGGACTAGTCTCAAAGCATAAACATCTCATAAATTGTTGTGAATAGGAAAACATATCACTCTTGTTTTCAGAAGACAATGTCCTGACAATGTTAACCTTACATACCCACACTCTTTTCATTCATCTTTTATCATGTTTTACTATCAAAAACAAAATTACCGGCGTCGCTGAATAAGGTCTAGACCGTAACCACTGAGTATAGGACCTGGTCTAGCAAAAATATCCCACAGGCAACACTTTAGGACCCTAGCTCGATAGGGAGACGGGCTTACCAGAGGCTTTAAAACTTGAATTGTCAATATAGATAACACTTTCCATGCGGCAAGCGTCTGCAGATGACATTCCAAAATGTTACAAAATGTTTCAAATAAAATGTCAAAATTATTGAATTTCGTTATCATATTTGGAATCACCATGAAAATGCATTGAAATAAGTACAAACATGCCAATTATTGGTTCTGTAATCCTTGAGATAGTTCTTGAAAGTTGGGAAATGTTTCTGAACAATCTGTTTTGGATATGGTAAAACCAATTACCGCGTGGAAAGTGTTAACAACACTAGGACGGCGTTTGCGCTCATAATCCTCTATACACGTTACAACAGTTCAGTCTATGAAGAAGCTCTAGGCATATATCTTAGAAAAGAAAAGTAAGAAAATAGGAAATCAAAAGTGTGGAAAAAACACACCAAAAAGTCACAAAATCATCTGCAGTGCCTTTTCATCAGTGACGTGTTGGTGGCATTACATAGTGACGTATATACATCACAAAATCGATCCAAAGTTTACCATACGTCACTTATATGTACACTGCAAAAAAGTTGCTTAAAATACGTTGCTAAAAGTACTTTTATCATCCGTTGGTTGACGTGTTGATTAAAATTCATTCAATATATGTAGAAAGTTAGGCGTTGTATAAAAGTAAAAAATCCCCAGCGTTGAGCAATTCGTCGAAAACAATGTCCTTAAAATGTTGGTGGAAACTGTTTCTGTTGCTAAAATATGTGCGTAAAAATATTCCACTTTGGCAACTGTTGCATGAGCATTGAGGACAATCACGCAACAGTTGATGCAAGTTACGCACATGTGAATTTTAGGCAAGTGTTGTCCAAAAAAGCCAATTTCGTAAGCTGTTGCATACTTGAACAACTGTTGAGTGAATATAATTGCCTAACTTTTGAGTAACTAGAATTGTCCAACTATTGGTGAAAACATGTTATCCAAGGTGTTGGGCAAATTTTACTTAACAGTTGAGCGGTTGCATACTTGAACAACGTTGTGTAAAATGTTGAGTAAATATTTAAGCAACCTTTTTGCAGCGCAGGACCACAATACGATTTATTCTGTCTTGGCATCCAAAACGGAATACACTGACAAATAGTTTAAAATTGCCATCCTTGTTTGACATAATTTGTTTATGAATATCATTTCAACGGTGTTATAGCGACGTCGCTAGCGATGAATATTGAATAGTCGATTTTGATAGCCGAAAAATACACTACATGGACATATACTGAATAGTTCATGTCATGTGATCTATTTTGCACCAAAAGAATCACATAAATATGTTGTTTATGTATTATATAATATGGACTATTTATACCTTCATACCCAGATAGCAAGACTACGTTTGGCAAACGTTCACAGTAATATACTAATAACACCATTGATAAGAGATGTCAGATATCATGTATAAGCCTATAGTTTAATAACATGTTAAAATAAATGACAGATTTACTACCGAACGGGAATAGTGTATATACATGTAGCTCTTCTGCATCGCCTAGAATTCCCATTACAAGTTACCGGTTCACTACCGTGAGGAAGTGATGTATGTAGCTCTGCTGCATCGCCTAGAATTCACATTTTTTATTATACAAAAATGCTCAATATATAATAAAAACTTGACACAAATAAAATACCCAACATATGGCTATATTTGATCAATTAAGCAACAGTTGCTATACAAAAATGCTCAATATATAATGAAAACAATTCACAAATTAAACAACAGTCACAAAATGCCCAACAAATGATTAATTAATAATAACCAACTGTTGTGTAATTAAAATTGTGTAACTGTTGAGTAACTGGAATTGTTCAACTGTTGGTGAAAACATGTTATCCAACGGTGTTGGGTAAATTTTACGCAACTGTTAAGCGGTTGCATACTTCAACAACGTTGTGTAAAATGTTGAGTAAATATTTAAGCAACCTTTTTGCAGTGTAATACCACCAACAATACGTCACTATGTAACGCCACCAATACGTCATTATAGCAAATTTAAAATGGAGATTTTGGGAAGTGTGGGGAATTGATGGAAAAACCACAACCTTAAAAAATGGGGCAATAGCTAATAAATACAAATTATTTGTAAGATCTCACAGTTCTCTTGTCACCACTGAGTTCATTATGTCACTATTACTCCATGCATATTGGGCTATTCCAGTCAACCAATCGGCTACACCACGTCTATGGAATGCATGACATAGTCTTCCCCACGGGAGTGTGAATTACAAATGGGATAACCTGCCAAAAGCCCATAATTGTATACAAATCTGATCATTGTTTTCACTCTATCGACCCATGTTGCATTAGAGTACAAATCAGTACAAAAGAAAAAAATCAAAATAGCAGACGAAATGCATTGTGGAAGAGCAAAATTTGGGGTCAACGGCTCTGCGACAAAAGTACTTTCACTTGCTGCTGCCTGATCTGTATAGTAGCCACAAGCAGCGGAAGGAGAGTCGCAAAGAGGCATCACTGACAAAGATCTTTCCTCACAATTCTTGAGCCACGTATCCACTTCCTCTTTTGGTTCTGTCATGTTTCATTTGGTTACCGAACAATGAAGACCTGAGCGCAAGGAAGGTAGGGTTTCGAGAGAAAAATGCATTATGCTTCTCTTTCTTCAAAATCGCCATGTGTTTTCTGTCTGCAGTGTCTGCTGATTCCCAATGATGTAACGTGGCTCTGAGATTAATTTAACATATTTAGGCAGCAACTGGTCTCCATTTCATCAAATGACCATCCTTCGGGTGTTTACTGGTACCCACTTAATGTATCACTGCAAACACTATTACGTTTGGCGCAACGTACTTTAGTGACTTGAACGTACGATAGACGCCAAATGAAAAGTTTGCATTACCATACAAAAACATCAATGAAATTAAGAGGAATTAGGATTTCCAAACTTTTTTTCGATAGTCGGGGCCTTGGAATTCCAGACTTTTTTCAATGGATGGTCTGGCATTTCCTCTCGAAATTAGTAAGCCCATGGTCAGCACCCTATAGAGGAACTCGGAATTCCAACTTTTTTCACCGAGATCACTTGACTCCGAGAGATCTTTTCAGCAAAACTAGCATGTCTGAGTTTCATGTTTTCTGTCCTCAGGCCTGTTGGTTCCTATTAAGATTACGTGGCTCCGAAAATATTGAACTACAGCAGTATCAAATGACCACGTGTTTACTTTCCTCACTACAGGTTCACGTTTAGGGACGCACCATTTGATTTTCAGGGGGGGGGGGAGGTAGGAAGTTGTGTTGGGGGAGAATTCTTTTTTTGGCCGCCTAAGGGGCGATTTTTTTTTTTAATGTATCCATTCATATTGAGTTGGGTGGGGGTAGATTTTTTTTTTTTTTACTCATCAGGGGGGGGGTTTGTTGTTGTTGTCTGCATAGAGGGGGATTTTTTTCTTCCCGAAAACATCCTACCCCCCCCCCCCCTTAAAAAAATCTAATGGTGCGTCCCTTAAAGTACGGTATGCGACTCTGAAATGTGTTGAGTAAAATCATCATGTTTCCATCAAATAATGACCCTATTCTGTTCTGCCCTCGGCCTCGGTTTGCTGGTTCCCATTGATATTACGTAACTCTGAAATATATTGACCAATAGGAGCATGTTTTTGTTTCATCAAAGGAGGGACCATGTTTTTTTGTTCTCAGTGTTTGCTGGTTCCCATTTGCATTGACATTACATAGTATTACTCTCTTCACACAGGATTCCGTTTTTATGATTGCACAGACCTTCACTCAAATACTCTCGCCAAACGGGTAGCATTCATGCGCGTACCCAATTATAATGTTGCCCTCATCCAAATGCCGCAAGTATAGGCTTACATAATACATCGATCAAGCAAATGGCGTGCCCAATATTTGGAAATTAGGGAGAAGGGGCGAAAATTGCCAATTTGCCGTTAAAAGCATCATACATTTTCCGAATGAACAAATGCACGCATATAGCGTGCGACAAATTACTAATTTTCACTGATTTATTTGGGTGCGTAGCGCGAAAGATTTTAACAATTTGTGTATACTAATTTGACCGTCATGATACCATAAGGCGTGGGAAAAGAAAGAAGCCAAACTCGTGTATTTGCCGATAGCTGGGGGCGGGAGCGGGGTTGCCTCCCCTTACCCCACCCCTTTGGTTACACCACTGCTTCAGAGTAGCCCATCATGTACCATGTTGTATTTTATTTGACATTTCTAGACAATTAATCTGCGTACCACCAACACACTCTGTTGGTAAATCATTTCAAAACATTTTTTACATTTTGTGTCACTTTAGCCGACTCATTGCACATGTTGCATAGCGTTCGAAAATTTACACTAATTTGACCATATTTGAGATATATACATTAAGGCTAAAAACGTAAACAAGTTTCTATTTTCTACAAAAATGCGTGCGTAGCGCGAGAGAATTTGCTATTTGTTGTACTAATTTGACCTTCATAATTCCATAAGGCATGTAAGGCGTTGGAGAAGCAAGTAGCCAGACTCATTTATCTGCCGACATGCTGTAATATACCGACAGAGTGCCGACGTCGGGGTGGCCTCCCCTTGCCCCCTCCCCCTATAGTTACGCCACTGCTACATTCTCAGCCGATCACTGCAAAATGTGTTATTTCATTTGGCATATCTAGACACTTAACCTACGTATCATAACACACTCTGTTGGCAAATCATTTCAAAACATCTTTTATAATTTGTGTCACATTAGCCGACTCATGTCTCCCCTTCGGGTGTACAGGCTGTCCCAAAATGATTAGTACCATCAACGCCCAAAGTTCCTTATTTTTATCCTGAAAATCAATGGGATTAGGTCCATTGCTTTTTCATTATCTTAGACCTACTGTACCGGTACCCTTTCATTCGAATTTTAGATCATGAATATCGGATTTATCAAACTCAAGATACACTCTATTGTGTAAGACATGGTGATTTCACCTTTTCGACAAAGTGCAAAACAATGTGTGTATGTTAAACAGCTTGTTTGAATGAAATGAATAAATATATTCACTTAATCTCTTGTCTACCAATACAATATTTTTTTCCTTTCTATTATAACTGTTATTAGTTGTAATTCTTCATTTTAATTCAATTTCAAGGTTAAAAGAAGTTCTTCACAATTGAGTGACCCTATGCTTTGTTTTATTTGACAAAGTGATTTTATTTGACAAGTGATTTTATTTGATTGTTCATGTAAAGCGCTTTGTGTTATTTGTAAGGCGCTATATAAACACGGTATTATTATTATTATTATTATTAAGTGTCTAGGGACTTTTAAATTAGCTTATAAAGTGGTATTGGGTGAATTAGAGGATGGAGTTGGTGAGGCTAAAATGTACGGCACTATTTCACTTTGATCAATTTTGTAAGAATCTCCACCCAAAAAAATGTTAAGCCATTTCTAATTACCCATTACCACTTCTTTACCTATTTAAATGGCCCTCAAGTTTAGTCTCAAAACTAGCTCATATTAGACACGAAGCTTGGGATCACTCATGACTGTGTGATGATCCACTTTTACTCTTCTTCAAATTAAATCAAAAAGAAGAATTATTAATAATATGAACAACCATAACAAGCAACAGTATAAAATAAAAAGGAACAATATCAGGTAAGAGATTGAGAGAATAATTTTGTTTCTTTCAAACAAGTTTAACAAACACACATTTTGCACTTTGCCAAAAAAGGTGTAATCACCATGTCTTACACAATGGAGTGTAACCTCAGTTATAGATATGTCCGATATTCATGATCTAAAATTCTAACGAAAGGGTACAGTATGTCAAAGATGATAAACATCTCATTGATTTTGATGATGAACAAAATTAAATTAACTTTGGGCATCGATGGGTACTATAATAATAATAATAATAATAATAATAATAATCTGAGATCCAAGATTGATCAATGCGCTGTAATTTCGCTCCCACTGGTGAATCATCAGAATCAGATCGCATCAACTAGGGTGCTGCCTAATTTCAAGCGCAAATATATCCGCACTTAGGTTGTAACATCCACCATTTTTCAGTGCAGCTCCCCAAATTTCATAACTCTAGATAGATTGTTTGAATGAATCGAAGTATTTGGCTCAAAATACCTATTTCTTAGGCCAAATACTTTATTTTTGGGAACGTTTTTAAAAGGGTGGATATTCTATCTTGTGTATACTACATGTAACACCCTGTATTACTACACCCTGTAGTACTAGAATGATTATTCATGAGCCCACCAGGGATTTGTAGCATGGATGAACACAAGGAGTTGGGATAAACCCCATCCCAATCTCCTCTCTTCAGTGTGCCCACCGATTGTCATCAATACACACCGACAACATCATGGCTGCATAGGTTTTACCTTTGTTCTTATACATTTGCAATGTGGATCCAATGGATATTATGAATTGTTATAAAGACATTTGCTACATGTAGAGGAAAATTATGGATGCTATCAAAACTCATCATTAAGGAATAAGGACACTTTGCTGGCTCTCTTCAGAGCACGATTTCTCTTCAGAGCACGATCTCTCTCTAGAGCACTCTTCAGAGCTCATTCATCATAGTACATCTCTTCTGAATTCAGATAAAGAAACAGAACTGAACAAATTGGAGGATTTACCTATGTTACTGATACAATACAAGGAACTTTTGGAGTAAATAAACAATAGGGGATCCCCATACAATTTAAACAGATATGTGCGCGCGCATATGTGTTTGCAACATTGTGTAATACTGTGTATTTATAATGTATGTCCAACTCTATTGATTTTATTACAATGATCTTCTTTATTACTTAAATAAATACCTGTTGGTATACTTTTATAAGAAATTATTGTGTTGTCATCAGTGTAATACATTTTAATTACACTACAGTGCAACAGAGCATAAAGTTCCAAAAGTGCATGTTATTGAAATTACGCTCTCATTCAAAAAGTAACATATGTAAGACAAAGAGACTATATCATATTATAGAATACAGCTTGGTGATTTAATGTCATAGAAGAAGAAAAAATGGTTTGACCTTATTTGCATATAATTAGCATATTATAAAGAAATACATTACAAATTTGCTTTTTGGAATTTCCAGCAAAAACTATAAATGCTATTAACACCAAAGTTACAGGAAATGAAGTTCCCATCATTGCCAACAATACTGTCTGAGAAAAAGTTCACATTTATCTTTACTTTTAACAAAAACCCCAAATCTGTCTTAATTAAGCTTAATTAATGACCAAACTCAATGAAATTATTAGGTAATACTGTGTATCCAAACCAGACTTGCATGGTATCAAATTAAAGGTAAAGATGTGCTTAAAAGAATGGTCTGAGCAGATAATTCAATATCCCTTTAGTATTTAAAATATCGTCCTCCAAACATTTAGTATGTTTAAAAAGAGAAAAAACCACATGTAACCACTATTTCATACAACTGTACACAGACTTGGCAACAGTCTATTAATACTTGTGCAGCCATGCACGCAACCAATGGAAAGAATATTCAAGGACATGACAACGCTAAGGGATCAATGGTTTAAAATTCGCGCTGAAAGAAATTTGCCAGTGTGCAGTCAAGAGTTTAAGCAATGCATGTATGTTACTTTAGGTGACCGTGTGCTGACATGCATGGGTGTACAAACAGGTATCGTGTTAAAGGCCTGCAATAAGTCTAAATAATAATAAAAAGTTTAAATAGTCAAGGCCATGAAAGGAAGTAGACAGTAGCTGGTTGGATTAGCGTGTATGGATAATCAAGTATTGGCCAATCCGAAATCAGGTTTAATAAGAAATGTAACAAATGCTGATAATCATACAAGGACACGAAATAGCACTTTAAAACAAAGCTGTTTTAATGATATATGATACACATACTTAGGATTGAAATGTTCATTTGTTGTACAACAATCAGGAGGCACTATATTTATAATTCAATATTTGGAACTTTATGCTCTGTTGCACTGTAGGGCATATGAACCTGGGTTACATACACATTCCAAAGAATCTATTGGTATGATTGGATTTAAAGCCAATGAGGGCATCACACAAGCATTTAGATATATACACATGGAAAAAAAGTATCGCATCACTTGTTGAAAAGTGCAAATGTGGCCTCGAGTTTTGCCACCATGGTATGATATTAAGGATCATTTGTTTGCGTAAGCTGTCCAACAAAATGTTATGCAATAAAAGGGCCACATTTTAGTTTGTGATGTAATCGATGTGATGTTTTTCAAGGCCAAAGGGAAAATGCATAAAACAAGTTTGGGTAAAACGCGATATTGAGAGGCCCAATGATTAATTTCTATAGTTGTAATCCTTGGTAACACATTCAAGTCATCCAAGGTCAAAGGTCATCTGGGGTCAAATTTCAAAAGTTGCCCGATTGTCCTCAAACATGAAAAAACTCCCTTTTTCGTACGCCCAACGGTTATGGGGTCAAAGGTCAAAATAGGTCAAATTTTAAATAAGTTCAAATGACAAAAGCAATATTGCGGAAGTGTTGACCTAGGTCAAATACATTTTAAAAAATCAACGGTGACCTCATCGTATATGCTGAATTTATGAGCAACAAAAAAATGGCATGTTTGGACTAATTCACTGCATTGTAGCCTATAACGTCTAAATGAAACATTTCTTGCGCCAAATACAGAACTAATATAATGACTATTTTAAGTTTTTAAAGTCTATTCAATATCTAGTTATACCCAAACTTGTTTCATGCATGTTTTTGGACAAAAGCATGCATTTTCCCCTTGGTCTTGAAAAACATCACATCGATTACGTCACAAACTAAAATGTGGCCCTTTTATTGCATAGCATTTAGTTGGACAGCTTACGCAAACAAATGATCCTTAATATCACACCATGGTGGCAAAATTCGAGGCCACATTTGCACTTTTCAACAACAAAAAAGTGGTGCGATACTTTTTTCCATGTGTATATATTTATGAATAATTTGATGCCCATCAATAGTTACCATGGTTACAATTCAGAATGTATTAGCATATTTCCATATTTGATTTGATATCGAACTGATTGTAATAGTTAAGAAGATACATCTTAGTACAGGTAACCATCATACCAAATATCATTAGTTTACTACCTACAAAACTTGAGATATTTAGTTATACATATTTAATTAGCTGACTTCGTAATTATTTGAGGATTTGCACATTGCGGATTAAATTTTTGCGAACAAAGCGCATTTTCAGGAATCTGATGTGCAAATGTGGAATACAAACACTTCTGATTTTCCATCAGCTGATAAACATGTGGGGAGGGTGATGATTAATGTGTGTTATTGGTTATTAAAATAAAGAGGTTCAACATCAAAAATCAATGTTTAGCTCGAAATAGTAATTCGTGACAGCTTTTTGACTGCTTTTGTAAAATTTCAAATGACGATAGCACCAGAACGCATTGCTCGATTAACATGATTCTTTTTTTTCTCTTTCACAGAACCATTATGTTCTGTCGTTTATTAAATCATATTCATATACTTCAATTCAGAATCTTTCAAAATTATAACCACATTATATAAGTCATATATATTAATAAACACAAATATGTACCACATAGAATACACTGTTCTTATTCTTATTTCGCCACGTTCCCTAATGCATTGAAAACAGAAGAATAAATACATGAACATTACAAATAAACACCATTCCACCTATCTCTCCATTTATCTACAGTATTATTTTTAACCGCAATAAAGTTCTCGGTATCTTTATAAGTCTTCATTATTCTAACAAAAACCATATAATTAGGTTTGCTATTGTCCCATTTGCAATTGTATATGTAATATTTCGCAAACAGTAAGATGAAATTATATTTTATTTTATCAATGTCCACAAAACCCAAAATTATATCTCTCGCATTAAGGTCAAAGGAATTTCGTAAGATACAATTTTGAAACTCGTTCCAAAAGGTTGTTAATCTAGAGCAATTCCAAAAGAAATGTTGAATGTCTTCTATTTCTAGATTACAGAAGGTGCATAGCTCAGAATTAACAATACCCATTTTTTTCAGTAGTTTATTTACCGCCAAATATCTGTGAAGAATCTTGTACTGAAAATAACGAATCCTGGTAGACAATGTAGCGATCAGCGGAATTAAATACACATCTCGCCAATTCAAATCCCATTCATTGAAATGATCAGCCCATTTTAATTCACTGACAGGTGTTTTTATAATCCTCTGGGTACATTCCTTATGCACTAATTTACAGACTTGTTTAACATTCGTAATCTTTAGGACAAATTTCTCTTGAGAATTGGTATTATCTTCCAATTTAACAGTCTTGACAGCCCTTTTCCATTTTTGGGGAATAGCATCCACAAGAGAGAAATAGTCAAGAAAATTTATGTTCATATTGAATTTATGCTTAAATTGGGTCAAATTCAAAATGTCACCATTGAACGACAGCATATCTTTATTAACATGATTCTTACACCAAATTAAATCTTGTGGCCAAGATCTTTAAAATGATGTCTTGACATTTAATATGTGTTGTTGAATTCATATATGATTGAAATTTTAGCGAGCTAGCTATCGCTACCTATCATTAGAGAAGGCTTCAACGTAAGATCAATGGAGGTCGATATTACACAGATACAATATCATTGTATCTCCCTTATGAATTTCTTCACCAAAAACATTATCAACCCCTTTTGCTGAACACGGGGGCTTAACTTTGTTTCAAAGAAGGGATTTTAAAAATAGCAAGACACGTACACATGTAAATGCGTAAAATTAGAAAACGACTTTAAAAACCGCGTAAATGTTTACAGATCCAGGATATGCCTGCTAAGAACTGGCATATGTGAATTGATCTCGAAATGTCTTTATTAAAATACATAACGTGTCATATTCCTGAATAATAATCCGTTTAGTCAACCCTCTTAGTAAACGGTTTCCAACCACGTAGCACATAGCACCTCGACCAAGGAAGCTTAAATCATATATAATTATTGGTAATTGACTGTTGAAATTTCACGCTAATAAACGGTAGCCAGATCATACTTAATCGTTCATAATTGGTTGCTGAAACCTTAAAATCTTCCGTGTGATATACTTGACAGTCATTAATTATCAGTACCTTAATAACAGACAGTTGGCTGGACAGAAAACCGCCTTCGCGCCTTTTCTAACAACTACATCCCATCCAATGGCAAATTATAGAGCTGTATTGAAATGTATACCAATTTGCACCATTTTCCATAAACAAAATAAAGAAATACAAAAATGGGGGTTTTTTTCGGGCTATTTGCGCATTTCCACCCGTCTAAATAATGTAGAGTTAAACAAGCTGAAACTCTCACTCAAATGATTAATTTATATCCTCAGTCTACTTTTGGCACGTCATCATTCTCATTAAGCGAGGTACTACCTAGTAGTCCCAGGGCTCGGAACTGCACCCGTTTCGATTACATTTTTCACTCCCCCTTCCCCCGGGCGCGCGCCAACGTTGATCGCCAAAGTGTTGGATATAGTGTCGTCTGCATAAGATGATCTGCGGTTATAACTAAAGGACTGCTTTACGTTCGCTATCTTGGCAGATAACGTGAGTACATCGTAGCGACCGTACGGGTTATAAAAAGTGAGGGATGTAGTTGTTAGAAAAGGCGCGAAGGCGGTTTTCTGTCCAGTCAACTGTCTGTTATATATTAAGGTACTGATATTTAAAGCCCTTAGCTAGCGTACGTAATACTGACGTGATTAGCGATCGAAGAGCACCCACAAGAAGCTTATGTTCTTATAAACAATTCCCATTGTTAAAATGCTAATCGCTTCATTATTTTAATTTTGAAAGAAGTATGGAGATCAGCAAGGCGTAAGAAATGTGATGCTTGAATAACTCCATACTAAAAATAACTTTATCAACGACTTTGCCAAAGTTAATCCAGTGTAGCATAGTTGCCAAGCTCTAGGGCTCCATGTATAATATCATTATATTGCAGTTTGTTTTTGTAACATGCTCATTCTGGCAGCGTTCATTTATATATAGTTCACCTCGCCGGATGTGAACCCGGTCACTGAAAATAAATTGGACACCTTTTAAGGATCTGATCATCACTGACGCTCCGTGTAAATTGACACCAGAATGAGCGTCACTTTCAACACAGTGATATGCTTATTGAGAATGCAATGGCTCATACCGACACCTTTGAGGTTATTTATTTAGTTTGATTGTTTGGGGACACCAATTCCCCAGGAGTGTCCATTATAGTTTTAAATATTTAACGCTGCCACCTATGTGAGCACTCCATAGGTGTTAACTGACACCTTAAAGGTGTCATTTAACACCTCTGGGTATTAACTGACGCCATTGCGGTGTCTTAATCAACGTCGGTGGACACCGCCCTGATGTCGATTCATTTTTGTTGTGCCGATTGACACCTTTACGGTGTATAATCTCGAAATTCACACTGCGCATGCACATTCGTCATGACGGTGGATTGAGTTCATGAGTTGATCGAGAAAGCTGCTCATGATTTTTTTCCCCAGATATACGGCGATTTGGAGATTTAATTGTAAGTTTTCATATAATGACTTGCACTTCAGAACTATTTGACACACGGGTGTGCATCGGCTTTTTTTAAAAATTAACACCACGGAAAGTAGATTTACTAAGGTTTTATATTATCCATTTTTCTAACAATATAAATGCAAGACGTCACTCACTTAGTAATTGTTCACAAACCAGATACACATGCGTTGTATTAATGAAGTATAGAGAAGTATGCTGCTGACAATGCATCCTTCTCAACAGACTATTTAGAATTGGCTTGGTTTCTTTGGATCTCCAGTTTTGGGTTCCAAGGTGCTCCCAAAATGGTGTCTGAGTGACACCTTTATAGTGTCTTGTGGACTCCTTTATGGTTGAGAGACCTTGAAAGGTGTCGGGAAACCCACTAAAGGTGTCAGAGGACACATTTAAGATCCATTAAAGATACCTTTAAAGTGTCCCCTGACACCTTTTACGGGTATCCTGGTACCTTTAAGGTGTCCCTTGACCCTTTCAAGTGTCTCCCAACACCACTTTCAAATTACACCAACAAAATGGGTCCTGAGGCGCTACCAAAAAGGTGTCGAAATCGGTTTGACACCCTAAAGGTGCCATCTTTGAAAAAAGTGTCACTTTGACTCTTTTTGGTTGCGCCTCAGGACCCAAAGCTGGACACCCAAAAAGGTGTCTATTGACATCTTTTATTTTTTCAGTGTATGTGTACAAAAGGGCCCCTGGCCCTATCAATTATATTTTTTGTAGTATTATGGGATGAACGCTTAGGCTGCTGTGGTTTTGACCAAACATATTTGGATGGATCTTTTAGTCATAATTCAATACCAAACTTGCCACAAACCAACAATGATAAGCCATAATAAGCCCCATTAGAAGATAATCCGTGACGTTTCCAAATTCTCACTTTCAACACATCACTACGCGAAGAGAAAATGCTGTGTATGAATTGCATGGCCTGCTGGGGATATCGATCACAATCTTACCCATACATGACAGTTTGAATTTGAATTAGCCCGCGCATGGAAAATGTGCAGAATGGGACAAATACGGGATAAGTGCTTACTGCTTGGTAAAATGGTAACCTTTGGTCTTTTCTCCCGCGTAATGTATCATGTGTATTGAATATGTGAATTTGGATTTTTAATTAACTGGTGCTAACCATGGCTAATCTTTGTTGTTGTTTTGTGGCAAATTTGGTACCAAATTGTGTGCCAAAAAGACTCATCCAAATGTCTATCTAGCCCATTTGGTCAAAGAATAATTGGAAGTCACTCTATAGGACCTACGCAAAGTGTATGACTATCTTTTTGCAGAGCACTTTAGGACTATGTCTACACCCTAAATATAGGAGTGCCATCCCCGTCCCCCGGTCATAGTTTTGGCTAATACACCCTGGACAATGGCACCTTAGGATTAACAATGACCATCAAAAGACCGGATCACTATCATCATTTAGTCAGACTGGACGACTTAAAGATAATCCTGGCTGGGCATTATAATTTTGAGGATATTGATATTGACTTTCTAGGATTGAAATAGTTGCAATGATTCACCTGTGGTGGCGATTTACAGAGCCTTAATCTTACCATTAAATGGTTTACAATATTTTTGGAACAAAATTAATGATATTTTAGTTGGATTGATGTTTAATTTATATATATATTAAATGTTGGGGCGGAGGGGGCCGGGTGGGCGGTGGTGAGTACGGAAACGAATACGCGCCATTTTCGTTTTTTCAAAATCGATTTATTTATTTTTATTTTTATTTCATTTGTGGGTCCCTCGTTGACCCCTACGCATGTACAGTTAAGCCCACAATTATTCATTCCCCTTGACAAATATGTGTTTTTTGCGTTTTTCTCATATCTATACCAGCTGGAGTGGTAGAACTTTTGCTTTACACTAAAGACAATTAGTTTGCAAGTACAAATCAATATATTTGAGCTCAACATTTTTTGCATAACAATAGAATTGAACAAGAATTGTGTTTTTATGCCTGTCCAAAATTATTCATACCCCATACCAAGTCTCAGGATTGAGGCCACATTTTGTGATAATACACATGTTTTTGACATTCCAAACATTCTTTATATTGTGTGATAGGCTTTTATATTGTTATGCAATTATTCTATACAATGTGGATGCATTACCAATGTGTCCTATTGAATGTACGGTGAGGGATAATATAGGACAACACTCTAGCTCTTTGACAGCATGGCGAAGGGGATCAAATAACTCAGTGAGGACCTTTTTTGTGCATTGTGAATGCTCACAAAGAGGGGAAAGGCTACAAAGCTATTTCGAAACAATTTCAAGTGCCAACTTCCACCATAAAAAGCATAATTAGGAATAGCAAGACAGTTCAAATCAGTTCAAATCAGTTAAAAACCGTGAAGAACACGGTCGGAAGCCAACAGTGTCCCCTTGTTTGACAAGAAAAGTATGGTGAAAGGCCAACAACAATCCACATATCACCGTCAATGCTCTCCTGAACAACCTCGGTGAGTCTTGGACCAAGATATTAAGGCAGACACTCCAGCAGACATAGTACACAAGAGTTCTCCACGGACTCCGACCAAGAAAGACTCTACTCCTGAAAAGAGACAATGAGAAACTCATATAGCATTTGCAAGAGCACTTCTGGACAAAGATCCAAGTGTTTGGTCTTCAGTGTTGGGGTTGCTTAAGATGCAAGACAAGTTTCTCTGTGTCTCTTTTAAGGAGTAGAGTCTTTCTTGGTCGGTCTCCATGGAGACCTCTCATGTGCCATATATGCTGGAGTGTCTGCCATGATATCTTGGTCCAATAATTGCCAGGGTTGTTCAGGAGAGCATTGATGGTGATCTGTGGATTGTTGTTGGCCTTTCGCAATACTTTTCTTGCCAAACAAGGGGACACCGCTGGCTTCCGACTGCATCCTTTAATGTTTTTTAGTGAGTTGAACATCTTGTTCTTCCTAATTATGTTTTGTGTGGTGGATTCTTGCACTTGGAATTGTTTCGAAATAGCTCTGTAGCCTTTCCTCTCTTTGTGAGCATTCACAATATGCACAAAAAAGTGATTTGATTTTCTTCACCATGCTGTCAAAGAGCTAGAGTGTTGTTCTATAATATCCCTCACTGTACATTCAATAGGACACATTTGTAATGCATCCACACTGTATGCACACATCATGGGATAATTACATAACAATATAAAAGCCTATCACACAGTATAAAGAATGTTTGGAATGTCAAAAACATGTGTATTATCACAAAAAGTGGCCTCAATCCTTAGACTTGGTATGGGGTATGAACTAAATTTGGACAGGCATAAAAACATAATTCTTGTTCAATTCTATTGTTATGCAAAAAATGTTGAGCCCAAAGATATTGATTTGTACTTGCAAACTAATTGTCTTTAGTGTAAAGCGAAAGTTCCACCACTCAGCTACTTAGATACGAGAAAAATGCAAAAAACTCATATTTTCCAAGGGTATGAATAATTGTGGGCTTTAAACTGTATGTGCTAAATTTCATCGGATAAACAGTAACCCAAAGTATTATCTGTACAATCTGAAAAAAAAATAACAAACTCAAATACTGATAATATGAATCTTGATAACCATTGATACTAGGTGATAGTATTATTTAATGCACTCCACATTCACACAGTGATGTTTGTCCTTGAACTTTAGGGCGTGGTATGTCATTTTCTCTGCTCAACATTATTTGTACACTTATTGTTGTTACCCTGATTCCGTGCAGAAGAGTAACAAATATTTAGTATTTTGTTGGACCAACTTTGGCTTGAATGTCAGTCTGCATTCTCCTTGGCATACTATCTACCAGCTTAGCACAAATATCTTGCCCAATACCATTCCAGGTGTGCGGAAGGATGACCTTTTTCCAACGGTTGCATGTGTAAGATCAACTTTGAGAACATAATTTACACCTGTACATCTATTCAGTCTATTTATGTAGTTATACATGATTTCCTTGGAGAACTTTGGGTTATTCCAGTTGAAATCCCTACACCCCCTATGGAAGACATGACATTTAGCTTTATGTTCCTCACACGGATTGCAGTCACCCCACTAAGGCCAAACAATGAAGAAAGTTTTTCTCAAAAACATTGTGCAAAAAAGCTAAGTGCTGTGCGATTTTTTTAATTTTTTTATTATTTTTAGAAAATAGGCTTTAAGGTATACGATTTTATTTTTTTTAGATTTAATTGGGTTTTTTTGCAAATCCAAGCTTACAGAGAACTTTGTTTAACTTCTTTTTTTTTATATCAAAAAAATAAAATTTTAAAATTAAAAAAAAAAAAAACAAAAAAGAAAGATTTTTAGCCCTCAGCGTATTATAGCCCTACGCGCCGTAGCTCAGTCATTTCACATACTTATGCGGGCGGGCTTCTGAGACAAACCTTCTTTTTTGTTTGGCCTAACCCTATTTGAAATTCACACTCTCTGTGGGGAAGATTTAAGCAAGTCATGTCTTCCAAAGGGCAGTGAAGGGGGTGTATGGATTTAAACTGGAATAGCCAATGTTCTCCAAGGAATTCATGTATAACTAACTAAATAGATTCAAGAATATAGATTCTTACAGAATTATTAGTCCAGGGAAACTATTAATTATGGCGGTTTCTCCAACGACGTAGATCCTTTCTAACTTTTAAGGGTAGAATATGGTGCTTTTTTAATACAGGCAAGCATGGATGACTAATAGGGCCTACTAAAAGTAGGCCTGCCTGATTTTGTGAGGGTGAACTGAATGAGCCCTTGGAAATAGAAATGAATATCAAAAACATATTACAAAAGTCCCAAATGTAAGGACAGGACACCCATACGTATACGCGAGTTACCGCCCAATATTTCCAATGAACTGGACTCCCCATGTGCAAATCCATTTTATCCCTATCTCACGTCCTTCATGTCCTTACATGTGATAGCAGGATTGATTGGTGAAACGCAGCCGTATTTTCGATAGATAACCTATATTCTATAACGTGATTAGGATGACCGGATGTTTTGAAACAGATTCTCAAGACCTGATAAAAGATGACAAGGACTTAGTGGTCTACGCTTCCTAACATCAGGGAAGACAAAAGATGAGCAATATGGGAATGACCATATCTTTTCTACTTCCCCTGAAAATGAAGGTGAAACATGGATATTTCGGGACACACACGTGCCTATAAACTTGAAATTGCCGAGCTCGAATAATGGTTTGTTGATGACTTGGAACTGTCAGGATAGGTTACTTACTACTCTTCCCACTGGAGTTGGAACCAACTCCATCGGTTTTGGGACTATCTAATTTAGTTGTACTATGAATGTGATATTTAGACTTTTTCAATCGGTATTCGTGAGTACGTGTTAAACCAATACAATGCACATAAATAGAGCAAAACGTTTGTGCAAATCGTGTTTAGCGTCGCTGCGTCATCTGCGTAGCCAAACAAAATCTTAACGATTTACGGTCACTTTCTCTTCTTTAAGAATCCGACATTAGGCTACCTTAGGTTAATCCTTCTGTAAGAATGTAAGCTGCTATCTAAAAACAACCTATCTCGGAAATACTTAATTATTACTTCAGGTCATTATTGAGTATTGTTGGCAAAAGTCATCAATTTTATTATATTTTTCGCTCATACCTTGCCAGGTTGAATTAGGCCTACCTTGGTAGAATGTTAGAATAACGAGATTAGTTTGTGAATCTTTTACTCGTTAGCAATGGCAACAGCCCATTTTAGATTTTATGCATTTTGGGGTATATTTCAGGTAAAAATACTGTTGTGTTGCCAAACAATTGCGCGTATGTTACACCTAATGGCATGAATTTTGAATATTAAAGGAATTTTATTGAGATAAATTGGATCTAGTATATGCCAGAAGTTCCAGGGACTTCGCCTCTACCATTAATACCCGATAAAGATGTAGCAACGTATGGCCAACACGGCAAACAGTTTGCTGCCAAAATTACCACTTATCGGTATTTATGGAGAGGTGAAGTCCCTTGAACTTCTGGCATATAGGCCTACTAACTCAAATTTATCGTAACAAAACTGATTCAATATTCAAAAGTCCGATTGAATTATTGGTAACAAACGCAATATTTGACTTTCCCCAAAATGCGTCATTATCTAGCAATACTACATGTAGGCCTACTGCCTTTAACGTAAATATACCCAAGTTGTTTTCATCAGATATGAGTGGGGCATAGCCATCTCTCCCTCGGTACATAAGTTCTCTTTCCCAATATGAATTATATCTCAAGAAATCTATACTTGATTCAATATTTTCAAAAATCCCACCAATATTGTATTTTTATGCCAAAATGTGTTATTTTCTGGCAACACTGCTGATGTTGTAAACAATACCCCTTAGAAGTGTGGCTAAGTCTCTTGTACCGTACTTTCAGTATAATGAAGGATATAATTATTTGCCAGAAAATTGCTTCAATACAATTATCTGAATATTGCAATGTTGCCAAAATGCAACTTTCTTGCAATAATACTGTTGCCGTGTTAAAGGCCCTATATTGTCACATGCTTCACTTATCGGGTATTTATGGGAGAGGCGAAGTCCCTTGAAGGTAGGCCTTTTACTAAATCTAAGTAATGTTAATAAAACTGGTTCAATATTCAAAATTCATGTCATTATATGGGCAATTCCACAAAAATGGGACCACTTGGCTTTTTATCATTCTTTGATCCGGGAAATCTTACTATAAGTATATATCACACTTTTTTTTAAATATTATGCTAGAACTTGATGAGTTCTACTCAGAACACCATAGTTTGCCATGCTTTAAATGACATTATCAGGTTCAAATTTACACTGAAAGGCCCCAAAAACCACAAAAACACGGTTTCCTCGACCAGATGTCGCAATTTTAAACTGTTGGATTTGACTCTCAATTCAAGTTTTTCTAAGGTCTTTTCACGAATAAATCAAGCAAAGGTACCAACAAAATATATAAAGGCATTAATTTCTGCATACAGTAAATTTAATGTGCACTTTTAAATTAAAATGAACTTTCCACGAAATGTGTGTAGTTTCCGATATCCGTACACCTGATATATCATTATAAACTGAATGTTCTAAATATGCAATAGTTTATGAGCAATCGCGTAGCAAACCGACCACGCTATTGAAATTATAGCACCTCGAAAGTCTCTGGCACATCATTTGGCTTATAAAAAATGTTGAAGTTCATTATTTAAAACGACTGTTTTAAGCTTGTAATTTCCGTTATCGATGTTTCTCTGGGAAGTAGGTATCCTGTTAACTTTGAAAGGTATTATGTTATAGGTCTATTGGTTCTTATACTAAATGTATCGAAAAAAAATAGAAATTCAACTACACGGCTTGCAGAAGGTCAGAAAGGGACGAAAACGAATACAAACGTGATCGGCGTTATCGTGAACGGCGTTGTCCTGTAAAGTGTTATCACCCTCATTTGAAGAAAATATTGCAAGAGCACAATCTTTCTTCTTTGGAAAATCTTTGAGAAGTCTAGATACAGCAGCGAAACATTGAAAACAGTGAGTGTTCTATATAACACATTTCACTTTGTGAACCAAACGGTTTCTTCTAGAATATGCTGTAAGTTTAAATATATGGCTCATAGTCCACACATATGAGTGTTTACTACCGCGCTACACATAGCGAAATCGCTCTATTTAGCAAGTATTGAGCATGTGTTTTCGTCAGGCTTATTTCGCGTGTGTATGTCAGGATAACCATGGATAACGCTGTTCACAGGGATAACGGAATTTACCCTAAAATGTCCATATCAATCAAAAAAGAGAACAACTTCACAATATGCGATGCAGTGTGCATGTAATTGAATACAATAGTTAATGTAATGGTACATACCCCTTTTAAACGAAAATGCAAGCTATATAAAACATTTAAAGTGAAAATTAAATATTTGACCACTGTTTGACGGTCAATATTGGGAAATTCAGCCCAAAGTTATGGTTTAAATCATTTTTTCGTATTAAAATTGATATAACAAATAAAGTTTCTCCAACAGCTACATGATTTATGTCAGTTTCAATTGTTTTATCTTTGTTTCAATCCCATAACTGACATACACGTGAACGGCGTTATCCAAGAATAATACCATTAAAAATAGCATATAAAGTTATCTTTATATAATGACATACAATTTCAATGTTGGGCTTAAAGAAAATTTGACAATTGATACATTACAGAAGGGAATATTCTTCTACTAGAGTAAAATTGACAAAACAAGTTTTGGAAAAAGGTACAAAATTGAAAGCACATAGTTGTCAAAAGCGTTGATTCATAGCAAGAGATTTGTTGAGGCTAAAAAATGAAATTCATTCTTCTGTCGCATAGCTTGTCAAATATTGTTATGGGGAGACCTCTCAACGACAAAAAAACAATAATTTGAATATCATATTCGGACTTAGTTAGGGATGCAATGACTGACAATGCAATATGACACTAGATAACGCCGTTCACCGAGTGAAAAAAACACATATAAAACACCTGAATTACATGGTTTCGTGCGTAAAAATGTGAGCAGTGGTGTTCGCAAACATTATTGTTCTAGTAACTTTAGCATATTGGGTCATCAAAAACAATCAAAGTAAGCAGATTTGAAACAATTTATTTTCATAATTTTCCAAAGCTGAAGTGGTCCCATTTTTGTGGAATGGCCCATATGCAACAAACGCAACATTGTAATTTTTCAAATATGCGTCATTATCTGGCAACATGAACACTGCCATTAACGTATAATACCCCCAAGCTGTTTTCATCAGGTATTAGTGGGGCATAGTCATCTTTCCCTCCTCCTATATGAGGACAACATCTAGAGTGCCCTGGCAAGTAGTTTTTACGAGATGCAAAGATGGGCTAAAATACCATTTATTTAAGTATGTCACACCTAGCAGTGTTGCCGCGACTAATCAACAAGATTTTAGATTTTTTATTTTTTTCCTCGTCACTTTCTCCATTTTTTTTTCTTCATTTTTTTCCTCGTCACTTTCTCCAACTTCACCCTCATCTTCACTGTTACTTTCCTCGCTGTCTGTCTCCTCATCACTGTGATACTGGGCCTCAAAATCCATTTCTGAGTCACTTCGCTCTTCGTGTCTTTGTTCAATCTAGCCTGGCAAGTTATGAGCTCAAAAAATTGTGATGACCTTTGCCAACAATACTCAATAATTACATGAAGTAATAATTAAGATTGTACAGGGTGAGTCAAAAAGACTGCAATAGTGGAAAGAAGCCATTTTGTTTTCAAAACCAAAATGAATTTTAAAACTTTTTAAACGTTGCAAGAATGATGCATTTAATCCTAACTTTGTGTGAAAAAATGAAGTCGATTGCATTTTTCGTTTGTCTTTGGTGACCCTCTTTGCTGCACAACCAGATTTACCTGTTTGTCCACGAGCACAGTGATTTTCATTTGAAATGGCACACATTGCATTTTCATATTTTCATATCCCGCCTACAAAAAAAATGGAAAATGTCAGTTTTTTATTAAAATTTAGAACATTATTATTATTATTAAACAGCATTTATATAGCGCCTTTTCTAAAAAAGACCAAAGCGCTGTACAGAGATAAAAATACACACACGATAAAAAGTACCAAGTAATGTACAAAATATAAAACACAACAATAGAAAAATTGGACATTGAAAATGGCAGTATGTAGTAATAATACAATAAAATAGATGATACGCGTACACAGCCCCCCCCCCCCCCCCACACCCGTACCCCCCCCCCCCCCCCCCCCCCCCTCAGCAAGCATACACTCAGCACCAAGCATAACATCAGACTAAAACATAATAATATACAGTGGTAAAACACTAATATTGACAGAATTGCACAACAGGTTGAATGTTAAAAAAGGCATGACTGCAGAATGAGACAATAAGAGGCGGTGGATCTACGCAGGTGGAAACAAGTAAGTCTTTAGGCGCTTCCTGAAAATCATGACGGAGATGCTATTGCGAATATCAGAGGGCAGAGAGTTCCAGAGTCGTGGGGCATCAGCATGGAAAGACATGTCACCATATCTTTTGATAGTGCGAGGAGTGTGGAGACGTAGCTTGTCATCACCAGAACGTAAATTAGGCCTTCCAGGTAGATATGGTACAAGTAGGTTGGTGATGTAAGGGGGAGCAAGTCCATGTACTCCTTTGTATACGTATAGCAGCACCTTAAATATTATTCTCTGTTTACTGGTAACCAGTGGAGAGTTCTCAACAGGGTGCAGATGGGTGAAGTCTTTTAGCCCGGAACACAATTCTGGCTGCCCTGTTTTGAAGTTTCTGTAGCTTGTTACGATCCTTGGCTGATATACCGAGCATGAGAGAATTAGCGTAGTCCAAGCGGGATAGGATGAGTGCCCGAACAAGGTGATGGCAGCTTACGGTAGTTATGAAACGACGGATTCTATATATACACCTTACTGGAAGTTCACAGTTTTGACAATGGATTTTACATGATCAGTCATAGACAAAGTAGTATCAAAGATAACACCAAGGTTCCTGATTTTAGCTGACTGCTGGATAACGTCATCTCCAATTTTCAAGGAGAGCTCACCAATTATCTTTGCATTCCATGGAGATGCAGCTACGAAGAATTCAGATTTTTCATTATTGAGTTTCAGCTTATTCTCGGTCATCCACATACTAATGTCTTTTATACATGACGACAATTTTTCCATTGCACGCGTACCATCATTGTCCAATTTAGGGTCAAAAGGCAAATAAAGCTGAATATCGTCGGCGTAAATATGATAGCTGATGTTGTGTTTGCGGATGATACAACCAATTATATACGCTTTCATAGCATGGGTATGATTATAATTGATTATGCTAACTCACATGTAAACAAGAAAGGATGCATCAAATTCCAATAACATCACAAATGAACTCAAGTTTCCAAATTTGAATGAGAGACACATTTGCGATTTGATGCATATTTTGGGTATCTCGTGGACAAACGTGTGAAATGGGTGCACTGGTCAAAAGGTTCACCAAAGGCAAACGGAAAATGTAATCGACTTCATTTTTTCACACAAAGTTAGGATTAAATACATCATTCTTGCAACGTTTAAAAAGTTTTAAAATTCATTTTGGTTTTGAAAACATAATGGCTTCTTTCCACTATTGCAGTCTTTTTGACTCACCCTGTATATAAAAACACTGAGTGAAGTTATCGTTATGGTTAAGGTATTATTAAGATACCAACGATATCCATGGTTCTCGAAGTGAGAGCGGTTCTTGGGTTGTTGGGCTCAGATATGCAATTGTCCAATGGTAGGACTAGACTAGTATAGAATGCATTCATAAAGATGGCAGTTATTAACTTTTATACTTGAGTCCCCCCCCCCCCCCCCCCCCCCCCCCCCCCGGCCACACCCACCCCTCAGCCAATTTGACAACCTACCATGCCTATAAGGCCTGGGGCCTGTATACCATGCTTAGTGCCCTTTCCTGAGAAAAAGGTGTAAATTGTAAGACTTTTTCACAAGTTGTTCCAGATAAGTAATTTGAAACGGAACCCGCTCACACATGAAAAAACATAGATTCCATGCGGTGACGTTTCAAGCCACAGCAATGTTAAGTGTAACTGTCATTATGCTCACTAACATTACTACAAAAAGTAGAACGATCAATCCTCGGTTTATATATAGGCGTCATTTGGGTAATCAATGCCCTTTAGTCGCGAATGAACATGTGTAACAGCAATGAACAGTTGGATCTCAGACATCGTGAACAAATTACTCCCACTCTGAAAGTCCAAGGTCTATCTATCTGAACTGCAAGTGCGCGTAAATGATATTGATAATATAGGTCAACAAATGCGTATGCATTGTTTCGGGAGAAATTAGACAAATTAATTTACGCGTGCTGATGTTGATATGTAAATTATGACACGACCCCGCAGTGGGAGTGCTATTGTGAGCGTATTAACATTTGCGCAAGTGCATTGATTTGTCTTATTTTTGAGAAACAAAACATACGCATGTATTAACCAAATTCATACACGACCTACACAAATAAGTTTTCTAACACCCGCAGTGAAAATCGGCGAACCCGCGATTCCTGAACAACGAATCAAAACAAAGCACGCAGTGCGCGCATTGAACGGCGCACACGCGTAGTGTATCAACCACTTTCAATCAAATAAATGTAACCTCGCTGCTTTCAATGCACTCCGCGTATTTTAGTTTCTTGCTTTCTGATTGGTTCAACACTTCTAAGAGAGAGTGTATGAATGTTGATCATTGTTGTTCACCGCGAAAATATTGTGACGTCACTGCTATCGGTAGGATGAATAGAGTAGCCAGTGTTTCCACATTGCAGGTAATTACCCGGAATTCGGGTAATTTTGGTTGTTTCCAGGTAATGTTCGTGTAATGAAATAATTCCAGGTAATTCCGGGTAATCCGGAAATTTCAAAACTGTGATAATATTATATCCACCCTTTTTCTTCTTTTTTTAATTAATATTTGGTTCCACGTAATAATCACCCCCTGGTCCATTGTATTACTTTCAAAACACAAAATGAGCGCCCTCTGTGTAGACCATTCATTGAATCATTCATTATTTAACCACTCATCTCCCGTACGTATTCTTTTTTTGATGCGGAATTCGGAGTTTCTCAATACATTTAATTCTTGCATTTCTTTATGACCTCCATTAAATTTGTTAAACAGCCAAAAACTGCACGGATATAGCAATTTTGAAGATTTCAGGTAATCCCATCAAATTCCAGGTAATCTGAGACTCTATTCCAGGTAAAAATTTTTTGAGGTGTGGAAGCACTGAGAGTAGCCTTGTTTTACGCCTCAAGTGACCAGTGCAGTGGTAGCCCAGTTAGTCAGTTACTCGCATACGGTCCACTATTTCGATGTGGATAGCCGGGCCGGCAATAGCATTTACTATTTTTATATTGCTGGGCAATTTTCCAGCTATAAAAACTGAATATCCCAGTATCTTACCTGCTCTTTGTTTGGGGATAGTCAAATTTGAGATCGTATTATGCCCGTCATTTTCCCAAGTACTTTTCGGCTCTGGAAAATACATGAGAATATTATGATCTCACTAGATCAATTAAACAGTATACAAATATTGACTGTAATGCGGGGCACGGTTCAGTAGACCCATCTGCCCCTGGTGATGGCGTAGATTTACTTACACGAGGTGTTCAAACGAACGTTCGCCGCATATCAATCCCGGAGATTCGGGTGATTATTCCCGGCCTCACTTTTAACCAATCAAATGAACTAAAATCTATGAT
>CM069459.1:18702836-19086496 GCA_035610835.1 Ophiura sarsii | reverse complement strand
TACACGCGTGTGTGTTGTTACTCTAAAATTAGACAAATCAATGTACTTGCGCAAATGTTGATATACTCACAATAGCACCCTCCATGCGGGGTCGGCCATTATTCGCATATCAAGATCAGCGCGTGCGCCTTGATTTTTATTATCTCTCTGGAAACAACACATACGCATTTATTGACCTATTAGTATAGTAATGCCAAAACAGAGACAAATTAGTCAAATTATTCATTGTCTTTTATCGCTTCATTTTATTATTAATACATGTATACAGTTATACAAAGATATTTATTAACAAAAATTATACTTTTATATCGCTTGTTTTCTTGACTGAGAGCTTAGTAGCCACCATATTAAAAAAAGTTGTGGACAAAATCAAACAGCCTTGTACGGTTTCTGTATAATGTAATGACAACTTGAGAGATAATTTGATTCTATGGGTAAGGGACGCACCATTAGATTATCGGGGGGGGGGGGTAGGAAGTTGGATTCGGGGGGAAGTTTGTTATTTTTGGCCGTCGTAAGGGGGGGATTTTTTTTCGAAGGCTGCGATTTTTTTTTAATGTATTCATTCATATTGAGTTGGGTGGGGTAGATTTTTTTTTGTTGCTCATCAGGGGGGGGGGTGGGGGGGGGGGGGGGGGGGGGTTTGGCCTGCATAGAGGGGGAATTCTTTTTTTCTTCCGAAAACTTCCTACCACCACCCCTGAAAATCTAATGGTGCGTCCTTAAAGGATTGTGACAAGGCTTGCCAATTTGGCTGTTCCAGTTGACATAATACACCCAATGGAAGACACGACCTGAATCAAGGCATTGTCTACACAGGTGTAGTGTAGATTTAAAATGGTATATATGCAGGGTAACTCATATGCCTAGCCTATAGTGTATGGATGGAAACCTTCAATAACCAACAGGACATGAAATCTGCCTCTATCTCTCGAGTCTAGCCAACTCTCTTAAATCAAAAGATTGACAAGTCAATTTTAAAGATTGTGCTTAGGGAAAGATCTTAAAAGATTGAAAATATTCAATCTAATAGAGTGAAATTTCAATATATCGGATTGAAACTTCACTCTATTAGATTGAACATTTTCAATCTTTTAAGATCTTTCCCTAAGCACAATCTTTAAGATTGACTTGTCAATCTTTTGATTTAAGAGAGAATGTCATTCATCGAACTTGCAGGCTTTTGGACAAATAAGGGCTCTCATTTGTGTCTTTATTAAACACTATCCCCGCGGCAGTCGTCTGCAGACAACAGTTCAAAAGTTGCCCAAATTGTTTCATAGATGTTATTAACATTATTGAATTTCATCATCATACTTGGAATCACCATGAGAAATGCATTACAATATTGGAGTACAACCATAGTATGGATACAAAGCCTAGTTTTGGTTCAGTAGTTCTTGAGATAGACTTTGAAAGTTAGGAAAGGTTTCTGAACAATCTACATTTTCAGATGGTAAAACTAATAGCCGCGTGGGAAAGTGTTACATTTGTGCTTGGTCCACATGTTTCATGATTAATGTAGTATGATTGGTCCACAGTTCCCCTTGTACGGGTACACAGAAAGACGAATCATAGACAATAAACATTACATTATTTCTTTAAAAGTGATTCATGAAAGGTTCATGAAAATGTGATTAATAGCATTGACACATTCAACAATATATAGTTATCATGGTTATATAGCGTCATCAATTAGAGTAGGGTGTTCTTCGTTTGTACGTGGTTTAGTTTCTGCATATGGGTTTTTTGGGGCTTAATTAATAATCTATGAACACAATAAATTCAAAACAACCAACAATAAATAAAAAAGAGAAAAATCAAACAGAGTATAAATATTAAGTTATGATAATTATAACAAAGATACAAAAATCATTTTTTTGTTTCATGTTAAAATGTTTTTCACTAACATTTTCTGTTTTATTCCTAAGTATTTTAAAGCACTATATAACTAAATTTGAGGATTCATTCTATAAACTACCCTTTCTTACAACAGTTATACATTTCTTAGTTTCCATTAGTTAGTCTTTGCCCAATATTCGAATTGTAGTAACGGTCACGACCGAATATATATTAACAAAAAAGTCCTACGACGTTGTCAGATAAGATGAAATATAATGTACGTAATTATTTTTAGTTTTGGCAAGCTATAATTTTCATCCTATTGTCATATTCTATGATTCTGATAAATCTTTTCACGGATCTAAAGATTGACACCGATTCATACACTCTATGTAGTGTTGAACCAATCAGGAAGCAGGAATTACAAATACGCGGAGTGCATTGAAAGTGTCCACTGCACTCCGCGTGTGCGCCGTTCAAATCACGCAGTGCGCGTTTGTTTTGATTCGTTGTTCAAGATTCGCGGTTTCGCCGATTTACACTGCGGGTGTTAGCAAACTTGTTAAAGCGTTTTTAGTCGTTTTTACATAGATCAAAATTATGCTTAAATTGTGAATTTTTATTTGTATAGTGTCGTGTATGAATTAGGTCAATGCATGCGTATGTTTTGTTTCTCGAAAAATTAGAAAAATCAATGCACTGCGCAAATGTTGATATGCTCACAATAGCACTCCCCCTTCGGGGTCGTGCCATTATTCACACATCAACATCAGCACGCGTGCATTGATTTGTCTAATTTCTCTCGAAACAACACATACGCATTTATTGACCTATAATTATAAGTATAAAGGATTTGAGTCATTAATAAACGGAAATTGTTAATTTTTGTCAATTTTGATCCAGAAAGCACGGTGTTTGGAAAACCCTTAAGAATAGAGACCATTAATATTTTGGTGGCAATAATCTCATACATACAACATTATGTGTTCATATAAGTTTGCTCTTCGATACAGAATATATATTTTTTAGCCTATGCCACTAGAATTGTGGGTCTTAGCATTGGTGCAGTCACACTGCAAAAACACCGGTGTTAACATTAACACCGTTCCGGTGTTCTGAGAGGACCACACCATCTGGTGTTATTTCAACACTATCTTGGTGTTACATTGACACTTACAGAGTTATTCTTCACACTTGCAGTGTTAAAATGACACTACACGGTGTTGATATAACACCGAGAATTAACACAGGTACACCGGTGTTGGTGTGGTCCTCTCACAACTTCACCAACAGTGTTATTTTTAACACCGGTGTTTTTGCAGTGCACTACACATCTAACAAAAACCTTATGTATACTCTCAATTATAGAAATTCTATGATGGAACTTTCTTTTCTTACTGAAATTTTAAACGATAATCCATCTTTTTACTTAAATACACAATTTGATCGCCTAATTGAAGAAGAACAATAATTCGATGCACAAATGCGCGTTTTTTTTTTTAAACATGTCATCTCCAAAGTTGAATGTTTGATTTAATCGTATTTGCCCTTAATTTTGCATCACATTTTGTCATGTGTTTCCGCAAAGATTGATTAAAAAAGGTCTGACCTGGGTGATGACCAACCGATTCCCTCCCTGTCATAAGTTGCAATGTAGATTATGATACCGGATGTAATAAGGTGCAGCTAAGCACGAGAAAGAAAGGCCTATGTTTCGACCATCAGACTAACGTTTGAATATAAAATCCCTATACCCTCCCCAGTATAGCGTGTCCCCCAAAAAAAACTGGGTTTCAAAAGTTTGCGAGCTCATAACGGAATAAGTAGGAAACATGGTTTATATTTAAGCATATCAAGCAAAATATACCTGACCTTATGTGGGTAAATTAAGAGACCAATCCAATGTAAACTTTTTGAAATACAAAGATTTGAATAGAGCGTGGTCAGAACCCATTTGTCCCGATTCAAGGAATAACCCATCCGTGCGTTGCATGAAACTGTGCGCTACGTGCAGTATTCCCAGCATGTGGTTTATTCTCCGAAAGAACTTAACAATAACTCGGACTATAACAAAGAACATTTTGTTTTAATGTTTATGTAAATAATGAACTTGTTTTATTGCAATATGACCCAGATAATTTTGTTTACTGCCCAAGTCTTTGTAAAGAATGAATGCAAAGGCAAAACTTTGATGAAGTCACAACAATGCTCAATTGCAACACATGGGTGAGCTCCTTGAAAAGTGGGAGAAATGGGTTCTGACCACGCTCTATTTAAATCTTTGTATTTCAAAAAGTTTATATTGGATTGGTTACAGAGTTTAACCAATTAAAGTCAGGTATATTTCGTCTGATATCCATAAATATGAACTATCCATGTTTCCTACCTTTTTAGTTAAAAGCTCGCAAACTTTTGAACCCAGTTTTTTTGGGGCACGCTGTATTGATCTACATTGTATTTAGACTGTTACCCAAATGTCACCAAAGTTTATGACTGAAGTATAATCGAATGCCTATGGTCGATACCATATCGCGTAAATTCAACACACACTCGAATCATCAAATCACGATATTAAAAAAGTATCACTTAATTTCCTCTTAACATAGCATTATATATAACATATATACACACGATGTCAACTTCATTCTGGGAAACATGCGTGTTTCTATTAGTCAAATGTCGCTTGCTTGTTATCATTAGTATTATTTGCTATTTTACACAATGCACACAGTTCAGGAATGCTATTGTTTCTGACATAATTTCGCTACATTCATCACATTAAAGTTTTGTATATACACATTTACGTACACATAGGAATGTCCGAGTAGGATATCAGTACTGAATTCAAATGTACAGCATTTATCACAGCTTTTTGTTTACATCATTAAGATCCATAAAAGTGTCGTCATTCATCTGATTGGTCAATATAGTTTGGCGCCTTTTTAAAAAAAGTAATAAACATACACGTGGCTGCTGTGCTGGATAGAGTTTATCAACCAAGTTTCTTCGTTTGTAGAAACGTCTGATGGATCAATTTGTTTGGCGTTTTTTTTGCTGAGAACAATCTACCTATTGTTCTGGATTGCTGCACTTAAGGTATCCGTCGTCTCGATTGATAATCAGTTAGCACGTTGCCTAGAAACCAATGGCACATTTTATAGGTTCTTGCGTTGCACCTTCAACGCATAGGCAGTAACTAAATGCTGCTTGCTTGTAATAAAGCTGTGTTTTAGTGACTTAATGTATTTTAGTATTTAGTTTAAATATATATAATTAGGCGCCATTTTATACACTTTTCGCGCCATTTTTTCAAAGAAGTGTCGGTGGTAGTGGAGGTGGAGGGGCCTCCGTGTCTTCGTACGTATTATTCATAAGACATCTGGTCATAGGATCTAGTGCGGAATAGTTAGGATCAGTGGTTAGTATGAGGGCGTTCTCATATAGGTTATCGGAATCACAAGATTCCACACTATCCTCTTCCTCGTAAGACATATCAGTGTCTACACTCTCGTTAGCTTTCTGTTCACAATCATGACTTGATGCTATAGATGCTACACTGAGACACGAAGGAGCGAGAATCACTGTTTTAGGACAGCTTGATATCTCGTGATCCTCAACAGATCCCATTCGGAAAGATCGATCAGCCTTCTTACGCGGCCGAGTTGGCTTAGCGTACATATACGCAGGCATTGTGATGGCGTTGATAACACTGACGATCTTGCTTTTCCTTCGGCACCCACGCCTGTGTTTGATAGGTGATTCGTCGCACGAAACATCCACATCATCTATGTGTTCTTTGTATCCCGACGATTTGTTGTTCTGCTGTTTCTTATACCAAATATAGAAGAACACACATGACGTAGCTAAGGTCGTCACGAAGGTCACAAATGCCGTGGTGATCACACCTATGGTTGCGTCACAAATGGGTGTTGCACTTGGCCCACACCCAGTGGGCGCTGTCGTGAAAGAATCCGGATAGGATAACTCCGGTAGATGTTGTCCGGTATCGTACCCATCATAGGATGTGACAGAATTCCAGCTCTCTTGTGTCACGTGAGACTCGTGGAACACCATCACTGTCACGCTAGACGAATCCTGACCACCGGCGTTTAACGCCCGGCAAGTATAATTCCCAGAGTCCTCTACGCGAGCTTGCAGGATGCGGAGTGATCCATCGGTGGTCATGGTGACTCGTTGATTGGCTGCGGAACTGACGAGACTCCCTTCGGGACGGAGCCACACGACGGTAGGATCGGGAACACCTGTGGCGTTACAGGGAACCACCAAACTGCGCCCTTTGATAGCCATTACAGTCTTTGGGTTCTGTAGTTAAAAAGTAATTAGGAAAGATGAGTTAAGTGTTTAAATTAAGGAAACATTAAATTCACGAACACAGATTAATTCGTCGCTGTTCTGACATACCGGCACATCACTTTACTTAATTCTGTTGTGATGTGCCGGTATGTCAGAACAGCGACGAATTGATTAAGGCGATACCCTTTAAACTGAACCAATACAGAATATAGATTTCTACTCTTTAAATTCTTCAAAAGTTGAGATAAAACACTATTTGTACACGTTTCTGATGCGGGGCACATTGTCTTGTATCTCATTGGTGGGGACCATTTCACAAAATGAATGAATGATACCACATTATAAATGAGAAACGACGCTGTTGTTTCTGACTTTATTTCAAACATGGTATTGCAAGATATTGTTGGCTACATCCCATGCAAATCTATTGTCTTTTCTCTGTATTTGGTTCTTATTCATATTGTTCTCATATCTCACAGAAATATCATTGCCAAATTTACTAGTATCGTGAACCAATACAATTTTTCATCTATATTAAAAAATATATATATATATGCTCAGTAATGCATCGCACATAATTCTTCAGATATTCCGTAAGGGATCACGTCAAAACTCGACCGCCCGTTGACCGCCGGTTACGGCCGGTTCCGCCCGGTTCTCACAAAACGTGTCGTCTGTTATTATATACACACATAATGAGGTCAAATAGTTACACTCTGGTGAACACGACCGGTTGATAGTGCCTCATCACACGCGTGAGCAATAAAGCCTTGAAGTAATGAGTTCTCAAGTCTCAGTTGTCAACCAGTACAATACATCTATTGATTTTCGCTGGGGTTGGCTTGTTCAATCTGTTTATAGCTCAATTAACTTTTTAAAATCAATACCGAAAGTCTATGAATGTTTTTTTATAGAACGATTATAGAGAGAGCTATTATGACCGCAAAGTAACAGATTGATAGTGTAAATTGGTCTGGTTACAGCATTAAGTCAACCGGCGGTTGTTCAGTGTTGCATGCGTGAATATTCATATACCAGTAAAACATTTGACCTGAAAGAACCGGGCGGAACCGACCATAACCGGCGGTCGAGTTTTGATGTCTTCCCTAAGATATGATGGGGCTTCCCCAATTATTTTGTTTTTCTTGATAAAAAGGAAACTTACCTTCACTATATTTGGTGTGGTGCATTTAAGCGGGAATTTGAATATTCTCATATCACGTCCCTGCAGAATACTCGGTGCGGCACATAGAATTGGATGTCGTATGGTAAGCCGAGCAGATCCCACTAGTGGATTCAACCACTGACGTAAGAACTCTATGCGACAATCACACTGCATTTTGTTATTAGCGATCCATAAATTCTTCAAGGCGGGCAATTGGAACTTGATGTTTGGCAACGTGACAAGGTTGTTACCATTCAGCTGCAACGTCTGTAGTTTCGTCATTCCGTGGAAAGCTCTTGACGCGATAGTCCTAACGTTGTTGCTTTGAAGCGATATAAAGTTAAGGTTACGTAGTCCGTAGAACGTCCCATCGGCTACGTCGTGCACGAGATTCTCGTTAAGCAACAATGTTTTAAGATTATGCAGACCTTCAAAAGACCCGGATTCAATGCTGGTGATGTTATTCTTGGATAAATCTAGGCTTAGCAAATGACTAGCACCGGTAAATGTTCCCCTTGATATCGTGAATATCTTGTTCAATTTCAGGATCAAACTCGTCAAGTTTGGTAGTCCGCTAAATGCTCCGGGTATAATTTTCGTAATCTCGTTCATACTCAGATCCAGCTTCTGCAGGTGGATGAAGTGACGGAAACTGTTCTCTATGAGACTAGTCAAGCGGTTTCCGTGCAAATCAAGAAACTTGGCGTCGAGATGATTGGTTGGAATGCATTTCAGACGTCTTTGGTTACACCTGGCCGTACCGGGTTCGTCGTCCTCACATGCGATATTAACGCATGATGGAATTCTGCCAGCATGGGTGAGGTTGATGACAATAGCTAGTGTCCATAGCAGAGGTAAAAACCTCCCGGTTATTGAGCACAAGTTAGATCCGTACATGTTGGTGGTCAAACCTGAAATGACACAAAATGGATCAAAATAACATCAAAATTCAAGCGTATCCAAGCTGAAGTGTGATAACAAGGAGCAATGGCAATTACATGATTTTGAATGATTAGCTGAACAATGTTACCGATAAGTCCTTTCAGCTCGAAGTCGCTGTGACCAAATGAAGGATCATACTTCCCAAAACTGTAGGCTTTCATTGCACATGCGCGGGTAACGTATCATGTCTCCAACCACCACCCCATGACGACTAAATGACTACCGCAAAAATGACGTGTCCTCTTATAATAATTGTCTGATTCTCTCCTGAGATTGATTGATACTGTCATAACGCAACACCCTGAAGTCTATCAATTAGGAAATAGGGATTAACAAATGGCCGATGATTTACGCCGTGGGATAAGGATCTCATATATTAATCCAAAACTATTCTAATATGATATGATGATCAATGTCACCAGGTGTGAATACTATAATGCTGTGGTTATTTCCCAGCAATTTAATCACATATTCAGGAGCATAGCACATTGATTTGAAATCAGTGGCCAATCCGATAGCTTGGATAATACCACGTGACTATAGGTCCCTTTACACATTCAGCTTATGATCATCAGTAGGCTTATGGACACATAATTATGATTATTATGAGTACCCCTTAGTCATGTTAGTAATGATGACTAAAGGTGGCTGCATAATGTTTTGTGTAATTTTGTTATATTTTTCTCTGAAGTTCAATTATGTTTAAAAAAGTCATACAGCCGAACACGTACGCTACGTCCCTCTAACAGTTATATAATAAGATAATATAGAGAACGTAGAGAGAGGTCGATTGCAGTCTACCGAATACCCAAAATCGACTGAAAATCATAATGTTCCCTTTATACCGGTGATTTAACTATAGGCCGGTCATACATTCTCTAATTCCAGATATGGCAGGCCAGTAGTGATACCCTAAGAGCTCTGTTTTGATATAAATCTGACACGTGGCCTTGCTTTAGTCAACTAGATTAACATACTGAATAACAGAGACTTTAAGTCCTTCAATACAAAATCGTTAAGGTAGTGGAACATAATGCATATTGATTCTTTGGATCAATATACTTTGGAAGGATAAAATCAGCTGTTTAAGAGGACCTGGAGTGCAGCTATTGTCATGGTAAATATCATTGTTTAGGATAAAGGGGTCATAACATTGATATACTGTCCTCAGAAAAAATACATTAATGTATAAGTTTCAACAACTACATGTATTAAACAAATGTTTCAAGTCAACCACTTTGAATGATTACGTTGATATTTATTTTGTCTTTGGATTGTCACAGGCCTTGGATTCGTCATGGTTCTTAGAACACACGTAATATAAGGGAAATTATAACTAATAGGCGCGCTTTTAAAACTATTATACATGATAAACAAAATATCTTGCATCTCACATCCCACTTAGCAAAAACCTAACCAACTTAATCTGTGAAGGTTAATGCCACTCACGCATAATAAATGATTGAAACAAACTGATTCTTGAGACTAATAATTATCATTGATGACTAATTTGTAGACGTCATAGAATAACGATTATCAATATATAAAACAACACAAGAGTTAATAAACTGGCCACTGCACTTTTTTACACGGCGGACGGATGCTAACAAGTCTTCACCCCATCTCATGCGCGTAGGTCATTGAGAGTGCTAACCCTTTCACAGGAGCAAGACCCTTCCTCCAGGGGGGTACTCACACATTCCTTGTGCGTCGGTCGCTTATAAGACCCCCCTTTATGCTTTTTCAACAGTTATCTTGAGGTTATACTTTCCTACACTCGATTTAATTTACTACACTAGTACCCTCAAAACAGTTTCACGGTCAAAATGTCGCTTTAGTTAGGTTGTTAGGAACATTTGAGTGAAACTGGCTCGAAATTAACACATTTGCATTGTGAATCAATTCAAATCCCCATTTGATTTTTTAAAAATGATTTCGGTAGGCACCATAGCAGTCTCCGGCCGCTCTATAAGACCGACCTCCCCATCCCGTTTCACTGTTGATTCAATTCAAAAGAAACCAACGCTTTAATACCACTTACGAAAATCGACCCGCACACCCGTCCATAAGCAATTGAGTGCCTCCCCCTCCCCCGTTCTTTCCAACCGGAGTGCGCCTCATAACATCATTTTGGGGACAAATGTTTGCGTTTCCTGGGCGACCAATTTTTATCTTTCCTGTACATATTTCTTCAGATGGAATTATCGTGGTGCGTTATTGTGATTGTACGGTAACCAGTGAAAGACATGCAGATACTGGGTATTTGTATTAGACTTTGGAATCTACTCATGTTGAGTAACGAGCTTTGATCTGTGCTGATTGCTGACATGCCGCTTGGGACTTGGATTTATTTTATTAACATGCACATGATGTTCTCGGTTCTCTTGTGAGATCTCGAGGGGGGGGGGGGGGGGGGTTCCACTCTAGGACCTATAAGTGGGGTTGACTTTTACTAAGTGCTGAAATATTATCATGATATGAAGCGCATCATCAACATTTTAGTGAAATTGCTCCAGTGGGTCTTATGATGGAACCAAAAATCGCTTAAATATTAATCCCACAGGGCAGTATATATCTTATTATCGCTTATAGCAGCTTACAGAAAAATAGCAGGATGATTAGGAAAATATTGTCTCTGATCTCACACAAAAATCTCAATTTCGATGGAGAAAGGTGAGTAGGATCGGGTAATATATATAGCTTTTATTTTGTATTTTACACTTTCATCGTCTTTATAGCTGGCTACATACAAGACTCCAGAAATTGGATTATATTTGTTTTAGTTTGTATGATTATGCAGAAAGAAAAAAAACCTTTATTTATAGCTTCATAGTTTGACAAGAACTTGTATTATCATGTGTGGTGTAATGTAAACATTCCTGAATCTCTTATAATTTAAGCTGACGGGAAATATAATGGTCTTTACTTTTAAGAAAACCTTGGTCTTATCTTGCATTATGTGAAATAAAAGTCATATCAAAACCGTTTCATTATAGACATGGAACAAATGTAGTTTCCATCATTTGAACTTTTCGGGAGATCGACCTATATAAGTTTATTTTATATATCTCATCATTTCTTTTGGCACAGAAATAAACCATTACACGACAGGAAGAATCTATTTTTGTCAGCACATGAAATTTCCTTTTCATTTTTGACTGAAGAAGATTGACGCACACAGGAGAAAAAGTTATTAAGAAAGCTACAGATGCACCGAAAATTTCCTGAAAGTTGAAACTTTAGGAAATTCCCTGAAATGAATTTGGCTGATTCCCGGGAATGCGCGATATCAGTTGGGTCGGGTAGCGAGTCTCTCTCAATTGAGAGAGACTTTCCAACATGAATTAATTCATGTTGGAAATGTGTCGGAACGAATGTAAAGCATGCTTTGACTATTGCTTAATCACTGAATAATTACAAGATGCCTGCTCAAGGGAACTTAATCATCCTTCTGGCTGAGAGACTTACAGTATCTCGGAAGATTAATTCTACGCCAAATCAAACCGTCTTGCTATTCTTCTTCCATTTTCTGGGTTTCTAGAGTCGATTAAACATGTAAAATTTTGCGTACGGGACAGTTCAAACCGGCTTATGTTCTTCATTCTTGCTATTGCTCTCTCGATTAATGTTTAATTCTATGAAACGTGACTAAACTTTCTTACAACAAAATGACTATTTCAATACCAAGTATTCTGGCGATATCACAAATTACAGGCTTTGCTTGAATTTGTTTAAAGATTAGTCATTACGTTAGCTAAAATGAACTTTAAATAAAAGATTACTAATTAAACAATATTTCTTAAAACCAAGTACTGTTCTGCTGTATTTATTCTTATTATGATGTTCAATATCATGGGCTTTCCTTTAACATGTTTAGAGATTGGTCATTAAGTATAATAATTCAATCGACATTTAAATCAATTACATTAATTGTCTAATACTAGAATAAGAGACTAAACTTTCAACAAAATTACAATTTGCTCACTAAGTCAGCTCAGCTCTATGTATTTTATAATGTTCAGGATCATGCGCTTTCCTTTTATATGTTTAAAGATTAATCATTAAGTAAGCTATTGGAATTTAAATCATTCGGATTCAATGTTTAATACCACGATCAAACGAGACTAAACTTTCACATCATTACAAATTGCACATTACTTCTTAGTCATACACTTTTAGTAGTTACGAACCAATCAGAAAGCAAGAAACTAAGCAACGCGTAGTGCATTGCTTTGTCTAGTTGCACTCCGCGTGCGCGCCATACAATACTCGCACCACGCGCCTTGTTTTGATTCGTTGTTTAGGCAACACATGTATTGACCTATAAACATCGAGTAGGCCTACAATTCTGCCATATGTATCCTCATTATTACATCATGATGTTCAAGATCATAGGCTTTCCTTTAACACGTTTAAAGATTAGTCATTAAGTAAACTTTAACTCGATTTGAAATCTCCCCAAATAGTGACTTATAGCAAGTGTCAGCAGATGAATAGACAACGCTATTCAATGATAATCTTTTACCGTCAACCCTTATCTCATATAATTATGGGCAACCGGAACTAATATGTAACGGTTATGTGCAAAATATGACTCTTAGAGAACTTTTGACAGTTATAGGACATAATTAATTAAGGGCTCTATTTGTATAACTTATGAATGCGGTGTGCTTGGGGTGAGTGGATGAAGGTGTAGGGACGGGTAAATGGAATTTTATCAAGTTGGCTGAAGCCCCCCCCCCCCCACGTCTTTTCTTCAAATTTGTCGGGATATGTAACCTGGTGTCCTTATGCCTCCTTCAGAACTACCTGCTGATTGGTCAGAAGATAGATACACCATTTTGTTGCGCGGTTTGCACCAATCAAAGACATGTCCCTGGAATAGATTGGAGTGAAATATTTCGGAAGCAGTATTTCAATTGGTTATTGGAATGAGTATATCTTGAAATTAATCAATCATAAACGTTGTTAGATAGGCAAGTAGTATTCAGAGTAGGGGGTGGGGGGGGGGGGGGGGGCGGCTAACATTATTGCACGTCAATCTATCTTCAAACGTGTGATATGATGGGAGGCGCTTACGACCTAAATTGCCCAAATATAGACTGAGAACAATGTTTTTATACGAATCTAAATAATTACAAGGACTTGTCACAGTAATTTAAATAATATGTTCATGGAAATTGAGTAGGTTACATTTCTGGCCACCTTTATAGAGTATGTATACTCCTTCATTGTAACGTGAACGTGTTCACCCTTAATTCCCCAATTTTCAGATGTTTTAACCGCATTCTGATAATTTTATTCATCAACAGAAAACGAGTCTTTGTTAAAGTTTATGCTTTTAAAATCGAGCATCCTAATATTGCAACCGTCTACTTTTGTCCAATATTGAAATAGTTCTATATGTGGCGTTTTAAATGGACAGATATGAGGGCAGTGGCGTAGCTCAGGGGGGGGGGGGCAGGGGGGGCAAATGCCCCCCCCTGACGGAAAAAACCCATTTGTGCCCCCGCCCCCCACCCCCTCTAAAAAAAATTAAAAAGGCGAAAAAAAAGAAAATAGGGGGAAAAAATGATAAAAGACCGAGATTGCGTGCGGGGTACTGGTTATGTATTCAGCCCAAATAGTCAAATATAAGGCAAAATTGTACATGTAAGACGTATACTGTGCGATTTTTTTTTGACCGGGCGAATTTTTTTGACCTCAGCCCCCCCCCCCACCACCCCCCCCCCCCCCCCCACTTACGTGAAAATCACGAGTTGGTGACTGAAAAAAAAATTGGGGCAACCTTTTACGAAAATTTCAGAAATCTTGCCCCCCCTGAAAAAAATCCTAGCTACGCCACTGTATGAGGGTATTTAAGTCTAAATCCACGATTTACACTCTCAGTTATACTTGCATTTAAAAGTAAGCCTAAACTAAAATATATTGTATGAAATTATTTTAGGTATTAAATGAATGACCTTTAGACAATCCATTTTTAGTTGTTTTTATGTATAGCATGAAAATTTGAGCTTAATGCGTTCACATGATTCCTAATAGCTGCCGAGTATGAAGCAATGATTGTGATGAGGAACACCAGCCGGGACGCGATGTTCGTTACCGTAAACAACATTTGATACCTTAACGGAGTCCGGGACACCAGCATGTTCTAGTTATATGCACTTTTTCACACGACCAGTGGTTTGCTGTCTCTAATCCCAATAGGCCGGGTGCGGTTCCCCCTTTTCACTCTGTTTCGCCTAGCTATGACTTCTATCGACATTGCCTTGTAAATTGAAGACTAAAGGTAGGTGTTCCGATTGCTGGTCCGATTTTCAACTTGGTGATGTTTCATGAAGGGTCATCCTTAAAATAGTTTGAGTTTCATAACACCAATGGTTCGTATTTTAGAAGCCCAATGTGACATGAAATTTGAGTAGTACACAAACTGGCCGGTTGTAAACCACCTTTGGCAGCAATTCACTGCATTTTGGCCTTTAACGTCTAAATGGAATATATCTTGCGCCAACAATTTTACAGAAATAATGATATCAAAATACATGTATGTTGATTGGCAAAAAAAGCTAAAGTGATCGAAACATCCAACTTTAAAACATTTTGAGCCAATGTATGTAACTCAGGGCAGCTATATGGTTCATAATTGGACCAGGTTTCAAAGTATCAAAGTCAGAAATTTAATAAACCACGGCAATTTTCCACTTCATCGAAGCTCAAAAGATCCTGCTGGATGTAACAACCACAGTATTGTCTAGGGACTACCCAATTCGGTTCACGCAGGAGGTATTCAATATGTTGCATTTTGATTTTTAAAAAACGCCCCTTCCTAACTCTATTAAGCATAATACAAATGTTCCCTTTATATTTGATTATCCAAAGTTGCCAAATTCGTCGCGCGCTATACCCGCTTATTTTGATTCTTTTACAATGTTCACGAAGCAGACCAGTACCGGCTTCCGTTTCGGGGTGTGCGTATGTGTGTATAACTAACTTGAGCAACTGACACAAAAGTACACTAAATAAATATCTAGGGGGACAGGGGTTAATTGTAGAACATACTTTATTTTCATATAATGAGAATTAACCTGGAGGGATTCTCTATCTCACGAGAGTGTGTGTATTCACTTGTTGAAGCTAGTACGTGCTTTTGATGATGATCAGTAAAATATTTAAAGGTCCATTCAATGAATTCGAAACTCCCTCCTTTCTGGCTTCCTTAATTTAAATTGTACAAAAAACATAGTTATAAAGTTAAAAATAGGTTTTAAATACTAAAATAACATTTTTTTCTACTTTAAAAATGTCCTATTTTAGGAAATTCGATAAGATTGACTCTGCTGATCGCTGACAGCTCACATGGCATAAATCTGGTCTACCTGAAAATGGTCTAGCAACGCCTTTGAAAAATACATATTCGACGTGCAGCCGCGAAAACACAGCCAGTTTATATTATACAGATACTTATCAATTGCAACCCCGGACCCGGGGATGAGGGTATCGGGGACGTACAAAAAAACGACTGTACCGGGGACGTCACATTGGCAATTTGTACGTCCCGGCCAAAATCCCGGTTTGCGTTTGCAATTGATAAGTGCATAACCGTTTATAGGCGTTATCATCATACCGGTGAATCATAATGGAGGACGCATTACAAAAAAGGACAAAATCTCAATTTATATGGAGAATGTATAGGCACTTCTCTAAGCCAACTCACTGAGGGTGCCTTTAATAAAATACAAAAGTCCGCTAACACATGTTGAATGTTACTAATCTTGGGGAATCTTAACTGATTGTGTAAACATTAATAACTAGCTGTAATTATTAACTCCAACTAACTATATAGTTGGCTTAAAAATGATAATTTTACAAATTAGGACAGGAACTCTATTTATGAGCCACACCTAAACTACGGTTTGATTAAATCGGATAACATATTATACATACGCATTTATTGACTTATAAATAAACTATACATGTTATTATTTTGAGATCTACTGGTCAATTGCGGCTCCAGTATAATAACCACATGGATTTTCGAAATGCGAAAAATTTATCACGACATGAGAATTAATAAGGTCTATAACCATTTTAACACAATCATGGGGTGGGGTGCATTATAGTCATACGATTTACTATATTTGAAAGAACCGAACTGCAGTTATAATCAAACTTTTATTTCCATAAAAAAACACTACATCAACAATTTATAGGCCTAACTTAAAAACAAAAAAAGCGTATGGAGGAGTAGGCTAGAAAGCCAATAAGGCCTGCCTACCCCCTTTAAATACAATACAATACAGTACATGATACATATTAATACTTGGATAAAACAAAATCTGACAACGACTTTAAACAAGACAAGGACGAGCTCAAAAAACGAATTATTCGTATTTTTGGATGATGTTTTTTTAAAGTTTGTTTCGGAAATGGTTCACATATGATGATTCTTTTATTAATTTCATAACATAGCAGCCACATAAAAACCACGCTCTTGTTTAAAAATCTCGAGTGGCAACTAACAACATTCCTTCCCTATAATCACCTGGCGATACCCGATAGAATACGCCCAGATATTATCAGATAATTGTTCCTAGTATTAATCATTTCTGATCATCACCTTTTGTTTTCTTCCTGTGTGTCACATTTTTATTGTTGGTGCTAATTGTTATCGAATGTATGTTCTATTTGCCAAACATTTGCCGATGTTCAATTATTGTTAGAAACTGAAGAAAAAAAAGCAACCCGAGTAAAACGACCCTTTTAGCCTCTAGGCTCTTGCCATGAAATTACCTCACCTCGGGATTCCTTTCCCCCTCTTAGAGGTGACGCCCTCTACGTACGACGCCTGTTAACACAGGAATTCAACGCCAACCAGTTACCATGGTACATGCCGTATTATCAAATAGCTCAGATATTTATACAATACATATAAATCTACACGATACATATCTCCCGCCTGTTTCTAAGCGCAGACGACAGCCATGCGTGGCCCAGACGAAACATAAATATGTTTTAACCCTCTACAAACGAGTATCGAGATTATACGCGAAACCATTTTCATAATTTCTTCCATCGAAATATCACCACTTTAACAAGTCAGAATGTCTCAAAAGGTGAATTTTCGAGACAATATTCAAATTATACCTGTATCGATTAAAGCACGATCACGTCCGGTATAAGATCACTTACGCTCTTGAAATAGCATTATTTTCAATCTTCATGAAAATCCCGATTAAAACCATCTCAGTAACTAGGGCAGCCTCGCAAGGCTACTATGAATAGTTAATCCCTTAACCTAATTCAGTTTCCTTCAAATATTTACTCTTATCATCATCAAATCTATTTTGAGTCATTATCAAAAGGTAGCGCAATAATATTATAGGATAGGCATTGACGATTGATAAATGGGTTGCTTTCAACAACGTGTATCATACTTGGAAGATGAAAACATTTGATAAATATTTCAAGGTTAACACTTTTCACGCGGCTAGTTTTATATTTTTTAATACAAAATATATTTTTCAGAAACCTTTACCAACTTCTAAAGTCTATCTCAAGGATTGCTGACTCAATACTAGGCATGTTTGTACTTATTTCAATGCATTGCTCATGGTGATTCCAAAAATGGTACACTGAAAACAAAAACTCGTTTTTAGGGGTGTTGAACGAGAATTTCTTAGTTAGGCATTTAGTTGAACCGAGTTGAACTAGTAATGATGTTACTTCTAGCAGAGTGTGTGTGGTCGAACTAATTTTTCAACGAATGAAATGAAGAATAGTAGCAACGCCTTAGTTGGACACGCCCTACCAATTATATTGTGCTGCTGAACTAATGTCTGAAAATTAGTTGGACTACGAAAGGCAGACCTACGATTTTTTTCGGCCGTACCAGATGCCGGACGAGAGTGCCGCACTAAAGAAGTTGCCGCACGTGCGTGGTGGTCAATTTGGTCATAGACGTGACGGCGGCGATCCATTCATTTCACTTGCAGCTGCACGTTTTTGAGATAAAGATGTCGCAAAAGTGAGTAAAATCCAAGATTGTATTTAAAACAAAAACACATCGTTATAAACTCGTAGACGTAGACGTAGTGATGTAGGTTAAAGTTGGGAGTTTATTGCAGCCATGGCGTAATTTAAATTATCGTCTATGTGATAAGTAAAGTAAGCTTATATAAAAGTTATTCATCAAAATTCATCATTGTTAAAGTTGAATGAAATAAAGATCTTCCGGTTTTGGAAATTGTAGCAAATTTTCAATAATGTACTTAATCTGTTTTGTTGTTGTTTCTTCTTGCAGATCAAAGCCATGCAGCAAGCAGATCAAAGCCATGCAGCAAGCCCTACATAGCCAAACAGTATATTTCACGTGTAGACCATATAAAACTGCTAGAAACGCTAGTACAAGCATCTAGTTGAGCATAGTTGAGCAACTAGTTCAGCTATAGCTGCAACTAGTTAAACTAGTAGAAAAGCTTGTAGGGCTGGCACTATTAGGAAAAGTTAGTTGAAGGAGACACCATTTTAACTAGATTTATTTTTAGTAGGGCACCCCAGAATATTAGTAGGACGCTCCAAAATTCTAGTTTGGCATGGCCGAACTAGTTGCTCAACTAACAAAATATTAGTTTGGCGAATTGGTTCCGCCTGCCGTACTAATATATGTATATTAGTTCAGCCAAGCTCTACTAGTATATGTTAGTAGATACAGACATCGTTTCAACTAACTTTTCTCTAGTAGGGAATGCTAGTTTTTGTTTTCAGTGTAATGAAATACAATACTTTTAACATTTTTTAAAATATATTTTGTGAAATTTGTGAATGTCATCTGCAGACGCCTGCCTCGTGGAAAGTGTTAATAAACAATGCGATCATGGTGATGATATTATTTAACAAACTTATATTACGTATTTATAAATCATTAACAACCAATCGGGAATTTGAATGAAGTGATCTAAAATTATACCGAGCCGCTTGTGACATTGCGTGGTCAAATCATCACCTATTCTCTTTAGGACCATAACCAATCATAAGCGCGATTTCTTTACAAACTTTTACAGAATTTCAATCAATCAAGGAAAGACAGTACAGGGTGTATCAAAAAAAATAGGACACTTTTTCATGACAGTGTAATACTTGTAATAATCATTGGACCATGACCAATTTAGTCTCAATGTAAAGCCCAATTAATTATTATGATATCCTGAAAATATGAAATCAATCCGATGAAAAATAAGAAAACTAGCATAATTTGCGTAAACCATGTCATTTACTGGTTTGTACATTGGGATTTACATGTAGGCCTATAGACCAGTAAATAACATGGTTTATGTTTCAATACGTTACAATAATCATAAACATAGAAAATAATCTATCAGTCAATAGCAAAGATTAGTTTGGTAATCCATTTAATTCTGCCACAAATCAATACTGGCTAAATAATCCACAAATCAGATGCATGCATATTCTGTGCAAATTAAAAAAGTTCTCGAACCCACTGTAGATGGTTCATTAGCATGATAAGAAGTAGAATTGGCATAAATAGTGTGCGCGTTCATGTTACTCTACTTACTGTTACTGTGTGAATGACCATTGTACATAGTACAACATAGATTGCCTTGCCTAATAGGTCACAATTTCCTTAATTAATGATGGATTTTTCAGGATTTTTCAGGATTTAATCTTTATCGGTTGTACTTTACAGTGAAATAAAAATTGGTCATGCTTCAGTGATTTAACAAGGATTTAAACCATCATCAAAAAGTATCCTAATTTTTTTGATACATTCGGAATTTGATAATAACCTTTAGATGTAATCTGAACATTGTCGATAAACGAATTGCTTGCTTACTGATAACAGTCTGTTTTCAATCATTCAGAAAGGTATTTACAGCAATTGCGAATTTATTGTTTGCATATGTCATTGAAATGTGCATTTAAGGATTTAAATGTAATGTATAAATTATTTTAGAATATATTTTACTTGAAGCACAATATTGATACCATCACAAGGAGTCAAACTATCTGTTGTACACAATCTTTGTATAAACAAAGACTTTTGATCATAGTTTGTTGTTTGGCTCACTGTAGTTTACCCTGTTCCATATTAATTGGCAAGAAATATACAGTTTTTATCTCTCCACGTGAAAAAGTAATCCGATCATTACACGCGATTTTGACATACACACACGCCACTTGCATATGATGCAATGTTCTATAGGTAAATTAATAATTGAACGAACACAACTAAGAAGCGTATCGCGTACATTGCGTGAAGCGCGCACAAACATTCGCGTGATATTTTCGGGCGCGATCATCTTTGTACTGCGTTCGCGTTGTTCGTTCAATTTTTAATTTACCTATAATACATGTAGGCTCACCAATTCACATACTCATCATGCAAAATTGCGCTTCGCTATATAGCTGTCAGAATGATTTACCGGTTTTGTTGCGTGCTGTGCGTGGAACGCACTGCAGCGTGACTGCTGTATCTAGGTAATTTGTCTATGTCTATTATACTAGGTGAATAATTGGTGACATGCGCAAGCAGTACCGTTCACGGACTGCCCACTTTATTTGTATAAATACACGCACGCACGCGTATGCTTCCGGCGAGGGATTGTAAGCAATGAAATAAATCGTATTGGGATACGTCAGGGGTTTATGTAAGTTTGGCGGTACATTTATAATATACCGATCATTAATCGTGAATGTGTTGGACGGCGAGGGAAATGCGACATTGGCATGGTCCGCAGCCATCCATGGACTTTTCCAGTCTTTTCATTCGGTGCTATTGCCATGTTTTACAACATGATTGATATGCACGGGTGCACCAACTCACTAAACATTTTGCAGAACATGAAATAGAGAAAGCCTAATGATTCCGATAGAAGTCACATTTCCCCGACAAACTCATTTGATTTCATTATTCTTTCTTTATGGTTCTGTATGTCTACATGTTTTGGGCCATTTCCTCGATGTTCTACAGTCTGCAGATATTGTCGGTGAACAGATGAAAAGATAAAGGTGGCGGATAGTACAACTATAGAAATAGATTTTGGTTAACCCGTTACATGCCCATGGATTGTTTGCCCGAGGTTATGAACATGATTGGACGAAAGTAAAGAATCTTTTTGCCCTTTATCATGTTTATTAAGACCACATGGTTCCTGAGATGAATTGTATTAAATCTTTCGACACCTTACAGAAACTTTCCCCCCTCTGTCTCCTTTACCTTGTTCTCCAAAATTTTCTTAAATTAATTAATTTTTTTTTTTAAATTTCAAAGTTCAAGAAGGAGTCATGGTTCAAGAATGTTCCTCAATAACCTTTAACATGGTTTTCTTAAAGTTAAAAATATATTTGAAGGACCGTCTATAACAGGCTCTAGAGATTATGGTTCTGCAAGGCCTTTGAAAAACCATTTTGTTGATAAGATTAAACAACCATTGAAGGTTTCCTAATGGCAATTCCAAATTGATCCGGAAATCTTGGTCATTTGTATTTAAAATGAATAAATATCCTGGCCTACCAAACCGTTCCCGTATGTGAAGTGTTATTAATTCGTTTGGAAAATATAACATGAATGTTTTACATTTTCAGATTTCATCTCCTTTCATGCACTGTGAACGGCAGATCCATATTTGTCATCCAGTGGATATGAATCATTATATCATTTTATAGGATCTAATTTTACACCTCATAAACATTTCTAGAACATTTATAGATAGAGAGGGAGAGTAAGCACATAATGCTAAAGCGCTGAGCATACGCCACTACGCTTGAACCCTTTGCGCTCTCACACATGCGTAGTAGCTCCACCACAACCAAATGACGCAGCCTGATTGGTAAACGGTGGTCAACGCTTGCGCTCAGCGTTGGAGCGTTGTGGAGTCTGCTGAGCCCTGCTGAGGATTCGCGGACACAAATCAATTTTCGACCTAAGACAAATCGTAACATTTATAATCGCGCGCATGATTCTAATGCGAAAGCGTTTGCTCCGTTCCAATTTATAGTCATTTTGTATGTCAATGAACCTCCTTATGTATATTCTGTCACTTTGTCATTTGGATTACTATGAAGAAAAAAATGAAGAAGACGAACACAAGTGAGCTGAATCCGTAAGGTCAATATCTTCCAATTAAGGAAACACATTTCAATCACCTATAACACTCACATACGTGTATATTCATCCACGCGAATCCCTTACACAACTCTACTCCATAGGGTCATCACCCTTCTAAATTTACCTGGTATAGGTTGGTACAAGCCCGGATAAATAGGTCTCCCGAGGTCACTCGTCTATTAAGGGGGTAACCATGCTCGTCACAGCATTTTAGAATTATAATGGCGTATTCAGCAGTTCAAAATGTTGGCGTAAGTTGTAAGTTAATGTCAATCTTACCTCAAAATGTCGTTAGACACTAACGAACCCTAAATGGCGTAGCACAATAATTACTTACTTAATCATCTTAGTATAATGACAAATATAGTTGGTGATACACATTGGAAGAGCTATTGTTTATTTTCCTCATTTTGGTTTATTACATAGACAACTTGAGCTGAATCACAGTATATACCGTCTATGATCACATAAGGAATCGAATGATTAAACCTGCCAAAGCGACCCTAAACTTCGAAGACTAGTTGAATCGATGACCCCAAACGTCTAAGGTTAATCTGAACAAATACCCATTTTAAGGACGTCGTCAACGCAGGAAGACGAATCTTGGCGAGTTTACAACATTTGATACATTTGCGTAGATTCACGCACTTTACTCCGTAAACTACTTCCGGTTGTAACTGTAACATAACAACCGGAAGTAGTTTACGGAGTAAAGTGCGTGAATCTACGCAAATGTATCAAATTTGTAAACTCGCCAAGATTCGTCTTTCTGCGTCGTCGACGCTTCAGAGTCAATATTCGACCCTTTCTTGACGTTTTCCCTGACCAACACGTGTATCATCAAGTGATATCCTGAGTAAACCCCTTCCCCCGTGGTAGGCCAATGAAACTGCGAAATGTGGTTATACACCACCTGACCACTGGTTTAGCTTAATTTGGAAGGGCAATGTCTTACAAGGAAACCAATTGCAATCACCTGTGACACTAACATATATTCAACCACGCGAATCACTTACACTGATTATATTCTACAAGGTCGTTACCCTGCTAACCTTCCCTAATTTGCCTGGTAGAGAATGGTATATGGCATTGCATGGGGTCGCATGAACTGAAACAGAAAATTAAAATGGTAAAGGACCTACAAAACGGCGACACATTCACCGATACAGTTTAAGGCCATTATGATTCAAGATTTCAGATATTTGAAATTGCAATGACACAATTATTTGCCTAAACATGCCCAAACTCCAACACCTTTTTCAGTCTACTTCAAGCGTCTATACATATTTGCATCGGGACTTTAAAGTGTCCAACGGTGTTGTGATTGTATCGTGCTGCAATTTATACAGGCATCAGCAGTGTTGATTTTTTTAAGCGTTCATCAGTTGAGAGGTGAACAGCCAATCAATCTTAAAATGACGATGAATCTTGACCTAAAATATTTCGGGAGCGGTGAATCTTCAACTAGCCATTTATTTGAAGACGTGAATCTTTACCTTAATCTTCGCCTTTTTACGCATTTCTTTATGGATTCGTATAGCACCGACAAGTTGAATTGTGGTGAATATTTGCCTAGTAAATTTTCCTGCATGTTGAATCTTGAACTAAATATGTGTGGTGAATCTTTGACTAATATAATTTGTGAAAGGGTGAATAAAGGTGAACCACTTGAGGAAGGTTGAAGATCCCCATTGATTCCTGCATTAACATTAAAGTCACGATGTATAATTCACGAGAAAGTTTGTTTGTTTGTTTGTTGCTTGTTCATTTTCTAAAAATTGTTATTTATTTTATTTTATCTAGCGCTATCATTCAACCATTTCAAACTTATTACTTCAGGGTGCTTATAACTTCAATAGTAGGTAGCATAGCTGCTTCATAGTTAGGGATATAAAAGCAAATGTATCTGACCCTAACTGATAGAATTGGAAGACTTATCTGATGTCAACTTTCTGAATTACAAGGCTTTGAATAGAGTGTGGTCTGAACCCGTTTTTCTAATTTAACAATAAATCAGTCATGCGTTGCACTTGTTTTGCTTGTTTATACCAATTGATGAGCTGAATTCGGAAGGTGAATAACTTACAAGGAAACAGATAGCAATTACTTGTAACACTAGCATATATCCCTTAACCTTTGCTAATTTACATGGATGTGGATGGTACGTGATAATGGCAGAGTTACACTTGTAAATGACTTCAAAATGAGGTACACATTTACCCTAGCATACTATAATATCAATATAATTCAAAGTCTCATAATATTTGAAAGAGCAACAAAAAATCCCCTTTTTAAACGTGATTGGAGGAACAGCATAGCATGCATGATAACAACAATAACTAAATACTTTACAACCTCCAACACATCTGCGGTTTTTAGTGATATCAAGTGTTTGTATGGTTTGCATGGGGACTTTAAAGTGACAAACTGTGTTGTGATTACACTGCGCTGTTTAAAACAGTCAGGTTGCGATGTAAAACTGTGTAGGCATAAATTCTGCTTTCTTTTTAGTCTGCTTATACATGTGGATATTTGCATTGATATACTTTTTTGAATATTTAATTCCAATCCAAAAAGCAACTGAGAATTTCTATATCTTGTGTTTACAATTCTTGCAATGTTCAGGTACATAGATCCATATATCGATACATTTATTTATAGACAAAGTTTCCGCTTTAAAATTTAACAGATTAATTCAATTTCCTGAGACGATACGACAGTTCAGATCTACATACTCTTTTATTCTTTACTTTTACGTCATGTCGATGCACAGATATTCTGGATAAAATCAAATAATATGACTTCATCTTTTTGAAATGTTATGAATTGTAGAATAATTGACTCAATTGTCGAAAGAAGTTTAATAAAAAGTTACAGATGGGTGCCTATACAAAAGCGGTCGTTATTCTTTCGATATAACGGTAATTTGAGAGCTTTCAGCAAATTTAATTTAAAATGTCATCATATTCAGGATTTCAGCAACTATAGAATTCGCTGACAGTTCTGGCTTGAACTCCCAACAGTATACGGTTGGAAATATATCTTAAACGTTCATGCGAATGAAATATCATTCACTATTATTTATTCGTAATACATGACGTTGTATGCCACCACGGCTGATCAATCGATAGCTAGACAACGGACCGAAACTAGCACGTATGGCACATATGTGACATAACTTATACGGTAGACTTATACGGTAGTAGCAAAAGAAATATTTTGCATTACCATACGTACAAGTGACCTCAACCCTTTCCACGCGGCAGGCGTCTGCAGACGACATTCCAAAATGTCACAAAATGTTTCCAAAATGTCAACATTATTGAATTGCATTACCATATATGGAATCAATATGAGAGATGCATTAAAACAAGTACAAACATGCCTAGTATTGGTTCAGCAATCCTTGAAATATACCTTGAAAGTTGAGAAAGGTTTCTGAAAAATTGGTTTAATTTCCATTGCTGCTTGTACGTATGATGATGCAAACTATTCCTTTCGTAAAAGTCTTATCGTACTAGTTTCGCAGTGTGCCCTTACTTGAAATGATCTGTCGAATGTTGTTGTTTATTTCGAGATTATCCTCGACAATGATGGCGTAATTTTCTCATTAACTATCATATGAATCGGTTAAAAGAGTCCGTTTTTCGCATACACATGTATTATAGGGCCTACAACCTTAACCATAAACTTTGACCGCTGACAGTGTTTCACTATCGGCTGCCATACGTTTGCATCTCCAGAAAAATGTTCTCTACGCGTTGATGCATGCCTTGGACCTACAGTGCACTTTATCCGAATATTTGTTAAATCTTTAAGTCAAAATACAAAATGGCAGCGCTTAAAATTGAGTCAAGTATTTATGTATGACTTAACATCTTTAATATCGTTCTAGATACTTGTATTACCCAATCCATTATACGCTTAATAACAGTAAAGACGCGATATACGTACACGGCTAGTACCAAAACAGCATTATACGACAAGGTACAGTGCCAATCTGGGTAACATAGATATAAACAGTCATTCAAGTCTTGCAAAATTAACCCTCTGATGTCTTAAACCCCAAATTGTTCACCTACAATTCAATTTCTATATACAAATTTCAAATCGAAGTGAAAATATTTGGAATCAGTGTGAAAAATCCATTAAAATAAGTACAAACATGCCTACTGTTTATACAGGGTTTCCTAAGATAGCCATTATAATTCTTTAGCAGACAACATTTTGTTTATGGTTACCGCGCGCCTTTTTAACATTAAATACTAAGTGATGAAAATCTCTCTTAGTTCACGACCTTAACAGGTATATCGTCACGCTTAAATGCCATGAAATGTATTTTCGTAACATGATTAATCTTCCGGGCTTCATGTTACCTTGTTTGCGTTGTAAGTGTGCCGAGAGGTGACATTTTGCCATTTCTGTACCCAAGATGCTGCTAAGTTTATAGCTCCCAGTGTGCAAAGCTTAACATATTGGCCTTTCAGAAGAATGACAAGCAATGGCACACGTGACTGCACATTCTTTGTATTTATATCGTGTTTTACCCAAACCAAAGCCCGCCCTCTCCTTTTATACACCAACTTATGGCAGCACTACTTCAAACAGGCAAACGAGCATCACATTATACTGACTTTGAAAGAAGAACAATTGCATTAACATTGATCCCCAATATGAATGACCAGCCAATTAGCTGTAAAGAAAAAGATCGCAATATTGGTTGCAATGCCTGTTTTGAAGCTCCTTTTCTTGTCGACAAAACATCTTCAAATAGACAGCACACTTGTAAAATCACTAAAGAATCAAAAGCAAAATGGCGATTTCGAAGTCTCCACATCTAACACTCTCAATTCGTAGATGACATGATTTTGTAAATCAAATCATGAACGTGATTCTCGTCCCCGCCCTTTTGTACATTTTCAATTTAGTTGTTGTTACATCTTTTATTTCTTCGCTATCTACGTTTCATTATTTGTTGTGTTGAAAAGAGATGACAAGAATTTCAACACAATTTCCCCAGACTAGGGCTGTAGAAATGAGAAAAAATAATGATGAGGGCCTCCCCGTTTTTATATCATAACGACAGCTGCAGTAATGGGAATTTAGCACAGATATGAATAATACATTTTTGTGTGAACAATAACAAATAATAAGGCCTTCACTCACAGATTCAAAATAAAGACATTTTTGTTGTTACTTGGCCTTCCTTTAATCAGATGTGCAAATCTTTTAATTGACCTTGAAAATGCATATTATTGTTATTGTCATTCTTTAAGTTATATATTATTTAATATACAATTTTATTTTGCATTCCTCACGGATTATGTTGACTTACACCACACCTCACAACAGCCAATAATTCATCTCTTACACCACCTTCCTGCAATGGTCATCAAACAGTTACAAAGTCTCGAGCGTAAAAATACATAATGTGTAAGAAACGTATTATACACGTGGGACTTTATAACTTGGCTTATCAGCACGGGGGACAGGTAGATATTGTGGTAACGGAAACGTGTACTACTCAATTCCTTAGAGAACACACACAGTATGCAAAATAACGATGAGTGAAGAACATCCTGCCGAGGCCCTAATGCAGGGATCAATAGAATCTTGACCCTACCGCCTCAAGGTTAGGCAAAGATTAGATGCAAACTAGACGCCTAATCTTTGTTTAAGAACATTTGACATGGTGTGAATCTTTACTTTATTGATTTGTAGAAAGTGGTGAATCTTGAACGAGGAAGACATTTTTGTAGAGTGAGCTGGTGGTGAATTTTTGCCTTACTTTGGTTATTAGCCAACGCATCACACAGGGGTGAATCTTGACCATGTTGACCTAACACATGTGATATAGTAGCGAATCTTGACCTGAAGTTTCCAAGATAAACAGTGAAACAAAGACTTATCTTGACCAAATATATTTGTGGGAAGGTGAGTTAGGATGAATGCTTGAGGGTAGGGGGGGGGGGGGGCGGTTAAGGTAAAGATTCCCATTGACCCCTGCTTAAGTCAAATACATATGCTGAGATAGTGAAAGTTGCAAGGTTGCAACAAATAAATATTCGCGTGTATTTGAAGAGTCAATTTCAAGGTTATATCTATAGCCACTCATAATTGGTTGAGGACCTGAATGTTCAATGCGCCTTCAAAATATTCCACGACTCCCAGAATATAAAGACCGCGAATTCGCCCTTCAAACAGACTCTCCAACATTTTTGTTCCTAATCCTAACTAAAAGCTGATTCTTCACAAGTTAATTTTGATTGCTTCTATGAATGTCTGACGCAAGCAGCCAATCGAAGTTACAGACGTGATAGTTTGTCAAGGGGCTTAAGAAGACTTGACACGTTCTCAAATTCTTAGCATTCGCCCCCCTCTCTTTATATATTTCTTCACGATTATTATTCATTAATACGCTTGTTTATGAGGCTGCGTGTTGTAGAGCGCCTAGAAACTCCTTTAATATTAAATACACCGGCGATTCCAACACATTCGGTCGTTTTTGTTCATTTCCCGCCATATTAAGAGCAGACTACCAGCTTCCGTAACGGAAAATAGGTAATCAATTGTATAACCCCGGGCTTAAGTTCATAATACAGGTAACACTTCTTTAGCTTCTATAATACCATAATACAAAGCATGTTCTTGGCAAGCAATTGCAAAGCCCTCAAATGAAAAAGAGGTTTTGAAAAAATGTTCCATTTTTGGCTATAACTATCGATATCTCCTCATCAGTCTGGTTTGTCAAGATCAAGATCATATTTCTAGTTACAGAGTAAAGTAGGTCGACATCAAAGAATCATCCTGTAAACTACAGTGTCAGTTTTTGGGAAGGTTACCAAGATGTGTGTCAGATACTCATCTCTACATCTGTCAGTTTTTTCAAGATCAGATCATCTGTTAAGATGATCAGGTCATTATTGATCCGCAGAAGATTAAGATAACTGCAAAGGTCACATTGGTCTGTATTCACAAATAATGTCGTCCTGTCCGACGTCTATAGGAATAACCAATCATTTTTGTGAATCATTTTAAAACGTTTTGAGCAGCAGTAAACATGTAAAATTGGAGATACAATGGATGCTATTTATAAACTCTTTAAGTAGTTCGAAGCAATCAGAATTCAGGAAACCAAATACGTAGAGAGCAATGCCGATATTGAAAAAAATATTGAATTGCACTCTGCGTACACGCCGTCCATGTGCGCACCACGCACTTTGATTTGAATCGTTTTCATGCAGAACTGGTTTGCCAATTTTTACCACGGTGTTATTATTTTGAAATGAAATTAAAGCGGGTAAAAGTATGCATAAATTAATTAATTTTGATTAGTAGGCCTATTGTCGTGTAGGTCAATACCTGCGTATGTTTTGTTTCTCGATCGAAATGAGAAAAAACCCAATGGGCACTTGCGCAAATGTTGGTATACTTACAATAGAGTATTCCCCCTTACGGGGTTGTGAAATTATTCACACATTAACTGCAGCGCGCATGCATTGCTGCTATAATCTTATTTCTGTTGAAACCAAACATAAATAAGCATTTTTGACCTATGATGAATACAACTTTGAACATATTAAAATCCAATCCTGCAATTTCAAACTGGAACATTATTCATTGACATGTCTAGTTAATAAAAAGTGAATGCCCGATATATATGTTACAAATAATTTATAACAGCTTTAGTTATCATGTTAAAGAAAAAGAAGAGTAGAAGATCAACAGATTTCTGGGACACCTTGTACCGACACATAGACGGTGTTCATCCTACAATTTATAACGGACAATTTACAATGACGTGTCTATTCTATCTATCGTATTTATTGCAATGTAAAGGTAAAAACACACCCGGAAAACAAATAAAAAAGCAAAAAACACACCGAAACCCGTTTAAATCATGCTAAAAGAAAGCAGCAAAGCAGCAAACCTGAAGCCAGAGACGGAATGACCGACACCACCAATAGACCCAGCCCCGATAATCCGACAAAAACCGTGCGAAAAAGATACTGACCGCTGATTTGCTACTGCGCTTGCTCGGGGTCAAATAAAAACGACTCAACTTCCGATGGCAAAGTAGTCTTCTTTTGCAGTCGCTGCAGAAAACTTGACTAAAGAAAAGGACGTTAACACTGCCCATGGATCCAACCAAACGAGGCTACTTCACTTATCGGTTCCGTCACCTCACACTGACAAACACAATTTCCCTGATGATCTAATAAGCGGGACATACAACAGTTGACAGCACGATCATGAAGTTTTTAGAAGTATGACAAACCTATCAGAACTTGGTAAACAATTGATAGTTGTCATGGTAACTGACCAATGGTGGATGTTTTAGGAAGATGACTATGTCGGTGGTGGTGATTTCTGATTCATGTACGTACGCATAGGCGAATGTCAAAGAAGGTATTTTAAGTTTCCCAGAATTCATTTAGAAAACCATTTCATTAGCCAATCTGTCGTGAATTGCTTTTCAAAGCAAATGGGTTGATATGAAGAAGAAGAAAAAAGGAGCTTCAAGAGCAACATTGTCAGATCTTAACATAATACTTATGTATTAGTTTCTTGTACAAAATGAGTGGAATTCCTTTCAAGAAACGATGATAATTTTGCTGCCACAAAGGATTATGGGAAAAGTCTGATTTCTTTTTGTAAGCGAAAGTGCTATAGAATTCAACCCGTGGGGGATGCACATGACTATGTGTGCATGTGCATGTGGAACTTGTATAGAAGAGGTTTCCTGGACCCCTGTGGGATGGTGATGGCGGAATCTATTTTCGGGTTTTTGATGGAACAGTGACTTAAATCTAGATATATCATTTGGTGAGAGGATTCTGTTTCACATAGAAGGAGGTCATAAAGTGAGAAGAAAAACAATTAAGTTAATTAGTGAGAATCCCTAATTCTAATAGGTACAGTGCATGAGAATCACACCTTAGTTTCGATACCTAGATTTAGTAACAAGTAGTTACCAGATAAAAACAGATCAAAAAGGATTCAAAAGAGTGTGGGGTGTGTGTGTGTGGTGGGGTGAGGGGAGGGGGGAAGATGGAACATGCTTATGTATTTCAAACATGCTAAATCCTTAGAGATATAAAAACAGGATTTTTAACTAAGGAAGTTTTGATGTTGTGATTTTGAAAGGAAGACATTCAAAAAGTGGTTCCATTAAACCAGCTGAGACGACTCACGTATACCTTCTTCTCAGATTACAGCAAAGTCATCGAGGCAAACACCGGCGACCAGGCTTGCAGAAGGCTATTAATTCATTGTGAATGCATTTCATTTTCAATTAGTGTTGAAAACCTCAAATTCTTTACAGCTCGTCCAGTTGGCGGACACAGTGTGGATGGTGTGGACACGAATGGCTCAATTGGTAAACACGTGGATGCACATATCTCTTAACATTACGAATTTCACATAAAATGTTCTGACACAAAATATTTCATCATTAAAAGTGGAAAATCGAAAACATAAAGAATATTATTTATGGATATTTCTTCCAGTGATAAACCACCAATATGTTTATTTTCAAAAACTATGTGTATAGGCTCGTGCGCATGTTGTTATATGTGCCTCTCGCGCACGGACAATATAAGATTGAAAACATTAAATGGACGTCGCCACCGTCTGCAAAAAAGTACGTAATAATCTGACTGAACATTTAATACAACTTGTCTTTGAAATACATCCAGAACAATATCCTCGACTTCCCTCACACTTCAAGGAAACGACAGTGATCCATGTTGTCTCCTTGCAATAAGAATTTACAGTCCCCTCTAGGCTTCTGTCAAAATACTCATTAGGGCATCTGCTTCCTTGAAGTCGGATAAAAAGTTACGTTCCTCTTCTGATGTTTCATACTTTAAAACATGCTAGAATAGTGCATGACACTTCATATTTGCTAGTTATCTTGTGCTTACAAATACACATTCCCCAATCAGAATGCATATGTTTCCTATCAAAAGGCCCCTGGATTGGCCTGTATCTCCAATAATGTCTTGGTGCCCTTTTCCGGATTTTGTAGAGGCGAGTCAGGTATTATCCTTTTTTCAAAACTGTCACGTAATCACAGTAGGACTATAATTCATAATAATTAATTAAGCACCGAATTAATAAATCGAGTCAATCACTCATTACTAGGACTTGCCGTAATACACCTCAAATTCTATATAATTGTGTTTTAAGGAATCTTAGCTTAATGCACATCACTATAGTCTACCCCTCTGATGCAGTAACGAGGTACTAATAAAACGTCATTTATGCACAATGTAATACTCAACTTTAAAACATAATCACAATTATTTTAACGACAAAGGACAGAGTAAAGGTTTTTTTCTCCAAAATGTGTGGGGGAAATACGAAACCCGGGATACGTAACGGCAACTCGGAATGGGAATATACATAGTCCTCCACCAATGAATTCATCATGTGCAAATGAGGACCCTAGATTGAAAGGTACATGTACAAGTTAAGCTCTCAGTTGAGGTGCTTATTACACCTCTCGTTGCGTAGTTTAACGTGTAGGGTCGAGTACCACATGGGCACTATGTTTTGCCAAGCATTGCATACGTTGACTACAGTGGGATTCGAACCCAGACCTACTGCTTTGAAAAAAGAGATTTGGTCCATGGTCCATGGTCATTATAAATCAATATAGAATTATTATGCTTACCTTGAGTTGTCTAAGGAAGATGCGTAACATTTAATCCACATTTATTTCAGAACAACATATCCTTCTCCAAACACGGACGTTTTAGTTCCACTTTCTCAATAGATCTGAGCTAAATCCGTTATATCAAGCACAATTATATATCTATAAACACGGTCAGCTGATACTGTGGTATTTTTATGATCCAAGTTGTAAGGCGTGCATCAAAGCTGGCAAAATGCCTGAACCCGCAACATATTTAGCAACAGATATTGGCATCACCAGAGAGCCCTTAAGGACAAACACACATTAATAGCGATGATCCCCCACGCTTTGTTATAGAAGCATGCGCAGTAAGACAAGGCCGACACATCTGCAACAAAACTTTTTGTAGTGGAAAGATAGAGAGCTAAGAGCGGTGGCCGTCAGTGAGTAGGTACTCGGCGGGAAGTTAACTTTAAGACTGCACTATTTTCACCAAACCACATGTAGCTAAATCTCACTTGCCTCACTGATTTACAAAATCCCCACGACGAGAAAATCATGCACTTGCTATACTGGTTTGCCGTCAAGTTCCCGTGCCAGTCAGTGCGGAGTTATGACGTGATTCTAAAATCCCCAATTTGATAGGCTCTGGGTACAGGGCTGAGATTTATTCAACAGAAACGTCCCTAGGGTGCTTGCCCTCTATGACGTAACCATTTCAATGCTGAACCACTTTTCCCAGTGACTTTTCAAGATTGTTGTTGTAGACAGTGATAGTGGCAAATTGACATGATGTCATTTGGGGGTTTTCTTTCAGCATGTATTGAATTTATAACATACAAGTATAGAACTGATCATGCTGATAGCAATGTGCACTTCTGATATTACTGTCAACAGCTCTAAGGAAATATTTGACGAAACATGAATGGACGTGTTGTCAATGCTGAATATTATTTTTCAATCAGTATAATCCATAGTAACATTTAATGTTAAAGCAATTCAGCATCCCATCAAAGAATTGAAAGAATGCACACATTGAAGGGGGGTGAGTGTGAAAATGTACACCTCGTATCCTATCACCTGATTGGTTAACAACATGACGTTATACAAAACGACTATACCCGGGGCATAGTTCCTAGTATGCCCCGGGCATAGAAATTTCATTCTGTCACACCCCGGTTGACGAACGTCCAGAGACCTGGTTTGGATCACCCATATCACAATCTTGGCTGGGCAGAGTAATATTGCAGATATAATAGGCATACAATGCCTTCTATTATGCAACTATTGAACGCCTTAGAGGGTTACAAATTGACAATTTCACACGAATCAAACAGAATGCAATGATTTAATCAAAATTGGACAGAGTGATATTGCACCAATATTTAAGCTTGCATTCGTGTTTATACATTAAAGTGGGTGATAGTAAATCATTAATCATATTTCGATGTCAAATTTGACATTTTCCGTAACAAGAGGCGTAGCCGAGTGTAATGAAACAAATCGAAATTAGACCGCGTGATATAGTACTGTATTACTAGTGTACTACTACAGTGCAACAGAGCATGAATTACCAAAAGTGCATGTTATTGAAATCACGCTCTAATTCAAGCTTTAGATACATTAATTTTGCCACGGTTTTTTTTACAATAAAAATGTATTTCATACAACTGTACAACTGTGCACAGAGTTGGAAAAAGTATATTAATATTTTTCCAGCCATGCACGCAGACAATAGAAGCAATCTTCAAGGACATACTCACACTAAGGGACCAGTGTTTTGAAATCCGCGCTACAAGACTTGAAATGCCATTCAGCAGTGTGCAGTCAAGGGTTTTAAGCATTAATGGTGTATGTTACTTTAGGTGACCGTGTGCTGACATGCACGCCTGCATATACAGGTACCACCATAAAGGCATGTATTAAGTCTAAATAGTCAAGGCCATACAAGCAAGAAGCCAGTAGCTGGTTGGATTAGGGTGTATGGATAATCAAGTATTGACCAATCCGAAATCAGGTTTAAAAAGAAATGTACCAATGATGATAATCATACAAAGACAACACAGAGAACTTTAAAACAAAGCTATTTTGATTATATATGATACACATTCTTAGGATTGAAATTGTCATGTCAGGAGGCACTATATTTATAATTCAATATTTGGTAATTTATGCTCTGTTGCACTGTAGACACGACATGTAATATTTTGTATACAAATAGTTACTGCCTCAGAGGGCTATAGTGAAACTATGATCATGATGAATCTTTTACTTAGTGGCGGCGCTACTGGGGGAAAGGGGGTATTTCCCCCCAAAAAATGTTGTGCCCCACCCCCCCCCTTTGCCCCCTCCCCCAAAAAACAAATCATCTAAATTTAAGTTAAAATAAGAGAAAAATCGACAATTTTAGCATAAAAAGGCCTTTTTTCGAGCTTCGCACACCCTTTTTTATATACTAAATCAGGTTAAATTAGACAACATTTGATAATGTTAGCGTAAAATGAAGAAAACAAATATTCGCGCTTCGCGCACATCATTTTTTTCTTCATGCTCCCCTAAAAATATCCAAATGTCAAATTATTACTATGGTACTGGTATATATCTAAACAACACTATAGCTAACATTGTAATCTGATTTTTATCAAACCTGTAAGTGTAGGTGGGGAAATGTTAAGCTCAAAACCTTGCTCCTGGGGAAGAAACAACTTTGTGCAACCCTGCATTTGGTGTCGTTTTTGTGGTAACCTTGTATATTAAAGTGTTTCTAATGTATATTTGTAGGCCTATATCTGGCATATTTTCTGTATATTTTGGTAACTCTTGTAATTGTAATATATAGTGCCAAGTCAGCCGGTTGGCAGCCATGTCAATAAAATATACCATGAATAATAATAATAATAAGTATTGTGAAATACTCTACATGAAAATGGTCAGGGGCGGACTGGGACCTGAAAGCGGCCGTGGCAAAATTATTAAAGCGGCCCTTTTTGACCATGTCAGGCAGAAGTATGTCGTCCCGGTAGTAAATTTTCGTAAAAGGTTGCCCCAATTTTTTTCCCAGTCAGTCACCTCGTGAATTTCACGTAAGTGGGGGGGGGGGGGGGGGGGGGGGGGTAGGGTCAAAAAAATTCGCACGTCACAAAATTTCGCACAGTCACACATTTTCGCACGGTCACAAAATTTCGCACGGTCACAAATTTTCGCACAGTCATACATTTTCACACGGCCACAAAATTTGAGTAATCGGCCCTGAGAGGCCCAAAACCAAGCGGCCCATGTGGCGATCGCCACAACGCCACAGTGGCCAGTCCGCCCCTGAAAATGGTGTTGTCTGGTAAAATAAACTTAAACGCTTGCGAAAATCCATGTTGTAGTGCTCTGTGACAGCGCCATCTAGAGGTAAGATGTAATGAGGAAGGGATTGGATGATTCACTTTGCCGGTCAACGAGGGGGATTGAAAGTTCATGTATTGCTATATTTACTAAGTAGTTTATCAGAGCACAGAGGAACTGCACGCGTTGTGTCTGTTTATCCCACAACTTTTCCGACAAATTTATGATATAATACTTATGTAATAAATAGTTGCATGGGTGTTATGTGTGAGGCCGCACCTAAATTTTGCATTATTTTATGAAGAACATAGCACCCGCACAAGTGTTATTTTGCAATTACAACTTCATTTTGGCGCGCTTTTAACCATGGTAACAAACTCCCGCGCGCTTTCAACCGTAACATATGGCGCCAGGACACAGGTCGTGGACTCTATAGAAAGTTGTGTAAAACTTATCGGTTTTACGCTCCACCCCTGTGGGCACACACCTGGGAATTTGATCTCAAGAGGCAGTATGTACACAACTCACGCGCGGCATGACCAATATGCATGATGTTACAAAAAATTACTTAACGGCGGAATTTTACTAGTAAAAATCTCTTTATTTCATTTGTCATATTTGTTGTAATGATTTTTAAAAGTAGCTTTAGCATTAAAATGCTAGCTGTTATAAGCTACTTTTACAACAGCAGTCGCTCACTTGCTATACATCTAGACTCAGGGGCTTCTCAAGACCTTTTCATTGGGGGTGGGCAGGCGCGGCCAAGTTTTAGGGGGGATAATAATGAAATTGTGCTGGTACCATCTAAGCCAAGCGTGTGCAACCTGCGGCCCGCCGGCCTCTAATCTGCGGCCCGCGAAGCAATCCCAACTTTCCCATTGATGCGGCCCGTTTTAACCGGAACTCCTTAGGTTACACAAATGGCGGATTGATTTAGTGGTGCGCTACCTTATAAGTAATAGGGTGACGCGCTGCAATTAGTAAATATAACAAGATGCGTGATTGTGTGTTAAAAACCCTGGTTAAAATGGCGCTTGTAGCAGCAAAAGCGAGTATTACCCCTCATCCGGACGTGTTTTGGAATGTTTGACAATCACTGCGGCCCTTCAATGGATCTCAAAATTATGATGAGGCCCGGGTGGTAGAAAAGGTTGCACATTCTTGAATTCTAAGCTATGCTCGGACAAGGGGTGTCTGAGGGTATGTGCCCCCTGAGAAGTAGAATTTGTTTTCAATTTTCGAACTCATTTGATGCGATCTGGTGTATACTTTTGCCAAAATGTTATCGAAAACCCACCTCTTCATTTCCAATAAATATTTTGTTTTTTATCAATGCACGAAAGAAGTTGAGCATAATACTGATATGTTTATGATTTAAGTATAGATGGTTTAAAAGCTCGAACAGGGGGGAGCCTGAGAGTGGATGTGGAGCCCCCCTCAGAATTTGATTTTTTTTCAATTTTCGAACTCATTTGGTGCGATCTGGTGTATACTTTTGACCAACATTTTATCGAAAAGCCACCTCTTCATTTCCAATCAATTTTGTTTTATCAATGCAAGAAAGAAGTTAGGCATGTGATATTTTCTAGATTTAAGTATAGATTGTTTAAAAGCTCGAACAGGGGGGAGTCTGAGGGGGGAACCAACATTTTATCGAAAATCCACCTCTTCATTTCCAATCAATATTTTGTTTTTATCAATGCAAGAAAGAAGTTGAGCATATAAACTGATATTTTCTTGATTTAAGTATAGATTGTTTAAAAGCTCGAATAGGGGGAGTCTGAATTGGATTTTTGTTTTCAATTTTCGAACCCATTTGGTGCGATTTGGTATGTACTTTTGAGCAATATTGTATTGAAATGCAATCACTTTATTTCTGATCAATATCAACGTACGTACGCGTATGTATATCCCGACCGTATGTCACCCCGACACCCCCCTCTGGGGACGTCACCATATGATTTGGAATCGCCGTGAGAAATGCATTAAGATAAGCACATTCCTAGCATTGGTTCAGTAATTCTTGTTGAGATAATACTTCGAAAGTTTGGAAAGGTTGCTGAAAAATCTGTTTCGTATAATGGTAATAAAACAAAATAGCCGCGTGGAAAGTGTTCACTGTTAATTTAGTTGTTACATCACTGTTATCAGCATTGTTATTACTTATCATTTCAATTTTGATCACATGACTAGCCCGGTTTTCAGATTTTTCACCGCAGGGTCATTTAAGAACCTTGCAGAGTTCATACACACCCATATAGGGTCTTAGGTCTTTGTTTTCTAGGTCTTTGTTTTATACACACCCTAGAATCTTGGGTCTTTGTTTTATAGGTCTTAGGTCTTAGGTCTTAGGTCTTCTATGTCGTAGGTCATTGTTATACACACCCTACCGTCATCCGGTATTCATGATGATAGCTGATAACTTATTACACATCCCAAAGCCAAACGTGTGAGAATGAAGTTCTTCGTAACCCTATAATGCCCGGGTAACATATATAAATTAGGTGTCGATTAGTTATCAAAAGCCACAAAATCGTCACACGTTGACTAAGGTTACATCTGATGTCACTTCATTCATTAAATATTGCTCATGCTCTAATTGGTAATTATCTGATGACATCATTTTAATGTTGTCTTAGAGGTGACACATGGGTTAATGCTGCACTGATATTTCATTTCTATAATAATCAATACAGTGTGAAAAAATTACACACATTCGTGCAGGTTCACAGACAAAGTGATCTATGCTTAAACCAGCAGAGTGATAAAAGTCAGTCTTTTTCTTTTAACAGCTTAACAATCACATATCAGGAAATTTGACTTAGTTTTAATTGAAAGATTTGTAACCATATTAAAGGAATTTTCAAGGTAGGTCTGGATAGTATTCTGTGTAAATAAGAGTTGACATACTCGGATTAATTGGGCATTGATGTTGAAAACACGTAGGCTTATCTAGTACGTTAGCGCCCGCGTTAGCGTTTTCGGTTGATCCTACACTGACCACATTATTGCGGATCAGGAACAGTGCTCCTCTCGTTTTCATACCCTCACTGTAACAATAATACGTTTTCTGGGAACTGGCGTACCAAAGAAGCATCTAGTACAGTCTGAACCAGAGACCTAAGACATATGTACCTACTAGGTATACTAATCTCAGGTCTGAACACACTAAACGCTTCATTAATCAACCACAGATTATGCAAGCACATGTCTTTCTTTAATCTGGAATCGACTTATTACGAATTACCGTTATCTCGAAACTGAATCTAATACCGTTTTCTCCTGATATTTTAGGGTCGTCTGTTCGCACAGCACATATAATAGGTAAATGTTCTTAATGTGTAGCGCCGCGACGGTTAAAATATTGATGTCGTCAATTATTTTTAACTGGTGCCCATTAAGCATTAAGTAAATGGTGTGGCTACGAAGTCGTTTGTGATAATAAATACTTTGGAACAGGTCTTATTTCAATTGAAAGTTTCATCTCGTGTAATGAAATACGTATAATTGCGCAGTAAAGTTTATGTTATAAGTGCTACTGCGTTATACACCTATCAGTTGTAAGACGAGTGGTGCGTCACTTTACCGAGGTGCGTCAACTTCTCATGTACCATGACGCACCCTGTGTCAAAAAAACGACGGACCATTGCCATCCAAATACGCACCCTCAGTCAACTATCAGCCCATTCGCACCCATGTAAAGTGACGGACCTTTACGCACCCTCCGTCATTATTTTGACGGACCAAAGGCTGCCACTGACGTACCCTCCGTCAAGAATTATTGGTAAACGACGCACCCACGACGCACCTCTCCCGGGGGTCGTATAGTGCGTCTTACAACTGATAGGTGTATTAGGTTGACTGTGAGGAGATAGTGCCTTGGAGCAACTGTATTTGAGTTTATTACTCCCTGACAGCTGGTGTCGTTTTCGTCGTAATAAAAAGAGTGTAAAGATACTGTAATAAAAAATTAAGTAAATAAGGATGAATAATTGTATACAGAAATAATATTGCGAATTGTTATGGCACACTCGCTGGATTGAAATGAAATGAATAGATTCAAACACTCGTAGTGTACTTAGCAATACGTGTTTCGGCTGCTAGGCCTGGAGCCCAGCAGGTTTAATCAGCTGAGAAGGTACATAATTGATCTCTGATTAGTTTAGTTGGGTGCCAAGAGTTAATGTTTTATATTGCTGCCGTGTCGCAGCCTGTACGGGTGGCCGCTATAGAAGGTCGAAGGTCATATAGGGGTCAAAACGTAAAAATGGTCTGATTATATTGAAATGCATATCAAAATAATAACACTAATTATAATAATAATAATAATAATCGGGATTTATATAGCGCCTTTCCAAGATTGATCAAAGCGCTGTAGTTTCGCTGCCACTGACGAATCATCAGAATCAGATCGCAACAACTAGGGTGCTGCCAATTCAGGCGCACACCTATCCGCACTTAGATTGTAACATATCAAACTCTTCCTGAGACCATAAGGAGCAAACATTGTAATGGTTGTATTTCTACCCGATGCTTAGTTTCCTAGATGCAGGGCACAATATGTCAAAGATCAAATAGTGCCTCAAATTTTTTGTACAGGGGTCAAATTCTGAAAATGCTCCGATTTTAATGAACATAATCTCAAATTGTTCAGACGGATGCCACGAGCCATAACAAGAATAGTTTGCCATATCTACAAGTTAAGCATATATTAGGTCAAAGGTCAGGAAGCTATACCGCTAATGTGTGCTGACCTTTGACCTAATGTAACTCAGTAATAGATCGGAGAATCTGGAATGAGATGAACTGAAGATGTTCAAATACTTAGTCACATAGTTTTACATAGGTCACTCCCGTGTTGTTGTTTACAATTGATCTGATTGGCCTTTGAGTGATGGACCGTGCGATCAATGCAAACGTTCACGCATATCCGGCTAATCCTTGATTCATGGATCAACTAATACAAATAGGGTGTATTCCCGGAATTCCGGAAATCAACGGGTGCGCAAATATAATTTATGTACCTTTTTTGTCGTTTTTGAGCTTTCATGTTTAAAAAACTCGTCAGTCGATTTTCCTTGCACCAAAAAGTATGTCATTCAAAAGTACACTTTTAAAACAACCAAAGTACTTTTGAATTACTTGAATTCAATACGCTATTCAAATAATTCTGTAATCGTCTTTAAAAAAGTTCAAGCTATCCGGATGCTGCCTCGCCAGTTCCATACCTGTAAGCAAAACACGACCTATATTGAAATACTCATCATTGATTCAATCTACTGTTTTGCTTTTATACTTCTTTGTCTTTAGGGCATACGTGTACTAAAATTGTTATTAATCTCGGGTCGTTTTTTCATCAAAGTGTGTGGAGATTCCGTTTTTATCTAATTTGACAAACGATCATTGGGATATATAATATAAATAAACATCAAAACAAAATAATGTTTTACTACTTAGGCCTACTATTAACATTATTTCCTTAAGATTTTGAATCACGGCTATGATTTTATTGGCAGGGGGCGTGTATACAATTTGATTCATGCTATCGCTGCGCTGTTAAACCTTCACCCCGTCACGTCCAGCAAGGTATTCTAGCACCCTCTTTAGTTTGTCTTAGCCAGTTTATTCAATAAAGTTTTAGAATATGATGGCGCACTTTACAATATATTGGGATAAAATCATTTGTCAGCAATTTGGAGACGCCTTTTCTCTTTCTGAAGCTCTCAATTCCTTTCAAGGTAGTACGCCCTACCTCAGGTGTTCGTAAGCATATACAATTATTTTTTGGCAAAACACTGTAGCTCGAGTTACATGTTACGTGTGTAAATAATTGTGTAGTACTATTTTGCCTTAAAATGGTTACATACAAAGTACAACAGAGTTTAGTATACACTTAACACAAAAGGCCACTTGAATGATTTGTAATCAATTAACATTTTTTTAAACCGAAATAGCAGAATATATCATTACAAATGTAAAAAAGATGAATCCAACGGACGCAGGAACAAAATATAGCGAGGATCAGAAAACTAATACCAGCGTATATTTCGAAAATGTAACATGCAAAGGATAAAATGAATGCTAGATATACCAACTTGATTTAGGGAAACAAGCAATAACAAGTGATGGTATTAATAAAGCGATAAAAACAATCATTATTAAGGCATGCGGTGCGAATTGCTGTGCACTAAAAACAAATAATAATAACACACGGAAATTCACCCGACAAGCAATACCAATAATTACTCTGCAATAAAAACAACAACAAAAATAACGTAATAAGACCGACATTTCAGGTGGTTGAGGGCGAGGGGTTGAGGTGAGGGTAGATGGGGAGGGGTTGAGGGGGAGGATTTGAGGGGGAGGGGTTGAGTTGAGGATAGATGGACCCGTCAACACGATATGGTCTCCAAAGACACTTTGAAAGTATCAGAATTTGAATATTTTGAAAGTATCAGGCCTAAAGCCAGTACCTAGGGAAAAATAGTTTACACTATTTCCCCTCTATAACCATGTAGTATTTGTATATTAGCTAACGGGACACATAAAACTAGTTTGATAATAAAAGCAACGGTGAAAGTTAAAATACTTGGAACACTTGAAACATATTCATTTATACACATTCACCGATGCGATAGATTTGTGAAGTTATAGACACTTAGTTCACCCAGTTTTTTTATTACACCTAAACTCGAACCCATGAGCGCGGCGGCCAATAGCACATCTTTCGAAATCGATACCTACCATATTTAGAGCGTCTGGGAACGAGAGTGACGTTTTAATTATGGCTGTTGAGAAGTATTTAATGACAGGTCGAAAGGCTACATCGGCTTTTTGTGTTGATCGACGACGCGTTGGTCCAAAACACACATAGCTTCAAAAGAAAAGAGTCTCTTTTCTATCCCTGTCTTGATTATCTATGGTTAGGTTGAATGTCCCTTGCGTCTATTTGAGTTCATTACTCTCTCTGACCGATTCTGTTTAGTTGTTATCGTTGAAATATAGAGAGCGATTCTCGAGGAGATTAAGTAATAACAAACTAAATAAATAAGGATGAATCGTTTTATACAGAACTAATAACTTGTGCGAATTTTATGGCCCACCCGCTCGATTTAAAATAAAAAAGTGTCTCTTAAATTGATTAAAAACAATCGTGGTTTAGTTTAGCAATACGTGTCTCGAATGCTTTCATTAGACTAAATACACCTTATAAGGTTAATATTGCGTCGTATTTCAATGACAAAATATAATGACGTTATTTTAGACTTATATAAGATTAAGGTGATTAAGGTAAACATGGCTACATGATCATGCTGATCGCGAAGCCAATCTTTAAAATAGGAGGCTATTTGTAGCTTTTCGAGCGGATAGAATAATATAGAAGCGGTTTTTATAAAATGAAGCTTAAATCACATCAATTTACCTCTATACGGAGACGGACCTGTTTACGACATATTTCAACTTTTTATTAACAAAATGTGAAAGTAGGGGAAGGTGGGGTAATGGGGGACACATTTTGTCAGAGAGGTATAACACACATATAATACGTCATATAACAATACAAATAATGTAAACACAAAGCACTGTGAAGGTTCTACCTTTTATCAAGTTTTTATCAACTCATCATTTTGAAATTCGAAGCTACGACGCAATAAAAAAATGGCGTCGTCCGGCATTACCCCACACTCTGGGGGTAATCCCGGACGTTATTTATCAATGGCAGCCCTCTTTTTATTGGAATATAGCATTTCAATGGGAGTTAAAAAATACCCTTTTTAAAAGTGTAGCAGAAATCAAAGAACAATGTCACATATTTATATGGTCAACAACTATTACCGATTTATGATGTTAAATTGACCACGCCCATATTGGTTACCATGGAAATGGTACATGTCCGGGATTACCCAATCCATGTACAATGTATGGGCACATCCTCTCTTATTATTATGCTCATCATTGTGACTCCGAATTCATTTCTTTTTTTATCAGAAGGTATCATACATTACATAAAAAAATAATAAGACTTTGTTTTCCTTGATGTAGAAATACCAGTTTAAAAGAGAAATGCACCAAAAATATAAATTTGCCCAAAAAGTGATTTTTGTAATTCTCGCGAGAATTTGCGAGACAACCATCCCATTTAGGTTTTGTGTGATTTCAATGGAGATGCACCTAACATCATAAGGTGGCAAAATACCACTTTCTTTCACCTGCCTTTAGATACAGCCCTGTCCGCGATTACCCCGCGTCCGCCATTACCACACCTTCCCCTACGCTTATGGAGGCGGGGAACAAGTTGGGGACAATTTAGAGTATGGAGGGTATTTTTGAATATTGAGGGTATGTCATAATGTGGAAACACGTATGACGTTTAGAAGTTTGGGTGCAAGGGAATTTTTACTTTTCCAAAATGTGCAAATAAGAAAGTTGTTAATTGGGAGTAAAATAATGAAATCGATGGGAACATTTTGATTTAAAATGTATTGCTTTTTTCGGGGGAAAGATTTTCTGATGGAAGTTCTGGAAAAGTGGGCGAAATTTTGAAATTGGGATATTTGCGTTTGTATAGTGGTATTTTGAAATATGGGAGAACTTCAATTTTAATGTGTCCACATATATGAAGAGCTTAGTTCCAAAAGGAGCTAACTCATCTGTAGCATGTTCGGGTCCAAAGTTATGGACCTCGGTAATTTCCGGAAATTCCAGGTAATTTCTGGAAATTTCCGGAAATTTGAATATAATTCACTCTTTTTAAACCAAAATGGTAGAAATATGGTTCTTTTATCATGGTAAAACATTGATAGGAATGTTCTTAATAAAATGCAATGAAGAAAACGTAAAATGTATGGGATTATTGTTTTGAAAATTGCACACGAACACAATTGTTGTTATTTCAAAAAATGTGCAAAAATGTCCAAATTTTCAGTTTTCTCACAAAATATAAAATCATCATAATTAAAGAAGTTGAAAAGGTATTTTAATGCGGTTTTCTGTTTTCAATGTGATTTGATATTGTCTTTCATGTGTACATTATTTGGAAATAAAAATTGTTTGGTAAAGAGGTTTTTGAAAATTGGTCGAAACATTTTTGTTCCAAAAGGAGCTAACTCCACTGATATCCGAAAATAAAGAAAGACATAGGAAATACAGTGAAAATCAAAAAAATGAAATCAAACCAGTTTTTAAGCTTCCACATGTGGTATCTTTCATATGGCAGAAAATTGGCATAATCAAAGAAGTGCAACATCCTCATTTTAAAAAACGTTGCTTTTCTCCTATTTCACTTTTAGTGAGTTAGCTCCTTTTGGAACTAAACTCTTCATATTTAGAAGGGCTCCCAAAAATATTCTCCAGGTCATTTGCAAATATCTTGTCTATAGGTAAATCCCACCTGTCGGTACACATAATAAATCATCTTAGCATTAGGCTCGGAATATACTGTGCAAATTGAAACCTCAGGCACATTATGCACAATATTCATGTTTTTTTCTAAATCAGGTACAGTTTTTAATGTTTCCTCTTCCAAGTATTATTTACATTTCTCTCAAAATCACTATTGATCTTAACTCTCTCCCCTTACTGCCTCTGACGATCAGGCGCTTTATCTGTTTGCGAGATTTCAATAAAATGGGTACTTTTTCCCCGGGCTATTTTCAGTCAATATAAGTGCAAATTCCTTCGAATCCAAGGTCTTTTATACTTTACATTACCAATACCGTAAAAGTAACCACTGGAAATGTTTAACGGGAAATTAGGTAATATTTAAAATTTTAAACATGCTTGGTACAATAAGCCTACTTTCAACTTTGTTTAAATGTGTTGATTTTGTCTTTCTTTTTTGAGGAGTTAAAATATTATTAGTTCGAAAGTTCAAAGCAAATGCACACTTTTCACAACATTTTTTGACAATGTTTAAACATCTTCAAACCTTTTCACATGATTTTTCACAATTTACACATTTGTTTTTCAATAGTTTACAATAGTTTTTTAATATAGATTTCTGAATTGTCGGCCCGTAACAGGCTTTTGTCCCCTTGGCCGGAAGGAGTTTTTTCTTCATCGATATAATCGATTGTGCCGTAAAATTATGCTCACGTTGTATTCAGCAGAATTATGCAAACTTGCTATTTAACCAACGGTGGTTTTTAAAGCTTTTACCCAGAAAAGTATTTATTGATATCAGTATTTTCAACAGCTCATTTGTAAGGCTTGGTTCAATATTTAATAATATTGAGAAATTTGATCCAACCTGTTTTTTCTATAAGACATTTTTGCCTTGAGGAATGACCATTCTGAGAACAAAGACGGCGAGGAGCTTTAACCGCCATCCTCAGATATGTTCCCCACAAATCAATCGCACTGAATACAGTCATATTCTCAATGTTATCAATTACTTTGAAATCTGCCTGCAATTATGAAACATCAAAATTGCCATATTATTTTATTAGACTGTGTATTAAAGAAAAATGTTCTTACCAGTCAGCTCCGGAACGAGAACCCGTTTCACTTGAGGGCGCTACAAATTGACCGGTGTGCGTCACCGTGATAACGTGTACCCGTCAATTTGTGCAATCATTGTGCAATTCGCTTTTCAACCTTAAATATTTGCATACAAATTAACAGCTTAACACATTGTGTGCAGCCTAGCTACCAGAACTCCTCGCGGCAACTGTCCGATGATTTTTAGGCTAAGTGTGGCAATTTTTACATTAAATATAATACTTGTAGTATTATATAGTGATGCATTGTTTAATATTATCTCAGATATAGTAGACTTATTTTATGGTTGCAAATCGGCAAAATGGGATTTAGTTTCAATCTGTGACGGAACGTCGTTCCCTTGGAAACACGGTACCATTCCCAAGCCGCCCTCTATTGAAATATTAAACATATTCGTCACCCAGCTGAAGACGGTCCCCGTCACTTAATGTAAAAATTGAAGGCCTTACCACACTAAATAGCACGTCCTCAAGCCGAACGCGCTCCTGTTTTGGAGCAGACTGCTAGAGTTTCCTTATATCTTATATCCTAAATGGCATTCTTCGTCATCGTACAATGGTTTGATATATGGGGCATTTGCCACCATACAGTTGAGGAGATCCGACAAATGCGATGTAGTGGTTGTTATACTGCTGACTCGATGCAACCAAAATGCGATGATCCCCAGAACCGCGCGAAAATATATACCTGGCGCTGATTCGCTGATAAGGGAGCAGTTCCATTTGTACGCGATAAAAATTGCGAGAATGTTCCGGGCCCCGATGAGTTTTTTATCAGGCCCCGATGAGATTTTTAGCGCGAACAGTTGCGAGTAGCAAAGGATTATTTATCGAGTAGCGTATTACCGCTTGTTTAAATATAACGAAAAATAAGTGGTCGGGATGTAAATAGAGCTTCGGGTTATTTATTCTAGTTGTAAGGTACAAATTCAGCATTTCATGTTTTTAGAGATAATGTTATTGATTATGGCTGTTTAACGTAAATTGTATTATCCTCGTGTATTTGCTAAACAATGTCCCGCTCTATTTGCTAAACATACCCCAGGGTATGGCAGAGGCCTCGTATCGGGCCCCGATGTCTATTTTATCGGGGCCTGATGACTATTTTATCGCGAATCAACTTGAAAAACATCGGGTCCAAAACATATCAGGCCCCGATACAGTCGCGATAAATTGATCGCGTACAAATGGAACTGTTCCCTAAGTGAGCCAAGGAGTCAAAAGAAGGGGCAAATTTGACTTATTTGTAGTCGCTGTAGTGCGGATTTGTGCCCACATTCGTCAGTAGCAACTTTATAACAATGTAAAATATTCCGACGTCTGTGGCCTTTTGAAATTGTGTACATAATATATAGATTTAAACCTACTATATTGTTTAAACTAATTTGGACAGTTTTGATCTTTTATGATTTTGTAAAAATATATATTATTCAAAACGTCAGGTGTTACTATTACGAAGCAAGAGAGAACGAGAAGATGTCAAAATATATAATCGTAGATAAAAGTTGATGTTTACGAGTAATATTTTGTTTCAATCCTGATGAAATCTGAATACATTTTGGAAAACAATTGATCAATTAACATTAAAGGGGCATTGAGAAAAAAGATATTAGTAAGTTTTCAGTCGGGTCAAGCCGGGCTTGATTCACTTGGTTTGATGGGTTATTTTTTCTTCATTGATATCATCAACTGTCCCCTAGAGTTCTGGTTACGTTGAATTCAGCTGAATGTTTTTCTGTCGGCTTAGAATTGTTCAAATCAGCTATATATAACCGTCGCGTGGCAACAAGTCGCGAAGATGTTTTTTTTAAACGTTTTAACACAGAAAGTTGTCTATTGTTTCAACACCTTATTTGTTATGCCCGGTTCAATATTTAATAATATTGAGACATTTGAACCTTTTTCTAAGACACTTTGTCTTGATGACTGAAATGTCCGAGAACGAAGACAGCGATAGGCACGGCAATTATATTTAATAAGGTAAATACATACTTTTACTGCCAACCGCAGATGTTTTCCACAAATCAATCGCACTATACAGTCATATTATCGATTTTTTCAGTCTAAGACAAACTACTTTTGAAATTGCAACTATGAATCATCGAATTTGCTATTTCCTTTTTGAGAGAGATCGAGGGGGTGGGGGATTTAGCAACACATATTATCGATTGCATTGATTGATCAGTTAATTTTCGAGTAATTTGCCATCAGGTCCTGATGAAATAAGAATCCCTTCTAACAAAATGACCAATCATATTCAAGTAACATGGCGGCGGCGTGCTTGTTTACTTTACTTGTTGCGGTTTCCCGCCGTGTAAACCATTCTATATAATTAAACGCTCATTCCATCGGTGTAACTGTAAAATGTATCATCTTTACTGACCAACGTCAATGGACATTGTATAACATGTACGTGCCAATACCTTCTATTAAATTACCTTTAAATATTAAAGCCGATGCAAAAACAAACAAACCCTGTTCTACGGGGCAAACGAACCTCTGTAAAGTTGGTCTGTCGGTTGGTCTTTTTTCCTTTTCCCCTTGAGAATGATACCCAAAATCACAAACATCTGTAAACCCTTTGCCGTTTTTTGACTCTCCCATAAACAAATTTTGGCTCGGTATTCAATTGCACTTGAAGGTGAAATGTTGTTTCACCCATTTCTAAAATAATGGGTCGGTAGGGTCGGATCCGTAGAACAGGGTTTCTTTTTCGTCCCCTACCCCTAATGGATGTTTCACATAGCCACATTGGTTTTATATTACGCGCTATGAGGTAAGAATTGAGGCTTCAAAGTAATTATCAAATTACGTTCCAGCCGAACATTGTCACACCCATGATACAACTAATAGACATGTAGCTAGACGAAAATGTTAACTACCAAACCAGTGCGAATATCTCATCGTGTAAGTGACGGGGTAAGGGACTGTTCATAAATACTTAGGTGGGGTGGGGTGGGGGTGGGGTGGACATTTGTGAGCCTCGGACATATTTTATTTCTTGATCCACCCAAACACCGTTAATTTTTTTCTTGATCTCCTCTTTATGTTGATTTTTTTCTCTTGATCTCCCCCTTTTATGTTGATTTTTTTCTTGACCCCCCTGTATGTCTAAGTTACCGATCATCATTAGATTCGACCGCGCATGAAGCATGTTATTGTAAAAATGTGGTTTCTTTTGTGCGCGAAGCGTGGACAAAATGTGGACCCTTTTTTGTGTGTGCGAAGCGCAAAAAATGTGCACTTTGTTTTTGATCTCCCTTATAAGTACCAATTTGTTTTGTGATCCCTTTTGGGGGATATCTTTTTCTGATCGCCCCTCGATTTTTTCCAACCCACCCACCAAGGTATATTATGAACACTCCTTAAAAGTGACCATTACGTAGGACTTGTATTATAATATATGATGGTCGTCAAAGTAATATTTTGCAACAACATTACGTACTAGCTAGCATTTATAAAACATTCCATAGTACTATACATTTGCATACCTTAGGTAGCAGCGTTTTAAAAACTCATCAGGAGGAGGACGAGGATTCAAGTTATAAAGTTGTACAAAGATGTCCTATTTCTTTATAGTATCATTACTTTACACAAATAACGATTTGATCAGGCAGGCTACCATTTGTCAGACGAAATTTGTTCCATATCCAACTAAAAACCTTGTTTAGTTTTTTTGGCACAGAAAAAATAAAATAAATGAAAACAGAGAGAGAGAAAAAACCCGTGAAATACTGAACAATATAAGGCCAAAAAAACTAAACAAGTTTGTTTCCAGTAGCGCGGATGTAATTATGAGGATTGATTCTTGCGTATTTAAAAAATAAATAAAATAACGAAAACATTATTATTTTGTTGATCTCGGCTTTCGGGATGGTGATTTTTGTTCCCGGGCCTCTAAGTTTACGTTAGGGACTCGATTTCCAGGGACGTGCTCACCACCCTTGATTTACAATTAGCAGGAAATAAAATGTATTTTTCCTAATTTCAAGTCAAGAAAACCAAAAAAAATCCCCCGCATTTTGCATTTGACTTTTCAGGCTTCCTACTGGAAACAAACTTTTTGTTGTTGCCTTAAGGGGGGACTTAAGGAAGTTTTTGATTTGATTTTTTGAATTTTGTGAGTGCTGTAATTATTGAACTATTAATCAAATGCATATAAAAGTATACATTTTTGGAAAGGAAATGGATCAGAGAATCCAAATTTGGCGTCAATTTTGACCAAAAAAGTAGATTTTTTGAGAAAATCACAAAATTCACTTTTTAGACCCAATTTTTTTTGAACAAAGCTAACAAAAAAAAATTTGAGGGAAAAATGGCCAAATCACTTTATAATGATGTTAAGACACTAATGAAGGGACGTGTTTTTTTTAAAAAAACCTTATCTAATATTTTTGAAAATGTTGACCAAAAAGTGCCAAAAAACGTGAAAAAACCGGATTTTTTATTATTGTTTACACTTTTTTGTCAAAATTTCAAAAACTATTGGATTAGGTTAGGTTGGATTAGCTTTGTTAAAAAAAAGTGGGTCAAAAAAGTGTTTTTTTTGTGATTTTCTCGAAAAATCAACATTCTTGGTCAAAATTGATGCCAAATTTGGATTCTCTGATCCATTTCCTTTCCAAAAAGGTATACTTTTATATATATTTGAGTCATGGTTCAATAATTACAGCACTGACAAAATTCAACAAAAAACTTCCTTAAGTCCCCCCTGAACATAGAGGTTCCGTTACTTGATTGTGATAATTAACTCACTGATTAAAACAATCAATTCGCTTCTCTAAACGCCAGGTGGCGTACAACAGACACTTCCAAGGCTACCACGTAACAATACGATGTGTAAACAGCTGTTTCTAGCGTAATTTGTAATTAAAATCTAGACGTTATTGACAAATTACGTCTACAATTTCTTTTCACTTTTTCATGTTACGACATAGGAGATGAACCAGCTCGTATCGAAGAATTTATAGACGTTTATAGTGACCCGTAAAGCATAGTGAATTAACCCCCTGAGAACTACTAATTGGTTGAAATTTAGAATGTGTCAAATATTGTGCCAATCAGAGACATCGTTAGAATAATTACAATTTTCAAAAATATTAGCATAAAATATTTATAAGCAAAACTGTAATTGGTCATCAAAATGATTATATCATGTAATCGACCAATGGGAATTATTGTACGAAAGACAGGTAGTGCCCAGGGGGTTAATTCAAGTTATCTTCGCCAGTTGGTCAACGTCTCTCGATAGCGGCATTTGTACAGACACTTCCAAGGCTGTCATGTAACAACGCGATGTGTAAACAGCTGTTTGCAGAGTAATTTGTAAATCAAATCAAGACGTAATTGACAAAGATATCCATGGTACGACACAGGAGATGAACCATCTCGTACTTATTGTAGATTAAAGTTGTGCATAGAAATGTATGTTGTAATGTAAGATATTTTTTGTAACCCGCCTCGAGCGCCATTTTGGTGGGTTTGTGCGCATTATAAATCCACATTATTATTATTACTTTGAAGGAATTTCAAGCGTGTTTCTAAATGGGTAGTGAGAGATTCCCTGAATAGACGTTCCCTGTTAAGTTAGGACTTTCACTCTGGTGTAAATTTCACGAAATTGAAAGTTGTGTTTTAAGTTTGTGTTTTGAATCTAGAATGAAACTTCTTCAAATTCTGAAATCGCCACACATTGATCTATGTTATTCCTATCGTCCTTAACTCCCTATAGCATCGAAAAACTTGAATACCACATTTCTTTAAAAATCAATTTAAGGTTCAAAAGGCAGAGTGAGTTGAGAGACCACTATTAACGATTTCATTGTAACATTCCAGTAATTTAAGGTGAATGTTTATCACTTGGAATGGTACACCAACTTACAGAGCAGGCTGTAATATACTGGCTGTTCAGTCTACGTAAAAAGCTATTACATTTCAGCAGTAGCATGGCAGCGAAGGTGTAGTATATTTGTCATCATATTATGCCCATTTTCCCAATACTCAATTTACCTCCAGTCTTTCTCCCATTAAAATAGGGGAACAGTCGTATTGGTTAATTTATTATGATCCTAAGGGGGAAAGGGATATTTTGACTACATCGCTACAATTATTCCGATATGCTATTAATTAAAAGCCTTTCTCGTATACCTAATAGGCTGTAACTTTAACATCATTCACATCAATTTTCATTTAGAAATGTGACCTTTACTTCTATATTTACGAATCCTCCTCTTAGTCTTATTACCTTCTTATGTCATTCTAAATATTTGATTCCAGGTGCGGATGTTCACTGAATGGTATTTTTAGTATTTAAATTGTCAAGATATTATTCAAAAGCGTTCAAACGGACCGTCTTTTAAACACCGTATTGTATATCATTGTCTCTCATTACAATTGAATCTGCCTTTTTTCCACCTTACATTATACAACAACATGATGCATTACCGTGTGTAACTAGCACGGACAAAACAATTTATTGGGCCACTAGGCAACCATCACAAACATCAGTGTCGATTTCAGACAAACTTCCAACGATGTGCTTCATCTCCCGCTGGCTACGATTCGTCAATGTTCAAATGAATAAGATGCCATGAAAAATTGATTCCAGCATTTGTTCATAAATCATGATAATCTACCTATATATTTGATTTCTAGCTTTCAAATGGACATAAAATGATAAAACACTGTTCTACTAAAAACATGGAAATGAGAAGAAACAGGAGAAAAATCGCTAAAACACCTGACCTTTCATGAAAGATCCATCTTCTAGTGGAATGTTTTTGTCGGATAACGTTCAACGAATGCTGCATGAGACTCAAGATCACAGGATCCTAATATTACTGACTCAATTACGAAGTGTAAAACCACTGTAAAGTGTTGTACGACATGAGATGTCAGGAGCATCTCAGTTGAAGATATTCAGCGAGTCAAGGAGGTTAACAACCCCTTGAAATAACACCCAGAGTCTAAGCCACCGTTAAGGCTTACCAGGCGGCAGGCGTCTGCAGACGACATTCCAAAATGTCACGAAATGTTTCAAAAATGTCAATGTTATTGAATTTCATTACCATATTTAGAATCACCATGAGAAATGCATTGAAATAAGAGCAAACATGCTCAGTGTTGGTTCTGTAATTCTTGAGATAGAACTTGAAAGTTGAGAAAGGATTCTGAAAAATCGGTTTTGTATATGGTAAAACAATAGCCGCGTGGAAACTGTTAAGATATGACGAGGAGGCTAACACCCGCTTTTTGGAGGCGGGGCAACGGCCTTCGCCTCCTCTATGGGTAGGTTTTGACATATGGGAAAACGACATCTTACCTACGGTTTACATGCTACAATAAATCACTTATGTTTTACGTATGTCACACTACATAAAAACAGATCCTCTCTGTTGTAGCGCATTACTATCACCAATGAGTGTTTACTGACCTTTTTCAATTAAACCAGGTTTTGTATGTATTGGGCTACCTTTTGGCATTGGATGAGATATTTTAGGTGACATTTGTGATGTTGTCTGGCAACACTGCATATCTGATCAAATAACAGTTGTTTACACCAGGGAGGTGTCTGTTTACACAGCTGCGGGCAATTCATGGACTGTATAGGACCAGCAATAATTACATCTTGATTGAGTGCCTAAGATAAAGTGCTTTAAAAAAAATCAACGTTTTTTATTGTTTTAGGAAAGTTTAAAGACAAAATATGAAAATAACGTGTCTTTATTGATATAGTTTCCCGTTTGAACGGTGGAAATCGGTTGGGGATTAATAAAGTTACCGAATTCCGATGTTAAAAGATATTGAATCAATTACGATTTTGTCCCAAGTAAATATTGTTGTACGAATTCACTGTGTATCAAATATTCATTGGACTGTATTGAATATTTGAATTTAAAAAGTGATGGCTTTTTTTGTTAATTAACCAAAAAAATGAAGTTATATGAACATCTGTAATATACATACTATACCTTTAAATATCAGAAATAAAGTACCAGAAATAAAGTACCTTTTAAAGGCAAGCTACCACTTTGGGTTTCTAGCCATACCCAGTTCTCTTGGGGAATTGACAAAGTTACAATTTCTTCATTAGACTGTCAGTCACCAAGTAACAGGTTATGACCAATTTATCTGTGGTAAAATGCCAACGTGATAAACTAGCTCTAAGATATGATGTAACATACTTGATTCCAAAAGCCTTTAATGTTTTTACTCGTCAACATTGTCCTGACTTTTTATAGTATTATCAACATTAGTTAGTGATTTCCATTCATGTTATATTGATAAATAAAACTTATGACATAACCACTCTTTTTGTTACCTAGGCCTATATCACACTCTGCTGTCTGTTTCTTTAAATTTATATGACCGCCTCTTTTCCTTTTTAAAGGAATTTTTATTAGAGGATGAAATAGAATTGGAGATCAGGCTATTTGCAATACTTCTAGTGTCAAAGGATTTTGAGTCTTTCGATTTCTAGTCTGTTGAGAATTGAATAATAATGTTATCTGTTCAATATTCATCTATATTATGCTCAGTTATCTCAAATGGAATTTAGGTTCGGTTATTCCATTAGTAACAATTGCATTTTATGTTTCATTCAATACAACATCACATACAACGGAATCCTGGGTAAATGAAATCTAGACGAGAAAACGGACGGATCGAAAATCCACTAAGTCATGTATCAAACAGATTAAAGGTGCGTTCATTGATTTTGACAACCCCCCCCCCCCCAAAAAAAAATGGCTAGATTTCAACTAACAAAGTATGTGTAAAATTAAACCAACATGGTTGGTAATAACTTATGTTTGGACAAACTAATTAAATTCCATTGTGGTTTCTGTTTCTTATTTGAATATCTTATTTGAATATCCAACAATAACTTACACCATGGCAAAGAACGTTCGGTTTTAAACTTCAATGTTTACTTAAAAGTTAGATTTCATTACATTGTAGGCCTACTGGTATTCATTTTGTACTATTTCCTGTTGTAAAGGTTTTTCCTTTCTTTGCATAAACGTATTTTTGTAAAGGTCTTCCCGATTTGAAAGGGTTGAATTGCATGTATTTTGCATCAATATTCAGCATTAGATAAAAATACCCATTGCAGTAATCATGTTATTGAAAATGTACAAAGATCAACTTATATTAGAGCACCTACCCTCTCTCTAATTCGTTTGATGGGATGATGAGATAAATGACCTTATGGTTGGTTTCTAATTTGAAGAAATAGTTTTCGACCTGCTATAAATAATGGCAGTGTCTCAGAGGGTTATTTATAGTTTTGTCTTTAAATTGTCATAGGTATTTACCCTATTAAACTCCCTATGACGAAGACATGTTTCCTGCCCAAGTCATTGTAAAGAAAACATTTAAAGTCAACACTTTGATGAAGTCAGAACAATATGCAAATGATACACATGGGCACAATCGGGACAAACGGGATCTGATCATGCTCTATTTAAAGCTTTGTATTTCTAGAAGTTGACATCAGATAGGTCTCATAATATCACTAATTAAGTCATATATATATACTTTTGATTTCTAAATATGAAGCTGATATGTTTCCTGTTTTTCCAGCTATATAAGCTCTCTTGTTCTTTGGACCCAGTTTTTTGAGACGAGCCAATCTTGAACCTCCCACTTCTACCTTGATAACAAATTGACGGTGGGTGGAGTTATTGAAACTAAAACAGTGTACATTACATTAATACAACACACCAGTATCGTGTGGTATCGACTCGTTACGTTCATTTGTTCTATAATCAAATTGACACCTGGATTAATCTTTTCAAACCATCAGTAACGATACAATTACAGTTAGGTAGGCGTATCCACTTACTCGATAGTCTTCTAACCTTTATCGTGCTGTAGATTGACGACGGATTCATTACAAGTAAAGACCTTGAAATCAAAGAAAATATCTGATATGTTGGATACTCAGTTCAGTTCAGTTCAGTTTATTGCTACAAAAGAGATACATACTCGTTTCAATGCCAAGTTTAGTCAATATACTTTCAGAAATAGAAATTGAATAGCTTTGAATTTATAAACCTAACAATCACGCGGACTTGACAAAACAAAAAACAAATTTATATTATTAATTGCATTTCTAAGAACGACAGGTGTGTACAATGATAGACTTACTTATTAGAATCAAACAGTCTAAACAGTTGACGTTGAATAGTGATTTTGGGAGAAAAAGATCTCAAGATTATATACTAAAGTAGGGAAAATAGCTAGTATACTAGGTGTGAATAGGTGTGAATAGGTGTGAACCGATTTCATCTTAACATTCGTTACACTAATTTCTCAAGTAGTTCCAGCTGACAATTCTTTTTGTAAACGAATGTCATTTTACCTAATCCCGGCACTCCCTGCATGATATCTTAGCATTAATCAGAATTTGTGAGGCCCGTACGAACAAATTCATTTTACCCCCCGCACTATAATGGGACGGTCCGTTGGTACTTGACGTTGTGGTCAGGACTTTTCATAGTCAGTGGCGCGTGTAATTATTCCCTCCGCGGTGAATGCCAGTTCTTGGCAATACTAGTACATTCATTCGTTCTGTGGTCGACTCATCGGAAGGTCGTCTAAAATTTAGTTTGTGTGACGCTAGATGGTGTGATTGTCTTTTCCCACCCTCCCACACCTTGTTACTCATATTAGTGCTTTGGCGTGTGTCTTTATCTTTGCAATGAAAAGTTAATTATTATTTAGTATAAATACATTGCTAAGATGAATTAAAAAATACTAGTTGTATAATTACCAATCATGATAACTATAGCACTTACTATAGTAGTTGATAAATTTAAATACAGAATTACAAAAATAGACCGTCAAATATATGTTGTGTAATTGTTAAGAAATGGCAATAATGAGATGCTTGTGATCTCTACTTGGTGTCGGGTGGTAATGTTTGAATATAGTGTACTTGGGCAAATGCTAATTGTATGACAAACCCATGGAAACGACATTCTCTATTCTCTAAAAATCACTATGATATGATTTTCTCTTTACAGCAACTTATAATTGGTTTTTAATGTGAGGAAGGATGTGGTATGTTTTTGAAAGACACAACCAAAGATCTTACCTTCCTTTCATTAAACACACATCATAGCTCTAATACTAAAAACCGATATCAGTACACAAAGATAAACATATGTAACAGTCATAAATATTGTGCTATTTTCATATTATATTGTATTATTTGTTTCCATGTTTTGACTTTGTATGCTCTATGTTTTCCTCTGTCTATCCCTGCCTGGCATTGCATTCATCTGCCCAGTAACATCTTGACCCTTAACCTGTGTATTTACTGTCCACCACATGTGACCTTGTTTGCTTCCTGTCTTTGTTTTATCTCCCCCTATTCACCCATGTGCTTAGTCAGTCCACAACTGCTCTCCATCAAAGGCAGTACTCTATCGCTGGGCCTCTCCACTATTTTGTGTTTCCACTGTTTGTAACCAGCCCTAATTACCACCAAAGTTAGGATCGCCATCGCTGGAATTGTTTGTGTGTTCTCCCATTGTTATGTCTACAAGTTCAACCATCGTTTGTTTTATGTTTTATTATATCTGATCGGATTATTAAGGGGGCTGTGCACCTTCAGGTACAGCCTCCGTAAAACTGCCGTAACTTCTTTGTTATTCATTAAATCTATATAAAAGTATACATTTTCTTGCAGAAAAGGGTTCAATGAATCCAACCATGATCATGAAATTGACCATTTTGGGAGAAAATTATAAAAAACACGTTTTTTGACCCATTTTAGGTTTGGAAAAGATAACTCAAAATATATTTTGTTAAATTTTATCATACTAGTTTAATTATATTCCTCATGCAATTCCCTAGGAATTTTTTTTTATTTTAATTTTTACTTTATTATTTTTTGAATTATCGAACAAAAAGTGCCAAAAAATATGATTTTTTACCAAAAAACGTGATTTTCACGATTTTGGAGGTTAAAAAACAGGTTTTTTGGCACTTTTTGTTCCTGCAAAAAAATGTATACTTTTATTAAGATTAAATGAATAATGAAGAAGTTACGGCAGTTTTACGGAGGCTATGCGAAGGTGCACAGCCCCCTTAAATTGCATTTCATCGTACATCGTCGTCGAAGTTTTATATTTTCTGCTGTCGTCAAGATCATCTATAGTTGTATATTATTTTGAAAGCCCCCACGGTCACCTTGGTCAATCCCCCTCATTATATTTATATTGTGGGAAAAATTAAACCGAGACTGCTACACATATTTTCCGTGTATTCTAAGCAATGATATGTTTTCCCCCTTAAAACATATCATTACTTTCATAAAAACATAACATTAGTTGTTCTGAATAGAAAAACAACAACAACTTATTATTCTGGTTTCAAGGACTTGACTCAAATCAATCACAAAATTAAATGAGGCGCAACAAATACATTTTAATGCGTGATATTAATTTACACCTAACTATTGTCATACATAAAGCAGTTTTGTTGCTAAAACAGATCTCTAGATTATAATTATCTTAAAGAAGAAGTTAAAATGGATGGCATACTAGGTGTGAATCGTTTACACTTGGACAAATTTTTTACACAAGTTTGCCAAATAGTTCCAGTCCTTATTTGTAGACCAATGTTGTCTAACCTATTCCCTTACTTAACCATGTTAGCAGTCAATATCTATTGTGATTTTATATCACCATGTACTACTTTCGATTCACATCGTTATACAATGACACTTTCTAGTGATTTCATGATTTGTGAAGAGAAAAAAACGAGTGGGCGGGTTCATTGACTTGATCTATAGAGTAAGACAAAAACCTCTGACAATATTCATGCGGTAAGCAAAGACGACCAACGCTAAGCCAATATGCCATTTTAACACGTATATAGATTCATATCGAATGGCATGCCGAGATATTTGTAGTTAATAGAGTCAAGGTTAATGCCGAATAAACTGTATTTGTTCAGTTAATGTTTCAGGGCATTTATTCAGTATTAACCGGGGAAATCATTGCTTATTTGGGATTCCCGTACCTTTTGGCATTCCAGACTTTATTTTTTTCACGATTTCCTTTAGAAGGGATGCTCTTTTGATCCTCAAAAAAATAAAAAAGCAGTTTACCCCAGGAATAGAAAGGTCGACGTTTTTTACGACGATGTACACTCGGGCATCAACCCTACCAAGCAATCAATGTCCATATATTATTGTTGTATAAAACATCACCTCCACATATTCTCGTTGTATAAAACATGACCTTCAACACTTTTCGGAATTTCAATAAATTTCCGTTATTGCCGATCATCCCGGGGAAGGTACTCTCTTATAGAGTTGTAAGCATTTGTGTGTTTAAAATTTTACATTGCAAACTCTTGCAAAATTCATATTGCATATGTTGCAAACCCGTGCAACAGTGTATCAACATTTTTAATTTCAGAAAATGAGACGCTGTGGCCCGAAAGACCTACATATTTTATATACACAATTGGGGGAAATGTCTCTATGTCTCTGTAAAAAATGATCTTCCAAAAATGTTATTTTTAAAATGTTGAAAATGTCAAAAAACAAACATACAAAAAGCACACACAAAAAAATGTACCTCTAGAACATGTTTTCTCTCGTCATCTATGGGTAGTTTGAGGACCAAATCTGATCAAAATAGGCGAAGTATTATTGTAATTAAACGATTATTAATTTGTCCTCCCTGGTAATCCACGATAAGCCCGCTTCGAGAGACTATATTTTTACTTGGATGCTTGCAACCTCTCTAAATGAGACCCACCCACTCCCCGTCTTGATCACTGACTTTGGAATGTGTGGATAGAGACCTCCTCTGACTAGTTTTAGAATAGAATTTTAATTAAATTCCATGCCGAATCCTTCAAGCGTGTTAATCAATAACACACAACAAGCTTACCAACTTATGTTTTTTTTAAAAGGCTTTTCAGTTATGGTGTATTTTCTAATATAGCGCCCCCTACGAGTTGTGAATATTATTTTCTGCATACATCTTTATGAAACAATATTCTGCTTAAAAGGAAGGATAGTTATTGACTCCTAACTGAAATAAAACTATATCAATGGATAGATTGAAAATATGAAAACGGTTCTCATAATTGCTACATTATCCCAATGTACTATCGATTAGGAGATTCATAATCTGTTTAGAGTTGATTTGTATTAATGTTCAAAATACATAATTTTGTTAAAAACAAAAGTGTTTTATTTGAAATAGTACATCATCTTTGATTGATTGTAAAAAACCAAAATTCTTGGTGTTTTATTCAATCCTAGATTTTACAGTCCGTTATGCATATTGGACTTTAAATGTGAAGTATTATCATTATCGTTGAGCATTAAAAATGCAAAATGAGGTTGCAAATATATGTGCTGTTTTATTTGCCTTGGAGATTCACGGGGGCATTTTAGACTTAATTTTCTTCACGATTCCCTTCATATGAATGCTTATCACGATTACATATGAATGAGGTGTTAATGTATATTCCCTAGATTGATTTCACATATTGAGATATTGCTATAGGGTTCATGTACATGTATGTGCTCAATACGAGCTAAACGATCGTAATGTGTTTTTTTTTCACTTTCATTTTAGTGTCAGTAACGCAGTACATCAATTCGAACATGTTTTTATTCCAATTCCAACGCAATGTGATCACAGGTATTTCGTCCTTCGTAGAATATTCGGAACAAAAATATGCAAAATTCAGTAACATTTCAATTTTTTTACGCTCATGTTATCTTTATAAGTTTTCCAGCGAAATAGTTAAATGGCATCTCAAAGACAATGTTAGCTACAAACGCTGGGAATTTAACAAAGCTGAGCGCATCAGAATGACCGACAGATTCCGTTTGCCATAATATAAACATTCTCCTTGTCTCCTCTCCAAATATGTTAATGGTATGAGATATGACCGACATTCTTGTCATCCGATGCAATGCAAAATTATACAACGTGTCCGAAGCAAAACAACTATTTTAGGGCCCATAAACCTTCTTGAAGGAAATGTAGCATGTCCAGATACATGCGACTATTTACTGAACAGGGTGGTCAGTCTGGAACATTGAACAGTGACTTTTCATTACTCTCTTTCCTGTAACATTATCGACCTAATGGTATGGGACAATGGCCAACAGCTTACATCCTTCGATGCAAATTGAAGGAAATACATGACACTATTTACATGATGGGGTCTGTCAGGTCCATTGAACAGTAAATGTTGTCATCAAGTTGCATTCCGAAAAGGTCCTATATTTTCATTGACCTTTTTTTCTGGTAGAAACGATTGCATGGAATGGTGTTTACATATATTATTTAGGTTTAAAACCAAATGTTAGTTTCATTTAGTTCCCCGGCGAACGGCTTTACTCATTTTATACCCTTAACTTGTTGCGGATTCACAACGTGAAAACCTCGCTATTTAAACGCTTATTTCACCGCTGCAAAATGTACCATTGCCTAACGTCATGTTATCATGTTACTTAGACTTATTCATTCCATGAGATTAAATTACCTCGATATAATGCATGCTTCAAATAGCCACTTTGGTTTTGTATTACGCGCTATATGACAAGTTGAGGCTTCAAAGTAATTATCAAATAAGGTTTCAGTCGAACATTGTAACACCCACTATGATGTGGTGCAATGAAGAAACACGTAGCTAGACGAAACTGTTAACATTGAGTAGCCTTGTTGCGTATCATGTTGCCAGATTACAGTGTACGCATAAAAAAATCTAACATACATTTATTAGGCCGCATGTACAAAACCAATCCGTATGTCTCATCGTGTAAGTGACCTTTATGTAGGACTTGTATTAAGGTCGTTAAAGTAATATTTTGCAAAAACATACGTACTACTGGCTAGCATCAGTTAACCATTAAGACCAATTCAAATATTACCAAAGTACTATAGAGGTATTTGCGTTTGTCCAGGTTTCATAACACGCTTATCATCATTTGGTTTTTAGTATTTGATATATTACTGAATATGAGTATAATAAGAAAGTTACAAATGGGACGCCCCAAAGCAAAGCAAGATCACGTTTCCAAGTTCTTCACCGTAAGTTTATTGACAGCAGCTTTGAGAAAATAGCAAATGTCTCTTGACTCACTGCATGACAGCTTTTTATATTCCATGCTTTCAATTGATGAAAGGTTCTTAGACGTTAGTTTAAATGAATTTGTGATTTATTATTTGAAGGGAAAACTTTATAACAGTTATTTAAATTGTCATCTTTTATATTTTTAGTCAAATTCCTTGACAATAAAACTAAGCAATGATGAAATTAATAGTAATTTGTAGTATGGCCAGGTCATGTGGGTGCAATGAGACAGTCTAGGGAATTTGGATAATTTCCGTTTATAATATGAAAGTCATGGTGTTTAAATAAAACTTATGATCCCCTTCCAAATATTCTATTTTCAAAGATGAATAAAGAGATCAATTCTCAATATCAGAGAGAGATTAAAGACAAGGGATAATCTTGGGATAAGTTCTACTATTAGAGAATCCATTGGCAAACATGTACGTAGTTTATTTGAAAAGGAAGTCACAATTGACACACTGCCTACAATACGAGTGCATTGGCTATAATGAGCTTGATTAATTATTCACGAGCTATGTCAAATAGGGAATTTGTACGGGGATTAAAAAAGGCACATTAAAAAAGAAAAGATTCAGCAACATATTAATTTTTGTTCAACTCAACGTTTAATATCGGGGATTATGTTGACACCGTAACCAAGTGACATAAGATTTGTAGTTGCTAAAACTGGCCTACCACTTTGGTAGTTTCTCAACAGACGAACTGGTTCAATTGATAACAGACTGTTCAGAGTTAACATAGAAAAATTGTAACATTGTCAAATTCCCAAGAGAACTGGACGTGGCTAGTAACCCAGAGTAGTAGCTCGCTATTAACTCACAACTAATTATTTGATCAGGATGGCTACCATTTTGTTTGGCTCTGGGTTAAAGTTTGGTGTTTATATTTTGTATAGCATGAAATGTTGACAAATATTAAGAAGAGTTTCTGTCCACTCGATTGTGATGAAGGATATGAACCAGCTCAATTTCAAGTGTGTTGATATAAGTCTAAATGGGTACTGAGCAACTCGATGACTCTCATTACAACTGGATCTCCTTAACGTTAAAATACAACAACACCTTGCATCACAACTAGCACGTAATAACCATGATAAATAAAGTGAACAAGATGCCATGACAAATTGATTGCAGCGTTGATACATATTTCAGCTTTGACATTTTGCTTTCAATATGGACATAAAATAATAAAATACTTTTCTATGAGGAAATAAGGGATATACGCTCGTAAGAGTATTCATTTTTAACCGGAGAAAAATTGCCCGAAACAGTCGAACCTTTTTGAAAGATCCATGTTTTACCGGATAACGTTTGATTAATGCTACCGAGACTCAAGATCACAGCTTCCTCAATCCTCACCTCATATCAATGACTCAATTACGAAGTGTAATACCACTTTAATAAGTTGGATCGACATGAGATGCCAAGAGCACCTCAGTTCAGTTACTCACTGTAAACCACCTTTTTGAAATAATGCCAGAGTCAATGTTACTTTTACGATATGACGAGGAGCGAAAACACTCGGTTTTAGGAGTGAGAGAGTTAGGAGGAGATCAGGCTATTGCCAACGTTTCTAGTATCAGAAGATCAACAGTATTTTGATTTCTAGTCTGTAGAGAATTGAATAATAATGTTATCTGTTCAATAATCACCATCTATATTTTGCTCAGTCATCTTGCTAGGACTCAATAGTAACAATTGTATTTTATGTTCTATTAAATACAACATCAAATAAAACGGAATCATGGGTACAATAGATCTAGACGAAAAAAACAGAAGGATTGAAAATTCACTAGTCTAAAAAAAAACCACCACAAATCTTGCAATTTACATAACTAATATAGTATGAATCAAATTAAACCAACATGGTTTATTTCCTTCCGGACTTTAGGTACTTCATTGGAAAGCATTATAAAACAGCTCTGAACCTCGTTTGAAAATTTTGAATGCCCTCAATTATCCTGCAACATTACACAAGAGATGGCTTTGTAAGCAGACAATCACTGCATCAGCAATTTTGTATGATAAGATCGCAGACTTAAATTACTTTATTTGCATAGAACCTCTTTGTGATTAGACCTTCCTTGCTCCCAGTGCATCGCGATGGCGTGTAAATAGGGCTTATTAGAGCTCGTCATCTAGACACATGGGTTGTGAATCTATACTCTATTTGGCTTCCTCTGGATAGTGCGTACTTAACAGTCGCAGCTTTTACGCATGCGTATGCATTGACAAAAGGGGTCAAAGGTTATTACAAACAAGCTTGGTGACAATAAACTTATGGGTAATATGGGGTGTACACAGATTGACCTCTAATGTCCCCTACATGACCTTTGACCCTTTCTGTCAACACTTTAAACTATTTATTGCTGTTTTGGGAATAACACAATCTGAGGCAATCTGAGAATCAATCAATGGCGGTCAATCTGAGGATCTCTACAATGGCGGTCTGTGGACAGGTAATAAATAGTAGGAAAAATGTGTAACTTTGCACAGGGACTTTGTAAAGATGTCTGAAGGATCACATAACAAAATGAAGTTTCTGGCTCCTTCACTTCTGGGTGTTTTCTAAAACTTTTTGATACCCCCTCGTAGTTGTTCTGAATAGAAAAACAACAACAACATATGATTCTGGTTTTCAGTGACTTGACTCGAAGCAATAACAAGATAAAATGTAAAAAGTCACAACAATATAATAATGATAAGCCAAAATGTATTTAGTTTGTAATTTTTGTTGTTCACCTCTGGGCAGAACGAGAAATTATTACCAAAAGATGGAAATATATCCCTAAAGACAAATAACCTATCCCACGTTCATAGGTTGCACGTTAATGAGTACTTCCATCCCAGAGTTTGACTGAAAACCCTGTATATTTGAATGGGGAATGTCTTAAATCTGCCAAGAAGAGGGCGGTATTTTTTTTGATTGCATACAGTAGTTTTGGCATACTAAAACGATTAATTCTACATGGCTAAACAATAAGTTTAAACAAACATACAATGTATTATTAACAATATCACTATTTCAATATTTGTATATGATGTTTTGTTAATAAAATATATTTATTTTAGGTCTAAATAGACTTTATAGATTAACATTTAAGAGAACTAACAGCATATTCCATAAATATGATTGTAGAACATTTCATTCAAAATCACCATTATTCAATGGGAACTGACAGAATCATCAACTTTGAACACATAAAACTAGAATCAAGGTATACCAGGAGTAATCTGAGGGATCTCGCAACAAAAGAGAGTAGCTGAGAATCAAAATTGCATGGCACTTTAGGCCTTTAATAAACATGGTAACAACTTGTTGACTATTACTTATAAATTTCATTTCGTTGCTTGTCTGTAATTAATACATATAGATCAACTTCTTGATCATGGTATGGAATAGAGTTGAACTACACTTTATTTCTATACTTTTGACAAGAGTACATTTTTGCAAAAAATCCCAACGGGTTTAATGGGCCCTCACATGTATCCGTGTGAGCTGAGCGGCCCCTTGCCGTGTGAAAAATGGGTGCGGACGGCGGCACACACGGTGGGCCGTTTCCCGTCCGTTGAACACGTTCAGGGGACTTTGCCGGCCACCGGAGTTTTGAACATGCTCAAAACTCCTGGCGGGTGAGTAAAAGCGGCGGCGAACGATGAGAGCCCGGTATGAAGACGGTATAAGGACGGCGCACCCGTTCGCACCCGTTTCGCACCCGTTTCGCGCCCATTCGGTGATGGACGGTGGTGGACGTCGACCATCTTAGCGACGGACTGCGAATGGCCGCATGCAGCCTGGTAACCGTTCGCGGAACGGACTCTCAGCAGGCATGTTGCAACTCTCTAAATGTAAAAGAGCTAAAACTCACTCTTTCGAGAGCTCTAGGAGGGACAGCTCTTTTTTTGGAGTGAAGTTCACTCTTAAAAGAGCGATTTTTACTCTTAAAAGAGTGACAAATCACTCTGAAAAGAGTTAACTTCACTTCTTAGAAGAGCCGTCCCTCCTAAAGCTCTCGAAAGAGTGAGGTTTAGCTCTTTTACATTTAGAGAGTATTATAGATGTTGGTCGTACGAATTCCGGAATGCAAATGAAGCGGCGAGCTTGAGCGCTCAGCATGAAACGGGCGGTTTGATGATGTAATCAAGACGTTTCGGCCGGTACCCAGGCGTTCCGACCGGTTAGGAACCGGTATGGAGGTGGTATGCACACGGTGAGGACACGGTGAGAACGGTAAGCTAGAACTGTATGAGGCCGGTGATCCCGGGACAAGGCCGGTGAGAACCCGGGACAGACCCGGTGTAGAATGGTATGGACCGAGGACCCGGTGAGGTGGTGTTATGCACCCGGTAAGAACGGTAAGCTAGAAATGTATGAGGACGGTGAGCCCGGTACCCGACCGGTGAGGACCCGGTATAGACCCTGTATATAACGTTATGGACCAATGCACCCGTTGACATTTTTTAGTAATTGTTTGGACTCACGTGTTCAACGGACGGGAAACGGCCCACCGTGTGACATCACTGTGTGCCGCCGTCTGCACCAATTTGTCACACGGTAATGAGCCGGCCAGCTCACACGGATACATGTGAGGGCAAATGTATTTTACAGAGATTCCCGGAATGTGAGAGAAGCGGCGAGCTTGAGCGCTCAGCTTATACAGGGCAGTTTGATGACGTTATCAGGGCGGTTCGGTCGGTACCCAAGCGTTTCGGCCGGTGAGGACCTGGTGAGGAGGTGGTATGAGCCCGGTTCCAGGCCGATAAGGACCCGGTATAGAACAGTATGAACCCGGTGACAAAAAGAAAATGCGGCCGTTGACATTTTTGCTGATTGTTCACCGTGTTGGACTCTGTTGTTTTTCTATAAGACGGTAAGGGGCCGCCCAGCTCACACGGATACATGTGAGGGCCCCATAAAGCACATAACTATTTGCCAACTGCCCTGGCAAAAAGGACCCGTTTAACGTATACCATTGTCATCATTGACTGACTAGTTGCCCACTGCGGTGGCAAAACGTCCTAACGGGTTTAAAGCACATTACTAGTTGCCCCCTGCCCTGGCAAAAAGTAAACGTTTTAAAGCACATCCACTGTCACCATTAAAGCACTACCATGATAACAAGTGTGACCAACGCAACCTTTACTTTTGTGGGTAGGATGGGTTGGAAAACCAACTTTAGTACCTCCTTATGCATTGAACGATAACTTCAGAATATCTGAAAACTCCTTTCCACATGGTCTAGCACGTGGAACATTTAATCCTTGGATACACCTGTCATTGGCATTCGCCATTTATATACACATGCCTATAATACAATAGGAGCATACTCCAGCTCCACTCATCAATGGAACCCCTGACCTTGGAAATGCCATTTAAATACACATCACAATGCACACCACCTTTCCTCATATTCTCACCACTTTGTTATGAGGCTAGAAACACCCTTGTCTGGTCAATCTAATGCCATTTATATTCTATTTGAATATAAATGTAATTATACAGGGTTTTTAATTTCAAATTTGGGATGGAATTACACATTAACGTGCAACCTGCGAACGTGGGATACGGTTAATTTGTCTTTAGGGATGTATTTGCCATCTTTTGGTAATAATTTCATGTTCTGCCTAGAGGTGGACAACAAGAGTGACAAATACAGAGCATAATCCCATAGTCTCATAGTTCTAACTTTTGTCGCATTACGATGGTTATTCAATAAGTTCTACCTCCTACCTCATAACTTTGCTATTATATAAGCCAGTCTTATAAAATATTACACAATAGTAGCATGTAATCCCAGCAACGAATTCATAGTAAATCGGTCTGAGTAGTGGCTGTACTTTTCCAAAAATGCAGTGAAAACCAAAGAACAGGCTCTCGTGTCGGAATGGACCTCGAAAAGTCCAGATTTCTTTCAAAAATTTGAAATTAAGAAAAAACAAGAACATTTGAGAATAGATAGAAAGAAGAAAAAATGTGAAAGAAAGTAATCATCCTAGTTTTGTCCCCCCCCCCCAGAAATAAACATTGATGTGTGTAAGTGGGGGGGGGGGGGGGGGGGGGGGGGTCAATGCATGCCCCACCCATCTCAGTGTCATGAATTAAAATATTAAAAGTTAAATGATTACGTGAAAGGAATAAATTGACTGAATCAAGTAATTAATTTTGCCTTCCCGTCCCATACTCTCTGGCACGTCATTATAATGAAAGGCGCACACAACTAATTCAGTCTAGAAATCCACTTCCGGCCAAAAGTTGAGTACAGCAATAGTTCCTATAAAGCACAAAAAGTGTGCGAAATCGACACATTAGCTGGCACTGTCCTCTCGAATGTTGCATGTATGTGTTGTGTGGAATATGTACGTGAAGTTTGTAAAAGAAACGGGATGATTTGAGCTTGATTATAATTTTATCCACCGATTTACCGCCATTTTTGCATCCCAGCCTGAGGACTGAAAATTAGGTGATGAAATTAATACTTCCCAATTCAGCGGTATTTACTGAAAAATGTGACGAATAACTTTCCTTGATATTCAGATATGTTATAAATAAGCGTTTATGGCATAAGATTGCAAGTTTTCACAAAAATTGACTGGTGAAGTTTTGAAATAGAGCGGTTTTATAATAGGCCGACATTTGTGTGTAAAGCCTATGGGGAGCTAATTAGTTGCGTGCTCCCTTCAGTCTGTAAACTTTCGACGAATAGGGAAAGTGAGTGTTTTGAGACTTGGTGAAATAAGGTGGGAATTCATCTTGGAAATCGAATACTATTTTTTTCTAACCAAATCTATGTTAAAATAACCCATTGCATTACAGGCGTAATTGTATTTCACACATTGCCACATTTGAGTAATAAGCTTAAATTTCTGTTTCTAAAATCTCGAGTCCGACTCACTCCCGAGCCCAGCAAAATAGGCCTAGGCTACTCGAGGTTGCTCATGTTCTCTGATCTAAGTGGGTTCAAATCAGAAACCTTGTCCCAAGTTCAATATCTTTCAACGCTGAGGGTTTATTTTATTAATTTAAACACGCAGTACAGCTTGAATTAGGCAAAGTTTCAAAAAAGGAAGGAAGAGGCCCTTTTTTCCTTCTTCTTTTTTCCCCCCACTTTTAGTACAAATTGGCCTGGAAAGCGATAAACTTTGGGAACCTGAAAAAGTTATGACTGAAATTAAGAGAGAAAAAAAAATTGAAGCGGACCCCAAGCAAAAAGGAAGCGGGAGGGGACGCTAAACAGGTTTTTTTTGTTGGCCTTAATTAGTCTAGTGTATATTAGACACATTTGCAACACAATGCTGAGCGACGTAGTCCTCGATCCTGTTGACCGCTGCGCTGACATGGTGCTGGCATCACACATGCAGTAACCCCCACATACAAATGGTCTGCGACAAGCCTGGGCAATTCCATGGTTCCGCTGACCCGACCCAAAAAAATATTCCCATGGCCCTTTTCCATGCGCCCTCCCTGTTTTTCGCTCGATCAGCAATGCAAAGCGTCCTGTAGTCACGCGTCTATAGTCTATTTTGTCTTCCTCGATACAGTGATTTCACTGCATCATCCTTACTGATCGCACTGAATAACCCCCTCCCCCACTGACGTGCACCCCAATTGGCCCAATTTTCATTGAGCCCATAGAGAATGCATCGGTTGGTATGTAGCCCAAAAAAGGCATGTTCATACCCCCGTCGTTGCGCATCGGTCGACGTCGACGGATGATTATATAGTTTTGACATTGTTTCAACTCTCGCACCGTGATGGCGGCTGATGCGCGACGATGATTCCTCAGCGTCCCATGTGGCTGGCGCGTAACCGTAACATGCACAGCGTTGCGCGACTTGCTTGCCTGAAACCACTGTGACCCGGGTTCAATGCCTACATCGGTCGGTCGGTCGGTCGGTCATATTAATTTTAGGTGAATTTTCACCTATTGTTTTCAAAAACATTCAAAAAATGCATTAATTTTCACTTTTTTTCAAAAACATTCAAATAATGCTTTAATTTTCACTTTTTTTCAAAAACATTCAACAAATGCATTAATTTTCACTTTTTTCCAAAACCATTCAAATATTGCATTAATGTTCACATTTTTTTTCATAATTTTCACATTTTTTCCCCCAAAACATTCAAAAATTGCAATATTTTGTTCACATTTTCAAATCATTTCAAAAAAAATCAATAATTTTCCAAAAAAACCCCCTCAAATTTAAAATAAATGTTACAAATTTCTAATATTCCATACAAAACTGAATTCAATTTGTTTGTCTCAAACAAAAAGGGGGGGGGGGTAATTTGAGCTCATTAGGGGAGGGGGGTAATTTGAGCTCATTGGGGGAGGGGGGGGTAATTTGAGCTCATAAAAATCTGTCGGTACAGCAATTGCTCTGACAAAACACGCAATGGTTTGCGCGTTCATTTTCTGTGCTTCAGACAGCAGGCAGGCAGGCGATAACTTAATCGCTTAAAAAACTCTTCACGGTTTAAAAATATTAATTCTAGAAAGCTAGCTAGGCCCTATGTCATATCATGACAGGTACTGTAAAAGTGGAAATGTTCACGCGTGTAAATCTTCGCGCATTGCACATTTTGAACAATTTTGCTTGTTTTTATTTTCGCGATTTTGAGGTTCCATGCATACTTCCATGCATAGACAGACCTATACAAAATGAATATATTCGCGCGTTTTAATTTTCGGCTTGCTGATTTGAGCGCGAAAAGCGCGAAAATAAATGTAGCACAAACATTTCCACTTTTACAGTATTATGTTGTGATTACTTTTTGTCTGTGGCTGATCTTTTTGGCCCAATGAGGTGCATTTGTGATGATAAGGTTTGTCAATTGAAATAATATATAGGGAAATCTATTGTTCATTACATAATTGGGCTATTATAGTTGGTAACACTTGGTGACCCTGCCTGGACACACAGCACATGTATGCCATTAATCACACATGTTTACTCAGAACTTTAGGATGCCTTGTTGTCTTCACTCATTGGACCATTATGTAGCCCAATTCTTGTCATGTTGTTCTTAATTGCACATTATTTGGGCTGCTTTTACCTGTTTGCACATTATTTGGGCTGCATTTCCCTTTTTTGTGTGATTTCAGGAATCTTTTTGGGTGCATTTGCATTACATTTTGGAAACACTTGCTGTTTGCCTTACATATAGCATAGCTGCACTGTGTAGGTACCATAGACTGTAATAATCATGCAGATGACATTGGTTTTTACTCTGATTTTGTTATGGCAAGTGGAACATATACCAAAGACGAATGACGAGTTCGGACCGATGCGCCCTTTTTAATCTTAGCGCGCACACTCTGCTGATCTGACAATGTCACCATGGGATCAAAATCAAAGATCTGCAGTAATCGTATTATGAACATTTGTTGGATATATCGAATGCTGTGCTGGAGCACACTTAATAACTACTGGTATTATAGTACTGCATGCATAGATTTGACATGGACATTTCAACATTACGCACAAACTTGCATGTCTACGAGACGTGAAAGCGTACATACATTGCATGACAAAACTGTACGTATGTCGACCGCTTGAAATAGTCAACCGCTTGAAATAGTGCGCTAACAGTAACATTGAATGGAAGTAAAACATGTGGGTTTTTTGCCTTGCATTGTTGTTGTTTTGGTACAATTGGGCTTGTAAGGAAAACCATTGGCAACATGTAAGCCCAAATATGATGGCAAAACCATGAATGATAATCATGCTTAGCTACACATGTTTTGTATTGAGGAAGTACTGTGGACTTCAAATGTTCCCTCTTTCAAATCCAATTGTATGTTTGTGCATTCAATTTAAAAAATATAAAAAAAATTGTGGATGGAAAATTTGAAAATTTGAAACTTAATTTGAAAAAAATTAGAGAAAAAAAAAAAAAAAAAAAAATTGGAATAAATTGGACTTTCAGAATCCAGATTGACAAAATATCCTGTTAAAGGTACATTTTGTGCGACGGAAACGGCTAAAAGACAGCCAAATATCTCCTAAGTGTTATTGATGTGGCCAGTTCTAATAGAAAATACGTCCTTATCGGTCAATTAAAACCGTTCTAAATTTCAAATATCTCTTGAACAGACTATTAACAATAAAAGTTACTGATTTCTTGAGAAAAAAACGCCCTCTAACTAGCCAGAACCAGACCAGGACATCCATTTATGTTAACCCTACCCTAGAGAATCGCTGCAAAAGTCATATTTGCTATTCATAAGAACTAAGGGATCTTCATTATACAGGACCAAATGGATATATTTCAACTCTCTCAAAGAGAAAGTTGCCTTTCACTGACTACCTGATTGACTATTCTAAAGGTTATATTATAAGGAAAAGGCATAAATTGACTGTCATGATAAGATTTAACATTCGAGGCATCACTTTGGCTTGACTTGTAACAGCGAAAATTTGACTGAATAGCAGTATTCCAGTTCTCTAAAGACGTAGCGTTATTTTCGAGTTGATATTATACTATTTTCAAGCCTACAAAGGTATATATTGCCTACGATCTGATTTATACATGATAATACAGCATAATATTTCAGAAAACATCCATTGTTTTCTATTGTCAGTATTTAAATCGGGCTGTTATATCTAATCATGCAATACTGAGAGAAAACGAAAAAAACATGCGTTTTTCTTTAGGGTTAATTTTCCGTGTCCGTTGTCCACAATCTCTCTCTTGTTTTGATCGTATCATAACAAAAGTGAAATAGGTATCAAATATCATTTACTATAAATGTGAAGCTATGAGTCAGAGCTATAATCATGCCAAATGTCATGAGGCTGATGTTATGAGTTAGGAGGTAGAACTTATTGAATGACCCTCGTACATAAAGCAGTCGAGTCGTGCCGATCAAGCAAAGACGGTTGCTTGACAAATATCAGCTTGCATCAATTTTGTTATCTATTCTGATTTTATTTCACCATCTACAACTTTCGATTCACATTATTATGCAACTTTCAAGTGATTTTATTATTTGTAAAGAGAAAACATGAGTGGGCGGGTTCATTGACTTGATGTATGGAGTAAGACAAAAACTTCCGACAATCTTCATGCAGTAAGCAAAGACGACCAACGCTAATCCAATATGCAATTTTAACGCGTTTGTTGATTTCATATCGAATGGCTTGCCCAGATAATTGATGTCAACAGAGTCAAGGTTAATGTCGAATCAAATGTATTTGTTTCAGTTTATGTGTCAAGGTATTTACTCAGTATTAACCGGAGAAAATCATCGCTGATTGGGTATTACCGCCTCGTAAGTTCAACCTTTTGTTCCGAAAAACAGAACCATCAACAAAACAAAAACAACTACAAATACGTCAACCTCCAAAATAATTGGCTGCTTATCTCTTATTAAAATTATAAGATTTATGCAGAATTTCAGTAAAACAAAGAAAATCACCCATTAGTTGAGTTGTTAAATGATGCCACATTTCAGCTTTTACACGAATTCAATACAAAAAGAAGCAGTTTACCTCAGGAATAGAGAGGTCGATGTTTTACTTTCCCTGAAATGTAGCTATATCTCAATTACGAAGTTTTGTAACCTTTACGACTCTGTACACTCGGGCATCAACCCTACCAAGTAATCAATGTCCATATATTATTGTTGTATAAAACACCACCTCCACATATTATCGTTGTATAAAACATGACCTTCAACACTTTTCGGAATCTCAATAAATTTCAGTTATTGCCGATCATCCCGGGGAAGGTACTCACTTATAGAGTTGTAAGCATTTATGTGTTTAAAATGTCACATTGCAAACTCGTGCAAAATCCATATTGCACATGTTGCAAATCCGTGAAACAGGGTATCAACATTGTTAATTTCAGATTGGTGGGAATGTCTCTATGTCTCTGTAAAAAAACGTTCCTCCAAAAATGTTATTTTTAAAATGTTGTTACATTTGTGTGTCAAAAAACAAACATACAAAAAGCACACACAAAAACATGTACCTCTAGAATATGTTTTCTCTCATCCTCTATGGGTAGTTTGAGGACCAAATCTGATCAAAATAGTCGAAGTATTATTGTAATTAAACGGTTATGCATTTGTCCTCCCTGATAATCCACGATAAGCGCGCTTCCAGAGAGTATATTTTTACTTGGATGCTTACAACCTCTCTAAATGAGAGCCACCCACTCTCCGGTCTTGATCACTGACTATGGAATGTATGGACAGAGAACTCCTCCGATTTACAATAACAGTCACACACATCGAATTTAATTAAATTCCATGCCGAATCCTCCAAGCGTATTAATTAATAACACACAACAAGCTTATCAACTTATGTTTTTATATACTTCCGTAACGCACACCTGGAGTTCTTCTAAGGCGAGACGAACGTCATTACAGCGTCATAAATGACACATCCAAAGTATTAGAAAGGCTTTTCAGTTATGGTGTATTTTCTAATATACATGTAGCGCCCCCTACGAGTTGTGAATATCATTTTCTGCATACATCTTTATGAAACAATATTCTGTTTGAAAGGAAGAATAGTTATATAACTGAAATAAAACTATATCAACGGATAGATTGAAAATATGAAAACGGTTCTCATAATTGCTACATTATGCCAATGTACTATCGATTAGGAGATTCATAATCTGTTTAGAGTTAATTTGTATTAATGTTCAAAATATATACATAATTTTGTTAAAAAAAGTGTTTTATTTGAAATAGTACATCATCTTTGATTGATTGTAACAAACCAACATTCTTGGTATTTTATTTGGAACTTGTCATCTTGATATGTGCAACAGCCTTTTATACGGACTTCCGGACTCCCATATTTCTAAGCTACAACGTATTCAAAATTCTGCTGCAAGACTTGTCACACGTACTCGCTTCTCAGAACATATCACTCCTGTGCTTCGTGATATTCATTGGTTGCCTGTTAAATTTCGCATCATGTACAAAATACTCTTAACTTATAAATGTCTTCATGGACTTGCTCCAGAATATCTCAATGACATGATTCAGGAATACAAGCCTGTTCGCAACCTTCGCTCATCTTCAAAACAAAATCTTGTTCCACCATTGGTTAGTACAACTTCATATGGTCATCGTAGTTTCCGCCATGCATCTTGTGAAATCTGGAACAAATTACCTTTTCATATTAAGAACTCTCAGACTCTTAATCAATTCAAATCATCTCTGAAAACATATCTCTTTGATATGGCATTTTGTAACATTTAATTTAATTTTGTATCTTTAGTTTCCTGGTATATTGAATCTTTCATATGTTTTGCTCTGTTTTTTGTTGTTGTATTCTTTTGTTATTTGTAAGCGCTTAGGGACTTCTGTGTAAAGCGCTATACAAGAGTCGTTGTATTATTATTGAGTCGCCGAAGGCTGACTATATAGTTTTGTTTTGTCATTTTTAGAGTAGTTGCTCCAGCCAATTTTGGTAGCCCAATGACGCGCAATGCAGCAACGCTAAATTTTACATAGAAGTTGCACGGTAAGAGCTTTCTAATCGGTTTCCAAAATCACCAAAACGTCTGCGTGGCCCAAAATATGAAGTTTGCAGCGCTTGTTGGAAAAATGAATGCAATAGATAGGTAGAATAGAGATAGCGAAGTTTCCTGAAGTTTGGACGAAATTGAAATCAGCCAGGAAAGTAGTGTAATCGATGGTTCAATTGTGATTTTATACGATGTTTTTGAGGGGAAATTGCGCGACGAGCCATTTTGTTTCTATTTCCATAGACAACCCACCCCGACCCCGACGTCGCGGCATGGCGCAAAATATGGAATTAGCCGTGCTTGTTAGAATAGAAAATGATATATTTAGATAGAATAGGGTTGTCTAAAGGGTACCGTGGTTTGGTCGAGATTCAATTCGTCCATGAAAGTGGTGTAATCGATGGTTCAATTGTGAATTTGTAGCATGTTTTTGTGGAGAAACTGCGTGACGAACCATTTTGTTTCTATTTCTGAACACACCAAAACGTATGCGTGGCCCAAAATATGGAGTTTTAAGTACTTGTTAGAATGAAAAATGCCATAGATAGGTGAAATATGATTATATAAGTATCCCGTTCTTTGGACGAAATTTAAATCATTCGGGAAAGTAGAAGTGTAATCGATGGTCCAATGGACTCTAATTGTGGATTGTTAGCGTGTTTTGTGAATAAAATGGCGTATTGGGCAGCTCCGGTTGGTAAATTGGAAAGAGTGCAACAGTCCGCGCTGCTGCCCACTGTGTGCGTGGTCCGCTGCAAAGCTCTTGGTCTCTTACACCGAAGCTGAGTAAGTTAGGTATTAGGCCCGATACAGCGTGTGTTTGCGTTAAGTTCATCATGCTTGTGACATGACGATACCTGAAATAATGGGTGCAAATTGGCCACTTGAGATTGCTTGACAATCCATTGTTGAATCCCATATATGGTGGATTTGACCACCTAGGTACGTGTATAGGTCAATGAACCTGCTATTGATTATTATAGTGAACTATGTTTGAGTTTTGGTGTTAGAGATAAGACATGGAATTGCAAGTTGTTGTCAGATTCTTTTCTGTATTTGTATTCAAGTTTGATTTAACCTTTTGATTTAATAGTGCATTGATTCCTGGATAATTATGACACTATCAAGCCAAATTGATCCCAATTTTGAGATTACAGTGCTCACTGTCACCGATGTTTTATGGGTGTTTTATTATGAATTTGGAATAACTTTATATTTTGATTGTGTTGAAATGAAAGGTAGATCTAAATTATTGAAATGAAGACAACTTCTCCCAAGGTTGTTTATGACATCACGTGGAATGATCCAAATATCATTAAGTCCAAGTAAGTAAATAAAGCAGTTTTAATGGTCCCCTCCGGGCACCATTTTCAGGACTTCTATAATTTTCTTTTTTTCCCTTAATTGTTGCCATAACATTTTATGATTAAAATATTTAAAAGGCTGACATCTTGGTAAGGGAGCGTTCATAAATACTCTGGTGGGCGGGGGGGGGGGGGGGGGGGGGGGGGGGGGGGGGGGGGGGGGGAGTGTTGATACTCTGCAAAGGGGGGGGGGGGGGGGTCACAAACGTTTTTGAAACCCCCAACAGAGGGGGGGGGGTCAAAAAAGTGTATTAGTTTCCAAAATCTTTACCAATATGCACATGTGGTTTCTAATTCGAAATACTCTGGAACGTTCATAAATCAAAGTAAAAATAGCTATGTTTTGGCGCGCTACGCGCGCAGATGTATACGGTCATATGTTCATGTACTAGCCCAGCTAAAAAAGAATGAAAGGCAAATTCATGTCAATAGCAAAAACATATTTAAAGCCAGGATAAAGCAAAGCAAAGCATAAAGGGGGGAGGTACACATAAACTCTATGGGGAAAAAGTGTGTGCCAAGCGGTGCCTTTCCTTGAATCAACCTCTGTATGAGCTACAAACATGATTTTGGTCTCTTCTTAAGTTATTTAATAGTCTTTATTATGTCTGTGTTTTAACAGACTTTTCAACCTTATGTAAGAACTATTCATTATGGATGGATAAGTCGCATGATCGGCTTTTCCCCTATTTGCGACACAGTAAACGCAAATATTAACCCCAATTAATATAAATTACTCTAACGGAATTTTTTTTAACCTTTGATAGCAAAAGTATAGGGTCTATACATTTTTGGAAAGCTCTCAACATTGGCAATTCAAAAATGCAGTTTAAATCAGTGTAGGGGGCATAGTGAATTCCCGAGTGAATTCAATATAACGTAAACTCTAAAAAAATATTTAAACTTGTTGGGGCACTTTCATTAGCCTGTATGTTATTTAACCAATATAGACAGTATTCCCATGGCAATCCTAGAGGTGCTTGTTAGTAATTTCATGAGGAATTCAAAAATGCAAAGAACATTATGTCATGGGTAGGTAAGGGGTATGACATGGATCTCAAATAAATATAAGATTTAAAAAAAAAAATCAAACATTGTGAATCATTTTACCAACAGCAATTGCGTTTAGGTAAACATTATGTCCAAGTTAGACAGGTGTTTAGCTTCAAACCGTGTTTTTATTTTATTAATAACTACGTACAAAAATACAGGCCATCGATGCCAAACCTTCAGTATATTTTCAATCATGAGCATCACTAATGATTAACGCCTATTTATACTATCATGGATCGGACTATCAACTACTGAAGATACACGGCCCGATGTGATCGCGTACGGGATGGGGATTTCACTCATAGAAGTGCAAATAAAAATTCCATTAAAATGGAAAGTTGGCGGTCAAAAGGAAATTGCGATATAAGGCAAATAGAAAGAGCAAAAATAGCAACATTTGTAAATACGGCTTTTAGTTGCTAAAATTATGTGGCAGAAGAAGCAAGCGCATAGATGATAATTGTGCAAGATTCTTGCATGGCATTACTAGAAAGCAATATAAATTACAGCCATAGTTTAGTGATATACACGGTTTTAACATTCAATTTAAGTTTTAAATATATGTCATATGTATTCAATTTATTTGATCAATACATAAATAAATGTAGAAATAAATAAATGAGTAAATTTTTTTTAAAAATACTTTAAAATAAATAGTTGAATAATTTTGTTAATAAATAATAATATAAATCGAAAATTAAATTTTTTAATCGAAAATAAATGAATCAATAAACTAATGAATCAATACATAAATACACGCATATTAAAAATTAAAATTTTAAAAATTACTTATAAAATAAAGAAATTAAAACAAATAAACATGAGAAAACATTAATAAATAAAAAATGATTAAATAAATAAATTAATAATTATGTAGATAATTAATTATATAAAAAGTAAGTAAGTAAATATAGAAATATAGAAATGAATAAATTTTACATTCAATTTAAGTTTTAAATATGTCATATATATTCAATTAATTTGATTAGAATTATATGCAATTTAATATGGCCAATGTTCGTTAGTAAAACTATGGTTGAAGTAGAATTTATTTGTTTATTATATAAAAAATTCCATTGAAATGGAATGGGGGCGATCCAAGAGAAAGAATCATGTTTTGTAACCATTTTCTGAAGCATCTGTTCATTCTGTTGCATACCAAAATACCGGGGATATGGTGTATGTATCTTTCAAACAAAAAAACACCCCCCAAATCAAAACACAACAGTCTAAAAATAGTACAGGTACCTGCAGGAAACCAATAAAGTTGATGTGTGTGCATGGAGAGGGGTACCATCTGAAGAACAATCTAGGTATATATGACATCCACAACTCATTAAACAACCCCAGGACAGTTGGGAGATTTCTCTTTAGTCAAACAAGATGAGCTATGTCTCTCTGTTGGGAGTCTAATAACATCTCTCTGATTGAATCATCAAGGCTAAACAAATATAGCTTTGACTCCATCACAGACTGCAGGGCTGTTAAAATAAACTGCATTAGGTACATGTAATTTACTACAAAATAATTTAGACAATTTTCCATATACTAAAAACAAAATGGCAGCCTCCATGTATATGTAGAAAGACCTAAATGTGCAAGAATATGCAATCCTATGCTATAAGGTTGGCGGGCTTGGCCCGCCAACCAAAAAGATGTTTAAATAACACTTACCTGCTTACCACACATCCCTTAGAAATTTGAAATTTGGGACATAATAGCAACCGCCCTCTGTTGATTTTTTTATCACAAAAAAATTCAGCTGTGTTGAGCCTGGTGGCGTTATTCATGGATGAAATTATATACGACCACAGGCCTACATGTTATAAACATAGGTCGCTACAGGTGTTGAAACAATGAAAGGTGACATTAAATTAGAGAATTCACCAATGATAGATATTAGATCATTGACGCATTGGATGAAGAAAATACTGAACTTCAACGCTAAACAATTTTCGTGGAGAATTGCTCATCAGAAGAAATACAGCAGCTGCTTAAACTTTCCTAATTTGTCTTCATCAGATTTAATTTTCATGTATTACCATGCGTTGAGCTTCGTCGATTTCTCAGCAATTTTGTGTATAGATCGTTAAAATCGGCTAACTAAATCGTCTATTATAGTGACACCAGTAATCGATTTTGAGAATGTAATACCTATAGATTATAATCTTGCGCTCCTCTGGCAGTTCCCTCCGTAGCTCAATCGATAAGAGCGCTGTCTATGAATGCAAAGATTGCTGTGCTGCTGCTGGTTCGAATCCGCTTAGAATCACTTTATTTTATTTTAAGTAAAGCAACACGCAAGTCAAACGAGGGCGTCTTGAAAATAATTCCTCTCTAAGGGATGTGACCACGCGGCAATTAGTTTTACCATATTATTATACACTAAACAGATTTTTGAGAAACCTTTCCCAACTTTTAAAGTTGATCTTTTAAAGTTGATCTTAAGAATTACTGAACCAATACTAGGCAAGTGTGTACGTATTTGAATGCAATTCTCATACTGATTCCAAATATGGTGACGGCATTAAATTAAATAATCTTGACATTTTTTTAAACATTTTGTGAAGTTTAAGAACCGTCGTCTGCAGACGACTTCCACGTGGAAAGTGTTCAGATTATTTGAAATAAACAACGTTATTTCTCGTCTGTTATTCTGTCGTTGGTTACCTTCAATGATTTATTTATGATTCTTTATTTTAAATCAATTAAAAGGGTATAAAATGTTCGTTACACACTATAATTGCGCAAATATGTTTTCTTTGTGTAGTCCTGATCCTACTTATATGTTTTTCTTTGTAATCAGGTCGATAATATATTTTTATGAGAGGAATCATCCAAAAAAATCCTTTTGACTGAATAGAAAAATATATTTTGACCTTCAGTGGAAATCGGAACAAAATCTAGGATCGAACACAGAAAGAAAAAAGTGAGTCATCATCGTAAAATGAGTCGCTACATGGACAAAATGACTCATTTTGAGCCATAGTGTGTCACTACACGGACAAAATGACTCATTTTTCGATGATGACTCACTTTTTTCTTTCTGTGAAGGTAGGGAACTTATCATACACAAGATACATTGAGTGATCTGTGAAACTACTCCCAATGATATCGGGCCCTGTGCCTTGAATTGAAGAAGTCTTGTAAAACATAAAACGGTTCAAAATTATCTAACCATTAAATTCATGGCAATTATATTGTAAAACAATCAAACGTGTAACATGCTTTATTCCAATTGAATGCTGATTTTGCGAATTTAAATGCCAATTTGTGTAAAGGACAATTTGATTTAGCTCGAAGTCACAATATCAAGTCCACTATACTTCCAAATAGATTGATGCTTTTACCAAATCGGCCGCGCATTCGTTAACATGGCAGCGTATAGGCCCTAAACAGATTTGAATCTCAATAAATTTAATTGATTTTGCATGTATCAATTTGAATTCTTTTAAATGAAATTGACTGCTTGTTTTGCGAAAAAGATTATAACACGTCGATAGCAAGATGCTAAGATTTCTCGCGAAATTGAATACTCATATACAAATTGAACTTAACAAAGTGCGAAATTCGCCGGGAAAACCTATATTAAAGGCTTATTATATGATCTTTTCCTGGGAGCTCCCTCTATTCATGATTTTTTTTTTCAAGTAGATTTTCTTGCAGATTTACATTTCTGATCATAAATCATACATACATTCCAAGTTACAGAGCAATACGGTTCCTAATCAATCAATCAATCAATCTTTATATCCATATAAAAAATACATCAAATCACAATCACATATATAAAAAAAATACAATATGGAGGAGTAGACTGGAAAGCCAATGAGGCCCGTTTATGGTCTACCCTTTAAAACAAGCAATACATAAACAAACATTTTATACTACAATAAACAATAAGAATCCCACAACACCATATACAAGACAGAACAAGGACGTGCTCAAATACAAGAGATTACTCGTAATTTTGGATAAGGTTTTGCTTTAACTGGGTTCGGAAATGCTTTAACGATTTGGATTGTTTCATGTTTTTGGGAAGTGAATTCCAGAGAACTGGACCATTGGTTCGAGTAGCACGGTCGGGGAAAGTCTTTTTGTTATTTGTCATGTTAAATTCATTGCCATGTCTTGTTGGGTAGTTGTGAACATCTAATCTAGTTACCTCAAAATCATGGTGAGTGAATTTAGACTAGAGTCAAATCAGTTTATTTTCACTCTAAAACCATGATTTTGAAGTAATAAGAATCGTATTGATTCATGTAACTTGGAATGAATGTACGATTTATGATCAGAAATGTAAATCTGCTTTCAATTTGTTGTCAATGTTGAGGGCGTTCCCTGAAAAGATCACATACATTACACCTTTAACATACGAGGGGTATCAAAAAGTTCTTGAATTAAAACATTATGGTGCAGAAAATGGTCTCATGTTGTTTACTGATACTTGTGGGACGCCTTCCAGAAGAATATTAGGCTTAATTTGTTTTTTAAATGTTGTCATTTGTCACTCATAGGTAACGATTTATCACTGTAAATGACAACATTTATAAGCCTCATACTCATCTGGAAGGCGTCCCACAAGGATAAGTTATTGGACCATTTAATTAACCATGTACACAGCACCGATACAAGACGTCATTAATTTACATGGTCTTGGCATTTAGTCAGGCCTTGAAATAAGAAATGAAAAGGGCAGGCAATTTAAAGGGACATTAAGTGGTGTTGAAAAGTTTAAATGTTTAAAAATTTACTTCAGAATTCAAGATGAACATTAAAAATCGCCATTATTGTTGTTTCTACTAACAAAAAACACAGCAAAACTAGATTAAAACAATATCATCGCTATTTATTGAAAAACGCCCTCTATGCAAATATGGTTCGCGTTATGTATCACGCGTACTGCACGGGGATACTGTCGGACGTCAAATGCTGGTCCCGCGGGACCAGCATTTTTTGAATCGACGTTTTCTGGTACAAAGAGAGCTGATTTTTTTAATCCTTATAGGTGTAAGTTCATACATGTAATACAATTATAAAAATAAACTAATCTCAGTTTTATCATAATTGAGGGCGCTGCCTCCAACACATCTCTTAGTGTCCCTTTAAGGCAATTTGAAAGGGAAATAATTCCAATTCTAGCTGCAATAAAACGAAAATATTACTTCTAAAAACATTTTTTGCCCTACATTTGCAACTAAAGAATTGAACAGCTCAAATCATTCATTATATCCTACATATTGTGTGTGACAGCAACAACAAATGTAAATAATAAAATATATGTTTTACTGTTTTGAAAAAATAGTGTTTTTGTGTGATTTCTTCTTGCAAATGTTTTCTCCACATTAACTTTGAGTTACATTTAAGTTCCCTGCTTTGGTTACAACATTTCTGTAAACTCTTGAGCTGAGTGAGGTCTTGCATGCATTGATTATAATCTTGAACCATGGTAGCTTAAAGGTTCGTCAATTTTTGATGCAATTAACAAGTCCCGGGTCCTAACTGTGCATGCATTGTACTAGGAGAATAGGGTCCACATCTTGACCTATCTGGGGTCTTGAACTTCACTAAGGGCTATGAAAGTAATAATTAATAAATACGGAAGGGATTCAGATTGTCACAATACTATTATTAAAAGTAATAAAATATTTGATACGTTTGGGTCTGAAACAAACATTGTAATATGATTAACATGACACACTAGATCAAATAAAACATTGATGAATGCACATACCGTAGTCTCCTCCAATGATCACTTTATACTGTGAGCACTTCTGTTGTATCAAACACATGACACAAAATGTTGCTGCAATAGTCCATATTTTCACGACATGCATACTGAACCACACATACATGGGATTATAAATGTACCCTTAGCGAGAAAAAAAATGTTATGCTCCTTACGACTCTTCCAGAATGATAACTTATTTCCAATTTGATACCTTTATAGGCCAAGAATGATGATATTTTTAGTGATGTTAATATTCATTTCAATTTATAATTAACCCAAACCAAACAAGCTATGTTATTGTGTGGAAATCAAGAGAGGGGGACATAAAATGACCCCCAATCATCTACGCAAATCCCCAGTTAACCACTCAATTAACCTACCTATACGCTCTCCTGAGCACGATTTTCAGTTTTGTAGATAACGTCAAACTGAGTCCAATCTTGTACCTCGCGCGTAAACAATATTTCCTGCCATAGTGAATCAAACATTCCAGGAACGTCGTCGTCAGGGTATTTTAACCATAACCAACCACCTACAGTTTTTTTTAATAGAAATCAGAGCGTCCCAATTCTCCCAACTGACCCTCTGTTCAACCCCCCCCCCCCACTTCCCTAACCTCACAACTAACTTGCCAACGCTCACCACCAGGACAGCAATTTTAAACACCATCACATATTCCAGGAATGTTAGGGTATTATTAGCAATTGTGTATCCATATACGTAATGCTAACCTTGAGCTACTTCTTCGTCAATACCACTTGGAATGCCTTAATTATTGCATAGTCCTTTTCATTCTTTGCTTGTGTAAATAGCACTCTTACAACATAATTTTCCCCATTTGCTAATAGCACCACAGACAACAAACAACTACACTAAAGCTATTCCAATAAAAGACAACATATGCAACTTTGAATAGAGTGGAACAGCTAGCAGATCTGATATATTTCACTTTTAGTCAGACTAATTTCGAAGATATAGAATACCTTGGACATCTGCCAACAGGGGTCTTTCAATCAAACAGGCAAAGATGGTAATAGTGAGGACATGATCTTTATAAACCCATCTTTATTACCGGCGCTTCTTTTTGACTAACCCTGTATAATGATAAAATACAAGGGAATCAATAAATTCAACCTCTACACCCCAAAAATATACTCCACTTCTTTCAATGGCAATTGAAATCTGTCTAACCTATTTTTTACTACTAAATTATTAAATGACTTTGCCGATGCGGGTTACATAACAATGCAAGATTATATTAGGCAACTGTTTCCCACCATGTTTCACTAAACATAATCACAATACTCAGCAAATGAATGTAATTATTCACATCAATAATGGTTTCTTAGGACGGTGGTAATAGATCAGTCACACTTACCTCCTACAGACAATGTCGTCTAGACCTAGACATCCCTTCATTTACAAATGGCTACTTTAACAAACCTCTACAACCTATTCACCTTACGTATCTCTCTGAACTTCAACAACCACTAACAGCACCTATATACATGTATATCGGCGACTCATGGTTCCGGTTGGATCCAAAACATGCCTACACATATCCAAACTATAATCAATGCCAACCACCATAATCACCAAATAGGAAAACCGCCCCATAGGAAAACCGCCTCATACGAAAACCGCCACATACGAAAACCGCCACATACGAAAACCGCCACATACGAAAACCGCCACATACGAAAACCGCCACATACGAAAACCGCCACATACGAAAACCGCCACATACGAAAACCGCCACATACGAAAACCGCCACATACGAAAACCGCCACATACGAAAACCGCCACATACGAAAACCGCCACATACGAAAACCGCCACATACGAAAACCGCCACATACGAAAACCGCCACATACGAAAACCGCCACATACGAAAACCGCCACATACGAAAACCGCCACATACGAAAACCGCCACATACGAAAACCGCCACATACGAAAACCGCCACATACGAAAACCGCCACATACGAAAACCGCTACACCCGAGAACCGCTCTAGTTATTATTATTATTATTATTATTCCCTCATAGATTTTAGTTAATGTGGGAAAATAAAACTGTGGGCTATTAATTGTCTTATTATTTCCTCTCAACAACTCAGTGGCAAATGCATAAGGGAGCAAATCAAAACTCGACCGCGCGGCAACCGGCGGTTCCGCCCGGTTGGACCGCATATCATTGTTTAGAACAATAGAAACCGGCTGCAACCTCACGGAACTGCACGGAACCGGCGGTTGCCGGGCGGTCGTGTTTTGATGTGCTCCCTAAATACAAATTAAACAGACCGTTATGCATAACGGAATTTAAATGTGAAGTATTGACATTAATCGTTGAGCATTAAAAATGCAAAATGATGTTGCGAACATGTCTACTGTTTTATTTGCTTTGGAGATATACGGGGGCATTCAAGACTTAATTTTCTTCACGATTCCTTTTATGATATGTTAGAAGGGATGTTCTTTTGCTCCTCAAAAGGTTCATCTGAGTGCTCATCACGATTACAAAAAATGAATGAGGTGTTCATGTGTATTCCCTGGATTTAATTCACATATTCAGATATTGCTATAAGGTACATGTATGTGCTCAATACGAGCTACACGATCGTAACGTGTTGTTTTATTCATTTTCATTTTAGTGTCAGTGACGCAGTACATCAATTCGAACATGTTTTTATTCCAATTCCAACGCAATGTGATCACAGGTATTTCGTCCTTCGTAGAATTTAAACAAAAATATGCGAAATTCATTAAAATTCCAAGATTTTTACGCTCATGTTATCTCTATGTGTCTTCCAGCGAAATACTAAAACGGCATCTCAAAGATAATGTTAGCTACAAACACTGGGAATTTAACGAAGTTGAGCGCATCAGAATGACCGACAGATTCCCTTTGCCATATAATGATTTTAGCTAATATAAACATTCTCTCCGGCAAACGGCTTTACTCATATTATACCCTTAACTTGTTGCGGATTCACAACGTGAAAACCTCGCTATTTAAACGCTTATTTCATCGGTGTAAAATGTATCATTGACCAAGGTCATGTTATTATGTTACTTAGGCTAATTTATTCCATGATATTTAATAACCTCGATATAATGGATGTTTCAAACAGCGACATGGGTTTTATATTACGCGCTATAAGGTAAGTTGAGGCTTCAAAGTAATTATTATATAACGTTTCAGCCGAACATAGTAACACCCATTATGATGTGTTGCAATGCATTGACACGGAGGTAGACAAAAATGTTAACACTTTCCATGTGGCAGGCGGCTGCAGACGACATTCCAAAATTTCACAAAATGTTTAAAAATGTTAAAATTATTGAATTTCATTAACATATTCAGAATCACCATGAGAAATGAATTGACATAAGTACAAACATGCCTAGTATTGGGTCAGTAATCCTTGAGATAGGCTTTGAAAATTGGGAAAGGTTTCTGAAAAATCTATTTTGTGTACGGTAAAACTAATAGCCGCGTGGAAAGTGTTAACACTGGTTTTAGTCTTGTTGCGTATTATGTTGCTAGATAACAGTATACGCATTACCAAATAAAATAATATACCATACCTTTCTATGGCCGCACTAAAAAACCAGTTCGTATATCTCATCGTGTAAAAGTGACCTTTACGTAGGACTTGAATGATGGTCGTCAAAGTAATATTTTGCAACATCATACGTACTATTGGCTATCATCAGTGAACCATTAAGACCAATTCAAATATTTCCAAAGTACTGTAGAAGTATTTGCGTTTGTCAAGGTTTCATAACACGCTTATGTGGTTTCAGTATTGGATATAATACTGGATATGAGTATAATAAGAAAGCTACAAATGGGACGCCCCAAAGTAGGATCACGTTTCCAAGTTCTTTACCGTAAGTTTATTGACAGCAGAGAACAATGCCAATGCGTTGAACTTGTCAAGTTATTACAGCAGTCCGAATGCAATCACGGCAAACGATCACAAAGATATCTTCTTTCCATGTACACTAGCAACCAAATCTGAGGACTCATTGCATGCTAGAAATTGAGAGAAAATACTGTTTACAAATTGAACTACTATGTTAGTATTTTATATTCCAGGTTAACACATTGATAAAAAAGTTCTTAGGGGCCGTTAATTATTTGTACCGGAAGGGGGGGGGGGGGGGGGGGGGGGGGCTGCACGAAACAGGGGTGGGTTATAACTTTTTAAAGAAATCAAAAGGGTTATTACTTTTTTGTACTAAAATTTCAAACCATAATTATTTTATTATATGGATGATCCCCTTTAAGATAAAATTCTGAAAATGACAGCAGTGCTCAATGTGTTGCCCTTCTTTAAGGCACCTGATTGCATTATACTTTTGCTCATCTTGGAACCTAACACCAAGACAGAATGCCCAGGCTGAACATGCCTACGCTGAATGCATACACTGTCTGAAATTATACACTGCTCAACAAAAATCATAAGTGTGTATAATGTGGTCATAACTTTTTTCTACATTCAGAGGGGGTGGGGTGGGGGTCATAGCTTTTTAGTATCTAGGGAAGGGGGAGGGGGGGGGGGGGGGGTTGGTTGTTGCTCTCTTCCAGCTACCGCCCCCGGTAGATATGATGAACGGTCCCTTATACGGTTGTTTAAATGAATTTGGGATACATCATTTCAAGCGAACACATTTATAACAGTGATTTGAATTGTCATCTTTGATATTTTTGTATATTTCTGAGTCAAATTACCGTGACAATAATATTAACCAATGATGATATTAAGAGAAATGTGTAGTATGCCAGGTCATGTGGGTGTAATTAGTAAGTGTAGGGAATTTGGATGGTTTCCGCTTATAATATGAAAGTCATGGTATTAAATTAAAACTTATAATCCCCTCCCAAATATTCAATTTTAAAGATGAATAAAGAGATCAATTTTCAATATCTGAGAGAGACTAAAAACAAGGGAAAATCTAGGGAAGAGTTTTAACTTGAGTGAATCCATGGACAAATATTTACGTAGTTTATATTTAATGGAAGTCGCAATTGACACACTGCCTACAATAGGAGTGAATTGGCTATAATGAGCTTGATTCATTATTTATAAGCTATTTTCAATAGGGAATTTGTATGGAGATTCATGGAAGGCACATATTTTTTTCAATTTCATGTACTAGAAAAAGCTGATGTTGCAGTAAACATGAATTTATTAATGAGAAGAGATTCAGAGATTTGTTCAACTCAAAGTGAACATTACTGTCCTCATGTGATTATGTTGACACCGTATAACCAAGTGTCATGAGACCTATAGTTGCTAGTTCCTATCTTAACCAAGCAATTAATGATTAGATCAGGATGGCTACCATTTTGTGTGACTCTCGGTAAAAGTTTGGATTTTGTATTAAATGTATATCATGAAATGTTGAACAATATTAACATAGAGATTCTGTTCGTACTTCGAAGCAGTTTCAAGCGTGTCGACATATTGAAGGGGTACGAAGAGATGCGTTGAAGGCTGCGCCCTCAAAAAGGATGGAAACCGGGATTTCTACATTTTTACAATTGTATTACATACACAATCTAACAGCCGGTTTTGTGCAATAAACGTCGTTTCAAAATATTCCCTCCCCAGCTTGAAAAGCATTTTATGGTAAACTGCGTTACGCTAATTTTCTTATCGATTCAAATTACATACGATATTACATAGAGGGCGTTTGAAGAAAACAATTCATTGGTAGATTACCAGTGTCGTAATTTCGGAGCCGTAATTTCACCCTTATTAAGATGAGCACTCCTGATGTAAAAGTTCTCGTTGAAAATGACTATTGGGAAAAATTACCGTGTTGCATAATATAGCTTTTCTTCATCATCTTCATCTATATGTAGATAATTTTATGCTCTGAGGTCTCTCAGAGAACACCTTTAAGTCTTAATCGGTACTGAGAGACTCACTGACTCTCATTACAACTGGACTTTTCTACTTACTGTTAATATACAACACCATGCATTATCATGTACAACTAGCACGTAATAACCATTAATAACACTATAAGTGAATAAGATGCCATGAAAAATTGATTGCAGCGTTGATACATAATTAAGCTTTTGACTTTTGGTTTAGTATTCAAATGGACATAAAATGATACAAAACTATTCTATAGGGAAAGAATGGATATGAGAGTATTCATTTTAAACCGGAGAAAAATCGCCCGAAACCGAGCCTTCTTGAAAAATCCATATTTTTACCGGATGACGTTCAATCAATGCTCCCGAGACTCAGGATCACAGCCTCCTCGCCTCATATCACTGCCTCAATTACGAAGTGTAATACCACTTTAATAAGTTGGATTGACATGAGTTGCCAAGAGCACCTGAGTTTAGTTACTCACTGTAAACCACCTTTTTGAAATAATGCCCAGAGTCAATGCTACTTTTAAGATAGACCAGAAGGCTAAAACACTCGCTTTTAAGAGGGAGAGATTTAGGAGGAGATCAGGCTATTGTCAACGTTTCGAGTGTCAACAGCTTTAGAGTCTTTTGATTTCTAGTCTGTAGAGAAATTAATAATAATGTCATATGTGCAATAATCATCAATAGTAGGAATGAGCCAATCTTGGGTGTAGTTACTGAAACTAATAGTAATACAGTGTACATTACGTTAATAAAATATACCAGTACCGTGTGGTATCGACTGATTATGTTAATTTGTTCTAGAATCAAAATGACACCTGGATTAATCTTTTCAAATCATCTGTAATGATACAATTACAGTTTGGTAGGCGATCCACCTACTCGATTGAATTTATAAACCTAACAATCACGTGGATTGTATTTTTAAACATGTAGGGCCGTATTCTCGTACTAAACACGGTTTTAGCTTGAAGCCGTGTTTAACTAAACGCGTGTCTAACTTAAACCTGAGCTTCTCCTTTAAACGACGTGTTTAACAAAACACGATTTTAAACTCTGCAAATCTCGTTCCCAGAGTGGTTCTGCGTTAATTGTATACAGGTATTTAATTCATTGTGGCCCTAATGGAGTACAATAAATATCGACCGAATGCCTTAAATTCATGGTACTTTAAAAGACTACGCGATCCGCACGTCAGCTTGCACCGGGCACGGATGAGTGACCATTCAAGGCATACAGTTGGTGCGCGAGATTAGTTAAACGCGCATTAAACTACCCTCGTACCCATGTTTAAAGTTTAACACATTTTGGCGAGTTAGACGCGTGTTTAATTAAAATTAATGTACGAGAATTACGTTTAGTTAAACGTTGTGTCTAAAGTCAAAGTTAGACGCGTGTTTAGCTTAAAACCGTGTTTAACTACGTACGAGAATACGACCCTTAATCTTTTTATTAATGGCAATTCTAAGAACGACAGGCGTGTACGATGATATACTTTCCACTTAGAAGCAGTGGTCTGACATAGTTGACTTTAAATAGTGTTTTTGCTAAAATATATCTCTACATTATGTACTAAATAGAAGTGAACATATATATATATAGTATACTAGGTGTGAATTGTTTACACTTTGACAGTTTGTTTACACTAGTTTCCCAAATAGTTCCAGCGGACAGCTCTTTTTGTAACAAACGTTGTCTTACCTACTCCCGGCACCCCCAGCATGATATCTTAGCATTAATGTTTGAATATAGTGTACTGCCGAAATTGCTGATTGTATGACAACCTCATGGAAACGACACTCAATGTAAACCACAATGATATGCCTTTCTATTCGCAGCAACTTATGATTGTGTTTTAATGAAAGGAAGGATATGGTGTATTTGTGAAGGACACATCCGAAAAACCTTCATTCCTTTCATTTAAAACAAATCATAGCTCTATACTAACAAAACCGTGTCAGTACACAAAGAAGATCATACCAGTCGTGAATGTTTCTCCTGTATTCCAATTAATAAACGTATCATTCCTTTCATAAAAAAACTATATATATCATTATTTCTACATAGACGAAATTAAATCCTGATTTAACACACGGTGCACTATATATTTGTTTCGTGTGGTACCACCACACTCATCATGTTAATATTGTTTTACATTATATGCGTGTTTCCATTCCATCTCCACCAATCACCACCTTTTGGTGGGGATTGGTGGTGATAATCATCACCACCAATAACCACCAATAACCACTAAATTCGCGTTTCTATTCAGCAACAAAAGGTGGTGACACAGCAAAAGGTGGTGATGTCGAATGTTCAACAAAATACGTGGAGGCAAGCATATCCAAGCAAACCGTCACGCTACGCACGCATCTTAGGAGCCTGGGCGTGGGCGCACCGAGAAAAATCTATTCACGCATTTCGCGCAAGCAGCGCGCAAGCATAATTTGGCGCGAGGATTCTCAGCAACATTAAAATAATCACCTCCTGTCTATATTCAAGATCACCACTAAAATCACCACCAACTGAGTTATTTTGGTGGTGATTGAGGTGGTGGAACAGGTAGTGTTCGCGTGTTTCTGGTCAAGCCATCACCACCAATCACCACCAATAACCACCAATAACCACCAATAACCACCTTTTGTGTCCGGATAAAAACAGGCTCTATGATCCTGTTACCTTCACTTCTATATCTTGTTATCATTATTTCTAAATAGAAAAACAACATCATATTATTCTGGTTTTCAGTGATTTGACTCGAATCAATCACAAGATTAAAGATTTAAAATAAGGCGCAACAAGTTTTAAGCATGATTTCAATCTATACCTAACTATTGATACACATAAGCATGATAAAGCAGTCGTGTCGATAAAGCATCGACGGTTGTTTGACAAATTTCAGCATGCATCAATTTCGTTTTCTATTCTGCTTTTATTTCACCATCTACTATATACTTTAGATTCAAATTACTATGCAATATTCTAGAGATTTGTTAAGAAAAAACACGCGGTGTTCATTGATTTGATCTTCATACAGAAAACAAAGACGAACAACGCTAAGCCAATTTGCCATTTTATCAGGTATATTGATTTCATATCGAATGGCTTGCCGAGAAATTTGAAGTCAACAGAGTCAAGGTTAATGTCAACTGTATTTGTTCAGTCAATGTTCTAGGGATTGTACTCAGTATTAACCGGTGGGAGAGGGGGGGGGGGGGGGGGTGTCATTGCCAATTTGGTGTTACCGCTTCGTAAGTCCATCCTTTTGTACCGAAAACCCAAACCCAAACCCACCCCACACGTTAACCGCCAGAATAATTGTCTGTTCTGAACCACACCCACCTGCCCTAGTATAATTTTAAGGTTTATAAAAAAGAATGTCACTAAAGAAAGATAATCAACCGTACTTGAGATTTTAAATATTGCCACATTTCAAATCCTATAGATTTTACACCTCATAAATCAATACGAGGTCTTGTCACCTTTACTGCGGTAGATGTACACTCGGGTATCAACCCTGTAAGTCAATCAATTTCTACATGTTATCGTTGTATAAAACATCACCTCCTACAATTTAGCGGAATTTTAATAAAGCCCGCCCCCGATCATCCCAGGGATGCCACTATAATAATAGAGTTGTGAGCATTCGTGTTAAATATGGGATTTACGGTGTGTCGTTATTCAACCACATTGCAGACGCGTGCAACATTGTATCGACATTATTAATTTCAGAAAATGAGGCGTTAGGCGATGACCCCTCTGTTTTACGGGCCCGACCGACCCACTTTCTTTTTTTAGATATTTTTTTCTCAAATCATGTAAAATCAGCCGTTTTTGGGCTGAAAATCTGTCGAAAAATCTGTTTTAAAAAAATTCTCGATTTTTGCAGATTTGTGTGACATTTTAGGTAAAAACCAGTTTACATAATGTTACGTCCGCCCCTATAACTTATTTGTTTTGTTTTAAGGGTAATATCAGCCAACACTTACATCTTTGTGATGACAATTGACCAATTAGCGAGTATGATGAGTCATTTATTGTCCCATGATGATCCCAGATTTTCACGTGGATGCTTACAACTTCTATACATGAGAGAAACCCCTCTACAGTCTCGATCACTGACCATATGGAAGGTATGGAGAGAGACCTCATCTGACCAGTTTTATTTGAGTTACAATAACAGTCACACAGTCACGCCGAGCTACTCCAAGTGTGTTAATTAATAAAACACAACAAACATATCGACGTATGTTTTCATAGGCCTACGTCATGCATGCTTGGAGTTGTTACAAGGCGGGACGGACGTCATTACAGCGTCACACATGATACATTTAAAGTTTTAGAAAGGATTTTCAGTTATGGTGCATTTTCTGGTATAGCGCCCTCAATGATTTTAGATTTTAGTATTCTATATCTATATGAAATGAATTGTGTTTGACACGGCAATAGTTATTGACTGCATATACTGAAACTTATCTATATTATAACAGATAGAGATTGAACAATGGATTTCTTTTTATGAACATCAAAATACGCCAAGGTATTATCGATTCATATGCCAAATCGGTTTGGAGACACTCTAGGAGTTTTATTACCTCATCTGTTTAGTAAATAAAAAAACACACACCTCACATTGTGTTCCGACCTTCATTATAAATTAACCCCTCAAGCATTCATCAGCGAATTAATATTGGTCACATATTGCGCTATTAATTTTCAAGTCCCTCGCAACATGAAGGGGAAAGTGCATAATTAAACATTGAATACATCGTATATTAGGCGTATATGACTTATAATGTGAACATGGTGAAGGCATCAAGTTAAATGTTGAGCATTAAACATTCAAAATGGTGTTGCGAGCATGTGTGCTGTTTTTTTTGCCTTGGAGCTTCACACTCCGGGGATTTTAAAACTTAATCTTCTTCACGATTCCCATTAGAGGAGACATTATGTTCTTTTGATACTTACAAGGTTCATTTGTCTGCTACCCACGATTACAAATAAATGAGGTGTTCATGTGTATTCCCTAGATTGAATGCAAATATTCAGTATACTACTTTTCAAATTTATGTATGTGCTCTGTACGATCTACATGATCATTTCTTCATTTATATGTCAGTGTGAGTGACAATATACATCAATTTGAACATTTTTAAAATCAATATCGGTGCTCTTAATTCTTAATTCTGAAAGAAAGAGATTACACACCATGGGCCGTATTGTCGTACTACACTCTCAGAAAAATTGGTTGGTTAATACCGTAACCAACAGCTGTTGGTTAAACTTTAACCTGTGGTTGGTTACAATGTTTAATTATTTGTTGGTTAATATGTTTATAGTGGTTGGTTAACAAATGTTGGTTAAACTGTTATTTTTTTGCTAAACTTTTACATGTGGTTGGTTTAAACTTTTAATATTTTGTTGCTTAATTCTGCTAAACTTAACCATTTGTTGGTTAATCCTGCTTGATATATAACATGGGTTGGTTAAAACCTAACCATTTGTTGGTTAATCCTGCTTCATATTTATCATGGGGTTGGTTAAAACCTAATCATTTGTTGGTTAAATCTGCTTCATATTTAACATGGGGTTGGTTAAGACTTAACCATTTGTTGGTTAAATCTGCTTCATATTTAAAATGGGGTTGGTTAAAACTTAACCATTTGTTGGTTAATTCTTTTGATGCACTGGGCAGCAGCTCTGTTATTATATGGCTATGAAGTATTGCTGCGACATCATGGCAGACGACGGAGCGTTTCAATGTACAGGATTGATTTCTTAATACTGTAATTTAATAATTATGTAACTGTCTGAGCTTTTGATGATTAAGTCTACAATTATTGTATTGACCAGGGGCATCGTAGGTTCATCACTATTTTTCAACATTTTCGAAATTCATCATATTTTGGTTCACATAGTATTTATAACAATCAATTAACAAAATTGGTGAAATGGCTGAGGCACCTTCTATATTCAAGAAAACATGACTTGAAATTTGTTTGCCCTTATACACGCTACAGTGAAAATACGATGTACATGTAGGAAGTCTATGGTAGGCTCCGTAGCTAAGCTTAACCATACTCGTACATGCATGTTGTAGTAAGTGAAGGTAAAATACAGGGTGGTTCAATAAAACGTTGACAGTTTTTTGAAGCCATTTTTTTTTAATTTAAAAAAACACCTTTTTCAATATTCATCAACTATATGATCTTGACCATCTATGCTGAAAATATCGTTACAAATAACCTTACGGTATACACTGTAAAAAGGTTGCTTAAAATACGTTGCTAAAAGTACTTTTTATCATCCGTTGGTTGACGTGTTGATTAAAATTCATTTAATATAATCACGCAACAGTTGATGCAAGTTACGCACATGTTGTCTAAAAAGCCAATTTCGGGATTGCGTCATTCAATCATTTATGGCGTCTTGTGCACGAGCAACTGTTTGCACGATCTGAGATCTCTGGATCTGGATAAATTATAATCTGGTAACTAAAACGGTGACTCCGCATCAACATCAGAGTTTGTGACATCTGACAGGCGTTTTGTGAGTCCGGTTTTGAATGTTTGAAGCTTGGTCTGTCAAGAAGATGATCTGATAGATCGGTCTAAATCTCTGTGGTTGTCCATAAGCTTATTCAAAGTTAAACGCGTATTTAGCTTAAAACCGCGTTTTAAAACGTACGATACTTCTGTCCCATAGGCAATTCAACATTCAGATATTTTCAAACTTAACGCGAAATTCATTAAAATCCTAAAACATTTTACACTTATATATATTTCTAATAGCAAAAAGTAGCAAGTTTTAGTATCGGCGAAATGCTGAAATGGCGTAAGATAATATGAACCACAACGTTAAGTACGCAGATATTGGTTCGTAATTCTTTTTTAGGTCATTCAATTAATAATCTCTCAGCAGGGTTGAGGTCAAAGGTTGCAGATGAAGGTCACCCTGAAGACGGCACTCGATCCATAATTAAGGCCAATTGTACAATGATATACTTTGTTTCAAATAAAGCTTGAACAGCGCCTACGGAGACGCGATCATGTTATGATAAAATTGCAAGGTAACGATTTGGAGATGAAGACTTGCTGTAATTCCAGATAATTGACGAATGCTGCTTTTTATTTGACAAATCAATTGATCCATACTTTCAGATATTGTGAGATAAAACATGGAATGCAAAAACAATTATAGTTTGATCAGCTCGAAATTGGCGAATCCTCCTTATAAAGAAGGGCGCTGGCGCGCATGAAGACAACGCACGAACTGTGCTGCATATGCGTGGCACTCGGCTAGCGTCCAAAATCAATTGCGTGTGACCATGATCGCGCGCGCAAACGTTTGAATTACTTTTGAGCGCGGAGAAATATATTTTTCACCCATTCGGAAGTGATTAAAATATAGCATTTTATTAAATATAAAGAAAGGTAAGCACATCATAATGATTGACTGATTTCATTTGAAGGATCCGCCCATATATGCTTGGCGATCTGTCAATTGGAGGATGGCAGCTGAATAATTTGCGGTTTGCAGATATTGTGAACCACTACCCTAGCGGATCTCCAGTGTGAGCTTGAAAAAGTGAAACAAGGGGGCGAGGCTGTAGAACAGCGTCAACCAAAATTATGATTATTGGTGACTTTTCTATCTGCCAAAAGTTTGGAGAGATTTGCCATTATGCGTCTTCTTATGTCTTGTGATATTTTCTCAATATTCTTAATTGAATTCGTTTGAAAAACAACTGACGTCAAACACGTCACCAAGAACGACCTTGATTGATTAGAAAACTTATTTTGTAATCAACATTACAGTATAGTGGTTCATAGCAAGTACTATCTATTTTTATTAGTATAATCTAGAGATCTTATTCTATTCGCTAAAAAAACTGTTTGGAAAGACTATCATCGTGCACACCTGTCGTTATTATAAATACCATTAATAATAAAGGAAATGTAAAGAAATTATAACCCGCGTGCAAAATTGATTCAAAGTTATTCAATTTTTATTTCCGATAGAATATTGACCCCGATATTGACTAAACTTTACATGAGACAAGTATCCAACATATCCTTTGATTTAAAGGTGTTTACTTGTAATGAATCCGTCGTAAATCGATAAAGGTTAGAAGACTACCAAGTAAGTGGATTAGCCTACAAACTATAATTGTATCATTACTGATGGTTTGAAAAGATTAATCCAGGTGTCATTTTTATTCTAGAACAAATGAACGTGACAGGTCGATACCACATGATACTGGCATGACTGGTGAAAGTATTGCAGTATCGTAATGTACAATGTATTCGATTCAGGAACTACATCAACTGTCAGTTTGTTAATAATGTAGTATCAAGTTAGTCAAGATTGGCTCATTTCTTCCGTTGATGGCGAAAACATATGAGCATTTCCCGCCGGAACCAGAGTTTGAATGCATTTATCAATCGCAGTCGGCCTTTGTGAGTGACATTGGTTCATAAGAATATGTGGTAATGGGGGGAAAAGTACTTGTATACTAGGCGCATTCTTATTGCTTTGGTGACGACTATATCTGCCCAAAGTTTGGAGACATTTGCAATGTCATGCGTCTTCTTATCTCTTTTTCTCAATTTGTTTCCCATTGATGGTAGATTGAAAGCGACTGCGTACGACTTGCCACTTCATTCAATCCAACTCCCGCGCGACCGGTCGTTTGATCTTTCAAGAAGTTGTGATCAATATTGGTGTTACATAGTCCACTCGAGCGACCCCAATTCGTCACGACCTGCGTCTGGCTAGTATGTTATCAGCATACAGTTATTTAACACTAGTTTCCAAAATAGTTCCTGCTGATAATTATCATTTTAGACCAATGTCACTTTACCCATTCCTGGCACCCCCAGCATGATATCTTAGCATTAATGTTTGAATATCGTGTACTTGAACAACTGCCAATTGTATGACATCTGGACATAGGCCCACAGGACCAACACTTGACTCGAATCAATCACATGATTGAATAAGGAGGCGCAAAAAATTTATTCAAGCATGATTAAGCAACTCTGCCGCATGCGATTTTTCATAACCTAGTGAAATATTAGCACTAAACCTAAGCACTAATCCTAACCTTAATTCTAACCCTAAACCGAAGCCTAATCATAACCCTAATAACTGTTACAATCCTCCGCTTGGTTACTAACAACATTACAAATGCCGCACAATTGTTGAACTATGGTTAAACAACATGATAACATATTGTGCGTTATTTTTCTATCTAATAATTTCCATTTATATCATTATGCAGTAAAATGTTCTAGTGCTTTCTAGTGATTTTAGAATTAAGAAAACACTGGTGAGTTGGTTCACTGGCTTGATATTCAGCAGTCTTCATGTAGTAAACAAAGACGACCGACGCTAAGCCAATATGCCATTTTATTACGTTTACTTGAATTTATATCGAGTGTCTTACGGGGATGTTTTAAGTCAACAGAGTTAAAATGTCAATGTCGAATGCAATATATCTATTCAGTCAATGTTTTAGGGTATTTGCCTATGGCACTCACAAAGGGCAATCATCGTTAATTTGGTGTTAAAGCCTCGTAAATCGAAATTCTTGTACCGACACCCCTCTCCACAACACCCAACACCCTCCCCAAAACAACAAAACAAAACAACAAAACAAAACAACAACAAAAACGATAAAAAATCCCCACCCCAACCCCTCCCCCAAAAACCAGAACAAACTAAAAACAAACAAACAAAACAAACAAACAAACAAAAAACAAACAACAAAAACACAACAAAAAACACAGACATACAGAAATAACAATAACATACAAATATGTCAACCTTCTAAGATTGTCGGTCCTGAAACATACTCCTTCTATTAGTAGAATTAAAGGGTTTACGAAAGAATTTCAGTAATACAAAGAAAATCACCCGTAAGTTGTGTTGAGTTGAGCTGTTAAATAATACCACATTGGAACTCCTGTGGGTTTTACACTGATTAACAAAAACAACCCACTTTGCTTCAGGAGTAGATCCTTCCCTAAAATTAAGCTATTTCTTTGGAACGAGGTTTTGTAACCTTAACCTTTACAACGATATGAACACTTGGACATCAACCCTACCAGGCAATCGATGTCCACATATTATCGTTGTATAAAACATCACCTCGAACACTTTTTCGGAATTTCAATAAAGTCCCGTTTACACCCATCATCCCAGGGAATGCACTCACTAGAATTGCGAGTGTCCGTGTAAATAAAATATGGGATTCAGGGGTGCGTTGTTTTTTTGACCATATTGAAGATGTTTGAAACAGGGTATCGACATTGTTAATTTCAGAGAATGAATGAATGAGCAAAAATAACCAGGCCGTTATACGTGCTCGACCGACCTATGTTTTTTAATAACATTGGAGAATTGTTCCTGTACAAATGTGAATACCGACCGAATATCGGACATGTTTGTTGTCCAAAAATTGTCACATTTTCACAGAGTTTTGAAACCACACTGTGAGGTACGTCCGGCCGTGAAACATGTTTTATTTTGTCATGTTTTTCGCCGAAGGGTAGTTTGAGCCAACAATCACGTTCTTTCTGATGAAAGTAGGACATGTAGCAATATGATTCTAATGTTAAACGATGAGTCATTTGTTCTCCCCTGAGAATCCACGATAAGGGTGCTTTATCATAGAGTATATTTTCCCGTGGATCCTTACAACCGCTATACATAAGCGAACCCCCTCACCCTTCTCGATCTCTGATTATGGACAGTATGAAGATTTCTTGTGTATGTAGTCCGACATACTTTGCACCACTACAGTGCCAACAGGACCCCGCCCCCAATTATATATTTTTGAGAAAAACAAATAATTCAAGAAACAAAATGTACACAGCTTATTCAATACTAGCGGCAGTGTAGGGCATAAGAATGACTCATTTATTCCATGTAAAACACACCAAGTTTCTTCTACTCCAAATTTGCCATCGGTACTCCATGGCAAATTTTCTGTATTAGTCACCAGAATTTGCGGGGTTATTTGCATGTATGCACCTAAGATTTCAATGAACTTGTCCTCTTAAAATTAACGCAGCTGCTCTTTTTTAAACTAAACTTTACAAGCGTGGTTAAGATAATTAAAAAACACCAGAACGATCTTCAATTGCTTTTACAACTCGTTATAAACCTGAATACCAGATCACTGTGCCCGTCAATACAAAGATGTCGTTATATATACTAGGCAGAGCTGCGACATTAATACACTGGGGAGGGGGGGGGGGGGGGTCTCAGCATATAAGTGACTAGTACTTTTAGGCCTACGTATTGGGAACATTGAACTGAATCTCTTGAAGGATACAGTAATCATAGGTATGACATACAGACTGTAACAAAAAAAGTTATACAATCGCAATTTTATTTTTAATTCAATGTTAAAATCATGCAATGTCAAAATCTCTTACACTCTGTGTTAAGTTCCGTTTTGGCTACCAGAATCATTTTATTTGGTCTTTTTAACTACTTGCGTTTAAAAGTTATGACCAATCTACTAAGTCGTCTTGAAATCGGGTTGGGCCACTTTCACAATAATATCATACAATCTTGCTTGTATAAATTAAATGGTTAGGGTATCATGCAAGGAACATTAGGGAGAACAATATAATTTTTTTTCTTCAAATAGTTTTATTTCATTTGAATAAATAAATTCATAAAATAAATAAATAATATTTGTAAAGACCTAACCTTCTTTGTAATACTTTTAACCACTTGAAACGAACCATTGTTGTCTAACAAGGGCGCTCTACTGCTATGTTCCTGGTTCGATTCCATTCATATTCATCCCAGTGATTTTACCATTGATTAAACCAAAGTGGCCCAGGTGATTTCATGACTACTTTAGACAATTGATCATATCTCTGCTTACCGACCATCGATTGTCATGAAACAAAGCTTATTCGAAAGCTAAGAAAATTCCCCTTGCAGGCCATTAAAACTCGAAACAGAAATGTTACAGGAGATATTTTTAATATTTTTTTCAAAACTGTATAACTTTTTTTGTTACAGCCTGTACACATGATACTCCTGCTATTTATACACAATGGTATAGTCTATCTATCTATCTATCTATCTATCACGAGACAGTGACGTAACTGCGTCATTCACTCATTGTAGTACACAAACACGCAAGCCTCCTCGAAGCGCTCGCGTAAACACTATCACGTAGAAAGGCCAAAGACACATACGGGTGCGTTAATGTTACCGTTGTATAGTTGCGTCACTGTCCGGAGGAATATAAATAGAGTATGGGGTGTCTCAGAATGATCTATACCGAGGTAATACGATTTCTGTCGGTATGAACTTCATCGATATTGTCCAAACTGTTTACATATGTATCTTGCGCAAACGCCCAGCTCTCTTAGGAATTTTGAATTTTGAAAATCGGACATTTCTGATGGAAAATACAGATATTTTTGTAACGATAGCAGATTTCAAGTTTTTGTCGAAATTATCCATTATGAAAATCTATAAAGTCACAAACCATTTTAAACATTAAATTATTTCTGATATGTTAATTGCATTATTATTACACCTTCTTCGTATTTTAATTAACTATTATTTGATAACAATTGATTGTTGTGTGCATAGTAAACAAAGCTTTGATTGAATATGACAGGATTTGTTTAGCTTGAGTGGTTTTAACCTTCCTTTCTTTGGCGGGAGTTTGGATATAACTTATGAGGTGTGGGGTTCATTGTTTGAAATGCTGGTAGTGTTAGAGAGAATAGATGTATAAAGATGAATTTTGTAAGCCAAAATATGAACATACGTTTTTCATCGCTTATGTCTTGTCACAACGGAACAAAACGAGATATCTCAATGAAATTAACGGAATAATACACCTATCAGTTGTAAGACGCACCCTATGACCCCCGGGAGAGGTGCGTCGTGGGTGCGTCGTTTACCAAAAAATTTTGACGGAGGGTACGTCAGTGGCAGCCTTTGGTCCGTCAAAAAAATGACGGAGGGTGCGTCAAGGTCCGTCACTTTACATGGGTGCGTCACAGTGTACATCTGTTTACGAACAACAAAATACGACCTTTAAATATACGCTATAGGGCTACTATACCACATAACTCCTTAATACCGCCAACCAGGCTCCACTTTAATACCGCAAACATCACTCCGATATTTTATACCGCATGGTGTAAAATGCCTGAAATCACTCGATCATCAATACAAGAGTTTGGCAAACGAAAAAAACAAGGAACCGCAGTAGACCGAGAACCTTTCATTTTAAGAGAAGTGTCACGTATACAAGCATCTTCATGGTATAAGATAGGGGATCAGCATTGCGCTCTTCCGCACAAGCGCAGAACAATCTAAGAACACAGAGGTAGTAGGACAGGCCCCCGGAATTGAATTTGGTCGGGGATGTGCGGCAGGAGATTCAAATAAAAAACATAGGCCTACCCATTTCTAAAAGGTGATTTTTTGAAAAAACGGTACCCATTTCTAAGGATTTTGCTACATTTATAGACCCCGTTCGCAAATTATCTGGAAAATAGACCAACATTTCGCATTCGCGAAAATACACCCATTTATATGATTTTTTTGTGGAAAACTAGACCCACTCTTCGCAATTCGTGAAAATATACCCATTTGTAAGGATTTTAAAATAGAACCATCTGTAGCAAGTGGGGCAAATTTTTTATTTTTAGAGATTTTCCATCACAAAATCATACCCCATTATGGTTTTTTTTAGCAAAAAGCGACTAAGCGGCACTACATGTAGCGCCACCGCTTAGGCGAGTACCCTCCCACCCCCCCCCCCCCCCCCCCCCCCGAAGAAAGGTCACACATAATTTGTCAATCAAGCTCACGGACACAGACATCAAACAACAAAAAGTCGGGTATTAAAAGAGAGAAAAAAACTGGGAGATATTTGATTTGAACAAAACAAAACACTATTTTTTATAGAGCCCAGCCACCCGGAAATAAGGCCAAATGGTGTTAAGGGTTGTTATTAACAACCCTTAACACCTGGCCTCGAATGTATTTAAAATACATTCGAGGCCAGGCCCAGCTGAGAGAGCCGGGGCATCCCCTGCCAGGCTTTCCACCCTGTCCAGTGGCGGATACACCGTCCGGGGGAGGGGGGGGGGGGGGGGGTGGCGGGCGCCCCTCGTAAAATTTGACAATATACCTTTTAAGTTTTGTGTACCACTGTACCTTTCATGTTGGGGACCTTTTACGATTTGGTACCAATTACAAAACAGTCTTGGTCAGCCCCCCCCCCCCCCCCCACCCCGTACATTTTAATCCTGGATCCGCCACTGTTGTCCCCATCACCGAAATCACCGAAATGAAATGACAGTCTCCGATATGACTGGTTATGACCACTCCCTTGATCACAGGCCACAGCCCCCCGGTACTCGGATTTGGTTTGGTCGGGGGGGGGGGGGGGGGGGTGCCGCTGGAGATTCAAAACCCCTACCCTACGAGCCGATAGATGGAGTATACAGCAGTCTTGGCCTGAGACTACTCTACCGGGGGAACCACTCGTAATCACCCGTGGCCGTGTTGTCCATGCAATTTTAGTCACATTTAGGGGGCATCGCATGTGGATCATCAGGGGGGGGGGGGGGGCATATCTGACTATTTGTTTTAGTTTACAAAAGTTCACATCGAGTTTGTAATTTCATTTGGGGGGGGGGGGGGCATAACGGTGGGAGGGGGGAGCCCCGGGGGGACTTATCACAATAGCGGTACGTGTATGTTCCGCCTTTTTAGGTGCCTTTTCTCGAAGTAATGGTATTTTTAAAGTGCTCCCTTCAATCCTTTGATGGTTTATAGAAGGTGTAATTTCCAATCCGAAGTTCAAATGTTTAAATACACTTTCGAGAACCCAATTTTGGTTATACACCGTTCGAGAACCAAATTTTCTACTTACCTTATTGCATAAGCGCAAGCCTACATGTATATATATATCACATCACTTTATTAGCATCATAAAAGTTACACATACAGAATTGATACACAATAAAGGAAAACATGTAAATCCCAGATCAGTTATCCATTTAGGTGGACGAACGCAGGGATAATGGGGACAAACTAAACACAACATGATAAAACAAAACAGACGTGTTAAAACATTAAAAATAGATATTCATATAAAAGGGACCTGCCCTGCAGTAAACCATTATGATTGCACGTTGAGAGTTGGATAATTGTCCCATGTGGGTTCCTTGTGAGCATGGAAAATCGAGAAAGATGACAGGATAGATAGTTTGGTGATGTTGTCCCGGAACATTTTAAAAGTAGTGGGGTTATTGCACAGTTTGAGTATATATTTGAGTCTACCAAGATTGTGAGGGGATATGTAACCACGGCTACCAATTTCAAGGGCGATCAACTCACACTCAAAATCATTGTTCTGAATATCAGCAACCAGAGCGGCGTATTTGTCAGATTTTCTTGTGTGCGCTTTCTCAAGATTGAGTTCAAAGGGCACTGTGAGTTCGATGATGACCAGTTTCCGTGAATTCTCCCAGAACACGCAGAGATCGGGGATCAGGTTTGTGACGGTGCAAACCGAAGGAATGGTGGAGCTCCTTTTTTTTAATTCTGGGAGGTCGCACAAAATTTGAGGGTCTTTTGGAGATTGAAAACCAGTCATCATCGTCTTACATATGTAGTGCAGAACGTTATTGTGGCGCCACGTAAACCTGCCCTGGTCAAGAGAGACAGAACAATGATTGAGAATGTGGTGGAGGGTAGCCCTGTTCTTGCAAAGGTTACATTTGTCATTATTGGATTTACCCCAACGTTTCAGATTGACTTTGTTGTTGAGGGTGTCACACAAGGAATTGACAACAAATTTGTAAACGCCAACTGGCAGGTTATAAACAACACTTTTCCAATAATATGATTTGGCTTCAGTGCACAATAAGTCTAAAAATCTACCTTGAACTAGCAAGGGTTTTACCTGGGTGTGCCAATAGTCGGAGACATCTTCCTTTATAATCTTTTTCGCAGCATTTTGACATGATTTGATAGTGGTAGCATTTTGCTTGGATTTCAGAAAGATGTTCTCAGACTTTTTGGCAAATGATATTTTAGAAGTCCAACCCCCCTCCCTCTCAAGGCGAGAGTCTATGCAGTGATTTACGATCTCATCACCTTTCAAACGCGAAGATATGTGAGCAACAGTGTGGCTTTCTAAATATAAATCAGCTATCCTTTTGATGGCCAGACCGTTAGGCATGTGAATAAAGGCCAGCGTGGCTGGATGAGGAAGTCCACACCATTTCTTGAGAAAGCGGTTGGCCAAAGAATCAAGATCAGTAAGATGAGTAGAGCACATATCATTGACGGTAAGATGGAAACGGAGGGATGGAAGGAAATAATTTGCATAGATTCTCATCTTGTACTCATTTCTGATGAGAGATTTGTCGATGCGGTCAAGACCTTGGTTTATCATGTCACGAATGTACTCATAAATCTCGGCGGGTTTACTTTTGAATGTTATAAGGGAACCGAGGAACTTATGTGGGCCTTGATCGATCGTCAAAATCTCTTCATCATCCAAAGAAAAGTCGACCCTATTTGCTGACCCGCAGCATATTGACAATGACCTACATTTAGATGGTTTTAGTTTCAAACCCATTGATTTAGTTTGGTCGGAGATTTTGTTTATAAGTCTCTGATGCGTACGTTTGTTCCCCGTTATAAGACAAAAGTCGTCTGCGAATGGTGTTGTGATTATTTTGGAACCATTCAGGTTGTAGCCATGACCATTGTCATTTTCAAGGGATTTAATGATGGGATTAAAACATAGAATAAACATGATCGGTGATAGGGGGAAGGGATGAAGGATGCCCCGCCGCCCACCCCACCCCCAGTCCCCCACCCCCTGTCCCCCACCCCACCCCCACCTCCTGGTTACGCCACTGAACGGGTCGAAAGCAGAATGGGCAGAATGTTCTCGAAATTGTTTCATCCTCATCCTGACGTTTATGATAATCAGTTAAATATTTTATGAATTTTAGACCAGACCAGTCAGACATAACATTGTGCATATACAAGTTCTCCTCTTGGTTCCCTCCATGGTCCATCCCGGTCCCGGTCCGGGGTCTATATAATTATTCGAGGGCCAGGGTTGACAACATCGAATAAGGGCAGATCCCCCGTGAATTAAAAGTAGTTTCATTTCCAGTAGTCATCGTGTTTTATCCAGTTATAGTCAACGATATCTGACGACGGGGTGCGTCGTCATGGTCCGTCAGAATCCACCAATGGTGCGTCCAAAAATTGACGGAGGGTGCGTATTTGGAAGGCAATGGTCCGTCGTTTTTTTGACACAGGGTGCGTCATGGTACATGAGAAGTCGACGCACCTCGGTAAAGTGACGCACCACTCCCGGGGGTCATAGGGTGCGTCTTACAACTGATAGGTGTATAAGTAGGAAACATTTTTACCATCATATCGTATGTGTTTAAATTTGAAATACTATTTGTTTTATATTTTTGATACATTTTTGAAACCAGGTATAGATCATTTTGAGACACCCTGTAAAGTAGTAATTTATATCACTTGATTGATGAGCATGAAAAATTAGATGGGCGATTTTGGGCGATTTTGAAATATAATACATTTAGATAACGTTCTCCTTCCCATTATAGAATTCAATTACTTTAATGGTATGAAACGAAATATGACCGATAGTCTGATCCTAGATGCAAATACAAGAGAATACAACGTGTCCTAAGCGACCAGCTATTTATGTAACATGGTCGGTCGGGCCCATAAATACAACTTAGAGCAATATGATACATGTTCCATGGGACACAAAATATATAAGTAAAGCGAAAGCGTTGTCCTCCAATGCAAACATGAGGAAATAAAGCATGTCCTAATACATGCGACTATTTACATAATATGGTCAGCCGATCCCATACAACAGTGCTCTTGTCACTATAATAGCCCACAGCCTACATCCTTTGACGCAAATTGAAGGGAATGTAGCGTGTCCCAGGAAAGCGACTATTCATATCGTAAAATGGCCCGTTATTAAATAAAACTAGATTTTGTCCGTACCCTATCAAGAGCGATATTGTCCTTGTCCTTTCCCCCTGACATGGCGGAATCCAATTACGTTAATGAAATGAAACGCGATAGAACTGCTAACATTGTCTTACGATACACAAGTGTTATACGATTGAGTCAATATAGGCGGATGGGGCAATACTTTTATATTCGTATTTAAAGGAACCAGTACTTTTTATAAAACCAAGCATTATATGGTAGGAAAATAATCATCTTATGTATATTGATCATTTGTATTGTACACAGAACAATAATATTAAATACAACGAATTTAAACTGCGCATTCCCTACATGTGATCATTTGAAATTCGCGCCTCGGTTGTCTGTGTTGAAAGTGCCTATGGGACAGCCATACTCAATATTGTGATGTGATCGTTATTAAAACCGCCTCATAGCAGCATATCGCTGCACGTAAAATCATAGATAATCGACACAGGGATGGTTAAGTCTCGGATTATCTCTATTGAAATGTTGTGCGGAGCTGATCTATATCTGTTTCGTAAACACCTGTATGACTAGCATTTTTGAAAAGCCCGGTAAACAGAATGGGTATTGATAGTCTATTGCGGCAACTACAGATCTAATACTAGCTAACGGGATACATAAAATTAGTTTGATAAAAAAAGCAACGGTGAAAGTTAAGATGCTTCTAATATTTGAAACATAACAATTTAATACACGCATTCACCGATGCGATAGATGTAAAGCTATTTGTGAAGTTTATACACACTTATTTCACCCAGTTTACTATTACACGTAAACTCGAACCCATGATGAGCGCGATGGACAATAGCACTTCTTTTGAAATCGTTTCCTAGCGATTTCATGCATCTGGGAACGAGAGTGGCGTATTATTATGGATGTTAAGAAGTTATTTTATGACAGGGCGAAAGGTTACATCGGCTTTTGTGTTGAGCGACCTTGGTCCGGAACACCATGGCAGGTAATAGAGGAGGAGGCCAATCGCGACACTACTCAAACGAACTATGTTTATAGCCGCCTATTCATTGCTAGGCATAGGCGTAATTCACTTATTAACGTCGTTAGAATAACCCTCCTTGAAGTGGCCTTTGAAGACTATTGTTTAGCCGCGATCGACCACCATGCTCGAGCGGTTTTGATGTCACTTGTTTATCATGTCTATAGAGGCCTTGCACGGGATTCGGTCGGCTTTACAGAAAGGAATCACCACGCGTCGTCATTCACAGCATTCAATACAATCCATTCAGTCTATTCTTTGAATTGACGCGGGATTTTTGAAAGTGATGTAGACTCGCTTGGATACAATGGGATTTCTAGCTTCTTATAGTTTTGGTGAACAAAGTTCAGTAGTCTGCCTCGAATCTGCTGTATGCATCAGAAATGTAGCAATATTTGATTCAATATTACATTTTTCGGTCAACTTCGGTCACGATCATATCATCATAAATCGGTACGATATATGAGTAAGTTTATTTTGAACTATGTCTGAATTAGAGGAAATTACAGGAAATATATGAAAATAACCAAATTGTCGGACTTATTTCTTAAGAATTCACAGTTTGGGAACCAAATTTCCCTAAACAGAATGACGTATTCAATAATTCGTAACTTTCCGAATATACCGCCGATTTCGGTAGAAGTTTTGCTGAAATGTTCGTTTCCCTGAGATCTCTTTCGGTGGTGTAAAATATTATCACGCAAGCTTACGAGGGACCAAACATCCATTGTCTTAATTGTTATGCCCCTCGTACGCATGCGTGATAAAAGTTTACAAATAAAATCTAGAAACACTTTAAGTGTGATACGTACACGGGACGTCAAAACCACTCGAGTGTGGAGGTTGATCGCGGCTATACACATGGCTTGAAAGGCCGATTCAAGGATGATTATTCTTACGATATATAATAGGGTGGTAATTGATCATGAAAGAAGGGAATAGGTCAGAAGTCACAAACTGGTCCAAAAAAAAGTTTCACTTCTAATAATGTTGAGAAATGCACCAATTCTGATTAAACGAGACAAAACTTAAAGTTTTACATACTTAATGACCCACAAACTATATATTGTTGGAAAGCTTAAGATTCAAGGTTTTTTATTTTTGCAAAAAAGAATCAACTTATACAGGGTGTGTACAATTTTTATAGGGTGGAACATAAACAATTTGATCGTTTTTGCTCCTCACAAAATAGTTTGATAGTTTGTACAATTAGGGTTTAGCTGAAAATAGTCACCAAAATCAGAACAACCGCAGAAGGTGCTACCAAATTTGCTAAGAATCATTTGCCTAAAATGTACACAGGAAAAGTACAGGGTGTCTAAAATGATGATGAAATAATGCATAAAATGAATGTTTGTATATAATATTATATGAAATTTAGTTAGCATGGACCATTTAATTTAAAGGAAAATGGTTATCAAAATGAACTACATGAATATCGTTAAAGTTCCTTTTATTTTGAATACAGGGTGGTCCAAAATAGGTCTAAATAGCAAATTTTTCATAAATCTATGAACAATTCTGTGAAGAAACACTTCTGGCTTTTTTAGTTAAATGTTTTACTACCCAGGGTAGAAAAGGACCGAAGAGTCACACAAATGAAATAGAGAGACTGCGATTTGGCCATTGTTTAATCAATAAAATGAATAAAACTGTGTATTTATTACATTAAAACACTCCCTGAATTGAACATCATATTCTAGTAGAGAATGTCTAGATAACAATTCAATATTAGTATACGTAGTAGCAGGCACATGTTATTAACACATATGAGAAGTTTGAAAACTTTCCTATGTATACTTTTAAAATGGCATCAATTTCAAAAGTTCTAGTTTTCCGCTATTTTGTGTACAAACCTATGGGCGCCTCATCCACCGGCTCCTCATCCACCGCTCCCACCCTTGACTCACTCGACGTTTAGATTGATAACTTCACTGTTGCTAAACATGTGGCTTTAATTCTTTTTTTATTCGGTAGCTAGATAAATTGTCTTTAATATGATACCAAAAATGTTATGTTTTTTTGACAACTTCTATTTAAATTAGAGACACGTATCACGATTTTATGGCTTTTTTGAACCGATCCCACCTTATTTGATATACCTATTAGTGACCTGTGACCAATAGGATTAGAAATAGGGCTAATCTGCGATTCAGCTCCTCCTCTATTACCTGCCATGGGAACACACATAGCTTCAAACAAAACACCCACTTAACCATCCCTTTGTCGAATATCTATGGTAAAATCAACACGCAGGAATTCAATGCATGAATCGAAAATATCAATACATTAAACAGATATGTGATGGACATAGCTTCGAACAATATGGCGACGTCTACAGGGTGTATCAGAATGATCTATACCGGGTTTCAAAAATATATTAAAAATATAAAACAAACAGTGTTTCAAATATAAACACTTGCGATATGATAGTGAACATGTTTCATACCTATTCTTTTAATTTCATTGAGAAATCTCTTTTTGTTCCGCTCTGGCAAGATTTTTTCTTAACGCGGCAATTTAAAAACCTTTTAATAACCTTTTATAACCTACGGATGTGGTCTGTATAATAATAACACTATTGTATGTCTGAACGCTAAGAATAAATCAATTGTAAATATATTGTACATCTTAGATTAAGTACAAGAACGTTTAACCAGAGAAGGAAAAAGGTGGTTCGGGATACAGTGGCGACACCAGTCTCATTTTTTTTTTTTTTTTTTGGGGGGGGGGGGGGACAAAAGGGAGGCAAGATAGGGAGGGAGACATCTTTTGGGCCAATTTACGCTAAAATTGTCAAATTAGGTCTTATACTAACTAATTTGGTATGAAAATGCGCACGTACGCGCAAAATGTAGCTGTTTTATGCTAAAATTGTCAACATTTGGTATAATTTAACCTAATTAAATAAGAAAATGTGCTCGCAGCGCTGAAAAAAAATGTTTTTTTATGCTCAAATTGTCAATTTTTAATTTTTTAAAAACTAAATTGAAATTTGTTTGGGGGGCAATGTGGTGGTGGTGGGGGAAGGGGGGGGGGGCGGGGAAAACCAATATTTTTTTTTTGGGGGGGGGGAGGGGGGCATTTACAACTGTCGGGATGATTGATCACATACGAGTACATTGTTTGCTCGCCCAATGACCCACTCTTTAAACAACCATGGTTGTTCATTTCACCCGTTATACACACTGGTTGTTTACACTAGGTTGTTGAACAACTGTTTAAATATTTAAATAAGTCTGTTTAAACAGAGTTGTTTAACAATCATGGTTGTATTAAGTTCTAGACAACATTTTTAAACATCGTTTTAACAGTATATGCCAAACTGATTTTATCACATTTTTTAGTTGGTTTTCTCACAAATTATAACGGTTATCTTTTACCTTGAATTTTAAACTGCTCATCTTCAGAATATATCTATAATGAAGCACTGTCAAACTATTTCCTTGACTTCTTAAGTTAAGAACCCCCTCTCATCGTCAGAAAACATTAATGCCCAGGGTGCTGACATATCTTGTACGTATCAATTACATTGCGTGTATTCGCCGCCGATGCCATTTCGTGTATGTCGTATACGTAACACTTCGCATGATGACCTACATACATTGATGTTTGGAATTGGCGGTGTTTACAGATTTAACTCAATCAATATATGCTAGACGATCATGACCATGCCACGTATGTAGAACACGCCGTTGCCCTTTTACAGAAGTGTGAATACTTACTCTATGATTAAAGATGCGTCCACTTTCATAGTGTAAGGTGTGGTCAGAAAAATACATTATAATGCTTTGGGAATGCAAGACACGCTCCAAAATTGACTCGTCACGCACACTTTGAACATTTCACGTGTGAAATTCTCTCTCTCTCTTTTCTGTTTTTGTGTTGTTACTTGTATGTATTTATATATGTAAAATAAAAGGTCAGCCCTTTTTTTTGTTGGGTTCTGACAGAAAACAAAACATTTCACGTGTTTAACGAGAAGGCCTGTTGCACCAAAAGCGTTATTTCACATACTGATTTTCAGTTTAGAGGGTTGATTTTCAGGTATAATTGATAATGTAAAAGTAAAATAGAGTCGTGATTCCGGAAGCATCGTACTTTTAACGACCGGAAAGTACTGTTTCCTTCAACAATGGTCGATTATTGAACCCTGTACCGATGCCGGAATTTCACATAAATACCCGCAACTCCAGTGAATCCAGGCATATCGTCACACTACGCTTTCATCTTAACCCGCGAGCGAGCGAAATTCGAAAAAGGTTTACGCCAGTGAGGTTACATGTTAACGCGCGTAATTCTACACGTAGAAAGTCATCACCCACTAAACTAATTGCCGCCTGTTTCTATTCAAGATCACCATTAAAATTATCATCAACTGCCGGATAAATTCAGTGGTTAAAGTGGTGGTGAAAAATATAGTGATCGTGTGTTTCTATTCAGACCATCAACACCAATAACCTTTTATCACCACCAACCACTTCAAATCACCACCATTCAATCTTTAATCACCACCAATCACTAATCACCACCAATCACTTCTAATCACCTCCAATGACCACCAATTACCTCTAATCACCACCAATACATATCTAGTCACCACCAATCACCTCACCTCTTATCACCACTAAGTAACTCTAATCACCACCAATCACCATTGGCGTACCCAGCTCTTGGAAACTGGGGAGGGGGGAGGGACGACCATAGTTGTACCGACGAAAGGCATGATAATCTTGACAAGTGGGGGGGGGGGGGGGGGGGGGGGGGGGGGGGGGGGGGGGGGTAGAGATGAGGTTGACCACAAAACCGGAAGAAAAAATCGCATGGTCAAAATCGCAAATCTATCGACGGAGGCTCAGGTTTACCGACGGGGTTATTTCGGGGGGGGGGGGGCACCTGCCCCCTGGACCCCCCTGGACCCCCTGGGTACGCCACTGCCAATCACCACCAATCACCACGTTACGAATAGTAACATGAAGCCAAACGTACGAATAAACTAAACCGTTTATTTATCAATCTTTATCGTATACGCAAAATGTTGGGCGGTATGATTTATGTATGTAATTTGATGCCAATATGGGTATTTTAAGATTTGAAGATGCAATAGAAGCCAAAATCCTAATTAAAAATATATGGGAATGATTAACATTAAAATTAAGGCCGCGTTGCAATACAGGTATTTATCACTTAGTAGCTATAAATAGATAAAAATGCTGTAATCTGATTGGTCATGGGCCATTTACCAGCAAGGTGATATAAAGTCGCATTTTGCGTCATAATCAGCTGTTCTGGTAATGTTTACAATCTGAACAACGTAATATATTTCGTATTGCGTAGTAATCAGCTGTTCCGGCAATGTTTACCTTTTACTACCAGGATGATATATTTCGTATTGCGTAGTTGGGATGACTCTTGCACGTGTATGTACTCTACGTTTGTTTATAACACTAACTCCATAGGGAAAGTGAAAGTGCAGTATCTGTGTAAGAGGTTAAAAATGAAATCTGTCTAATAGTTCGATTGTATGATGTCATGTATCAAGCTTGGTTTTAATTGGTTCTTGAAATAACAAACTCATGAATATTTATAAAATATTTGCATATTCATGATATTTTGTGAATATTCATCGTAATTTTTCCAGTAATGACTTTTGAAGCCGAAAATTGCTACAACAAACGAATTATATGATCGATCGATCGGCTGCAATTAAACAAAATGGAGACGAAAACAACTTTTTCCAGCGATGTCACCACTGTAGAAAATGCTCGATTTTGACTGTTTAAGCAATATTTGCGCACTAGGAAAGGTATGTTATGAATGTTAAGAGTTGTTATTTCATGAATACGGCAAAAGAATATTCCAAAACATTCTTCACGTTTAAAAAATAAGGCTGTAGTAATACGATGACTGTTATCAATAATTCCCAATACGGCGTTACGCCAACTTACGGTAAGTACCTTCGCGCGGGATGTTTGAATAAAAAAAGACACATTTTGCAAGATTTGGTATCCAAGGAAGCTTAATGAGGTAAGATTTATGCAAGTGGTCCGTATCTCGTATCCCGTTACTTTTGCTTGTAAGCTCAGTCGTTTTTTGAAATAAGCTTTTGTAGTCTACAATTCACGATGGATAAATCAATGAATTCTGCTACCAGCAAGCGATTTGTACTGCACACTCGAGAGGAAATCAATGAAAAGAGGGATAATTTGATACCAATCAACACCAAACGAGCGAATGTTAAGGCAGGGAGAGCTTTTAGAGCATTTCTTATGGAGAGGTGATGGAACTGGCCCAGTGGATTTTGAGAATGTTGACGCGCCTGTACTCAACGAATGCTTGTCAGAATTTTATTTCAGCGCCAGAACACTGAAAGGCGAGAAGTACTCTATGGCGTTATTTAATCAACCTGCGGCACAGCCTGTCACGATATCTGAAGTCGCCACCATTCAATCAAACTGTTGATATAATAAAGGACGCCATATTTCGCGAGTCACAGGAAGCATTCAAAGGAGCAGTTAGGGAATTGAAGGTAGAAGGAAAAGGGGCGATCAAACATCATCCAGAGATCGAGGATGGAGATCTGAACAAGCTTTACCAACAAATGAAGAGCTTTGATGCAGCCAATCCAACAGAACTACAAGAGAAAGTACAGTTCGACATCAGGTTATATTTTTTCCGTAGAGGTTCGGAAAATATGCACTCTATGACCAAATCAACATTTGCTGTTCAACACACCCCAGAAGGCGACCGCTATGTATGCCAAGTCCTTGACGAACTCAACAAAAATCACACTCAAAGTTGTGCAGAATCGTACACGGCATTCATGCCGGAGAGAAAAGGAGATCCCAAGTGCCCGGTCGAATCCTTCCTCAAATATGTAAGCCACCTTCATCCAGAGAGCGACAAGCTATGGACCAGACCAAAGCCTGCCACATCATCCCAGGTATGGTATTACAATCGTGCCATAGGTTGTGATAAGCTGCGTGGCTTTATGAAGGATATGAGTTTGAAATACAGCCTTTCCAAGATATACTCAAACCATTCCATCCGAGTGACGGGAGCAACCATACTCACCCGCGATTCATATGCATCATCGCAAATCAAGGAAGTGACGGGGCACAAATCAGTATCAAGTTTGGCCATATACCAACGGGTTTCAAATGGGGAAAAGATGCGCATGGGACAGAGCCTCACTGACAAAACCCTAGGTGTTCCACATCAACCTACACCTGTATCAGTGAATATGAGGAATCCGCAAGCGTCACCTGCACCTCCATCAATTAATACACCATCTACAAGTTCTTCTATACTACTGAATCTGACATGATAGAATACCTTGATATGGACGTCGAAAGCTTCTTGGAAAACTTCCAACACAGCTCAGACACAGAGCCTCAGATAAGTCCATCCATGCCACTTCCTTTGATGACCACTTCTGCTCCAGTTCATGCACCTGCAACATAATCTGCTTTTTCAACACCTTCAACTGCACCAGCCCCTCCTTTGATACCATTACCATCCATGACCACTACACCTTCAGCTTCATGGACACCTTACAATGGTCCAGCAGTTTCATCTTTAGGAAGACCTGCCACGCCTCCATGATCAGAACTACAGTCTATTGACTTTAATTTGAGTCCATTCCTCCGTGATCTTTTGGATGACCCAGAATTTGAAACAACACAGCAGCTCTTGGTTCAAACGACTGCCAGAGGTCCAGGTAATCGAGGTCATCAATCTTCAATGATGCAGCAATTCCACCATGCGTCTCCTAATCCAAGACCAACACGCCCAGTAATTTTTTCTGGATGTAGCAATATCACGATCAATAATCTGACAATCAACGTTCAACCTCGCTAAAATCAAAACTAATCAATATGGAGAGACTGTAAATATGTAAATAATTGGATTTTTTGTTGGAATTTTGAATATTGAGTTGAGACTTTACTGTTTGTTGTTGAATTTTAAAAACTGGAATTCTTCTTGGAATTGGAATATGTGAAACATTGAATGGATTAGAAACATTTGCACGAACAATAATTTATTGGATTTTTTAACACTGGATCAAGGCTTTGCTGTTGAAGATTATTCAGGTAAGTTGATATCAAGTAAATCATGTTTTATTTTGTGTAGGCCTATAATATTAATAGGCCTAAACACTGACCCTTCAATTTACCCCCCCCCCCAAGATAATGAATCAACCCAAAACTTGTATTCAGGTAACAAAGCAATACACTACAGGATATATCACCTCTTTTGAAACCCAGACCCCTACATAGACAAAATGGATCAACCCTAAATGGTAGTAAACCAATCAGAAGCTGCCATCAAGCTTACAACGCAATACAGGATATATCGCGTTGTTCCTAAGTGATAAATTCGTTATCCCCTGTTTGATAACGCAATACGGTCGATACCTATGGTTGGGTGCCATATCACATTCGGCCTCCGGCCTCATGTGATATGGCACCCAACCATAGGTATCTTCCCGTATTGCGTTATCAAACAGTGGATAACTAATAGTATGACTCATACGTATAAGTGACTTGCACGTAAGACTTATACGATTGTCGCCAAAGAAATATTTTCAAACGTGTAACAAGCACTAATGAAAATTGAACGGAGACCAATACAAACATTTCTATGTTAAAGGGACACAATGTCATGTTGATTTTTTTTAATTGAATTAATTTACTTCAGAATTCAAGATGAATATTAAAAATTGCCATTATTGTTGTTTCTACTGAAAAAACCCCAGCAAAACTTGATTAAACAATGTTTTAAATATGTTGGAATACAACCCTTAACCATGTAAAATGCTCGTTGCGGCTCTACCAGCATTTTTGAATCGACGTTTTGTTGTACAAAGAGGGCTGATTTTTCTTAATCCTTATAGGTGTACATGTAGGCCTACATGTAATACAATTGTAAAAATATACAAATTCCAGTTTTTGTCATATATTTTTGTAATTGAGGGCGCTGTCTCCACCACATCTCTTAATGCCCCTTTAATGATGATACAAACTATTACTTTGGGCACTATCATATAAGTCTTACGTACAAGTTAGTCACCTGTGATCATACATTGTACCGGTTCTGATGTGCTGCCTATTCGCACGGCGCTGTTTAGGCCTTGGGTGTAATTAAAATGAATACGACGACATTGCAAATGGCACTATTTTCGGGCTGGAACTTCACATATTTTTGAAGCAGCTAGCCAGTCGGGTTGGTAACTCACACAATATACCTGCCCGACAGAAATTCAAATAGCCAGTGCAACACACTTACACTGTGAGTTTGAAAATGTTTACCCGCCAGTCGATCAGGTACTTTTGCATCTTCACCCGCCCGCGACACAAAAATTACCCGCCATGGGCAGGTGGGCGGGTGCTATATCCAGGCCTGATTATTTTATACCTCGGGTTTAACTTTGAAGGACTGTCAAAGTTCGATACTCGAAGAGCAATCAAAATGTTACGTCCATTACAGTACATGTACACCCGGCAATGCTCTCTCGACATTATGAAATAAACTACATCTGCAAGCAATCAGAATTGACCGATATTTTCAATTGAAGATGTGACCTGTTTCTTATTCTCCGATGGAGCAAGTGGTGATTGATATGAGAGTAATTATCGTATATGATGATGAGGCAGAGGTTAGGGAAATCTTACAAATCAATTGGTCGTATGTTATTTAACACTAGCAAATACATTGCAATGAAACATGTGATATAGGAGTAATCTTAAAACGCTCTCCTAGCAGCGAACCAGGTCTCGAATTTCGACTAATCACGTTGAAGTTCGAGGTTTAGGGAAATCTTTCCTCGTATCTTACGAATGAGTTGATCGTGTGTTTTTTATCAGTTGAAAATACATTGCGAGGGCGAGAGAGGTCCGTTCATACTCCCGTCGCTGCGCATCAGCCGACGTTGGTGGACGTTGACAATGCTTCATCAGGCCAACCGATATCCACTGACGTCGGCTGATACGCAAGGAAGGCGGTATGAACGACTGAATGAATAAGGAATCTTGAAAAACACTCTTCTTGCAACCTATGAGATTTTGACCGATGTCGCTTTAATTTCCAAGTTCTTTTAAACACTTCTATATCAGCTAAATAATGACTAAACATGCCCATATGCACGGGGTTTGTGTTATCCTTGTCGATGAATCTACAAACGTATTGCTTGACATTGACTGTTATCGTTTGCAAAATGGCTGCATCAAGGCTATTATTCTGAGATGTAGAATGGGAGTAACTTGATGAGCGAGAATATTGCCTTTAAGTAGATAACATTTTACAGGACAAATATATGGCCATTATTTTGTGAAGTGATACACCATAACACTTTCCACACTGCAGTCGTCTGCAGACGACAATTCCAAATGTTCAAAATGTTTCAGAAATGTCAAAAGTATTTAATTTCATCACCATATTTAATTTGTAATTAGCACGTGAAATGCATGCTAGTAGTATTTTTTTTAGTAATCATAGAGATAGAACTTGAAATTTGGGAAAGGTTTCTGAAAAAAGAAATCTGTTTTGTAATAGTGGTAAACAATGGCCGCGTGGAAAGTGATATTAGGTTATTTGAGTCCTCTGCATTGGGTTATTTCATTTGAAATTCATACAACTGCTATTATGAAAGACATGGCCTTAACGCTTCCCTTTCCATGCGGCAGGTGTCTGCAGACAAAATGCCAATATTTCACAAAATGTTTCAAAAATGTCAAAATTATTTAATTTCATCACCATTTGGAATCACCATGAGAAATGCATTGAAATAAGTACAAACATGCTTAGTATTTGGTCAGTAAACCTTGAGATTTTCACTGTGTCGAGTGACTTTTCACTCTGTGCGGTTGATGAATTCAGAGTGAAATTATTGTCACTCGAAAAGAGTGATTTTCACTCTGTGTCGAGTGACTTTTCACTCTGGGCGAGTGATCAGTTGTACCAGATTTATTTTATTAAATTTAAACATTATTGAAGTGATAGTTAATGATGATATTAATGTTAATTGTTTCTGCAATAATTTTAAAGTCCAAATAATGATTAAATATAAATTACATTATTGAAACGCGTAAAAACATCATCGATAAAAAACACCATAGAAAGTATATTTAGATACTTTATATAGAGAAATATAATGTTGATATATGATATCCTTTTTACTACCGAAAGGAAGTGATAATGTAACATAGGCAAATGACAGCAGTTGTTTGGTCTAGAAAAGGTAAGTATAGTTTGGATAATGACTCTTTTGTTTGTTATTCAAATTTTCTATTGAATTGCAAGTTATTCATGTGAATATGATTAATTAATTAAAATGTTCCATTATTGTTCACTCTCAATAAGGATGAAGTTCACTTTAAATGAGTAAAATTCACTCTTTATATATTCACTCTTTTTCCATTCCAATGGAGTGATCACTGTAGGCACTCTTCGAAGAGTGAAAATTCACTCGTTCCTGGGGTGAACAAAATTCACTCATTTTTGGAGTGAAAATGGTTCCACTCTTTCAAGGAGTGACTTTCATTTTATTAGAGTGATCTCTACAGGCACTCCTTTGAAGAGTGCATATTCACCCCATTAGAACAAGTACAAGAGTACAAGTGCATTGGCTATAATGAGATTGATTAATTATTCATGAGCTTTTTCGAGCGGGTAATGTGTTTGGAAATCCAAAGAAGACACATATTGCATGGAGTGGAATGAGCATTTATTGCAGGAAACATGAATTTAATAATGAGAAAAGATTCAGCAACTTATTTGTTCAACTCAATGAAATATAACATTCCAAATTAAATATCTGGGATGATTTTTACACCACAACCAAGTGTCCTAAAACCTTTGGTTTTTTAGTATACAGTCATCACAATAAGTAACTGACCGGGTAATAAACATGCTGATAACTCTAATAGTATAACTCCTACATAAACATATTGAATTATAAAGTTGTTGAGAAATATCTCTTCTTGAATTTGAGATATAACACGCTAAGAATGGCTGATTGTGTTAAGGAAGTTACAATATATTTTTATGTAGGAGTTATACTTTTAGAGTTATCAGCACATTTATTACCTGGTCAGTTACTTATTTAGATGACTGTTTATAATATATAACTAAACATAAACTCATTGTAAAACTTTAGCAAGGTAAACGAGGTCATAGACCCATTTTCACGTCCCTAAAGAGTTCATTCGAGAGTTGATGATACCCACACCTAGGCATCCCAATCATCCACAGCATCAACTTAATCCCCTTAAAATCTAACGTTATATCTTTATTGCCTGAAACGTTGTTGTCTTATCTATCGTGTTGATAAAAACCGGATTAGCTTAATACTATGGGAGATACGTCTTAATCTTAGGTTTGTTTTAAAACTGCAATAGCAAGGAATACATTAGAGAATTGCATTTGCAAGACGTTGACATTCATTTGAGCTTGTACCGGGTGGTGTCAAGACCATGGCACTTTGGATCAAATCTATTTATTAGTCTAGTCATTGCATACATAACACATAGCGATATACTAACAATGCTTATGTTATCATACGGCAACCCTTAGACAATACGTGCAAGCGAGCGCTGTATTTATATTTTATTGAAAGCGTGAGACAATTGCTTTATGGTTATGTTATGCACATTTGTTGACGCAAATCTTTTGGTCACACGCGTATGAATGTATTTGTTATTCTTTAAGTTTAGGTGTGAGTAGAGTGATATTTTTACAATCAATTCGCATGCCAAACATCATTTCCCGGGACCTTTTCAAGTTTAACCCTCGTCCTCCTGAGACGTTTTTATAACAAAGCTACCTAAGGCCGGGGGGGGGGGGGGGGGGGGGGTTAACACCCCCTAAACAAAGTGCAACCGAGATGCAGAGTATGCTATTTGGGTACCAAAGTATAGCTAGAGGTCCCCTCTTTACTTACATACCAAAACAAGTACAAACATCCCACACATGACGTTACAACAATGACGTCACTTAACAAGGCCGACCTCAAAATCCCGCCGTATTCGCTGTACAGTGAGATATAGGCTAAAATTGAAATGTTCGCCAAAATATTCCAAATATCGGCATTTTACCCAGTTTCTTACTTATAAGTGAGGGAAATGGTGTTTCTAACATCTATATACTAATTTTCGGTCCCTCGCCTGATTAGATAGTTCAATAATAGTTTTGCACTCGCGTCCCTCTTCAACTGAAAAAGCGTGGTAATTGCGCCTCTAATACACGAGCTAATTAGATAGTTCAATACCCGTTTTTTCCCGTTTTCAGACATGCGCAGAAAGGATCACATGTGAAAATCCAAAATGTTGAATTTATTTTACTCGGGTAGCTACTGTTCGGACACAAATTGTGGTTTTCGGAGTGAGTTATGATATATGGTCTTCACCCAAAATATTTTCTTCAGGGATATAGCTACATTTCTGTATATGCGGCTGTTTGTTATTCTTAAAGATCGCATAGTAACAAGCATTTATACGTCCGACAAATAAAAATATTTCACGACATTTTCTAAATGTAAACAAAAACTCTTACACAGATCTTAAAGTGACACTTTCACATTAGTAACATAGATGAATGCGACGTTTGCTAACGATAAAGAAACTGGCAGTACCATGTCAACCGTTTCTATGTTGTGCTGCGCGACCGCGTCTAACATGGCGTTCGAGGTTCGACGCACACGTAATGACGCAGACAAAAAGTGTACGCGTTTGTGGCGCAAACCGTGCACATTGTAACGGAGCAGCGTGAAAGCAGGCAGTCCGTACACTCTTAGAAAAAGGATGCTTCAGGCATCAGGGGTTCTTGGCTGTCCCGTATGGAACCCTTTATATCACCTTAAAAGGTTCCAAAAAGAACCATTTTAAGGTTCAAAATAGGCAAAATATGGGCAAACATTGGTCTTTCGAACCTCTAAAGGTTCTCTACAGAACCTTTTGGGGCCTTTAAAATCAAAGAACTTTTAAACCATTATACGGGACAGCCAAGAACCCCTCTGAGGCACCCTTTTTCTAATAGTGTACCCTAAAGCCACCTCCTCCTCTCCGCACTTCCCTTCTTGATAATCTGGATATAAGGGCACATGGGGCATCTGGATAAACGGAACGTGTGGTACATTATCATGATTATTATAGAGTGTCTGGATTATTCAGGGCATCCGTGGTATCTGGATTACGGGGTTCACTATAAAACGAGTCTCAAATTACCTGGATATACTATGCGCAGGTGGGCCACCTGTGATAACTGGATTTTAAGGGTGTACACTCAGGTAGTATCTCGGGAGGCTTTATATAGAACACAGCAAACATGATAAAGGGACTACATATACTAAACGTTAAGGCCCCACATGCCTATTGGAGGAATAATGTATTTAATGTAAATAGGCCAAACAAAACCCGGATGGCACACATTGTGCTCAAGTACTGTAACAAGCGTGGAATGGTACAAGTGATCTTGATGATAGACTCCGCCGACCATAAAACTAAACGACCGACTATAAAACTATAACGCTCAGAACGTAGGCCTACTGAATTACTTGGATACAGTAGGCCTATGTGCATATGGGCAGTGGCGACACTTGCACTATCACCATATGTTAAAGGCATATTATGTGATCTTTTCCAGAGAGCGCCCTCTATTCGTGATTTTTTTTAGAAAGTAGATTTTCTTGCAGATTTACATTTCTGATCATTACCTCAAAATCATGGTTTTAGAGTGAAGTTTATTCTCACTCTAAAACCATGATTTTGAAGTAATTAAGAATCGTAAACTTGGAATGTATGTACGATTTATGATCAGAAATGTAAATCTGCAAGAAAATCTGCTTTCAATTTTTTTTCGATGTTGAGGGCGTTCCATGGAAAGATCACATAATATGCCTTTAAAGGAGGAAAACGGGGTGGCAGAGCAATAAAAGAATCGGGGGAGACATTTAAAAGCTAATTTTAAGTAACTTTCAATTTTGACATTAAAAAGCTAATTTTAAGTAACTTTCAATTTTGACATTAAAATTCAACTTTTTATTATTTGGGGTACAAAATAGGTAGAGACATGCGCTGACAGGAGTATAACTGGGGGTATTAAGAACACGTTGATAAAGTAGGCCTACTCGGATTAAGATCTTGGGTATCTGTATTATTTAAGAGCACATTGGGCCTAGGCTCATGGTGTATTAAGGGCACCATGTTACTTACATTATATCAAGGGCACCTTAGTACCTGAATTATTTAAGGACATACTCTTGATTGATATTTATATAAACATTTATAACGCTTTGATATTACTGACCTCTGCCTATTGTCATGATTGTGATATGACTTTTACTGTTCGCTATCTTCGGCACCCGCGTTTAATTTACTTGACTATGATAAAGTAAGGGCACCTGCAATCAAGGAAAAAAAGGTTGGCACACTTTGTCTTAATTATGGGAAAAAACCCGCCCTTCTCCCCAGAGGCAATGTTGATCCGAGTCATAGTATCAGAAGCCATGGTAGGTCCCCCAACATTGATTGATGGGGGATGGGGAAGGATATAAGAAAGGGGGAGACTTTTGCTTTCTATTAAACAGTGCTATGTCCCAAGTCTGATCTCAATTGCGAGCACAGGGATATTTGTAATAAGTTGCGTCAAGTGTGCCAACTATTATTTTCCTTGATTGTGGGTATCTCGAGATAACGGCACACTGCAGTGGGCCTCCCTTGATTATGTGGTATCCAGTGCATTATTAAGGGCACCTGGGGTAACTGGATTAGGGGTAGGGCTTAGGCCTATGGGGTCCCTGGATATAATGGGACAACGGGTACCTGCATTTCAGGTCTCATGGGAGGCCTACATATAGGTATCTGGAAACACTAACGTAGGCCTACCTAGATTAAGGCAATGTATAACCTGGATTATCCAAAGCACCTGCGATATTCGGATTATTTAGTTCCCCGTCTGGATTATGTATACATGTATAGGACATGTTCTTGATATTATTGTATCAAATTTTCTTACGCTTTGTTTACTTATTCCCCGTGAAATCTTCTAGCGGGTCCAGCGCGAAGCGCTGGTGCCCGCTAGTATACTATAATTTTTAGAACCATACAATTAAGATGTTTTTCATTATTGCGTTTTAGAAAAATTGCAAGGGATGTAAAAGCGATCATTCTTAACTAAAACTTACATGTTATTCAAAACATAAAAAAGGGTGTTGAAGAAAAACAAGGAAGGACTGAACAGTTAACAATGTTACAACTTGCAGCAACATTTTCTCAAAGACCCTCATTAAACAATATTATTAGCCTATTATTGCAATGTGATGTCAATAGGAACCAGTAGACACTCCGCACTGGTGGCATAAACCCCTGATCATGTGATGGAAGTAAAGCAAGTTGGTGTTGCTCAAGAAATCTTCCTAAGACTTACTCAGGTCGCTTATTTATGTATCGTTCTTCTTGATGTAACAAAAAATGAGATGATGATTGCAACTCAGACACTCGTATTGGACACTATCCGTAGTTCAACTTCGATAACAGTTGTATTTTGTCGAAAAACCAACGTATGTTATTGATAGTAATCCAGACCAGACTTGCCTCGGGATGAATGTATTCGTTTCAAATATAATTGACATGACATGTGACCTATTTTAAGTGTGAAATATAGATTAACTAGATTAACCGACAGGTCGGTCGCTCTATTTTGAAATCAGTCAATGTTAACTGGTGTGCCGCGGAATAGCAATTTGTTTTATTACTCGAAGCTTTAAATTCAGAGGGTCGTGTCCATGTCACGAACTCGACACTTTTAGAATTACAAGGTGACAGGACAAGGTGCTATCTCAAATATCTGCCGTTTGTCAATTCTGTTGGTCTGTGTGATGTCATAGATCAGGTTTCTGATACCTGATTGGTCAATTATGGCTGCTCCAAGTTAGTACTCTATGGAGTGAAAGATTACGTTTGGAGTGAATGATGAAGTCAACAAAAGTGTTATTTCCAACTATTAAGTTATTTACTGAAACAGCGGTTTTGTGCAATATAAACATGTATCTAACAATGATATTCTGCATCTGTATGTACAGAAAATACCTCTCTAACTGGGTCAACAATATCTAATAAATGACAAAATACTAGCGCTCAGCTCCATACACACCCCATGATACGATTCACTCCAGCCTTAAAATAAAGAGACACGAAAGCACTACGATATCGAATCCTTTGAGCACTCAGTTTGCCGACTCCTAGACCACACAGCCAACAACATAATGCATCACCTGTCGGGGTGTGTATGTACGCGGGACTTTTGAATGGTTTAGCATTGTGGATTCGTGATATGGTATAGGAATAGTATCATGATGAGTTTGTACTCGCTCATTACTATCCAATGAAAAGGCATAATCGTGTTTAACTAAAGTATAAGGACTGATTGATATTTGTGGCTGAGTATGATTTGCTTTAATATAATAATTTATTGTCTTTGATGGAATATAGGAAGAAGGCAGTCTGGGGCTCTCAAATTGAATATGGGCTTGTGAATTAATTTCTTTTAGCTACAATTTGTGAATACTTTGATGACCCGCATATAACCGGAACATTCAGTTTTTGATAGTTAATGCAATTCCATCAAATTTAATTTGTCAAAATAGGTTAATATTATCAAGACTGTATTACCAAGCTACACGTTACTCCACATATTCATTTGATATTTAACAAATTGGGCTTTCAATCAACAGTGCTTCAGAGCGTCTAGTAAGATTTAGTGAATTTCTCTCAGATAGAAATGTATAAGCAACATGTATGCAAGCCCCTCTAGTCGGTTATACCATGACAAATAGATTGCACACACAGGGTACCCAGGAATGTCGGATCTATTTGAATAGAAATATGGATTTAGTGAACGAGGTCGATCACGTTGTGTTTCCTCCTCCTCATTTCTCCAAGCTCCAGCTGGGGGCGTGTGTTATATTCAACTGCTTGACCAACTAATACAGTGGTGTAAAAAGCATAGCGTTTCGATATAACTATGACACAGGGCAGCTACGGCATGAAGAAGAATGTCTTTCTCAGGTGACGAACCGCATTAGATAGGAACTGTGTATTTAGTTATTTTATCAATAATTTATTGAACATGATTTTAAGAGAGCATGTTGGTGTCGACCCTATACACGGACGTGACCGATTTTAATCCGTGGTAAGGTATAGAATTGCGTAACCTAAAGTGTGTTACAATCGAATTTAATCTGTGATCGGTTAATGGTATCTATACAGTTACATGTTAAAATGGGGCATCGTAGAAAGCCAGTTCTTTTGCTCGGTGCTCAGAAAGCCAAGTTCGCATTTTCCTCCAAACTAAAGATATTTATAATCATTAAGGGGGGACTTAAGGAAGTTTTTGACTTGATTTTTTGTGAGTGCTGTAACTATTGAATTATTAATCAAATGCATATAAAAGTATACATTTTTGGAAAGGAAATGGAACAGAGAATCCACATTTTGCGTCAATTTTGACCAAAAATGTTGATTTTTTGAAGAATTCACACAAAGAAAATCACTTTTTTGACCCAAAAAAGTTCAACAAAAATAATTTTGAGTAAAAAAAATCCCAAATTGCTAGATTATGATTTAAAGACACTAACTTAGGAACTATTTTTAAAAAAAAAACCTAATCTTATATTTTTTGAAAGTTTGACCAAATAGTGTCAATATTTCTAATAATATTAGATTAGGTTTATAAATTGGTTCAGTAGTCCTTCAGATAGAATTTGAAAGTCGAAAAAGGTTTCTGAACATTTATATATGGTAAAACCAATAGCCGCGTGGAAAGTGTAAAAGTCACAGTACCGTGATTTTATGACTAACACCTAAAATAATACAGTGCAAAAAGTAGAGCATTTCAATTCATTTTGTAGTTTTGAGGAGATTATTATTTTAAATGTTCTGTCCTTCCTGTGAACACTTCTCCTCACATTTGCTATCATAAATGAGAGCGTAATACCAGTTAATTATTCATAGTGCTTTATTTTTGGAATTTGTACTTCAATGATCGCAACATTAGGACGTTTAAGAAAAAAGCCATGTCGGAAATCCGGTTGCTTTAAAAATGCAAATAAATGACTTTTTGTAAGACTAATTTAACATATAAAAGTATGGTGAGCCTATTCACCTGTGTGCAGACATGAATCTTGCAGAATGATGTCTTAAGCAAGCTGCAACAATCACATGTTTATCTTTGTGTAGTTATTACCAAAATCATTAACCTCTTGCTTGTGACCATAACTCGCCTCAAATCTTAAACGCTCGAATAGAGGACATTGGCCTATAAATCACAGAACCAAAAGGTTTGTGAGTAATCTTTCTTGATAACCCTTACGTTACTATACAGTAATTTCGATACGGGGCATCTAAGTGGATATAACCAACGGCGATGTTACAAGGTCACAAGGTGTTTTATCGAATATCATGTTAATAAATGATTAAGATTTTTCAATAAATAGAGAGTGATGCCAATATTTTATGCCGCAACGTGTGAGGGGTAGTGATAACGCTATTTATTGATACACCTGGCACGGTGATTTTCTTAATAGGGATTGCCGGAAGCGGTAAAAATACACTATCATAGTGGGACGTGGTAACACACACTCTGATTCTTTTGAAATGAGACCATCACAATATAAATTGATTTAAGTGATTTATTATACCAATACCATATATTCTTCATTCTAATTCGGGGTTCAATACTTTGAACCCCGAATTCTAGTTTATTCTAGCTGTATAAAGTAGACGATTATAAACGGATATTTTCACCATAAACGAAAAATTAATTGTAAAATAAACAGAGAATACTACAAGTGTATATGTTGATTGCGTCAATTTGACACTTCAAGGGTTATAACTTTGAACAATTATTGTTTGCTCTGTTCAGTTTGAAAGTTGACGAATCGTTTTTTATTCTTGCGATAGATTCTTTTGTAACCTTGCTTAACACAATGCCTGTGATGTTCAAATTCAAATACAATCAATGTTGAACAGCGATTGAAATTTTTATTTAAAACACATGGTAATGACTGTTAGCTTTTGAACAGACAAAATTGTTGATTCATTTAAGATATATTTCTCCCTGAAATGACTGGTTTTCGACATTATACCTTAACAACTCAATAACACCAAGATGTACAAACAATGTACAATTTTCTATTGGCAATTATTATCATCGTGCTGCACATACCAACTGATGAGATTCTCCATAATATGTCTTCCTTCTACAGGTTTAATTTAACCAATATAATCTGATTTAACTGTTGTGAAACATGTGATCAAAACACTCGCTATAAGCCCTTCACATAATGCAAGTATTTGCTGTATGTATGCGAAAAACATTGGCTATTTTGAAATAGACGATTTATCGTCGTCATGGTAACAGTTCAACATCTGTCATATGTTTGCATCCTTACAATACTATAATATCCCGTTTTATTGCTACTAAATCGAAGGTTTCCGTCAGATAGAGCACATATTAGAGTTTATTTATTGTGTCCAAAGACCCTCAGGCATTATGAACATCCTTGAAACTGTTATGATTAAGACTGAACGTTTTAACATCAAATAGAAACCTATTGACGGATATCCAATCTAATATTAGCCGGGAGCGTGAAAATGTTTACCAAATTAGAACTAAATTAAATAACAACCTTTTAAAGTAATCACAAAACTGGTAGTGGATGATAAATTTTTTCACACATGGTAAAAGGTACCAAGTGATATACAAAATATTAACACATAAATAGAAACTTTGGAATTAAAAAAAAGACAAAATGTAAAATATAACAATATAGATGATATACAGTTAAGCCCACAATTATTCATACCCTTTGAAAAATATGAGTTTTTTTGCAATTTGGGCTCAACATATTTTGTGTAACAATAGAATTGAACAAGAATTAGTTTTGTATGCCTGTCCAAAATTATTCATACCCCATACTAAGGTCCCGTTTATACCGATCATCCCGGGCCAATTTTGTTTTTACTAATCAACATTTGTAAAATCGGTTGACTTTGTTGATTTAAAAAAAATCATTTTATTCAGTAAATTTTGCTTTATTTCGTATTAAAATGAAATAAATAAATTTTACAAATGTTGATTAGTAAAAAAAAATCGCATCCCGGGGAATGCACTTACTAGAGTTGCGAGTGTCCGTGTAAATAAAATATGGGATTAAGGGGTGCGTTGCTTTCGACCATATTGTAGATGCTTGAAACAGGGTGTCGACATCGTTAATTTCAGAGAATGAAAGAATGAGCAAAAATAACCAGGCCGTTATACGTGCTCGACCGACCTAAGTTTTATTAATAACATAGGAGAATTATTCCTGTGCAAATGTGAATACCGACCGAATATCGGACATTTTGGTAAACAACATTTGTGTTGTCCAAAAATTGTCACATTTTTACCGAGTTTTGAAACGACCCTTGAGGTTTGTCCGGCCGTAAAACATGTTTTATTTTGTTTGGTTTTTCGCCGAAGGGTAGTTTGAGCCAACAATCATGTTTTTTCTGATGAAAATAGGACACGAAGCAATATGATTCTAATGTTAAACGATGAGTCATTTATTCTCCCCTGAGAATCAACGATAAGGGTCCTTTATCAGAGAGTATAATTTCCTGTGGATGCTTACAACCGCTATACATAAACGTACCCCTCACCCTTCTCGATCTCTGAGGAGAGAGAGGATTGAATTGAAGTCACATCAATTGTACTACTTGCAGCCGGATTTTCTTAAAACCCCTCGTTTAACCACATTATAAGCCTTTCATTGCAATGTTATGTCAATGAGAACCAGTAGACACCGGTGACAGAAATCAGTGATAATGTGATGAAAGTGAAGCATGATGGTATTGCTGGTATTGGACGGTCACCTTTCTCCACTAGTTTTATTTGAGTTAGAATAACAGTCACACACGTCGATTTTAATTAAATTCCATTCCATTCCTATCGTGTCAATAAAACAAAACAAACTTATCCACTTAGGTTTTCATAAATACCTACGTGTCGCATGTCTGGTGTTGTTTTAACACTTTACACGCGGCAGTCGTCTACAGACGACAGTTCCAAAATTTAAAAAAAATGTTTCAAAAATGTAAAAATTATGGAATTTCATTACCATATTTAGAATCACCATGAGATATGCATTGAAATAAGTACTAATATGCCTTGTATTGGGTCAGTAATCCTTGAGATAGATTTTGAAATGATACATCCACATTAAAAAAAGAAACTTTTCAGCCATGGGGCATTTTCTGATATAGCGCCCCCTATGATTTGTAAATTTTATTTTTGGGATATATCTATATGAAAGTTGTTATTGACTGCATACGGAAATATTTAAATACGAAACATATTTTAAATCTCGCAGTATACCAATGCACTATCCACTCATTAAAGGAAATTCAAAATCGGTTTACAGTGGACTGGTATCGATGTTCATTAGAAGTTAAGAAATTACATTTTTTTCTTTCAAACATATAGTATTTGAAATAATACGTCACCAGGAGATTCTAGACACACGGTTAACAGAGATAAACAAACTAATATTTTTGGTGTTTTCACTTATTTCTAAGTAAAATAACAATTATCTTCTCCGAACATATTCATTCCTTTGAGCATTTGTCTTCGATGCAATGCTATTGACATGAGTCCCCATATTTCGCTATTAATGTTCTATTCGCTGTCAACTCATCACTGAAGGGGCAAATGCATAATATTTAATAGCCCTCTAGATAGGCAGGCATATACTGGTCATCTGTGAAAGTGTGAAATATGAAAGTATCACATTAAACATTGAGCATTAAAATGCAAAATGGTGTTGCAAGCGTGTGTGCTGTTTTGTTTGCCTTGACGCTTCACAGTGGCTATCAAACCCTATATCTTCACGATTCCCATAGAGAGGGTTATATGTTGATATTGCAAGGTTTATTTGTGTGCTATCCATGATTACAAATACAAGAGGCGATTATGTGTATTCCCTAGATTGATTGCAATTATTCGGATCTTGCTTTAAGGTTTACATATGTGCTCTAAACGATCTTCGTTTTAGTGTTACAGTTAGTAATAATGTACCTACATCAATCTGAACATGTTTTGATCAACATCAGTGCTTTTGCCAATTCTAAAGCAAATCGATTATACAGGTATTCGATCTTCGTATATGGCCATGTGTTTTGAACTCGCCTCCTTTCGTGTTACACACGGATTTTGGCTTTCGCGACATGATTTTAACTTTACACATTTATATTGCTTGTATACCCCCCTGAGGTAGTAAAAGTATTTCTGAAGGGAAATTGCATGAGGAATCCAAATATGAAATTATAGTACGACCAAGGACTAAAATGGTATGATTCACAATGTTCGGAAAAATATCAGATTTTGTAATTTTGTAATTTAAGATCCGTATATTTTTATACCTACCCCTATCATTATTTACTTTACATATTTAAATCTCTCATGAAATTACCCATCAGATGATATATAATTGTCAAAGGTTACTACGTCGGTAAGGTAATTATACCGGCTAATGAATATCTCCAATTTTAATTTTATATATTTTGAGAATTTTCTGAAATATTTTTTAAGGATGTACCCTTCCCTGATCTTAACCGCATTTCTGAATTCCTCTAGTTACAAGCTTTTCAAAAATGTATACTTTTGCTATCACAGGTTGAAAACTTTTTCTGTTATAGTCATTTTTATAAATCCGGTAAATTGAGGCTGATTATTCATGTTGACTGTGTAGCGAATAGGAAGACAGCTGATGATCATGGACTTATCCATAATTAATTAGTTGTTACAAATAGTTGACAAGTTTGTCGAATGACATACTGAAAGTCTACTAAATATTCTTTAAAATGGGACCAGAATGGTGTTTGTAACATCAGGAGATGACTTGTTATTGTAAAAAGAACAAATCATGGGATTATCCCCATTGAATTTGTACAGGCGGCACCCCTTCCGGCACCACCCCTGGTCCCCAAGCTTCAAACAGCTGTAGCTCTCCTTCTGTATTAGCTATACCAATGTCATTTTGCAGGCTGATATCTTGATATTAGGGCTTTAAAATGATACTAAATTTGTTGAGATAGCTTTTGTGGTTTTAAAAATATTTAAGGAATATGACACATTAAACTAAAAAGTGTAACAGCACCACCCTATCGGGAGGCGAGCTAATAACGCGTGACCATATGGCCAATAATGCTAAGATTTTTACGCTTACGTTATCGCTACAATGACCCAGTAGCAAGTATGTCTTCCGGAAAAAAATGCTGAAATGGCATCTCAAAGACATAGTCAGGGCCACTATGTAATTTCGTTGGATTTTTGTGGGGAGTTGCTAATTTTTGCATCTACTTAATGTTTAAAGACCACTGATACCAGAAACCAATGTTTACACATTTTTAAAATCTCCAATGGCGGCCATATTGGATTTTTAAAATGGCGGCCAAATTTTAATATATTTAAACTATTTTTAAACAAAACATGACATGTGGTCACTTTTTAAAGCTTAATTTTTGGTAGAATTGTCATGTCTGTTGCCCCTAAAGCAGGACTAACTAGTCCTGATCTTACTTTCAAAATGGCGGCCATGACTAAGGGGTTATTCAAGATGGCGTCCAAAATGGCCGCCCAAACTGGTCAAATCTCATAAAATGACATAGCAATAAAAATGTATGGTTTAAGTATAGTTTTAATAGTGGGATACGTGTATTAGACCACTAGACACTCATATCCAGAGTTGTTGCTTTGTTAACACACCTAAAACCAAGATGGCCACCAAAATGGCCACCAAAAATTGTTCAATTCCATAATTTGGCATAAATGAACCAACATGTATGATCAGAGTATAGATTTAACAATGGGATGTATGTATTAGACCACTAGAAACTCACATCTAGTATTTTTGCTTTGTTAACATACTTTAAAACCAAAATGGCCGCCAAATTAATGGCCAAAATGGTCAAATATGGTCAAAATTTAATAAAATAGCATAATATCAATCGAAATGTATGATGAAAATATGATTTTAACGATGGGATGTATGTGTTAGACCACTAGTAAAACATATCAAATATTTTTGCTTTGTTAGCATAGTTAAAAATCCAAAATGGCTGCCAAAATGGGTCCTAATATGGCTGCAAAAATGGTCAAATTCTATTAAATGTGATAATATCAACCAAAATGTATAATGAAAATATAGTTTTAATGATGGGATATATGTATTAGACCCCTAGTAATTCATATCCAGTATTTTTGCTGTGTAAACATATTTAAAAATCCAAAATGGCCCCCAAAATGGGTCCTCAAATGACTGAACAAATTGTCGGAATTTCATAAAATTGGATAATATCAACCAAAATGTATGATGAAAGTATAGTTTTAACATTGAGATGTATGTATTAGACCACTAGTAACTCATATCCAGTATATTTGCATTGTAATAACATACTTTAAATCCAAGATGGCCACCAAAAAGGCCGCTGTAAATGTAAAAATAGTCTACATAAGTGTATGATAATCCAGAATAGATATTGTAAGAGTGTATAATATTACATTACATGCACCAAATAGTATGTTCTAAACTGTTAAGCTATTGCTTTTAGATATAAGGCCCACCTCTATGACAGTTTTGATTCTGTATAACTTTCCAAAATGACTGCCAGAATGGTTAAGTTGATGTTAAATGACCCAACAAAATTGTTTTGTATTGTAAATGACCATATTTATGTAATGCCAACACCCCAAATCTAATGGGACAGCATTCACATATGTCTATTATAAAGCCTAGGGGCTGTAGATCTAGTTTAGTATTTTATAATATCCAAGATGGCTGCAAAAGGTTAAAATAACTGAAAAGCAGTTTTAGTTTATTGTTAGTGTTACAATAGATATGACCAAATTATTATATCTATAGGTTTTAATCTACCTAGTAAACATATTTGTATGTGACAATGTATGATATAATGGTATAGAGTCCATTTCGTTCCACTCGGACCATATTTTGATCAATTGGTGGCCACCTGTGGTAATTGTTTTGACCATTTGGAGGTAATTGTATTGACCATTTAGAGGTAATTTTAATGAAATGGTCATTATAATGACCATCGTAATAACATTACATTGTCAAAATGAAGTATATACCATTCAATCACACCTTGTCACATACAAATACGTTTACTGGATGGATTAAAAGCTGTAGATATAATAATTTGGTCATATCTAATGTAACACTAACAATAAACTAATACAGTTTTTCGGTTATTTTAACCTTGGATATTTTAAAATACTCTTTTGCAGCCATTTTGAGACCCATTTTGGCAGCCATTTTGGATTTTTAACTATATCAACAAAGCAACAATACTGGATATGAGTTACTAGTGGTCAGACACATACATCCCATCATTAAAATCATATTTCATCATACATTTCATTTGATATTATGCTATTCTATTGAATTGTTATCATATTTTAACAGTTTTGGCCATTCATTTGGCAGCCATTTTGGTTTTATAGTATGTTAACAAAACAAGAATACTAGATATGAGTTTCTAGTGGTCTAATTCATACATCCCATTGTTAAAGCTATACTCTGAACATACATGTGGGTTCATATATGCCAATTCATGGAATTTTACCATTTTTGGCGGCCATTTTAGCGGCCATCTTGGTCTCGGTGTGTTAATAAAGCAAAAATTCTGGATATGAGTGTCTAGTGGTCTAATACATACATCCCACTATTAAAATTATACTTTCACGGTTTTCACCATACATTTTGATTGCTATAATGTCATTTTATGAGATGAAGATTGGCGGCCATTTTGAAATTCCAAAATGGCTGCTATAATGGATTTTAAAAATGTGTAAATATTGGTTTTCACTTTCTGTAGACCTTTACCTTCATGAAAATGCAAAAATTAGCAACTCCCCACAAAAATCCAACGAATCTACTGCAAAGTACATAGTGGCCCTGACTAACAGTGAGAGCCAGAAACACTTGGAATTTAACATGTTTAACACACGTGAAGTGTGCCGATGTTGGTTCACAAATCCTCTTTGGGATCATCCAAATAGTATTCTATAAGGCTTGAGGTCGATATTGATGTCGAAGGTCACGCTGTAGACGGCACTCCATAAATGGAGACAATTGTGCAATGCTATTACTACTTTCTTTCAACTAGAGCTTTAACGGCGCCTGAAGAGGCAAGATAATATTGTAAAAAAAAGGTTTAAGGTAAATATTTGGAGATAGAGACATACTGTAATTGTAGATAATTTGACGAATGGTGTTTTATTATGACGAATGCTTCTTACAACAGCGCCTCGAGAATTATCGAGACATTGTGTTGTAAAATGTTTAACATTTTTTATTTGAACAAAATAGTTATACGGTTCCAATCGATATTATATATTTTGAGAAAAACAAAGGAAACAAAAGGTACACAACTGTAGAAAAATGTAAAGGAAGTGTAGTGCATATAAGAATGACTGACTAATTCCATTTGAAGGGTTTACCCATCCATGTTAAACAGACCAAATTTCTTCTACCACACTCCAAATTTGCCATCTGTACTCCATGGACAATTTCATGGCAAATTTTCTGTATTAGTCTCCAGAATTTGCGGGGTTATTAGCATGTATGCACCTGGGATTTCGATGACCTTGTCCTTTTAAAATTAACGCAGCTGCTGTTTTTTAAACTAAACTTTACAAGCGTGGTTAAGATAATTGAAGAAAAAAACTACCAGCCCGATCTTCAATTGCTTTAAAACTCGTTATAAACCTGAATACCAGATCACTGTGCCCGTCAATACAAATATATCGTTATACTAGGCAGAGCTGCGACATTAATACACTGGGGGGGGGGGGGGGGGGGGGGGGGTCTCAGCGTATAAATGACTAGTACTTATGACCTACGTATTGGGTAATGGTTATGGACATCGAACTGAATCTCTTGAAGGATACAGTAATCATAATAGGTATGACATATACATGATACTCCTGCTATTTATGGTATAGTCTATCTGTCTATCACGAGACAGTGACGTAACTGCGTCATTCACTAATTGCAGTACACAAACTCGCACGCCTACTGGAAGCGCTGGCGTATACACCATCACGTAGAAAGGCGAAAGACACATACGTGTGCGTTAATGTTGCCGTTGTATAGTTACGTCAATGTCCGGAGGAATGTAACTAGAGTTTGGGGTGTCTCAGAATGATCTATACCGAGGTAATACGATTCTGTCGGTATGAACTTTATCGATATTGTCCAAACTGTTTTCATATGTATCTTGCGCAAACGCCCAGTTCTCTTAGGAATTTTGAATTTTGAAAATCGGACATTTCTGATGGGAAATACAGATAATTTTGTAACGATAGCAGATTTCAAATTTTTGTCGAAATTATCCATTATGAAAATCTATAAGTCACAAACCCTTAAAAACATTAAATTATTTCTGATATGTTAATTGCATTATTATTGCACCCTCTTCGTATTTTAATTAACTATTATTTGATAACAATTGATTGTTGTGTGCATAGTAAACAAAGCTTTGATTGAATATGACAGGATTTGTTTAGCTTGAGTGGTTTTAACCTTCCTTTCTTTGGCGGGAGTTTGGATATAACTTATGAGGTGTGGGGTTCATTGTATGAAATGCTGGTAGTGTTAGAGAGAATAGATGTATAAAGATGAATTTTGTAAGCCAAAATATGAACATACGTTTTTCATCGCTATGTCTTGTCACAGCGGAACAAAACGAGATATCTCAATGATATTAACGGAATAGGTAGGAAACATTTTTACCATCATATCGCATGTGTTTAAATTTGAAATACTATTTGTTTTATATTTTTGATATATTTTTGAAACCAGGTATAGATCATTTTGAGACATCCTGTATAGTAGTAATTTATATCACTTGATTGAAGAGCATGAAAAAATAGATGATGACATTTCAACTTATGATCAGTCCTTGCCATTATTGTGAATTAATAACCGAATTTATAGAATTCAATTACTTTAATGGTATGAGACGAAATATGACCGATAGTCTGATCCTATATAGATGCAAATACAAGAGAATACAACGTGTCCTAAGCGACCAGCTATTTATCTAACATGGTCGATCGGGCCCATAAATACAACTTAGAGCAATATTATACATGTTCCATGGGACACAACATATATAAGTAAAGCGAAAGCGTTGTCCTCCAATGCAAATATGAGGAAATAAAGCATGTCCTAATACATGCGACTATTTACATATGGTCAGCCGATCCCATACAACAGTGCTCTTGTCAGTACAATAGCCCACAGTCTACATCCTTCGACGTAAATTGAAAGGAATGTAGCGTGTCCCAGGAAAGCGACTATTCATATCGTAAAATGGCCCGTTATTAAATAACACTAGAATTTGTCCGTGCCCTATTAAGAGTGATATTGTCCTTGTCCTTTTCCCTTGACATGGCGGAATTCAATTACGTTTAATGAAATGAAACGCGATATAACTGCTAACATTGTCTTACGATACACAAGTGTTATACTATTGAGTCAATATAGGCGGGTGGGCAATACTTTAGTAGGAACCAGTACTTTTTATAAATCCAAGCATTATATGGTAGGAAAATAACTATCTAATGTATATTGACAATTTGTATTGAACACAGAACTATAATATTCAATACAACAAATTTAAACTGCACATACCCTACATGTCACGGTGGTCATTTGGAATTCGCGCCTTGGTTGTCTGTGTGTTGAAAGTACCGATGGGACAGCCATACCCAAAATTGCGATGTGATCGTATACTAAACATGCTAAAACCGCCTCATCAGCAGCATGTCGCTGCACGTAAAATCAAAACGCAGGAATGCAATACATGAATCGAAAATATCAATACATGAAACAATGTGATATACATCACGTTGCGTCACATCTTCGATCAAAATGGCGACGTCCATAATACAAGTGATTTATCTTCTTTCTAAAGCTGATTTTGTTTTAACGCTGCACTTTAAAAATAATCTTTAACCTACAGATGTGGTCTGTGTAATAATAATACTATTGTTTGTCTGAATATAAATGCTAAGGAAAAATCTATTGTAAATCTATTGTAAATCTTAGATTTAGTACAAGAACGTTTAACCAGGGGAGGATCACTTACTAAAGGTGGTTCAGGATGATTGGTCACATAAATTGTTTGCTCGCCCTAATGACCCACTCTTTATGACCATTCAATTACACTGTTAAACGCTATTTAAAAGGTTGTTTACAACTTTAAACAGCCATGGCTGTTCATTTCACCCGTTATACACACTGGTTGTTTACACTAGGTTGTTGAACAACTGTTTAAATATTTAAATAAGTCTGCTTAAATGTTTAAACAGAGTTGTTTAACAACTATGGTTGCATTAATTTCTAAACAAAAGTTTTAAACATTGTTTATGCTCATACTGATTTTATCACCTTTTTAAGTTGGTTTTCTCACAACTCATAATGGTCATCTTTTTCTTGAATTTTAAACCGGTCATCTAAATATCTCTAGTAATGAAGCATTGTCCAACTCCCCCCCCCCCCCTTTCATCGCCAGAAAACATTTATGCCCAGGGTGCTGACATTTCGTGGACACCCTGTACGTATTAATTGCATTGCGTGTTGCATTGCGTGAATTCGTCGCCGATGCCATTTTGTGTATATCGTATACGTGACACTTCCCATGATGACCTACATACTGTTAATTTAAAGAATGACTTTGATGTTTGGAATTGGCGGCGATTACAGATTTAACTCGATCAATATACGCTAGACGATCATGACCATGCCACGTATGTAGAACACACCGGTACCCTTTTACAGAAGTGTAAATATTTACCCAATGATTAAAGGGGCATTGAGAGATGTATCGATATACTAAATGAGCAAATAACGTAAAGATAATCATCCACATAGCCCAAATCCAAAATCTCGTACAATTCAGACATTTCCTTCATGCCAAAATAATTAGCAAATAACGGCACTTCCGGGTTCAGATTTGCCGCGAAAGTCCGTGAGAAAAACGATGCATAACTTCCGAATTTAGCACCTGAGTTTCGATATGATCATATCGAAACTAAGAAAATCATGAAATGTTATATGATCAACAGCGAATGTTGGTAAACAGTTTCAGATGGTAGTTAGTATATGCCGAAGTATTACTTTGATGAAAAAACCCTGATTTCCAGGATAATTGAGGGCGCACTCCCATACGTATCTCTCAATGACCCTTTAAAGACGCGTCCTCTTTCATAGTGTAAGGGATTTAATAGAACATCTGTAGGAGTGGTCTGTCAAATACATTATAATGCTATGGGAATGCAAGACACGCCCAAAAATTCACCTGTCATGCACTAATTGAACATTTCACGTGTTAAACGTGAGGCCTGTATCACCAAAAGTGTTATTTCGCATGTTTTTAAGTTAAGGGGGTTGATTTCCAGGTACAATTGTTGGTGAAAATGTGAAATAGAGTCGTGATTCCGGAGGCATCCTACTTGTATTGATATCGACCGGATTTTGAAAAAGTACTGTTTTCTTCAAAAACGTTCATTTATTGAAGCCTGTACCGATGCCGGAATTTCACATATTACCCGCAATTCTAGCGCATTGTAAATGCTATTTTTAAAATTATTTTCATAGTTTACCGGGCGATGACTGTTAACAATATTTCAAAATGGTGCACTCCCATTGTCATATTGGGTCGTCCGATACGCGTGGCCAGTCTGGTCGTCTGGTGTGGGGGGGGGGGGGGGGGGGGGGGGGTGGTGTGGGGGGAATCTCCAGGGACGGACTTACCATTGGGCCAGATGGGCCCGGGCCCCAAAATTCGGATAAAATAAGATAACAATAAATTACCAACACTAAACACTAAATTAGGAAAGCACAGTAACATTTCTCGGGCTACGCGCATTTTGCCCCAAAATAATAATTTTAGAAGCTTGTTTTAACCCAAACTGTACCTCAATATGGCCAAATCAGGGTAACAAATCAGCATTTTCACGCGCTACGCACGGATTTGGTCAATTTAGTTACCGTACTTTTGTCATCAAATTGGCAATGTTCGGCCAATTCTACTTCCACATCCTGGGTAGGCTACACCAGTGGTATAATAATTATACTCACTCTTTAGCCACTTGAGAGAACATGGTTTCTCACAGTGAGTTGGGGGCCTCCACATTTTGGCCTGGCCCAGGGCCACAAAAATGTTAATCCGGCACTGGCGATCGATTGACTGTCGTGTCGGTTGAGATTGGCACTGTCGGTTCATTTAACATGAAGGAATCATGGAATTATGATGGTCAAAAGAATGCGCGAGCATTTCTTTTGTCAAAACAGTCTTGTCGGTTCACTTTCATTTCTTGCCACCCCAAATATAACAAATCTAGGTACGCCACTGGTGTGTTGCATTTTTCAACCGTGTGCATGCCGACTTAAAAATTAGCTAAATTCCCCTGTCCGCGCTAGCGCGGAGCACCGCTTTCGTCACACTTTGGCAAGAATATTCCAATATTGCAACCCACCCCCCCAAAAAAAAACACCAACACCCAAACAACAAACTGGATCCGCGCCTGATGGGCAGGTGTGCGGTTGCTATATCCAGGCCGGATTATTTTATAGGTCGATACTCGAAGAGCAATCAAAATGTTACGTCCATTACAGTTCATGTAAACCCGGCAATCCTCTCTCGACATTTTAAAATAAACTACATCTGAGTGCAAACAATTGACCGATATTTTCAATTGAAGATATGACCTGTTTCTTATTCTCCGATGGTGCAAGTGGTGCTTGATAGGAGAGTAATTATAGTATGATGATGGGGCAGAGGTTAGAGAAATCTTACAAATCAATTGGTCGTATGTTATGTAACACTAGCAAATACATTGCATTGACACATATAGGAATATACAATAATCATGATAATCTTAAAACACTCTTCTAGCAGCGAACCAGATCTCGAAATTCGACTAATCACATTTTGAGGTTTAGGGAAATCTCCCCTCGTATCTTACGAATGAGTTGATCGTTTGTTATTTATCAGTTGAAAATACATTGCAGTGACACACAAAGGACGGACGAAAGGTGCGTTCATACTCCCGTCGCTGCGCATCGGCCGACGTTGGTGGGTAGAAGTTGACAACGCTTCATATGGCCAACCGATATCAGCTGACTACGGCTGATACGCTAGGGAGGCGGTTTGAACGACTGAATGAATAAGGAATCTTGAAAAACACTCTTCTTGCAACCTATGAGAATTTTACCGATATCGCTTTAATTTTGATTTCTCTATCAGCTAAATAATGACTTAAAATGCCCATATGCACGGGGTTTCTGAAACATGTGTTATCCTTGTCGATGCATCTACAACGTATTTCTTGACCTTGACATGTTATCGTTTGCAAAATTGCTGCATCAAGGTTATTATTCTGAGATGTAAAATGGGAGTCACTTGATGAGCGTGAATATTGCCTTTTAGTAGGTAACATTTTATACGGCAAATATATGGCCATTATCATGATTATTTTGTGAAATGATACACCATAACACTTTCCACACTGCATTCGTCTGCATACGACAATTCCAAATGTTCACAAAAAAATTCAGAAATGTCAAAAGTATTGAATTTCATCACCATATTTAATTTTGAATTAACATGTGAAATGCATGCAAGTAGTATTTTTTAAGTAATCCTGGAGATAGAACTTTTGTAATAGTGGTAAACAATGGCCGCGTGGAAAGTGATATTAGGTAATTTGAGTCCTCTGCATTGGGTTATTTCATTTGAAATTTATACAACTCCTAAATGAAAGACATGGCTCATTACTGTCCACGCGGCTATTGGTTTTATCATTATATACAAAACAGAATTTTCAGAAACCAGCCAATTTTCAAGGTCTATCGCAAGGATTACTGAACCAATACAAGGCATGTTTTTGTACTTATTTTAATGCATTTCTCAAGGTGATTTCAAATAATATAGTAATACAATTACGTGACGAAAGAAGACATGCAACTCTCCTTGTAGTAATACAATTCAATATTTTTGATATTTTTGAAATATTTGTACACTTTTGGAACCGTCGTCTGCAGTTGCCTGCTGCGTGGTACCGTAAGGGCACTGCAACACAATGGAGTTACCAATGCAGGTAACCCATTTGAGATTCACACTCCCTGTGTGGAGGATGAAAGTGATATCTTCTATAGGAGGGGGATATGGATTCAACTGGGAAAGCTAATACACAAACAACCAAAAAGTCTTAGGACACCGTGCATGCTAAACATTGAGAGATAACACTGGGAACCTATTAATCTACTGAGTTAGCTTTTGGTATGCTAGGTTTATAAATTGATGAAAAGTTCTTACACGTTTGATAAAACGAATATGGGATATTTTGAGACATTATCTTAAGGGAAAACATTTATAAGAATATTATTTGAGTGTATTAAATTGTTCTTTGATTTTTTAGTTAATTTAAGAGTCGAATTAGCTTGACAATAATACTGAGTGATGATGAAATGAACAGAACTTTGTATTATGCCCAGGTGATGGGGCTGTAATGAGAAAGTATAGGAATTTGGATGGTTTCCATACTATGATATGAAAGTCATAGCGTTAAAATAAAACTTAAATATTATGTGATCTTTTTGAAACTTTGACACATATTTTTTTCTCTCTGATAATCAAGTTTGGCTATTAGGAAAGATATTCCTGGACTCCTAAATCGATCTTTACTGTACTTTTCTCATAAATTTAATAAATCACAATGAAAATCTGCTTCCAATAAGGCCTATTTAAGGAATTTTCAACATATTTTTTTGATTTTACTATGTGTTTACTTGTGTACAGTTGCGATCGTAGCCGGAAACACTGCTAATAGCGTTAATTAACACGGTGTCACTGTCAAACCATGGAATACTATTTCTGAACCATAAAACACTCAGAAAAAAATGCACCCGACAGTTAATTTTTACTTCTTCAAACCATGATTTTGACGTAATTACGATTCGTATTGGTCCAAAACTTGCAAGATATTTACGATTCATGAACAAAAATGCAAATATACAAGAAATCTTCTTCCAGAGTAAAAATCAAGGATAGGGGGCGTCACCTGGAAAAGATCGCATAATATGCCTTTAAAACTACCTCTCAAATATTCTATATCTGAGAGATATTACTGACTAGAAACAATATTGAGATTTGTTTCACTTGAATGAATCCATTGACAAACAATTGCGAAGGTTAGTTTTAAAAGGCAGTCAAAATTAACACACTGCCTATACAAGAGGAGTGCATTGGCTATAATAAGCTTGATTAATTAATCATGAGTTTTTTCGAGCGGTGAAATGTGTTCGGAGATCCAAAGAAGGCACATATTGCATGGAGTATAATGAGCATTCATTGCAGGAAAAATGAATTTAATAATGAGAAAAGATTCAGCAACTTATTTGTTCAACTCAATGAAATATAACATTCCACATTGAATATGGGGGGATTTTTAACCAAGTGTCCTAGACCTTTGGTTTCTAGTATACCGTATATAATATACGGTATATAACTAAACATAAACTCATTGTAAAACTTTTATAGCAAGGTAAACGAGGTCATAGATCCATTTCTACGTCCCTCAAGAGTCTATTCGAGAGTTGATGATACCCACACCGAGGCATCCCAATCATCCACAGTATCAACTTAATCCCCTTAAAATCTAACGTTATATCTTTATTGCCTGAAACGTTGTTGTCTTATCTATCGTGTTGATAAAAACCGGATTAGCTTAATACTATGGGAGATACGTCTTAATCTTAGGTTTGTTTTAAAACTGCAATAGCAAGGAATACATTAGAGAATTGCATTTGCAAGACGTTGACATTCATTTGAGCTTGTACCGGGTGGTGTCAAGACCATGGCACTTTGGATCAAATCTATTTATTAGTCTAGTCATCGCATACATAACACATAGCGATATACTAACAATGCTTATGTTATCATACGGCAACCCTTAGACAATACGTGCAAGCGAGCGCTGTATTTATATTTTATTGAAAGCGTGAGACAATTGCTTTATGGTTATGTTATGCACATTTGTTGACGCAAATCTTTTGGTCACACGCGTATGAATGTATTTGTTATTCTTTAAGTTTAGGTGTGAGTAGAGTGATATTTTTACAATCAATTCGCATGCCAAACATCATTTCCCGGGACCTTTTCAAGTTTAACCCTCGTCCTCCTGAGACGTTTTTATAACAAAGCTACCTAAGGGGCGGGGGGGGGGGGGGGGGGGGGGGGTTAACACCCCCTAAACAAAGTGCAACCGAGATGCAGAGTATGCTATTTGGGTACCAAAGTATAGCTAGAGGTCCCCTCTTTACTTACATACCAAAACAAGTACAAACATCCCACACATGACGTTACAACAATGACGTCACTTAACAAGGCCGACCTCAAAATCCCGCCGTATTCGCTGTACAGTGAGATATAGGCTAAAATTGAAATGTTCGCCAAAATATTCCAAATATCGACATTTTACCCAGTTTCTTACTTATAAGTGAGGGAAATGGTGTTTCTAACATATACTATAATTTTTAGAACCATACAATTAAGATGTTTTTCATTATTGCGTTTTAGAAAAATTGCAAGGGATGTAAAAGCGATCATTCTTAACTAAAACTTACATGTTATTCAAAACATAAAAAAGGGTGTTGAAGAAAAACAAGGAAGGACTGAACAGTTAACAATGTTACAACTTGCAGCAACATTTTCTCAAAGACCCTCATTAAACAATATTATTAGCCTATTATTGCAATGTGATGTCAATAGGAACCAGTAGACACTCCGCACTGGTGGCATAAACCCCTGATCATGTGATGGAAGTAAAGCAAGTTGGTGTTGCTCAAGAAATCTTCCTAAGACCTTACTCAGGTCGCTTATTAATGTATCGTTCTTCTTGATGTAACAAAAAATGAGATGATGATTGCAACTCAGACACTCGTATTGGACACTATCCGTAGTTCAACTTCGATAACAGTTGTATTTTGTCGAAAAACCAACGTATGTTATTGATAGTAATCCAGACCAGACTTGCCTCGGGATAAATGTATTCGTTTCAAATATAATTGACATGACATGTGACCTATTTTAAGTGTGAAATATAGATTAACTAGATTAACCGACAGGTCGGTCGCTCTATTTTGAAATCAGTCAATGTTAACTGGTGTGCCGCGGAATAGCAATTTGTTTTATTACTCGAAGCTTTAAATTCAGAGGGTCGTGTCCATGTCACGAACTCGACACTTTTAGAATTACAAGGTGACAGGACAAGGTGCTATCTCAAATATCTGCCGTTTGTCAATTCTGTTGGTCTGTGTGATGTCATAGATCAGGTTTCTGATACCTGATTGGTCAATTATGGCTGCTCCAAGTTAGTACTCTATGGAGTGAAAGATTACGTTTGGAGTGAATGATGAAGTCAACAAAAGTGTTATTTCCAACTATTAAGTTATTTACTGAAACAGCGGTTTTGTGCAATATAAAAATGTATCTAACAATGATATTCTGCATCTGTATGTACAGAAAATACCTCTCTAACTGGGTCAACAATATCTAATAAATGACAAAATACTAGCGCTCAGCTCCATACACACCCCATGATACGATTCACTCCAGCCTTAAAATAAAGAGACACGAAAGCACTACGATATCGAATCCTTTGAGCACTCAGTTTGCCGACTCCTAGACCACACAGCCAACAACATAATGCATCACCTGTCGGGGTGTGTATGTACGCGGGACTTTTGAATGATTTAGCGTTGTGGATTCGTGATATGGTATAGGAATAGTATCATGATGAGTTTGTACTCGCTCATTACTATCCAATGAAAAGGCATAATCGTGTTTAACTAAAGTATAAGGACTGATTGATATTTGTGGCTGAGTATGATTTGCTTATAATAATTGATTGTCTTTGATGGAATATAGGAAGAAGGCAGTCTGGGGCTCTCAAATTGAATATGGGCTTGTGACTTAATTTCTTTTAGCTACAATTTGTGAATACTTTGATTACCCGCATATAACCGGAACATTCAGTTTTTGATAGTTAATGCAATTCCATCAAATTTAATTTGTCAAAATAGGTTAATATTATCAAGACTGTAGTACCAAGCTACACGTCACTCCACATATTCATTTGATATTTAACAAATTGGGCTTTCAATCAACAGTGCTTCAGAGCGTCTAGTAAGATTTAGTGAATTTCTCTCAGATAGAAATGTATAAGCAACATGTATGCAAGCCCCTCTAGTCGGTTATACCATGACAAATAGATTGCACACACAGGGTACCCAGGAATGTCGGATCTATTTGAATATAAATATGGATTTAGTGAACGAGGTCGATCACGTTGTGTTTCCTCCTCCTCCTCATTTCTCCAAGCTCCAGCTGGGGCGTGTGTTATATTCAACTGCTTGACCAACTAATACAGTGGTGTAAAAAGCATAGCGTTTCGATATAACTATGACACAGGGCAGCTACGGCATGAAGAAGAATGTCTTTCTCAGGTGACGAACTGCATTAGATAGGAACTGTGTATTTAGTTATTTTATCAATTATTTATTGAACATGATTTTAAGAGAGCATGTTGGTGTTAACCCTATACACGGACGTGACCGATTTTAATCCGTGGTAAGGTATAGAATTGCGTAACCTAAAGTGTGTAATCGAATTTAATCTGTGATCTGTTAATGGTATCTACACAGTTACATGTTAAAATGGGGCATCGTAGAAAGCCAGTTCTTTTGCTCGGTGCTCAGAAAGCCAAGTTTGCATTTCCCTCCAAACTAAAGATATTTATAATCATTAAGGGGGACTAAAGGAAGTTTTTGACTTGATTTTTTTTTTAAATTGTGAGTGCTGTAACTATTGAATTATTAATCAAATGCATATAAAAGTATACATTTTTTGAAAGGAAATGGAACAGAGAATCCACATTTTGCGTCAATTTTGACCCCAAAAAGTTCAACAACAATAATTTTGAGTAAAAATAAATCCCAAATTGCTAGATTATGATTTAAAGACACTAACCTAGGAACGATTTTTTTTTTTAAAACATAACCTTATATATTTTGAAAGTTTGACCAAAATGTGTCACTATTTCTAATAATATTAGATTAGGTTTATAAATTGGTTCAGTAGTCCTTCAGATAGAATTTGAAAGTCGGAAAAGGTTTCTGAACATTTATATATGGTAAAACCAATAGCCGCGTGGAAAGTGTTAAAGTCACGGTACCTTGATTTTAGGACTAACACCTACAATAATACAGTGCAAAAAGTAAAGCATTTCAATTCATTTTGTAGTTTTGAGGTGATTATTATTTTAAATGTTCTGTCCTTCCTGTGAACACTTCTTCTCACATTTGCTATCATAAATGAGGGCGTAATACCAGTTAACTATTCATAGTGCTTTATTTTTGGAATTTGTACTTCAATGATCGCAACATTAGGACGTTTAAGAAAAAAGCCATGTCGGAAATCCGGTTACTTTAAAAATGCATATAAATGACTTTTTGTAAGACTATATAATTTAACATATAAAAGTATGGTGAGCCTATTCACCTGTGTGCAGACATGAATCTTGCAGAATGGTGTCTTAAGCAAGCTGCACCCATCTCATATTTATATATGTGTAGTTATTACCAACATCATTAACCTCTTGCTAGTGACCATAACTCGCCTCAAATCTTAAACGCTTGAATAGAGGACATTGGCCTATAAATCACAGAACCAAAACGTTTGTGAGTAATCTTTTTTGATAACCCTTACGTTACTATACAGTAAGAAATAAAGCTGTATAAGCTGTACGGAATGAGTATAAGCTTATTTCGATACGGGGGCATCTAAGTGGATATTACCAACGGCGATGTTACAAGGTCACAAGGTGTTTTATCGAATAAAATATTAAGATTATTCAATATATAGGGAGTGATGCCAATATATGGTGCCGCAACTTGATAGCGCTATTTGTTGATACACCTGGCACGGTGATTTTCTTAATAGGGATTGCCGGAAGCGGTTAAAATACACTATCATAGAGGGACGTGGTAACATACACTCTGATTCATTTGAAATGAGACCATCCCAATATAAATTGATTTAAGCGGATATTTTCACCATAAACGAAAAATTAATTATAAAATAAACAGAGAATACTACAAGTGTATATGTTGATTGCGTCAATTCGACACTTCAAGTGTTACAATTGAACAATTATTGTTTGCTCTGTTCAGTTTGAAAGTTGACGAATAGTTTTTTATTCTTGCAATAGATTCTTTTGTAACCTTGCTTAACACAATGCCTGTGATGTTCAAATTCAAATACAACCAATGTTGAACGGCCATTGAAATTTCGATTTAAAACACATGGTAATGACTGTTAGCTTTTGAACAGACAAAATTGTCGATTCATTTAAGATATATTTCTCCCTGAAATGACTGGTTTTCGACATTATACCTTTACAACTCAATAACACCAAGATGTACAAACAATGTACAATTTTCTATCGGCAATTATTATCATCGTGCTGCAAATACCAACTGATGAGATTGTCCATAATATGTCTTCCTTCTACAGGTTTAATTTAACCAATATAATCTGATTTAACTGTTGTGAAACATGTGATCAAAACACTCGCTATAAGCCCTTCACATAATGCAAGTATTTGCTGTATGTATGCGAAAAACATTGGCTATTTTGAAATAGACGATTTATCGTCGTCATGGTAACAGTTCAACATCTGTCATATGTTTGCATCCTTACAATACTATAATATCCCGTTTTATTGCTACTAAATCGAAGGTTTCCGTCAGATAGAGCACATATTTGAGTTTATTTATTGTGTCCAAAGACCCTCAGGCATTATGAACATCCTTGAAACTGTTATGATTAAGACTGAACGTTTTAACATCAAATGGAAACCTATTGACGGATATCCAATCTAATATTAGCCGGGAGCGTGAAAATGTTTACCAAATTAGAACTAAATTAAATAACAACCTTTTAAAGTAATCACAAAACTGGTAGTGGATGATAAATTTTTTCACACATGGTAAAAGGTACCAAGTGATATACAAAATATTAACACATAAATAGAAACTTTGGAATTAAAAAAAAGACAAAATGTAAAATATAACAATATAGATGATATACAGTTAAGCCCACAATTATTCATACCCTTTGAAAAATATGAGTTTTTTTGCAATTTGGGCTCAACATATTTTGTGTAACAATAGAATTGAACAAGAATTAGTTTTGTATGCCTGTCCAAAATTATTCATACCCCATACTAAGGTCCCGTTTATACCGATCATCCCGGGCCAATTTCGTTTTTACTAATCAACATTTGTAAAATCGGTTGACTTTGTTGATTTAAAAAAAATCATTTTATTCAGTAAATTTTGCTTTATTTCGTATTAAAATGAAATAAATAAATTTTACAAATGTTGATTAGTAAAAAAAAATCGCATCCCGGGGAATGCACTTACTAGAGTTGCGAGTGTCCGTGTAAATAAAATATGGGATTAAGGGGTGCGTTGTTTTCGACCATATTGTAGATGCTTGAAACAGGGTGTCGACATCGTTAATTTCAGAGAATGAAAGAATGAGCAAAAATAACCATGCTCGACCGACCTACGTTTTATTAATAACATTGGAGAATTGTTCCTGTGCAAATGTGAATACCGACCGAATATCGGACATTTTGGTAAACAACATTTGTGTTGTCCAAAAATTGTCACATTTTTACAGAGTTTTGAAACGACCCTTGAGGTTTGTCCGGCCGTAAAACATGTTTTATTTTGTTTGGTTTTTCGCCGAAGGGTAGTTTGAGCCAACAATCATGTTCTTTCTGATGAAAATAGGACACGAAGCAATATGATTCTAATGTTAAGCGATGAGTCATTTATTCTCCCCTGAGAATCCACGATAAGGGTGCTTTATCAGAGAGTATAATTTCCGTGGATGCTTATAACCGCTATACTTAAACGTACCCCTCACCCTTCTCGATCTCTGAGAGAGGATTGAATTGAAGTCACATCAATTGTACTACTTGCAGCCGGATTTTCTTAAAACCCCTCGTTTAACCACATTATAAGCCTTTTCATTGCAATGTAATGTCAATGAGAACCAGTAGACACCGGTGACAGAAATCAGTGATAATGTGATGAAAGTGAAGCATGATGGTATTGCTGGTATTGGACGGTCACCTTTCTCCACTAGTTTTATTTGAGTTAGAATAACAGGCACAAACGTCGATTTTAATTACATTCCTAGCGTGTCAATAAAACAAAACAAACTTATCCACTTAGGTTTTCATAAATACCTACGTGTTGCATGTCTGGTGTTGTTTTAACACTTTACACGCGGCAGTCGTCTACAGACGACAGTTCCAAAATTAAAAAAAAAATGTTTCAAAAATGTAAAAATTATGGAATTTCATTACCATATTTAGAATCATCATGAGATATGCATTGAAATAAGTACTAATATGCCTTGTATTGGGTCAGTAATCCGTGAGATAGATTTTGAAATGATACAACCACATTAAAAAAAGAAACTTTTCAGCCATGGTGCATTTTCTGATATAGCGCCCCCTATGATTTGTAAATTTTATTTTCGGGATATATCTATATGAAAGTTGTTATTGACTGCATACGGAGATATTTTAGATACGAAACATATTTTAAATCTCGCAGTATACCAATGCACTATCCACTCATTAAAGGAAATTCAAAATCGGTTTACAGTGGACTGGTATCGATGTTCATTAGAAGTTAAGAAATTACATTTTTTTCTTTCAAACATATAGTATTTGAAATAATGCGTCATCAGGAGATTCTAGACACACGGTTAACAGAGATAAACAAACTAATATTTTTGGTGTTTTCACTTATTACTAAGTAAATATAACAATTATCTTCTCCGAACATATTCATTCGTTTGAGCATTTGTCTTCGATGCAATACTATTGACATGAGTCCCCATATTTCGCTATTAATGTTCTATTCCCTGTCAACTCATCACTGAAGGGGCAAATGCATAATATTGAACAACTAGCCCTCTAGATATGCAAGCATATACTGGTCATCTGTGAAAGTGTGAAATATGAAAGTATCACATTAAACATTGAGCATTAAAATGCAAAATGGTGTTGCAAGCATGTGTGCTGTTTTCTTTGCCTTGACGCTTCACAGTGGCTATCAAACCCTATATCGTCACGATTCCCATAGAGAGGGTTGTATCTTGATATTGCAAGGTTTATTTGTGTGCTATCCAAATACAAGAGGCGATTATGTGTATTCCCTATATTGAATGCAATTATTCGGATCTTGCTTTAAGGTTTACGTATGTGCTCTAAACGATCTTCGTTTTAGTGTTACAGTTAGTAATAATGTACCTACATCAATCTGAACATGTTTTGATCAATATCAGTGCTTTTGCCAATTCTAAAGCAAATCGATTATACAGGTATTCGATCTTCGTATATGACCATGTGTTTTGAGCTCGCCTCCTTTCGTGTTACACACGGATTTTGGCTTTCGCGACATGATTTTAACTTTACGCATTTATATTTGCTTGTATACCCCCCCCCCCCCCCCCCCCGAGGTAGTAAAATTATTTCTGAAGGGAAATTGCATGAGGAATCCAAATATGAAATTATAGTACGACCAAGGACTAAAATGGTATGATTCACAATGTTCGGAAAAATATCAGAGTAAAGCGAAAGCGATGCCCTCTAATGCAAATATGAGGAAATAAAGCATGTCCTAATACATGCGACTATTTACATAATATGGTCAGCCGATCCCATACAACAGTGCTCTTGTCAGTACAATAGCCCACAGTCTACATCCTTCGACGTAAATTGAAAGGAATGTAGCGTGTCCCAGGAAAGCGACTATTCATATCGTAAAATGGCCCGTTATTAAATAACACTAGAATTTGTCCGTGCCCTATTAAGAGTGATATTGTCCTTGTCCTTTTCCCTTGACATGGCGGAATTCAATTACGTTTAATGAAATGAAACGCGATATAACTGCTAACATTGTCTTACGATACACAAGTGTTATACTATTGAGTCAATATAGGCGGGTGGGCAATACTTTAGTAGGAACCAGTACTTTTTATAAATCCAAGCATTATATGGTAGGAAAATAACTATCTAATGCATATTGACAATTTGTATTGAACACAGAACTATAATATTCAATACAACAAATTTAAACTGCACATACCCTACATGTCACGGTGGTCATTTGGAATTCGCGCCTTGGTTGTCTGTGTGTTGAAAGTATACCCAAAATTGCGATGTGATCGTTACTAAACATGCTAAAACCGCCTCATCAGCAGCATGTCGCTGCAGGCTTAAAATCAAAACGCAGGAATTCAATACATGAATCGAAAATATCAATACATGAAACAATGTGATATACATCACGTTGCGTCACATCTTTGATCAAAATGGCGACGTCCATAATACAAGTGATTTATCTTCTTTCTAAAGCTGATTTTGTTTTAACGCTGCACTTTAAAAATAATCTTTAACCTACGGATGTGGTCTGTGTAATAATAATACTATTGTTTGTCTGAATATAAATGCTAAGGAAAAATCTATTGTAAATCTATTGTAAATCTTAGATTTAGTACAAGAACGTTTAACCAGGGGAGGATCACTTACTAAAGGTGGTTCAGGATGATTGGTCACATAAATTGTTTGCTCGCCCTAATGACCCACTCTTTATGACCATTCAATTACACTGTTAAACGCTATTTAAAAGGTTGTTTACAACTTTAAACAACCATGGCTGTTCATTTCACCCGTTATACACAGCATCAAATAAAACCCCTTAAAATCTAACGTTATATCTTTATTGCCTTAAATCGTTGTTGTCTTATCTATCGTGTTGATAAAAACCAGATTAGCTTGATACTCTGGGAGATACGTCTTAAACTTAGGTTTGTTTTAAAACTGCAATAGCAAGGAATGCATTAGAGAATTGCATTTGCAAGTCGTTGACATTCATTTGAGCTTGTACCGGGTGGTGTCAGGACCATGGCACTTTGGATCAAATCTGCTTATTAGTCTAGTCACTGCATACATAACACATAGCGATATACTAACAACACTTATGTTATCATACGTCAACCCTTGGACAATACGTGCAAGCGAGCGTTGTATTTATATTTTATTGTAAGCGTGAGACAATTGCTCTATGGTTATGTTGTGCACATTTGTTGACGCCAATCTTTTGGTCACACGTGTACGAATGTATTTGTTATTCTTTAAGTTTAGGTGTAAGTAGGGTGATATTTCTACAATCAATTCGCATGCCAACATATCATTTCGCGGGACCTTTTCAAGTTAAACCCTCGTCCTCCTCTGAGACGTTTTTTATAACAAAGCTACCTATTGGGGGGTGGGGGGGTGGTTAACACCCCCTAAACAAATCGCAACCGAGATGCAGAGTATGCTATTTGGGTACCATAGTATAGCTAGAGGTCCCCTCTTTCCTTACATACCCAAACAAGTACAAACATTCCACACATGACGTTACAATGACAATTAACAAGGCCGACCTCAAAATCCCGCCGTATTCGCTGTACAGTGAAATATAGGCCAAAATTGAAATGTTCGCCAAAAAAATTCCAAATATCGGCATTTTACCCAGTTTCCTACTTATAAGTGAGAGAAATGGTGTTTCTAATATATACTATAATTTTTAGGACCATACAATTAAGATGTTTTTCATTATGGCGTTTTAGAAAAATTGCAAGGGATATTAAAGCGATCATTCTTAACTAAAACTTGCATGTTATTCAAAACGTAAAAAAGGGTGTTGAAGAAAAACAAGGAAGGACTGAACAGTTAACAATGTTACAACTTGCAGCAACATTTTCTCAAAGACCCTCATTAAAAAACATTATTAGCCTATTATTGCAATGTGATGTCAATAGGAACCAGTAGACACTCCGCACTGTCGGCATAAACCCCTGATCATGTGATGGAAGTAAAGCAAGTTGGTGTTGCTCAAGAAATCTTCCTAAGACTTGCCCAGGTCGCTTATTAATGTATCAACTCAGACGATGATTGCAACTCAGACACTCGTATTGGACACTATCCGTAGTTCAACTTCGATAACAGTTGTATTTTGTCGAAAAATCAACGTATGTTATTGATAGTAATTTAGACTAGACTTGCCTCGGGATAAATGTATTCGTTTCAAATATAATTGACATGACATGTGACCCATTTTAAGTGTGAAATATAGACTAACTAGATTAACCGATAGGTCGGTCGCTCTATTGTGAAATCAGTCAATGTTAACTGGTGTGCCGCGGAATAGCAATTTGTTTTATTACTCGAAGCTTTAAATTCAGAGGGTCGTGTCCATGTCACGAACTCGACACTTTTAGAATTACAAGGTGACAGGACAAGGTGCTATCTAAAATATCTGCCGTTTGTCAATTCTGTTGGTCTGTGTGATGTCATAGATTAGGTTTCTGATACCTGATTGGTCAATTATGGCTGCTCCAAGTTAGTACTCTATGGAGTGAAAGATTACGTTTGGAGTGAATGATGAAGTCAACAAAAGTGTTATTTCCAACTATTAAGTTATTTACTGAAACAGCGGTTTTGTGCAATATAAACATGTATCTAACAATGATATTCTGCATCTGTATGTACAGAAAATACCTCTCTAACTGGGTCAACAATATCTAATAAATGACAAAATACTAGCGCTCAGCTCCATACACACCCCATGATACGATTCACTCCAGCCTAAAAATAAAGAGACACGACAGCACTACGGTATCGAATCCTTTGAGCACTTAGTTTGCCGACTCCTAGACCACACAGCCAACAACATAATGCATCACCTGTCGGGGTGTGTATGTACGCGGGACTTTTGAATGATTGAGCGTTTTGGATTCGTGATATGGTAAAGGAATAGTATCATGATGAGTTTGTACTCGCTCATTACTATCCAATGAAAAGGCATAATCGTGTTTAACTTAAGTATAAGGACTGATTGATATTTGTGGCCGAGTATGATTTGCTTATAATAATTGATTGTCTTTGATGGAATATAGGAAGAAGGCAGTCTGGGGCTCTCAAATTGAATATGGGCTTGTGACTTAATTTCTTTTAGCTACAATTTGTGAATACTTTGATTACCTGCATATAACCGGAACATTCAGTTTTTGATAGTTAATGCAATTCCATCAAATTTAATTTGTCAAAATAGGTTAATATTATCAAGACTGTATTACCAAGCTACACGTTACTCCACATATTCATTTGATATTTAACAAATTGGGCTTTCAATCAACAGTGCTTCAGAGCGTCTAGTAAGATTTAGTGAATTTCTCTCAGATAGAAATGTATAAGCAACATGTATGCAAGCCCCTCTAGTCGGTTATACCATGACAAATAGATTGCACACACAGGGTACCCTGGAATGTCGGATCTATTTGAATAGAAATATGGATTTAGTGAACGAGGTCGATCACGTTGTGTTTCCTCCTCCTCATTTCTCCAAGCTCCAGCTGGGGGCGTGTGTTATATTCAACTGCTTGACCAACTAATACAGTGGTGTAAAAAGCATAGCGTTTCGATATAACTATGACACAGGGCAGCTACGGCATGAAGAAGAATGTCTTTCTCAGGTGACGAACCGCATTAGATAGGAACTGTGTATTTAGTTATTTTATCAATTTATTGAACATGATTTTAAGAGAGCATGTTGGTGTCGACCCTATACACGGACGTGACCGATTTTAATCCGTGGTAAGGTATAGAATTGCGTAACCTAAAGTGTGTAATCGAATTTAATCTGTGATCTGTTAATGGTATCTATACAGTTACATGTTAAAATGGGGCATCGTAGAAAGCCAGTTCTTTTGCTCGGTGCTCAGAAAGCCAAGTTCGCATTTTCCTCCAAACTAAAGATATTTATAATCATTAAGGGGGGACTTAAGGAAGTTTTTGACTTGATTTTTTGAATATTGTGAGTGCTGTAACTATTGAATTATTAATCAAATGCATATAAAAGTATACATTTTTGGAAAGGAAATGGAACAGAGAATCCACTTTTGCGTCAATTTTGACCAAAAATGTTGATTTTTTGAAAAATTCACAAAAGAAAAATCACTTTTTTGACCCAAAAAAGTTCAACAAAAATAATTTTGAGTAACAAAATCCCAAATTGCTAGATTATGATTTAAAGACACTAACTTAGGAACGATTTTTTGTTTAAAAACCTTATCTTATGTTTTTTGAAAGTTTGACCAAAAAGTGTCAATATTTCTAATATTATTAGATTAGGTTTATATATAAATTGGTTCAGTAGTCCTTCAGATAGAATTTGAAAGTCGGAAAAGGTTTCTGAACATTTATATATGGTAAAACCAATAGCCGCGTGGAAAGTGTTAAAGTCACGGTACCTTGATTTTATGACTAACACCTAAAATAATACAGTGCAAAAAGTAGAGCATTTCAATTCATTTTGTAGTTTTGAGGTGATTATTATTTTAAATGTTCTGTCCTTCCTGTGAACACTTCTCCTCACATTTGCTATCATAAATTAGAGCGTAATACCAGTTAACTATTCATAGTGCTTTATTTTTGGAATTTGTACTTCAATGATCGCAACATTAGGACGTTTAAGAAAAAAGCCATGTCAGAAATCCGGTTGCTTTAAAAATGCAAATAAATGACTTTTGTAAGACTATATAAGTTAACATATAAAAGTATGGTGAGCCTATTCACCTGTGTGCAGACATGAATCTTGCAGAATGGTGTCTTAAGCAAGCTGCACCCATCTCATATTTATATTTGTGTAGTTATTACCAACATCATTAACCTCTTGCTAGTGACCATAACTCGCCTCAAATTTTAAACGCTCGAATAGAGGACATTGGCCTATAAATCACAGAACCAAAAGGTTTGTGCGTAATCTTTCTTGATAACCCTTACGTTACTATACAGTAAGAAATTAAGCTGTATACACTGTGCGGGAAGAGTATAAGCTTATTTCGATACGGGTGCATCTAAGTGGATATTACCAACGGCGATGTTACAAGGTCACAAGGTGTTTTATCGAATATTATGTTAATGAATGATTAAGATTTTTAGAGAGTAATGCCAATATTTGTTGCCGCAACGTGTGAGGGGTAGTGATAACGCTATTTATTGATACACCTGGCACGGTGATTTTCTTAATAGGGATTGCCGGAAGCGGTAAAAATACACTATCATAGTGGGACGTGGTAACACACACTCTGATTCTTTTAAAATGAGACCATCGCAATATAAATTGATTTAAGTGATTTATTATACCAATACCATATATTCTTCATTCTAATTCGGGGTTCAATACTTTGAACCCCGAATTACACTTCAAGTGTTACAATTGAACAATTATTGTTTGCTCTGTTCAGTTTGAAAGTTGACGGATAGTTTTTTATTCTTGCGATAGATTCTTTGTCATTACACCTGGGCACGGTGATTTTCTTATTAGAGATTGCCGGAAGCGGTAAAAATACACTATCATAGTGGGACGTGGTTACACACACTCTGATTCTTTTGAAATGAGACCATCGCAATATAAATTGATTTAAGTGATTTATTATACCAATACCATATATCGAATATCATGTTAATGAATGATTAAGATTTTTCAATAAGAGTGATGCCAATATTTGTTGCCGCAACGTGTGAGGGGTAGTGATAACGCTATTTATTGATACACCTGGCACGGTGATTTTCTTAACCCTAACCCCCCTGAGTGCTAAAAAATGCTAATCCAAAGTCCCTCTCCAAACGCATGCGCCGTCGGTTTTCGATGACGTAGTCAACCGAGCCTATATAATGAGTGCAGTATACTGCACGAATGTGTAGCTGAGGGCCTTGGCTTAGTGGTTGGAAGGTGGGGCTTGAGAACGGAGGGTCCCCGGATCGAATCCCGGCAGGTTCCCGGAGATTTAGTTGGTGTTTTTTCCTCGAAAATTGTGATCCCGGTCAAAAATCCTAAACCGGGGTTAGGGTTATGGTAACATTTTTTAATTTTTAATTTTGTTCTATTAACCCTTACCCCACTGAGTGCTAAAAAATGCTAATCCAAAGTCCCTCTCCAAACGCATGCGCCGTCGGTTTTTGATGACGTAGTCAACCGAGCCTATATAATGAGTGCAGTATACTGCACGAATGTGTAGCTGAGGGCCTTGGCTTAGTGGTTGGAAGGTGGGGCTTGAGAACGGAGGGTCCCCGGATCGAATCCCGGCAGGTTCCCGGAGATTTAGTTGGTGTTTTTTCCTCGAAAATTGTGATCCCGGTCAAAAATCCTAAACCGGGGTTAGGGATGGTAACATTTGTTTTTGTTTTGTGTGTTCTATTAACCCTTACCCCCCTGGGTGCTAAAAAATGCTAATCCAAAGTCCCTCTCCAAACGCATGCGCCGTCGGTTTTCGATGACGTAGTCAACCGAGCCTATATAATGAGTGCAGTATACTGCACGAATGTGTAGCTGAGGGCCTTGGCTTAGTGGTTGGAAGGTGGGGCTTGAGAACGGAGGGTCCCCGGATCGAATCCCGGCAGGTTCCCGGATATTTAGTTGGTGTTTTTTCCTCGAAAATTGTGATCCCGGTCAAAAATCCTAAACCGGGGTTAGGGTTAATAGAGATTGCCGGAAGCGGTTAAAATACACTATCATGGAACGTGGTAACACACACTCTGATTCATTTGAAATAAGACCATCGCATTATAAAAGTCGGTATGTGTTCAAGCATTACAGATTCTTCTTGCGATTAATTTAAGTGATTTTTTTTATACCAATACCAGATATTCTTCATTCTAATTCGGGGTTCAATATTTGGAGTATACGTTTATTCTAGCTGTATACAGCAGACGATTATAAACGGATATTTTCACCATAAACGAAAAATTAATTATAAAATAAACAGAGAATACTACAAGTGTATATGTTGATTGCGTTAATTCGACACTTCAAGTGTTACAATTGAACAATTATTGTTTGCTCTGTTCAGTTTGAAAGTTGACGAATAGTTTTTTATTCTTGCAATAGATTCTTTTGTAACCTTGCTTAACACAATGCCTGTGATGTTCAAATTCAAATTAATTTAATTTTTTAAATTTTATTCACGGTATAAAAAATAGCCAGCAGGCAGCATAAGCTGAAAAAGATCGGCTTTACAATGCACAACAGCTTAATACAACATATCAAAAATACACGGCATAAAAATATTATAAAAATATTGCAACGAAATACAGACATCAGCAAAATACATTAATCATCCAAAACAATCAATGTTGAACGGCGATTGAAATTTCGATTTAAAACACATGGTAATGACTGTTAGCTTTTGAACAGACAAAATTGTCGATTCATTTAAGATATATTTCTCCCTGAAATGACTGGTTTTCGACATTATACCTTTACAACTCAATAACACCAAGATGTACAAACAATGTACAATTTTCTATTGGCAATTATTATCATCGTGCTGCAAATACCAACTGATGAGATTGTCCATAATATGTCTTCCTTCTACAGGTTTAATTTAACCAATATAATCTGATTTAACTGTTGTGAAACATGTGATCAAAACACTCGCTATAAGCCCTTCACATAATGCAAGTATTTGCTGTATGTATGCGAAAAACATTGGCTATTTTGAGATAGACAATTTATCGTCGTTATGGTAACAGTTCAACATCTGTCATATGTTTGCATCCTTACAATACTATAATATCCCGTTTTATTGCTACTAAATCGAAGGTTTACGTCAGATAGAGCACATATTAGAGTTTATTTATTGTGTCCAAAGACCCTCAGGCATTATGAACATCCTTGAAACTATTATGATTAAGACTGAACGTTTTAACATCAAGTGGAAACCTATTGACGGATATCCAATCTAATATTAGCCGGGAGCGTGAAAATGTTTACCAAATTAGAACTAAATTAAATAACAACCTTTAAAGTAATCACAAAACTGGTAGTGGATGATAAATTCTTTCACACATAGTAAAACGTACCAAGTGATATATAAAATTATCACATCGATAGAAACTTTGGAATTTAAAAAAAAAAAAAAAAGAGTAAAATATAACAGTATAGAGTATATACAGTTAAGCCCACAATTATTCATACCCTTTGAAAAATATGAGGTTTTTTTGCAATTTGGGCTCAACATTTTTTGCATAACAATAGAATTGAACAAGAACTGTTTTTGTATGCCTGTCTAGAATTATTCATACCCCATACTAAGATACCGTTTATACCGATCATCCCGGGCCGATTTTGTTTTTACTAATCAACATTTGTACAATCAGTTGACTTTGTTAATTTAAAAAAAAATCATTTTATTCAGTAAATTTTGCTTTATTTCGTATTAAAATGAATTAAATAAATTTTACAAATGTTTATTAGAAAAATAATCGCATCCCGGGGAATGTACTTACTAGAGTTTCGAGTGTCCGTGTAAATAAAATATGGGATTAAGAGGTGCGTTGTTTTTCGACCATATTGTAGATGCTTGAAACTGGGTGTCGACATCGTTAATTTCAGAGAATGAAAGAATGAGCAAAAATAAGCAGGCCGTTATACATGCTCGACCGACCTATGTTTTATTGATAACATTGGAGAATTATTCCTGTGCAAATGTGAATACCGACCGAATATCGGACCTTTTGGTAAACAACATTTGTGTTGTCCAAAAATTGTCAAATTTTTACAGAGTTTTGAAACGACCCTTGAGGTTTGTCCGGCCGTAAAACATGCTTTAATTTTGTTTGGTTTTTCGCCGAAGGGTAGTTTGAGCCAACAATCATGTTCTTTCTGATGAAAATAGGACACGAAGCAATATGATTCTAATGTTAAATGATGAGTCATTTATTCTCCCCTGAGAATCCACGATAAGGGTGCTTTATCAGAGAGAATAATTTTCCGTGGATGCTTACAACCGCTATACATAAACGTACCCCTCACCCTGAAGAGAGAGAGGATTGAATTGAAGTCACATCAATTGTACTACTTGCAGCAGGAATTTCTTAAAACCCCTCGTTTAACCACATTATAAGCCTTTCATTGCAATGTAATGTCAATGAGAACCAGTAGACACCGGTGACAGAAATCAGTGATAATGTGATGAAAGTGAAGCATGATGGTATTTCTGGTATTGGACGGTCAACTTTTCTCCACTAGTTTTTTTTAAGTCAGAATAACAGTCATACACGTCGATTTTAATTAAATTCCATTACATTCCTAGCGTGTCAATAAAAAAAAACAACCTTATCCACTTATGTTTTCATAAATACCTACGTGTTGCATGTCTGGTGTTGTTTTAACACTTTACACGCGGCAGTCGTCTACAGACGACAGTTCCAAAATTTAAAAAAAGTTTCAAAAATGTCAAAATTATGGAATTTCATTACCATATTTAGAATCACCATGAGAAATGCATTGAAATAAGTACTAATATGCCTTGTATTGGGTCAGTAATCCGTGAGATAGATTTTGAAATGATACAACCACATTAAAAAAAGAAATTTTTCAGCCATGGTGCATTTTCTGATATAGCGCCCCCTATGATTTGTAAATTTTATTTTCGGGATATATCAATAGTAAAGTTGTTATTGACTGCATACGGAGATATTTTAGATACGAAACATATTTTAAATCTCGCAGTATACCAATGCCCTATCCACTCATTAAAGGAGATTCAAAATCGGTTTACAGTGGACTGGTATCTATGTTCATCAGGAGATTCTAGACACACGGTTAACAGAGATAAACAAACTAATATTTTTGGTGTTTTCACTTATTTCAAAGTAAATATAACAATTATCTTCTCCGAACATATTCATTCCTTTGAGCATTTGTCTTCGATGCAATACTATTGACATGAGTCCCCATATTTTGCTATTAATGTTCTATTCCCTGTCAATTCATCACTGAAGGGGCAAATGCATAATATTGAACAACTAGCCCTCTAGATAGGCAAGCATACTGGTAATCTGTGAAAGTGTGAAATATGAAAGTATCACATTAAACATTGAGCATTAAAAATTACAAAATGGTGTTGCAAGCATGTGTGCTGTTTTGTTTGCCTTGACGCTTCACAGTGGTTATCAAGCCCTATATCTTCATGATTTCCATAGAGAGGGTATAATATGTTGATATTGCAAGGTTTATTTGTGTGCTATCCAAATACAAAAGGCGATTATGTGTATTCCCTATATTGAATGCAATTATTCGGATCTTGCTTTAAGGTTTACGTATGTGCTCTAAACGATCTTCGTTTTAGTGTTGCAGTTAGTAATAATGTACCTACATCAATCTGAACATGTTTTGATCAATATCAGTGCTTTTGCCAATTCTAAAGCCAATCGATTATACAGGTATTCGATCTTCGTATATGGTCATGTGTTTTGAACTCGCCTCCATTCATGTTACACACGGATTTTGGCTTTCGCGACATGATTTTAACTTTACACATTTATATTTGCTTGTATACCCCCCCCCCCCCCCCTGACGTAGTAAAAGTATTTGTGAAGGGAAATTGCATGAGGAATCCAAATATGAAATTATAGTACGACCAAGGACTAAAATGGTGTGATTCACAATGTTCGGAAAAATATCAGATTTTGTAATTTTCAATTTAAGATCCATATATTTTTATACCTACCCCTATCATTATTTACTTTACATATTTAAATTTCTCATTAAATTACCCATCAGATGATATATAATTGTCAAATGTTACTACGTCGGTAAGGTAATTATACCGGCTAATGAATATCTCCAATTTTAATTTTATATATTTTGAGAATTATCTAAAATATCTTTTAAGGACGTGCCCTTCCCTGATCTTAACCGCATTTCTGAATTCCTCTAGTTACAAGCTTTTCAAAAATATATACTTTTGCTATCACAGGTTGAAAACTTTTTCTGTTATAGTCATTTTTATAAATGCGGTAAATTGAGGCTGATTATTCATGTTGACTGTGTAGCGAATAGGAAGACAGCTGATGATCATGGTCTTATCCATAATTAATTAGTTGTTACAAATAGTTGACAAGTTTGTCGAATCACATACTGAAAGACTAATAAATATCCTTTAAAATTGGACCAGAATGGTGTTTGTAACATCAGGGGATGACTTGTTATTGTAAAAAGAACAAATCATGGGATTATCCCCATTGAGTTTGTACAGGCGGCACCCCTTCTGGCGGCACCCCTTCTGGCACCACCCCTGGTCTCCATGCTTCAAACAGCTGTAGCTCTCCTTCTGTATTAGCTATACCAATGTCATTTTGCAGGCAGATATTAGGGCTTTAAAATGATACTAAATTTGATGAGATAGCTTTTGTGGTTTTAAATTTTTTAAGGAATATGACACATTAAACTAAAAAGTGTAACAGCACCACCCTATTGGGAGGCGAGCTAATAACGCGTGACCATATGGCCAATAATGCGAAATTCATTAAAATGCTAAGATGTTTAAGCTTACGTTATCGCTACAATGACCAGTAGCAAGACTATGTCTTCCAGGAGAAAATGCTGAAATGGCATTTCAAAGACAGTGACAGCCAGAAACACTTGGAATTTAACATGTTTAACACACGTGAAGTGTGCCGATGTTGGTTCACAAATCCTCTTTGGGATCATCCAAATAGTATTCTATAAGGCTTGAGGTCAATATTGATGTCGAAGGTCACGCTGAAAACGGCACTCCATAAATGGAGACAATTGTGCAATGGTATTACTACTTTCTTTCAACTAGAGCTTTCACGGCGCCCGATAAGGCAAGATAATATTGTAAAAAAAGGTTCAATGTAAATATTTGGAGATAGAGACATACTGTAATTGTAGATAATTTGATGAATGGTGTTTTATTATGACGAATGCTTCTTACAACAGCGCCTCGAGGATTATCGAGACATTGTGTTGTAAAATGTTTAAAATGTTTTATTTGAACAAAATTGTTATACGGTTCCAATCGATATTATATATTTTGAAGAAGAAAAGAATCAAATAATGCAAGAAACAAGATGTACACAACTGTAGAAAAATATAAAGGAAATGTAGGGCATAATAATGACTGACTTATTTCATTTGAAGGGTTTACCCGTCCATGTAAAACACACTGTAAATTGTCTGTAGTAGTCTCCATAATTTGCGGGGTTATTTGCATGTATGCACCTAAGATTTTAATGACCTTGTCCTTTTAAAATTAACGCAGCTGCTCTTTTTTAAACTAAACTTTACAAGCATGGTTAAGATAATTGAAGAAAAACCCACCACCAGCCCGATCTTTAATTACTTTTACAACTCGTAATAAACCTGAATACCAGATCACTGTGCCCGTCAATACAAATATTTCGTTATATACTAGGCAGAGCTACGACATTAATACACTGGTGAGGGGAAGGGGGGAGGGGCGTCTCAGCGTATAAATGACTAATACTTTTAGACCTTCGTATTGGGAAATGGCTATGGACATCGAACTGAATCTCTTGAAGGATACAGTAATCATAATAGGTATGACATATACATGATACTCCTGCTATTTATACACAATGGTATAGTCTATCTATCTATCTATCTATCTATCTATCTATCACGAGACAGTGACGTAACTGTGTCATTCACTCATTGCAGTACACAAACTCGCACGACTACTCAAAGCGCTGGGGTAAACACCATCACGTTAAGTTCATATATCTTGCGCAAACGCCCAGCTCTCTTAGGAATTTTGAAAATCGGACATTTCTGATGGAAAATACAGACATTTTTGTAAAGTTTTGTAACGATAGCAGATTTCAAATTTTGTCGAAATGATCCATTATGAAAATCTATAAAGTCACAAACCCTTTTCAACATTAAATTATTTTAAAAATGTTATTCGCATTATTATTGCACCCTCTTCTTATTTTAATTAACTTTTTGATAACAATTGATTGTTGTGTGCATAGTGAACATAGCTTTGATTGAATATGGCAGGATTTGTTTAGCTTGAGTGGTTTTAACCTTCCTTTCTTTGGCTGGAGTTTTGCATATACCTTATGAGGTGTGGGGTTCATTGTTTGAAATGCTGGTAGTGCTAGAGAGAATAGATGTTTAAAGATGAATTATGTGAGCCAAAATATGAACATACGTTTTTCATCGCTATGTCTTGTCACAGCGGAACCAAACGACATATCTCAATGAAATTAACGGAATAGGTAGGAAACATTTCCACCATCATATCGCAAGTGTTTAAATTTGAAACCCGGTATAGATCATTCTGAGACACCCTGTATAGTAGTAATTTATATCACTTGATTGATGAACATGAAAAATAAGATGATGACATTTCAAGATATGATCAGTCCTGGCCATTATTGTGAATTAAGAACCAATTTTTTCAAAGGGCGATTTTGAAATATAATACATTTAGATAACATTCTCCTTATCTTCTCTCCCATTATAGAATTCAATTACTTTAATAGTATGAGACGAAATATGACCGATAGTCTGATCCTCCGATGCAAATACAAGAGAATACAATATGTCCTAAGCGACCAGCTATTTGCGTAACATGGTCGATCGGGCCCATAAATACAACTTCGAGCTATATTGTGCATGTTCCATGGGACACAATATATAGTAAAGCAAAAGCGTTGTCCTCCAATGCAAATATTGGAAAATGTAGCATGTCCTAATATATGCGACTATTTACATAATATGGTCAGCCGATCCCATACAGTGCTCTTGACACTATAATAGCCCACAGCCTACATCCTTCGACGCAAATTGAAAGGAATGTAGCGTGTCCCAGGAAAGTGACTATTCACATCGTTAAATGGCCCGTTATTTAATAGTACTAGATTTTGTCCGTGCCCTAATAAGAGCGATATTGTCCTTGTCCTTTTCCCTTGACATTGCGGAATTCAATTACGTTAATGAAATGAAACGCGATATAACTGCTAACATTGTCTTACGATACACAAGTGTTATACGATTGAGTCAATATAGGCGGGTGGGCAATATTTTTATACTCGTATTTAAAGGAACCAGTATTTTTTTATAAAACCAAGCAATATATGGTAGGAAAATAATTATATAATGTATATTGATCATTTGTTTTAAACACAGAACTATAATATTAAATACAACGAATTTAAACGGCGCATTCCCAACCTGTGATCATTTGAAATTCGCGCCTCGGTTGTCTGTGTTGAAAGTGCCTATGGGACAGCCATACCCAATATTGTGATGTGATCGTTACTAAAACCGCCTTATCAGCAGCATATCGCTGCACGTAAAATCAACACGCAGGAATTCAATGCATGAATCGAAAATATCAATACATTAAACAGATATGTGATGGACATCTCGTTTCGATCAATATGGCGACGTCAACAGGGTGTATCAGAACGATCTATACCGGGTTTCAAAAATATATTAAAAATATAAAACAAATAGTGTTTCAAATTTATACACTTACGATATGATAGTGAACATGTTTCCTACCTATTCTTTTTTCCGCTGTGGCAAGATTTGGTCTTAACGCGGCACTTTAAAGAAACCTTTAACCTACCGGATGTGGTCTGTGTACTAATAACACTATTGTGTGTCTGAACGCTAAGGAAAACATTATTGTAAATATATTGTAAATCTTAGATTTAGTACAAGAACGTTTAATCAGGGGAGGAACACTCACAAAAGGTGGTTCGGGTTGCAGTGGCGGCGCCAGCCTCATAATTGTGGGGGGGGGGGGGGGGCAAAAGGGAGGCAAGATATTTTTTAGGGGGGGGGGGGGGGCATGACAAATATGATGCAGGTGAAGCGCGCACATCTTTTGTGCCAATTTACGCTAAAATTGTCAAATTAGGTCTAATACTAACTCATTTGGTATGAAAATGCGCACTTGCGCGCAAAATATAGCTGTTTTATGCTAAAATTGTCAAAATTTGGTCTAATTTAGCCTAATTAAGTAAGAAAATGTGCTCGCAGCCCGGAAAAAAAAGCATTGATATGCTCAAATTGGCAATTTTTAATTTTTTTAAACTAAATTAAAATTTGTTGGGGGAAAAGTGGGGGGGGGGGGGGGGGGGGGGGGGGGGGAGGGGGGAGGAGGGGTGGCAAACAAATATTTGGGGGGCAAGGGTCTGGGGGGGGGGGGCATTTTCCATTGTCGGGATGATCGGTCACATACATTCATTGTTTGCTCGCTCAATGACCTACTCTTTATGACCATTCAATTACACTGTTAAACGCTGTTTAAAAGGTTGTTTACAACTTTAAACAGCCATGGTTGTTCATTTCACACATTGGACACATTGGCTGTTTAAATATTTAAATAAGTCTGCTTAAATGTTTAAACAGAGTTGTTTAACAACCATGGTTGTATTAAGTTCTAAACAACATGTTTAAACATCGTTTTAACAGTCTATGCTCATACTGATTTTATCACATTTTTTAGTTGGTTTTCTTACAAATCATAATGGTCATCTTTTTTCTAAGCCGCTCATCTAAATATATCTAGTAATGAAGCACTGTCCAACTATTTCCTTCACTTGTTAAGTTAAGAACCCCCTCTCATCGTCAGAAAACATTTATGCCCAGGGTGCTGACATTTATTGGACACCCTGTACGTATCAATTGCATTGCGTGTATTCGCCGCAGATGCCATTTCGTGCATATCGTATACATGACACTTCCCATGATGACCTACATACATGACTTTGATGTTTGGAATTGGCGGTGATTACAGATTTAACTCAATCAATATACGCTAGACGATCATGACCATGCCACGTATGTAGAACACGCCGTTACCCTTTTACAGAAGTGTGAATATTTACCCAATGTTTAAAGACGCGTCCTCTTTCATAGTGTAAGGGATTTAATAGAATATCTGTAGGAGTGGTCTGTCAAATACATAATAATGCTATAGGAATGCAAGACACGCCCAAAGATTCACCTGTCATGCACTAATTTAACATTTCACGTGTTAAACGATAAGGCATGTATCACCAAAAGTGTTATTACGCATTTGTTCAGTTAAGGGGGTTGATTTCCAGGTATAATTGATAGTGAAAATGTGAAATAGAGTCGTGATTCCGGAGGCATCCTACTTGTATTGGTATATCGACCGGATTTTGGAAAAGGTACCGGTTTCTTCAAAAGGGTAGTTTATTGAACTCTGCACCGGTGCCGGAATTTCACATATTACCCGCAATTCCAGCGCATTCAGGGAAATCGTCACACTACGCTTTCATCTCTGTAACCCGCGTGCGAGCGAAAAAAAGCCAGTGAGGTTATATGTTTACGTACGTAATTCGATGCGTAGAAAATCATCACCACTAAAATAATCGCCGCCTGTTTCTATTCAAGATCACCATTAAAATCATCACCAAATAAACTCATAACTATCGGATGAATTTGGTGGTTAAGGAGGTGGTGAAAAATGTAGTGATCGTGTGTTTCTATTCAGACCAACAACACCAATAACCTTTTATCACCACCAACCACCAATCACCACCAATCACTTCTAATCACCACCAATCCCAACCAATCACCTCTAATCACCACTCATCACCACCAATCACCATGTTTCGAATAGTAACACGAAGCCAAACGTGTCGAATAAACCAAACCGTGTATTTATTAATCTGCAAAATAGGGAGTAGTTATGAGTAGCAATTGAGATAGAGGTTGAATAGCTTGTGAAACACTCCAAACACTATTTGTTATTGTATACGCAAAATGTTGGGCGGTATGATTCATGTATGTAATTTTATGCCAATATGGGTATTTTAAGATTTGAAGATGCAATAGAAGCCAAAATCCTAATTAATAATATGGGAATTATTAACATTAAAATTAAGGCCGCGTTGCAAAACAAGTATGTATGTCTCATACATAAAAGTGACTTGCACGTAAGACTTATACGATTGTCGCCAAAGTAATATTTTCAAACGTGTAACAAGCACTAATGAAAATTGAACGGAGACCAATACAAACATTTCTATGTTAAAGGGACACAATGTCATGTTGATTTTTTTAAATTTAATTAATTTACTTCAGAATTCCCATTATTGTTGTTTCTACTGAAAAAAACCCCAGCAAAACTTGATTAAACAATGTTTTAAATAATGTTGGAATACCACCCTTAACCATGTAAAATGCTGGTTGCGGCTCTACCAGCATTTTTGAATCGACGTTTTGTTGTACAAAGAGGGCTGATTTTTCTTAATCCTTATAGGTGTACATGTACATGTAATACAATTGTAAAAATATACAAATTCCAGTTTTTGTCATATATTTTTGTATTTAAGGGCGCTGCATCCACCACATCTCTTAATGCCCTTTAATGATGATACAAACTATTACTTTGGGCACTATCGTATAAGTCTTACCACTACGTACAAGTCAGTCACCTGTGATCATACATTGTACCGGTTCTGATGTGCTGCCTATTCGCACGGCGCTGTTTAGACCTTGGGTGTAATTAAAATGAATACGACGACATTGCAAATGGCACTATTTTCGGGCTGGAACTTCACATATTTTTCAAGCAGCCAACCAGTCGGGCAGGTAACTCACAAAATATATCTGCCCGACAGAAATTCAAATAGCCAGTGTAACTCACTTACACTGTGAGTTTGAAAATGTTTACCCCCCAGTCGGCCAGGTACTTTTGCATCTTCCCCCGCCCGCGACACAGAAATTACCCGCCATGGGCAGTAGCGGATCCAGGAGGAGGAGGCGCGGGGACCCGTGCCCCCCCCCCCCCCAGGTAAAAATGTAAAGGGGTCTGTAAAACCGTCTACATGTCACATGGTAGATACCACGGCTGTCGCCATGTCGCGAGGTATATTGTCGAAGTGGCGTAGCCAGAAGCAGACGACGGTGGCCACGCGAAACCTAAATTTTGAATTCGTATTGGAATAACACGTAATCGTGAATGTTAATCTTATCATTTTGAAAATTCATCATAATTAGAAGATTTATTTTCCAATCCAAAACCGTTGGAGTTGGTTAGGTAAATGCTATTTTTAAAATTATTTTCATCGTTAACCGGGCAATGACTGTTTAAAATATTTCAAAATGATGCCCTCCCGTTGCCATATTGGGTCGTCCGAGACGCGTGGCTAGCGTCGTCTTGACAAAAAAGGGGGGTGGGGCGATCTCCAGGGACGGACTTACCATTGGGCCAGATGGGCCCGGGCCCCAAAATTCAGAAAAAATAAGAAAAAAATAAATTACCAACACTAAACACTAAATTAGGAAAGCACAGTAAAATATCTCGCGCTACGCGCATTTCCCCCCCCCCCCAAACATAATTTTAGAAGCTTTTTAAAACTCAAACTGTACCTCAATATGGCAAAATCAGGGTAAAAATGCAGCATTTTCACGCGTTACTCAGGGATTTGGTCAATTTAGTTACCGTACTTTTGTCAGCAAATTGCCAATGTGTGGCCAATTCTACTTCCACATCCTGGGTAGACTACACCGGTGGTATTATACTCGCTCTTTAGCAACTTGAGAGAACATGGTTTCTCACAGTGAGTTGGGGGCCTCCACCTTTTGGCCAGTCCCAGGGCCCAAAAAAAGGTTAATCCGGCCCTGGCGATCGATTGACTGTCGTGTCGGTTGAGATTGACACTGTCGGTTCATTTAACATGAAGGAATCATGGAATTATGATGGTCAAAAGATCACTACGCGAGCATTTCTTTTGTCAAAACAGTCTTGTCGGTTCAATTTTACTTCTTGCCCCCCCCCCCCCCCCCCCCCCCCCCCCAGGGCTCGCGTTCTTGCGCGTCCTCGCGTCCTAGGACCCCTTATTTTCTTGTTGGACGATAATGGACGCGTAAGTTTACATATTGAACTTCACTAACGGGTCCCAATCGAAAATAAAGGGACCCCTTAAATCTGACGATGTATGGACGTGGAAACCTTAAGACATTCTGAAAATTGTCAATCTCCATCCTGTGCCTACATTTTAAATTTATTAATGTCCGTAACAGATAAATACAATGCAAATCCTGTATTTTTAAAAGTTGTTAAACACACTAAATCGCTTCCGAATTGCTTCCGCAAAAGTTTCAAGCGATTTCCAAAACATTCTATATATAAGTATCTTCTACTGATTAACATGGACACGACATAGGTATATGAGTTACATGATCTTACGCTAGTGTGCGTATCTGTGTTAGCGACTGTTTGTCTCTAAATTTTTGTTGTTGACCATTTTCAAAGGCTCAAACTTCAGGACCCCTTATATTTCTGGGGGACCCCTTAAATTTAGTTTTTGCAGTCCTTTAGTTTTTGCAGTCCTGAAAAATGCAAATGGGACTCCTCACATTTTTGAGCCAGTGCTACCCCTGCCCCCCCCCCCAATCTAACAAATCTAGGTACGCCACTGGTGTGTTGCATTTTTCAACCGTGTGCATGCCGACTTAAACATTAGCTATATAAAACTTTATGACCATGAGATGCGGAATAAATACTAATGATATTATCTACATAGGAAAGTCGTACACTGTAACATTATCCAAACGTATACACAAGATCGCACCAAATAAGGTCAACAATTCAAATTGTCAGGGGGGCATATCCCCCCTCATACTCCCCCTGTCCGCTATTCCAATATTGCCCCCTCCCCCCCCAAAAAAAAAATTCCTGGATCGGCGCCTGATGAGCAGGTAGGCGAGTGCTATATCCAGGCCTGGTTATTTTATAGGTCGATACTCGAAGAACAACCAAAATATTACGTCCATTACAGTACATATAAACCAGGCAATGCTCTCTCGACATTATAAAATAAACTACATCTGCAAACAATTGACCGATATTTTCAATTGAAGATGTGACTTGTTTCTTATTCTCCGATGGAGCAAGTGGGGATTGATATGAGAGTAATTATCGTATATGATGAAGGGGCAGAGGTTAGGGAAATCTTACAAATCAATTGGTCGTATGTTATTTAACACTAGCAAATACATTGCATTTAAACATATAGGAAAATATACAATAATCTTAAAACACTCTTCTAGTAGCGAACCAGATCTCGAAATTCGACTAATCACATTGAAGTTTAGGGAAATCTTCCCTCGTATCTTACGAATGAGTTGATCGTGTGTTTTTATCAGTTGAAAATACATTGCATTGACACACAACGGAAGGACGAAAGGTCCGTTCATATTCCCGTCGCTGCGCTGCGTCCTCCCGTCATACTCCCGTCGCTGCGCATCGGCCGACGTTGGTGGGTAGAAGTTGACAATGCTTTATCTGGCCAACCGATATCCGCTGATGTCGTCTGATACGCAAGGAAGGCGGTATGAATGACTGAATGAATAAGGAATCTAGCGATCGTAGCCAGAAACATTGTAAATTGCGTTGCCATTGTCAAACCATGGAATTATATTTATAAGCCATAAAACACTCAGAAAATCAGTTGTCGGGTGCAGACACGACAGTTAATTTTACTTCTTCAAACCATGATTTTGACGTAATTACGATTCGTATTGCTCCGAAACTTGCAAGATATTTACGATTCATGAACAAAAATGCAAATCTGCAAGAAAATATTCTTTCAGAGTAAAAACAAAGATAGGGGGCGTCACCTGGAAAAAAATCGCATAATATGCCTTTAAAACTACCTCACAAATATTCTATATCTGAGAGATATTAATGACTAGAAACAATATTGAGATTAGTTTCACTTGAATGAATCCATTGACAAACAATTGCGAGGGTTAGTTTTAAAGGCATTCAGAATTAACACATTGCCTATACAAAAAGGAGTACATTATAATTAGCTTGATTAATTATTCATGAACTTTTTGGAGCGGGAAATGTGTTTGGAGATCCAAAGAAGGCACATATTGCATCAAGCGGAATGAGCATTCATTGCAGGAAACATGAATTTAATAATGAGAAAAGATTCAGCAACTCATTTGTTCAACTCAATGAATTAATAACATTCCACATTAAATATGGGGGGATTTTTACATCATAACCAAGTGTCCTAAGACCTTTGGTTTCTAGTATACCGTATATAATATATAACTAAACATAAACTCATTGCAAAACTTTTATAGCAAGGTAAACGAGGTCATAGACCCATTTTCACGTCCCTCAAGAGTCCATTCGAGAGTTGATGATACCCACACCTAGGCATCCCAATCATCCATAGCATCAACTTAATCCCCTTAAAATCTAACGTTATATCTTTATTGCCTGAAACGTTGTTGTCTTATCTATCGTGTTGATAAAAACCGGATTAGCTTGATACTCTGGGAGATACGTCTTAAACTTATATTTGTTTTAAAACTGCAATAGCAAGGAATACATTAGAGAATTGCATTTGCAAGACGTTGACATTCATTTGAGCTTGTACCGGGTGGTGTCAAGACCATGGCACTTTGGATCAAATCTATTTATTAGTCTAGTCATTGCATACATAACACATAGCGATATACTAACAATGCTTATATTATCATACGGCAACCCTTAGACAATACGTGCAAGCGAGCGCTGTATTTATATTTTATTGAAAGCGTGAGACAATTGCTTTATGGTTATGTTATGCACATTTGTTGACGCAAATCTTTTGGTCACACGCGTATGAATGTATTTGTTATTCTTTAAGTTTAGGTGTGAGTAGAGTGATATTTTTACAATCAATTCGCATGCCAAACATCATTTCCCGGGACCTTTTCAAGTTTAACCCTCGTCCTCCTGAGACGTTTTTATAACAAAGCTACCTAAGGAGCGGGGGGGGGGGGGGGGGGGGGGGGGGGTTAACACCCCCTAAACAAAGTGCAACAGATGCAGAGTATGCTATTTGGGTACCAAAGTATAGCTAGAGGTCCCCTCTTTACTTACATACCAAAACAAGTACAAACATACCACACATGACGTTACAACAATGACGTCACTTAACAAGGCCGACCTCAAAATCCCGCCGTATTCGCTGTACAGTGAGATATAGGCTAAAATTGAAATGTTCGCCAAAATATTCCAAATATTGGCATTTTACCCAGTTTCTTACTTATAAGTGAGGGAAATGGTGTTTCTAACATATACTATAATTTTTAGAACCATACAATTAAGATGTTTTTCATTGCGTTTTAGAAAAATTGCAAGGGATGTAAAAGCGATCATTCTTAACTAAAACTTACATGTTATTCAAAACATAAAAAAGGGTGTCGAAGAAAAACAAGGAAGGACTGAACAGTTAACAATGTTACAACTTGCAGCAACATTTTCTCAAAGACCCTCATTAAACAATATTATTAGCCTATTATTGCAATGTGATGTCAATAGGAACCAGTAGACACTCCGCACTGGTGGCATAAACCCCTGATCATGTGATGGAAGTAAAGCAAGTTGGTGTTGCTCAAGAAATCTTCCCAAGACCTTACTCAGGTCGCTTATTAATGTATCGTTCTTCTTGATGTAACAAAAAATGAGATGATGATTGCAACTCAGACACTCGTATTGGACACTATCCGTAGTTCAACTTCGATAACAGTTGTATTTTGTCGAAAAACCAACGTATGTTATTGATAGTAATCCAGACCAGACTTGCCTCGGGACAAATGTATTCGTTTCAAATATAATTGACATGACATGTGACCTATTTTAAGTATGACTTATAGCACTCATCGACAATGATGATTTATGTGGCAGAACTCTACCCCTACACACCCAGACACCTCAATATACATGTAGATACACAACACTTTCACAGTAGGACACCTCTCACTCACCCAGACCATGGTCTGTTACTTTCATGCCCAGACTTAGACAACCATCTACTATATACACACACACACACCAAGTTGGGGAATAATTACAGCGCTGTAATTAATCAGGTTATTTACAATGTCAAATTTATAGCATTCTGAAGCTGTACAATAAGTGAAATTTGTGGAACTCTGGACTGGCTGTGTATGTAATATAGACCAACTAGATTAACCGATAGGTCGGTCGCTCTATTTTGAAATCAGTCAATGTTAACTGGTGTGCTGCGGAATAGGTCGTGTCCATGTCACGAACTCGACACCTTTAGAATTACAAGGTGCCAGGACATGGGACTATCTATAATATCTGCCGTTTGTCAATTCTGTTGGTCTGTGTGATGTCATAGATTGGGTTTCTGATACCTGATTGGTTAATTATGGCTGCTCCAAGTTACTCTCTGGCCCGCTCTCTGGAGTGAAAGATTACGTTTGGAGTGAATGATGAAGTCAATAAAAGTGTAATTTTCAAATATTAAGCTATTTACTGAAACAGCGGTTTTGTACAATATACATGTATCTAACAATGATATTCTGCATCTGTGTGTACAGAAAATACCTCTCTAACTGGGTCAACAATATCTAATAAATGACAAAATACAAGCGCTCAGCTCCATACACACTCCATAATACGATTCACTCCAGCCATGGAATAAAGAGACGGAATCTGTCCGCTAGTCCGACGAACCGCTAGTCCGACGGTCCGCTAGTCCGACGGTCCGCTAGTCCGAACAGTGATTTTCCTATACCTTGAGGTCCGCTAGTCCGAAAATAAAATAAGGCCCTCTAGTCCGAAAATAAGGCCCGCTAGTCCGAACTAAAAAATATATCCGCTAGTCCGAAATTGAAATAAGGTCCGCTAGTCCGAATTTTAAAAGGGCCGCTACTCCGAAAATAATATCAGTTCCGCTAGTCCGAATTGAGAATTATATCCGCTAGTCCGAAATTAAAATAAGGTCCGCTAGTCCGAATTGAGAATTATATCCGCTAGTCCGAAATTAAAATAAGGTCCGCTAGTCCGAATTTAGAATTATATCCTCTAGTCCGAAATTGAAATAAGGTCCGCTAGTCCGAATTTTTTTCTCTTTCCCTCTTTCTCTTCTCCTCTCTCTTTTCTCTTCTTTTTCTTCTCTTTCTTTTTTTCTCCTCTTTTTCTCCTCTTTCCCCCCTTTTTTCTCCTATTCCCCCCCTCTTTTCCCCCTTTTCACCTTCTTTCCCTCTTTTTCTCCTCTTTTCCTCATTTCCACCCCTTTCCACCTTCTTTCCCTCTTTTTTCTCCTCTTTTTCATCTTCCTCCCTCTTCACCTTCTTCCACCCCTTCTTCACCTTCTTCACCTTCTTTCCCCCCTCCCCCTACTTTTTTTTCTTCTTTTCTTCTATTTCTCTTAATTTTACCGCCCCCCCCCTTTTTTTCCCCCTTTTCCCCTCTACTATCAAGAATTGTATTAACAATTAACAATCATTCATGTAGGCTACATCATTCACACAATTTCATACGTTACATATGACTTTGTATCGTACAAACACATATTGTAGCATTGTTATAACGATATTGACCCATCATCAAACAACGCTGGTCACTCAAGGCTGATTTGATTACAATAGAATAGTAGGCCTATACAAGAAAAAACTTTTAAAAAACATATTACATAACACTTTTCATTATTAAATAATTATAATTGTTACTGAAGTTAAAGACAATTTTAAAAGCTTGAATCCAAATATATACAATCTAATAGTTTGTTATTACGTCAACCGAAACAGACGATTCCAGTTAGCCGATTTGTATCATATTGTTGAAGTGCTTGTTGCTTATTGCTGCTTAATTTTCGGCATTAACATCAAAATAATTATTATTTAAAAGGTTGAATCCAATCTGATATTTTTCATTACGTCAACCGAAATAGACGATTCCAGTTGTTATTATACGGTGTGCCATATATTCGTGCACCCCCAAAAAATAAAGTCACATATAATGATTTAAAATTAAAGTTACATTTTTTTTCAGAGTATTGGTTTATTCCTTGAGGTCTTTAGAGTTATTAGAGTCTTTAACAACCTTATCCTGCTTATTTATTTAAAGTTATTGTCCCCATGGTGCTCGATCACCTCCGACACTCGTTCTGTCCAATTCTTGTCCACCAATGAAGCAAGAAGATCCTTGTTCTGGTCTAGTTCCTGCCAAACACTTTTGACTCTAGCTATCAGCTGGGGTAGTGTAGTGCAGTAGGGTGTTGCAAAGACTTTCTCTTTCAAAATTGCCCACAATTTCTCCACTGGATCCATGTCTGGAGAGTTACCAGGCCACTGTTCTTTGGTCTTTGTACGCGCCATTTTTTTCACTGCCTGAGGTGCATGGTTTTGTGTATAGGTGATATTGCGTATCCCCAGGCTATGCTGCTAGCGGTGACAAGGCGTGCAGCGCGGTTTTGAAGCCGTTGGAGACGTTGATTGGTGTGCTAAAGCGTAAAAAGTCACTTTGATTACATAATTTAATTTCTCCCATTGCACCCGTTGATTTATAGTTGTTTAATGTTCGTGTAAACGCTATAATGGCTTCAATAGAAACATAAATTAATTAAGATTGTGTTTTTTTCCTTCAATATCTTACAAAAAGGTCTTCGCTTACTGTGTTTCGGCATCGTCAGGACGACAAGAAAGATTTACTCCTATGGAACTCACAGCTGATTCGTTATGCAGGCTACAGACAACCTGATGGAGGCATCATAGGAGACCCTATTTCTTGTGAATTAACGCAGGTAAGCCGCTCAGTTATCGCAGAGACATAACATATTAAACCGTTTACCCCAAAGCTTAATGGAATATTTTTCATCATACTCTAGACATGTTTACATTGGTGTCAGCTCAATATGCATACGTACTAGATATTATGTATAGATATAAGGCGTTTCATTTGTGGATTTTTACAGACATGCGAAGAGCTTGGATGGAGTGGCAAAGGAGGGATGTTTGATGTCTTACCATTGGTACTACAAATTGATGGCGACCCTCCTCAATGGTTCGAAATCCCATCCAAACTCGTACTAGAAGTGCAACTGACTCACCCAAAGTAAGGTCAACAACATCATTAGGCTATTCCATTTAAAATCCACACACCCTATACAGAAGAAATCATGAGTTTCTGTGCAGCACCTTGAGACAGTTTACATATTGTAAGGCGCTCAATAAGTCCATGTATAATCTCAACGCAAGCCGCGCCGATTACCAAATTGTACTCGTCGCGCTCATCATGTGCGAATACACACTATCGCACACATCTTTTGCGCAAGCTGTTTGAACAATATTTTACGCATACGGGTTATTTGGTTGAACAACATTTACTATAGTTTAATCAGTTCCAAATTGGCGAGAAATATTCGATTTTTATCTTTTCGCGCCGAAAAGTAATCCAAACGTACGCTTGGATTATGGCGATGCATAGTGCGATTACTCTCTTTATGCGGGCCCGCGTACTTTTTGTATTCATTCACTGCTGTAATGAGGCTTTGATAATTTGGAACTGATCACACTATATACAGTTTTATTAAACCGTAGGAATGCTTGATAAACATTACATAATAAACATGTTACAAATATAGTCTTGTATCACAAGTCATTCAATAGCATTTTAATATCGTCCTCGAACAATCCCTCCTCATCCGGCCTGTAAAGAAACAAAACCCGCCCCAAGATTAAAAGATTCGAAGGAAAAATATGACCCTACTACTTGACACATTAAATGTCAAACACAACGTATGGAGTGTATAACAAATCAAATCTAGAGCTGGGGTTGCAAACACCCTCCCTCACTAGACTCGATCACTGGATGTGTTACAAAGAAATAGCTCAGGAAGATGAGAGTACATTAATTAAATTATGATTATAATAGTTTTCCCGAAATATCGTCCATATTCAATAGATATGACTGGTTTTCTGATCTTGGTCTGAAGTGGTACGCGGTACCCGGCGTGGCTGATATGATGCTTGATATTGGTGGATTACAATTTCCGACGGCTCCGTTTAACGGTTGGTATATGGGACCTGAAATTGGCGCGAGAAACCTGTGTGATACACAACGTTATAATTTATTGGAGGTTGGTATGATTCAGCACTCATGTATAAATATTGATTTTTGCCTCAATCCGTTCATGATGATTCACTGCCTAAGCACTTTAATACATGCGATTTAGCTATTTATTATGTCCTCTTGTTACCATTTAATTTAGGAGGTTGGATATCAGCTAATTGCTAATTGTATCCTCTTATCTATGAATGGCCATGAGATACAAAACAAACTTGAGTTAAAGATAATAGTTCTAAGGTAACACGCAGTACGTATACGGTGACACGTACAACGTGTGAGGTTAGACGTCTAAAATAACATGTTACACCTCGAAGAGCACATACAATTTACTTATATGGTGTATTCCGTAATAAGCTAGTGTGATATCCAATATGTGTTTGCATATTCTTCACATGAATACGTAGTAGAACGTGTAACCTTACACGTTCTACTTGATACCATACGTATTATCTTACACGTTTTCTTTTTAATCTGATGGCCACTCAAACATATCTGGATTTGTCAGTATAATGCTGTTCAAAGTCATTTTATGAATAACATTGAAATGATCAAGTATACATAAAATACAGGTATGTGTGGTAAACACTATGTTAACTTTACATTTAACTTCATTTTAACATTCACATGTGCACCCCATTTCAACATTGTAAACCTTTTAGACCAGCAATTAGTATTTCTTCTGGTCAGAAACGATACACTTATGTTTTTTCTTCTCCTCAGCCAATAGCCAAAAGAATTGGTTTAGACCTCACTTCAAATATCTCATTGTGGAAGGACCAAGCATTGATTGAAGTCAACATAGCAGTTCTTCATAGTTTCAAGGTTATGACACTTTTTTAGTCCTATACCATGTATACGGTATATATATATATATATCTTTCTTTAGTATGTAACCTCATACTTTTACATAGTGGTAATACACCTATCAGTTGTAAGACGCACTATACGACCCCCGGGAGTGGTGCGTCACTTTACCGAGGTGCGTCAACTTCTCATGTACTATGACGCACCCTGTGTCAAAAAAACGACGGACCATTGCCATCCAAATACGCATCCTCAGTCAATTTTTGGACGCACCATTGGTGAATTCTGACGGACCATGACGACGCACCCCGTCGTCAGACATCGTTGACTAAACTGGATAAAACACGATGACTACTGCAAATGAAACAACTTTGATTCACGGGGGATCTGCCCTTATTCGATGTTGTCAACCCTGCCCCTCGAATATATAGACTACCGGACCGGGACCAGGATGGACGGAACCAAGAGGAGAACTTTTATATGCACAATAAATGTCTGACTGGTCTAAAATTCATAAAATATTTAACTGATTATCATAAACGTCAGGATGAGGATGAAACAATTTCGAGAACATTTCCCATTCTGCTTCGACCCGTCCAGTGGCGTAACCAGGAGGTGGGGTGGGGTGGGGTGGGGGAAGAGGGCATCCTTCATCCCGTGTCATACATGTATGTAGGCTTGCGCCTATCTACAATAAACGGGAGGTAAGTAGAAAATTGGGTTCTCGAAAGTGTATTTTAACCAAAATTGGGTTCTCGAAAGTGTATTTAAACATTTGAACTTCGGATTGGAAATTACACCTTCTATAAACCATCAAAGAATTTAAGGGGGCATTTAAAAATACCAAAAACTTTTCTGATTTAATCAATACCACCCATATACTTCGAGAAAAGGGATTAACGTAGAGCCTGGTTGGCGGTATCAAGGAGTGATGTGGTGTAGTAGGCCTATAGCGTATATTTAAAGGTCGTATTTTGTTGTTCGTAAACACTACCGTTTCACTGTGACGCACCCATGTAAAGTGACGGACCTTGACGCACCCTCCGTCATTTTTTGACGGACCAAAGGCTGCCACTGACGTACCCTCCGTCAAAAAATATTGGTAAACGACGCACCCACGACGCACCTCTCCCGGGGGTCGTATAGTGCGTCTTACAACTGATAGGTGTATAATCTTGACGATTCAAGACGCTGTTTGCAGTCTTCCAGTTGCCAAGAAGATTTATCATTTGGGGATTTCTTAGCTGATGATAAAAGATAATTGAAAAAAAAATGAGTAAAGCATTGCTCCTCGTCCCGCTTCATTGTGGAGATCACTTTCTTGTTCATATTTTGTACTTGTTTTGCTCCGTGCCAAATGACAACCGAAACGTTCGCGTGAGTACTTTATACTGGATCAGTATCAAACATTTTCCATACAAGGATCCTTATGTACCAACTATAATAATTTGGTAGTATAATTATGTTATCCATTTTAGATTGCAAATGCGACTATAATTGATCACCATTCGGCGGCTGACTCGTTTATGAAACATATGGAGAATGAACAACGTTTACGTGGAGGTTGCCCTGCGGACTGGGTATGGATAGTCCCGCCGATTTCAGGAAGTATAACCCCCGTGTTTCACCAAGAAATGATCAGTTATCAGATGAAACCAGCTTTTCTCTATCAGGTATGTGTGATCCATCACATCAAATGAATCAAGATTAGCATCGATGGTCCACATACCGTATATCTATGATAGGAACTGTAGACTGTTTTGTGATCACTTTCACCACTTTGAATATTCGGCCATTTTGAATAGTTCCACATACTTGTACAACTATTACGACAATCAGTTTTTTTTGGACACTTATGATTTCACTTTCCAATTAACGCAAACTGGGCTCCTGGATATTAGGTTAAAATAATCATATGGGTCGGTTATAGTTTTATGACCAAAATAATTAAAGTGTTTACCTGAATTCAACGAGATCTGTCAGGATATAACTAAACCACAACATAATAAGAATGAGGTTAAAGGTCAAATAGGTGTCACTAGAGGTCCAAACACTATTTCCTCTTAAATACAACTTGCCTTTACTGGATGAAACCAAAGACAATCGTCATTGATAAAACAAGTAGTATTGGTGATGTAAATGGTCTTAGAAAAAGTAAGTTAATGCTGGGGAGGCTGGACGTACAAATCTCCCATAAAAACCCAACATTCAATAAACTTATGACATTTCCTATACAGGATCCTCCACGTATGAATTCTGCACGAACAAGTGGGACTCTGAAGTTGAAAACAGTCGCAATGTAAGTATACATTCCTGCATGGGGCAAAATAAACAAATTAATAAGCACTCCCACAGACACACAAACAAACAAATAATCACCCAACACCCACACAAACGAACAAACACACAAGTCAACTATAACAAGGAAACAACCGGATACATAAACAAATATACATATATAAACGGCGTGCTTGATTGCAGACAGCTGACACCTCCTAAATATTCATAAACTAATCACGCCTTTAAAATTAGATGGCCAATTCCAACCACATGCACATGTATCCCTATAAATTAAGATTCCACTGGAATTTTTTTTTAGAAAGAAGCCGATTTAAACTGATAATGGTGGGTATAGGGTCGATATTCATCCAAAAAAGGGGTATGGACAGATAGGGGGTGGGGAAATTGTTTTTTAGGGGGTCAATGAAATTGGGGGTCATTAACGTAAATTGTGTTCAAAATATGTCGTGTTTGGTATCAAATGAAAGGAAATGTAATTTAAAATGCTGATTATTATGTCCGTTTTGTAATTTTATACTCCTGTGAAAAGTGACACTAGACGGAAGACATGGTGCTGGTAAGCAAGGGATCAGCGAGCTCATTAAACTAAAACCCCATGAAAGCTATCATAATACGTTACTATGTATCTATCAAAATTGACGGAAAGCCCATATTTTAAAGATTGAATGGACCTATTGACATTACAAGAAAGATTGATATCTTGGCTACAAATGACCACACTTCCGGTCAGGCCCATAAGCAGGATTTTTTTAGGGGGAGGGGGGGGGGCGTATTTTCTGGAAAAGGTACAATGGTACCCCAAAAAAATCGTAAAACGTTGCCCAACATTTTTTTAGTCGTCTCAGACAATTTTGAGAGCAGGGGGGGGGGGGGGTAGGACATATTATAGTGGGGTGGGGGGGGGGGGGGGGGGGGAGGAGGGGAGCTCCCTGGTTACGAGCCTGCTTCCGGTACCCCAAGGCTTTACTAACGGTATTTGTTAAGGATAAAAACAGGTGTCTCAAAATGGTAAACTTGCCCCACCTGAATATTTTTTAGTCAATCTCAAAAATTGTAGAAAATCCACTTCTGTGATGTAAAACTGGTTTTCAGATGATCATTTGACAAACATTATACTGAAGTATAATTTAACATTATACTGAGGTATAATTTAACTTGTAGAGGGGAAAGCAGTGGGGTAGATGGTATATTATCACACCAGAAATGCTCAAAAGATGTGATTTGGATAATATCATTCTAGACTTCTGCAATGATGCCTTGCTGAACGGGGAAAAGCCAGACCATTCCAACATAGTACTAATACCGAAATCAAGTGATCTCAGCTTGGGAGGCAACTACTACCGTGGAATAAGTCTGAGCTCAATTGTTGCCAAGCTATACAACAAGATAATACTCAACAGAATCAGACCTGAGCTTGACACCCACCTAAGAGCTAATCAAAATGGCTTTCGAGTTGGATGTACCACAGTTGGCCATATTCTTGCCCTCCGAAGAATTATTGAGGGAAATAGATCCAACAACCTGCCAGCCATCATAACCTTTATTGACTTCAAGAAGGCGTTTGACACAATACATATGGGACGAATGCTGCAAATTCTGAAGGTCTATGGCATTCCTGAGCAGCTTACAAATGCGATTGCAGAATTATACGAGGACAAGGCAAAGGTTGTATCACCTGATGGGAAACTGAGGAATTTGAAATACTGGCTGGAGTACTACAAGGTGACACCCTGGCTCAATATCTCTTTGTCATTGTTCTCGACTGCGCCCTAAGAGAGGTCATAAATGGCAAACAAAAAGAGCTAGGATTCCGCTTAAGAAAAAGAAGCAGAAGACGAATAGAACCAACCATAGTTACTTACCTTGACTTTGCTGACGACATTGCACTGTTGTCTGAAGAAGTGTCTCAAGTGCAATCACTAATTAACAGAGTGGAGACTTTAGTGGCTAAAGTTGGGCTCAAAATGAAGCAAGGACCTGTGATCACCACAATCGAAGGTATGCGCATTGATAAAGTGGAGGACTTCAATTTCTTTGGAGTCTGGATGAACAGTACTGAAAAAAAAAATCATATTAAAACACGCAAAACAGCTGCATGGAGAGCTTGTAGCAAACTTAGTCAGTTGTGGAAGGCCAAATCACTATCCAGAAAGCTCACAGAAAGACTGTTCATAGCTACTGTATAATCAGTCCTCCTCTATGGATGTGAGTCAGTGAAAGTAGCCCCAAAGCTTAGTAAACAGCTGAACGGATGTTACACTAGAATGCTTAGAACTGTGTTCAACATCAACTGGAGACAGCATGTGACAAATGAGAACCTGTACGCGGATATGCCCAAAGTCTCGGATAAGATCAGAGAACGTTGATCAAGATTTGCAGGACACTGCTTCAGAGGGTCCAATGAGCTGGTCTCCAAACTCATGCATTGGATACCAAAACATGGAGTAAGACCAGCACTAACCTACATTGACATACTAAAGCGTGACACAGGATTACAGGTAGAAGAAATCAAGACAACTATGTTGGAAAGGAAGATTTGGATAAGCATCGTTGTTCATCGAGTATATGAGGTCTGCCATTTTACTATTGGATGCTTGCAACAAGCAGCAGAATATATTTGTGAGTTCTTTAAATTCAACAAGTGGCCGCAGTGATGAGAATCAATAATGTATGGTAGAACCTGCCCCTCGGGCGTACACTCCTCGCTCTCCCTTAAGCTCATACTAGTCGCTACTAGTTTAGGCAAAACGAATCGCTTGATTATTCCAATTCCTCTTCATCACTTCCAAGTTCTTATGTTCTCTCTGCTCCATTGGAGCAATATCCACAGCACACTCCACATGCAGAAACAAATTAAATGCCGTCTGTCATGCAGCTACAATCATAGTTTGACGCAGTTACATACAGCAACTTCCTTTTTTTTCTAAGGCGATAGCCCCAGTAAGCATCATCGGTCTGAGTTTTATGTTTCAATCTAACTCCCACCCTCTTTCAATGGGCGTATGTATGGAAGTGTTAAAATGCTTCCATACCACAATTTGGAGATATACACGAAGGGAATGTTGCATTTGATGTGGATGGTAGGCGATCAGGATCAATGTTACCCTTGGCTGCTTGCTTTGGGAACAACTTCTGACAGAGAGCCCTTTCAAGGGAGTATCCCTACAGCTATGTGATCTGCATTGCCTTTAATGCAGCTGTTTGAATTGTATGGATACATTTGACGTATCACTTGTGACACTGGCAGGAAATTTGAACTTGTAGAGAGCGCATTTGGTATGTCCATGAATGCATGAAACAGTGTCATTTCCAGACCAGCCATATTAGATATGGAACTCTTCCCGGTCCCGTTATCTATGGTTACAGATGTCATAAAGACCATCAATGTCAGATTGTGAGTACAAATTAGAACAGTTACTTGGCCGATGATGGCAGAGAAAAACAAATATATCAGTCTCTTGGGCAACAACAATAACAACAACAGGGGTATTGACACTCTTGACCAAACCCATGGCAGTCTTTGCAATGAGTGTGTCACCATCGTATTTTGCTTGATGTACAACTATATTGTGGCTTGTCATTTCTGTAAATATCATCTCGATTATAGCTTCTGTGTTCTTCTCATTTGTCAGGAAAATGTTTCTGTCACATGATATATGGCCAATTCTGTTGTGACACTTAAGTCTAGAGAAACCGTTCCAGCCATCCGCCGCATATGCTCATGATCTTTCGTTGATTGTTCTTCCCCATGGCCATCAAACACTACAGTAGAATCCTTGAATTTTGTTCGGACATACTTGGCATAGGTATCAACTATATGGGTTTGAAAGTTGCACCGTTGGTCCACTTTACCTGATAAAGTAGTACCCATCCTCCAAATTTGGGTCAATGACACCCGGGTTTAAAAGACCCCCTGAAAAAATAAAATGTCCCCACCCCTATCTGTCGTTACTTTTTTTGGGGTGAATATTGACACCCATACCTACCATTATCAGTTGAAATTGGCTTCTATCTTATTTTTTCCCAGATTGGCTATTACTATGGCTACTTTTCGGTTACTAACTGCATATTTCCGTAACTCAGAGTGACAGTAGAGTGTATTACTACAGGGCTATATCGGCTCTTTATTTTCCATCGCTGAGAGCCTATCACCGATCACCTTTTTGTTCGCGAGTGATAGGTCTTTAACCAATACGTCTTGGGCAAAGTTTGCCCTATTTACTATATACCCATAGAATTCTAATTATCAGCATTTTGTACTATTTTTTTTAAACTTCCTCTTACTCTCATAGTGCCGTTCAGTTTATGACCCGTGTGATGAAAACGATTTTAGCTAATCGTCCGAAAGCTACCATTATCTATGCTACCGAGACAGGCAAATCCGAGCGATATGCTCGATTTATCGGCGAAACTTTCGGTTTGGCGTTTGATACACAGGTAAGCTATTTATGTAAAACAATCGCGGCAGTTACGGATTTTGAGATCCGTTTGCATAAAATAGGTTCAGGATTCATTTTAAGTATGGTCTAAATAAGCGTTTTATGTATGACGGGCACAAAAGGATAGGGCGTACTTTCCCTTTGGTAATCCTTGTCAATGGGAGTGCGTCTCTCCTTTTGAGCCATCCACAATTTTATAAAAGGCTTATGGGGGATCTTAACACAAACAAGTTAATAGGCCGACATAGCCTTTGTACCTTCCTCTAGGTTTCAGAGTTGTGTCGGCAAACGAGAACTATGAATTTCAGCTCCGCTCTTGATTAAGATACTTGATTTTAATGTATTCTATTCATCAAATTGTTTGTGTGTTTTTTGTTTGTTTTGTTTTTGATTGTGCTCGCGTTTGATAGTTGGTGAGTATGGCTGATTACGATATCTCATGTTTGTCTCATGATCGCTTCCTCATCGTGGTAACGAGTACATTTGGTAACGGAGAGCCACCAGCGGATGGAATGGTAAGTAGGGGAATATGGGGCAACTGGTCCGTGGGGCAAGTTGTCCGAAATGAAGGATTTTGACATTGTATGGGCATACTGCTTTCCTTTGAACAGTACGACTTTTGTTGAAACTTGACATATATCCTTACCTTCTACAATCCAAAACATTTTGAACTTTAGGGGATTTACACATGTGATATTCTCCAGATCTTTGAAGCCACCTCCTTGAGTGACTGATTGAAAATTCACAGATAGTATGGGCGATATATGAAGATGGGTTTAGATCATGTTTAATGTACTTTATATGATTGACAGATATGCAACAGTAAATTATACATGCAGTACAGTCGTCTTAAGATGCTAGGTGCATATTACATTTGATGGGTGCTATATTGTAGTGTGCTTAGGGAATTTCCGAAATATGATTAAAACCATAGGTTGTGGTTGAAATGACCGTAAAATGGCGCATATTGCTAACATGGGACATTGGTAGTTTGGATTTCCGATCAATATTATCATTTAAAGAATGCTTCAACTTGAACATTATCACGGGTATTCATTTGGTAGAGTTATTAGTTTATGAATTTGCAAATAACAAAGTACACCATTTCTTATTTTATCTAAAGACACTCGTCTACTTGTAGGACCCGAAAGCCGTAATATTTGCGAATTCAAAGATACTCGCTGGCTGCAGAAATCTGTGTAATGGCTAAAAACAAAAAATACAGTTTTGCCTTTTTTTCTGAAATGTATTGGAGTTATTGATTATTATGACAAATGGTGGTATGTTTTAAAACATTTTGGCGTAAAATGTATTACGTCACAGGCGTGTTTGAATAATGTTTCATCTCGACAAAGTGCGAAGTAATTTGTTGGGGCATGTGGTCCGAAGGGGTATGGGGCAACTGGTCCGCCTGCAAAAACTTAATCAAAATTGTAAAATTCATTTTGAAAATTAGTTGTTAGTTTCAATAAAACATGACTCGGTATTGAAATGTGAATAGATTATAAAATAATTCACATTCTTTCTAGTTCTTAGACATTTTGGGGCATTTTGTGTATATTAACCGTTGGGTCATCATTGTCACATTGACTAACTTCCCCTGTAACATGAAAACTGGCTAAATATCAAGATGGTTTATTATAAGTACTAAATAATGATTATATGAAGTAAATAAAATCATTAACGAAAGGGGTATATATAGACAAATGTATGGGGCATCTGAATATCACAACCATGTATAACCATTTAACTAGGTTCATACCGTTTTATCTAATAAATGTGCAGTCGAAAATTTCGCTTGCTTTGCACACCATTAGTATACTGCTATTTACACGTTAACCACGAAAACTGTATAAAACATGGGTTTCATGAGACATGTATCCTTTTTACATATTAAATAACATGGAAATGTGTTTGTAAAGAAAATACTGCCTAGTTTCCGTGTTGTCATTCACTGATTTCTGTGTATTCTAACCGTTGGAACATATAGGACCAGTTGCCCCAATGATGGTGTAACTGGTCCGTGCTAGGTAATGTTTTCAGTTAGTGGTAATTGGCCTTTTCTTTAGATCTTTTTTAACATTGATTATATGTTATATGTACACAGTTACATGGGTGATATTTTCATAGCAATTCCATAAATATTTACACGAGCTTTAATCTTATATATCATGAAATATGCGTAACCGGACCAGTTGCCCCAACCTCCCCTACTACATTTTGTGTCATGCCGTATTTTTACAAGTTTGACCCTCCATTAAATGAACACCAAACTATTCACGGAAACAGCTATAAATCAAGGGAGATGTGTGTCTGATTTGTTTTAAATGTAACCGTCCACCAACTAGCGATTATCTCCCACTCGCCATCGGTGCCTTTGTTGATGACTTTAACTGACCAAATGGGGCATTTACTAATTACACAACAGTTGGTGCTTAGACATTTCAAACATTTTAGCGTAGCCGACTGCTTGTTATAAAAAATCGTTAAAAATGACCCTGTCTATAAATGAGGTGATAGCAATGTTTATCAACAAAAGCAACAGTCGAACAGGACGGTCGATACAGGGGGAACAGCATATGACCACAGCACTGTCCAATATGCCTTAATGCCGTTTATAATGCTTTGGCGCGAGTTTTAAAAGCACGGGTCCTCAACAAAACAGGATGTGCGCGCGCACTGCCGGGCAATGAACAATATGGGAACTGCCGACCAAATGCTCGGCATAATATCTCATGTCACCCCATCTATAATTAATGTACTATTATTTTCCACCTGCCGTCACCTCATTAACATAATTATCTTTCTCTCTCCCCTTCTCTCTCTCTCCCCAACCCTCATATATCTCACACACTCCCTCTATCCGTCCCCACTCTCTCCCTGAAAACACCCCGCACAAACGCATTCATCAGGAATTCTTGCGGACTCTGAAGGAACTTGTAGCATGTAGCAACAACTCTAGCATTAATAACCTCAAAACAAGTGTGGTCCTCAAGTAAGTAAAAGACTGAAATTTATGCATTACATATCCATTATAGACTGACACAAGCTAAGATTTTTTTATATACAATTATTCAGTTCTGCCACCTACCGCTTTATTTGAAATTATATAATTAGGTTGAGTTTTTTTTAACATTATCACTTTTTTCCCTCAGAATGAGTCAAAGATAATACAAACATTTATTTCAATCATTCATTAACTAAAAACAGGGGAAATAATGACTTCAATAATAAACTGTATCGGGTAAGTCACGTAATAAGATGACGGGAACCCCGTATGTTGTTTAAATTACGGCTAGGGCAAATAATCATATTGCAGGCCTAGTTCCGATGAGGCAATTGGCGCTTTATCAATAGCTAAGCAATTGGGATGTAAATTCAATTCTTAGCCTGGCCCGAGCCTATGACGGCCCATGCGTGTGTTCTGATAACAGTGTCCCATTTTCTGGTTTAAATTTAGCTACTCGGTTTTTGGCTTGGGATCTACTGCTTACCCTGATTTCTGTGCCTTCGCCTGTAAGGTTGATACACTTCTGGATCAGTTGGGAGGACACAGACTACTGGATATATGCAAAGGTGACGAACTTGGACGACAAGAGGAAGTATTCAAACAATGGCGACAAGATATATTTCGTGTATGTATGTTCAATGTGTTATCTGATACTGGTGTCCCACAAATGCGTGTTTCGGTCGTTTAATTTTGGCTATTCGTAAGCCGGTACCTCTGATATAGTCATATAATTATAGTACTTATTCTTCTGTTTAGTAGTCCTTTTCTACTTTAGAATCCGGTTTGACGCTTAAAATCTGAGCCCAAAGGAAACGCGTAACTAGCAATGGAAACAAACGTTGATATTTGGAATGATTTAAAAAGTAACTTCGTGAAAAACAAAATTAACTTGATCTAAAAATAACATCTAAGACCTGGCCAAGAACAACTAGGGTATCGCGAGTCACACTATACTTTTGTGCAAGGGTTTCTGACACCGATTTAGTTTAATTTTGGTGGGCGTAAATACTGTTTGTAGATTTGTGGGCTATGATAGGGGTTGACGGGGTAAGTCGCATTACAATGTGAACACTTTGGCATACCATGTGGACTGTAGTTTGTGCTTGGTCTATTTCATTTGAAGTTCGAGTAGCTTGGACCTAACTCATAAATTTACTCTCTCGAATAGGTCGCGTGTGATACATTCTCCATCCACCGTGGAGTTGACGTCGAAGCCATTATCTCAACGTTAGGATCACCAAAAGACACCGGTGAGAACAACACATACCGCTTGAAGGTATCGGACCAACAAGTTGAGTCGGATCACCTAGATGCTCTGAGAAAACTTCATGGAAAAAATGTCCAACCTTGTAGAATGATAACAACGAAGAATCTACAGTCGTTAACTTCAAGGTATGTATTAGTTGAATTGTCCACATACAGTCTATAGTTACAGCCAAACATAACGCGGAAAGCTAAAACATGTAAAAAGTACACATTTCAGACTGATTAACTGATCACGCTGCACGTACGTGTTCGCACGTGTTATCAAACTTATAAATATGTTTTGTCTTATTTGAAATAATATCAAAGAAAGTAAAATTATGCACATAGAATTGTTGGAAACGAATTATGTAAATGTATAGTAATTATGTGTTGATCCTCAAATCAAGTTCACTGGCGCAATTTTGATTTGTACACAGTAGCACTCTCCCTGTCGAGTCGTGCCATAACTTACACAGCAACATCAACGGCATGTATTGGTTTGTCTAATTTTTCTCGAAACAACACATACGCATTCATTCAACTAAAAATAATAATCTGTATGACTTGTTATCAAAGTTTGGCCCTATCATTGATGTTGTCATAATTGACCCTGATGATTTTGTTAACTTTCAAAAAGCCGTTCCACCATCCAAGTCCAACTCGATACCCAAGGCACCGATGAATTACGCTACGAGCCCGGGGACCACGCCGTCATTTTCCCAACCAATGACAAAGAACTTGTGGATCAGATCTTGAGTACAATTGACTACAAGCTGTTGGCAAAAACCATCGTTCAACTTGAGTCGGCAGCAGGTGCTTCTAAAAGTAGGTGTGACTCTACTTAAAATAAACATTTAAAAAACAAACATTCGCTGTGGAATCATGTACAATAAATAGGTTTTTTTTAAATTATGACAACTAATGTCAACAGATTTATTATTATTATTATTATTATTATTGTATTTTTCAAGGTAGATGATGAAGCAAATAGGCAATAGCACATGAAACTCTTTAAAAAAAGGATATACAACTAATATAATAACGATTAATATGATTACTGTAGATACAGTTAAAGAAACAGAAACAGACCAAATGAGTGGCAACGAGTGATACTTCCATATTAATAATATAATGATAATTTTCTTTCGGAATATTGCTTTTTTCTGATACTTAGACTGGAAACTTGTGGACAGATTTCCGCCCTGCTCTGTCCAAATGGCTCTCTCACGGTACCTGGATATCACTACACCACCTACCGCAGATTTTATGCGCATGCTCGCAACTTACGCACGAGATTTAAAGATCGAGAACACATGCTTAGCTTAGCGGAGGTAAAGTGCAATGTTCATTCCCTCTTAATAGTTTTAGCTTAAACGTATATGAGATGAGTTATTAATGTTTATTGAATCTAAGTGCGGATAGTGGTTTGCGCCTGAATTGGCTGCACCATAATTGATGCGATCTGATTCTGATGATTCAACAGTAGCGAAATTACAGCGCTTTGAACCCTTTGGAAAAGGCGCTATATAAATACTGATTATTATTATTATATTATTATATTATTTATGTTGCTGTTTCTACTGATTAAACGAAAATGCAATAGGTGATAATAAGGTAGAATCGTACAAAAGGAAACGATTATATAATATCGCTGAGTATCGTAAGTCCGGTAGTACAGTATGCCTTTAATCTGATTCAATCAAGACAAACTGTTTTGAAGGATGCACTATTTCACATTAATATAACGCCAATCAAAGTTGTTCTGATGCGTTGCATACTATGAACCAATTTAGGCCGTCGCTGTGTATTACTATGTATTCTTGGTCAATCACAGGGCAGATAAGAGATGTAGGCGTACTTACGATAACATTAGATTCATGAATGACGTTTAAAATCAGTTCATCAGCAAAACTCCGTTGAGAAATTACACGTCAAACTTACTTGTTGAAAATTAAGATTCAAAGTTATTTGTTGTAATATTGTCTACGAATTATAGAAAAAAAAACGTTGATTATTTCGAGTCTCGACTCAAGTTGAGTGTAATTTAACGAGATGAAAGCACCACTCGGCTACACACCTCTCATATAATTAATAACTGTGCTGTTGGGAGCATACATCAAGGGTTTTACACATATTCCCTCTTTTCTTCAATCTTTGTTTGTATCACATTTTAGAGTGAACGCATTTACAAAGCATGGGTGAACATTCACTATCCGAATTTAGTGGACGTTATGAATACCTACCCATCCCTGAATGTACCGGCATGGTTTCTGATGAAGTGTCTTCCAGTGTTGAAACCACGCTATTATTCCATCAGCTCCAGTCCGAATCTACACCCCAATGAGATACACCTTACGCTAGCTGTGGTCAAATATTGGACGGAAGGTAATTTGCATGTTGTTATTATTAATATCAGTAACCTAAAGACTTCATTTCAAATAACCGTGCGTCACGGTGGATCACCATTGATTGAATCAAGTAACACTATTTTGCTATTACAAAGATTACTAGAGGACGATAAACTAAAACTCATCAAAAAGACTATCTGATGCGTCCTACTTTTTCAGTGTTCACCAAATGTGAACATAAAAACCCAATAAATGTTTTCGAGATCACAAATATAGTAGTTTGGAAATGAAATGTTACATTTCAAAATTTCGGGTTATCTTGGTGTAAGACAGCATGAATTTTAAAATAAACAAAATCTATTATTGACGGATTAAAGGGTTATACAGCTTGATTCTGTAATGGGGTTTTGACACTAGACTAAATTATGAATGTCTTACCCCAAGGATTTACTAAAACTTCAATGGAATACAACAATATCCATAGAGAATTGGGCAAATTTCGTCCACCCCGTCTGGTAATGGTCAAAACAAATCGTTACTGTGACAGTGGAGTATATTATTCAACCCTAACGGAAACTATTAAAAAAATTATGCTCAGATAGCTCAGATATGAGGCTACATTAAAAAAGGTCTCCGGCAAGCACAACATTGTCTATTATATGTTAGAAAAATAATTATCGAGCCTAAATCGCGTAGTTATATTGAACAAAACATAATATTTATCATAAAACGAATAAACACTCCATCTCTCATACATGCAACTTTTTAAAATTCGCGGTGATTTTAAGCACCCATTTCAATGAAGTTATAGTTATACAATGCACTTGCGCCAATCTGAGCACCAAGAACCGTAAATCACCGCGAATTTTTAAAAATGGCTTGTTTAGAGATGGCATTTTTTATTTTTATTGTTTTATGATATTAAGTATAATGTTTTGTTCAATATAATTACGCGATTAAGGCTCGATAATTACTTTTCTAACATATAATGGACATTCTTAAACAGCCAAGATTTTAAGCAATCCCATTGGTTCTCAGAGAAATCGGCGACATTTAGATGAGACAATTGAACACGGGCTTACGTTTTAACAGTGCGTCCGACATTCACAAAGCGTGGTTTGCTCCATAACGCGCACTTCTGTAGTGCGTCTTTGGCGCCTTTCCTGCGCTTATGCCGGCGCCGCGACGCTTACTCATGGGGTGCTTATCGCATGGGATTGGATGGAATGTTTGTGGGTTAATATTCGATCCTAGCAGGGGTAAAAGTTGTCAAATGTGGACAATAAAATGTACTTATTTCTTTGATAAATGTCTAAAGTATGATGGTTTACGAATGAGAATAAAGGTATTGTTTTTAGACCGTACCCGTGCTATATTGTCTGACATAAAGCGTTCGGTAGTATTATTTTTTTGCGTAGAACAACTCCGCCTGCGGCGTCGTTGTTCTACTTGAAATAATACTATCGTTCGCATTTATGTCAGACAATATAACACGGGTACGGTTTAAAAAACCCCAATACCTTTATTCTCTAAATGTTGTGCTTGCCGGATACCTTCTTCAAGTGAATTGCATACTGGATTTCGTAAACGAAGCCAATATATCAGCATTTTAAATTCGTCATTTGATATTGTATAACTACTGTGGGGACGTTGTTCTATTCATTCTATATAACCAAGGAGACGTACGGAAATTGCACAAAGGGGTGTGTTCTTCGTGGCTTAATGGAATAAAGCAGAACGAGGTTGTTCCCGCCATCATTAAACGGTAATACAATATGCCCCCATTATTTTGAGATAACGTGAGGATTCGTCGTGGTAGCACAAAGCGTGCGACGTGAGCGTTCCGTTGAAGTGGCAAGGATGCGTACATGGTTCTCCTGACGTTTGCAACAGGTTTACAGTACGATCCCATTTTGAAATGCGATATGCTCAACTGCTATCCCCTAACACACCCCATTATAAATTCAGCACAACCATCACTCAGCATCAGTTGCCATCTCCAGTGCCGAGAACAGCGTCGAAACAGACTGATGACCGGAGCATGTAGGAGTCTCTATTTATACTCTCCGCGTGCACGCAGAGAACGTTTTGCGAACTTATTGTGAACGTACTAGCAACGCAATAACACCAACTTGGACGCAATTAGAACATTTACAGCGTAGTGAAATCGCGGTAAGAGCGCATGAAACATGAAAGTAGGAACGCTAATTAAACAAAATTGAGCGCAACAATGATTCTCTTGGGAAATGACAAAACTGTAACTTACTATACTACGTTCTTGAATTTCCACGACGACATGTGGTACTGTCTACATTATGAGACCAACATATGTAGGAAAACAGCTACGAACTATTTATTTTTCTCATTCTTATTTAGTTGGTAATTTTTATCTTTTATCTTTTATTTTTGTTATTATCGGCTTCATGTGCATTTGGTTTATCCCAAGACATGCACACTCTCGCAGGTTTTTTCCAAAATCGGTGATTAGTTCGTCGTGCGAGTGCAACAATATCGTATCTGCATTTTGCTGTATTTGCAAGAGAAGCATTTTTATGTTTTTCATACTTAATGTGTTTTTGAGTTAACATATTGTGTTATGGAAGTATAAAGATTATTTTCTTTGATGATATAAATTAAACATCGTGTCATAAAAATAAGTATTTGAAAAGATATTGACATTTTTAGAAAACGTATCTGCAATAACAAATCTAGTGAGTGCAACAACAACGTATGTGGCAGATACGTTATTATTGCACTTAGAAAACTTGAGAAAATATGAGAAATCAGAGTGCAACAACAACGTATGTGGCAGATACGATATTATTGCACTGAGAAAACTTGAGAAAATATGATAATCAGAGTGCAACAACAACGTATGTGGCAGATACGATATTATTGCACTGAGAAAACTTGAGAAAATATGAAAATCAGAGTGCAACAACAACGTATGTGGCAGATACGTTATTATTGCACTGAGAAAACTTGAGAAAATATGAGAAAACAGAGTGCAAGAACATCGTTAGTGGTAGATACGTTGTTGTTGCACTCAGAATAATATTAAATTAAATTAAAGTGCACTTACGATATTGTTTTTTATTAATTAAAACATAATTAATTTGTTTTAGAACTTCAAAATTAGCTTAAAATGAGCGCAATTACTTACTCTTTCAAAATATATAAAAAAGTCAATTTCGCCAAAATGTCACTTACGACATTGTTGCACTCGCACGACGAGTTGTTTCAGTTATCAAAAAACTTCCTTCACCCAATGGAATTTGGAGAGCTGCACTGAAACAAAATGGTGGATGTTACAATCTAAGTGCGGATAGGTTTGCGCCTGAATTGGCTGAACCTTAGTTGATGCGATCTGATTCTGATGATTCACCAGTGGCAGCGAAATTACAGCGCTTTGAACCCTTTGGAAAAGACGCTATATAAATCCAGTTATTATTATATTATTATTATTACTTTAATCAAACAACGACAAATGTCCTCTTTAATAAAGTCGGCGAATCCAGCGAGCTGATTGCCAATTTCCTGCTTCGAATTTTCGCGTTATTAAGCTTACGCACACATCCAAAAACCACGCCCACTATAAACTATATAAGAATCAATAATTTATTATACAGATCTCGCGCATTTCATCTTCCGACCGACATATCGAAACCGGTGATTCTGATTGGTCCCGGAACAGGGATAGCTCCATTCAGGAGCTTTTGGCAACAGCGCCATCACAGCCGACAACTCAACGCAATGGCCGGCGAGCATCATGGGAAGATGTTGCTCATATTTGGATGCCGCCATCCTGATTTGGACGATATCTACCGGGAGGAAATACAGAGAGCTGTTGCAAAAGGCACCCTGTCTCAAGTATTTACGGCTTATTCAAGAGTACCAGGAAAGTCAATAGTAAGAGTCTTACTTTAAAGCTAACAAAATAAAGTGTTTGATTGTCTTCGTCCGCCCGACCGTCGAAATACTTCCGACCCAAAAACCTTTTTTTTTCTCTTTGTTTTGCATCGAATTTTCCCCTCCACATTTTAGTCGAAAATCTCAATGTATTTCTTTAGGTTTTTTAAAGTGCTTGGAAAAAAAATACTCGTCCAAATATTACAGATTTTTTAGTCGAAAATCACAAATGTATTCCTTTAAGGTTTTTAAAGTGCTTAGAAAATAAAAATACTCGTCCAAATATTACAGATTTTTTTCTCTCGCCAGAATCTTTACTTTGTAAGTTCCTCCGGTGATGGGTAGTGTCGGTGTGTGTCTTACCACATGTAAGGCTTTACTAATTGTTGGCTCACTGTCAAAACGATAAACAAACCTTTACCACTTTCCGTGATCCCCTCAATTAGTGTATTACTATTTTTTTATTATTAAAACAACTTTTTTCGCAAAACATTTATTGGTAAATTCCTCAAAATTTGTCTTATACCGTTAAACTTCATCTATAAGCACCCATTGACTAATAGTTAATAAGCAGAGAATAGATAAAAAGGTATGAGCGCCCTCTTTTGATTATAATTGAATGGCTATTATTAAATCAATTTATTTCCAATAAGATAGAGGGCCGTCCATTTATACCGACCCATCAATCATACATGTAGTTATAAAACAGTATCTGACATAGCAGTCCCGTTTAGATCAATTGGTAAAGCCGAAGTTTGGCTACGGCAATTGTGATCGCAGGTTCCAGATGACAATACCTGGTTCGAATCTCACTTGCTGACTTCTTCTTTTGGAAAGTTTATAAATATTTACGGTGTATATCAAATTCTTAACTTTGTTTTTACCATGAATAAATAGTGAATCTATCTTTGTCTTTAATGTGGGTTTTCCCTCTTTTTTTCTCTCTTTCTACTATTTTTAATTTTAATTTTAATGTTTTAAATCACAATCGTTTATAAATAGTACAAACATTTAAATCAACCTCAACGACTTAGTATTTTTGTGAAGACATGCATGGATGGAGTACAATGAGACAATACGTTGATTATACAATTCACTGCTTTTCAGTTCTGCTACTTATGGTCTTTTGTTAAGTTGTGGTTTTTGTGAGTAGTTGGCCATTGTTGGTTCTAGATGACAATTCCTGATTCGAGTTTTTAGAGACACCGTGTATACATGTACATGTACATGTATATGGTTCACAGTTGATCGATACAAGCATGTAGCATGTCTGTAGAATTTGGGGCAGAGCACTTATCAAACTGCTTTGTACATTTCACGGACATAAATTATGCTAATGAGCTCATTAAATGACGTCACTCACATCATCGATATTTTCGTAACGCCAAAATTGTAGGGTTGAAATTCTAGGTCGAGTAAAATGATGTGAGCTTTTGTGAATTTTTTCCCGTATTGGAATATTTTTTTATTGAAAATAGACAGTTCAAATTAAACGTTGGTTCCAAGTTCAACTGACAACTGCAATATGCAGGCAACATTTGAGAAAAAACGATGCCCGACTTTGCAAGAAAGTGTACGGGGAAGTGTACGGGTGAACATGACAAACCAAAACAGTCTAGTAAGTAACCGCCTCCGTGGCGCAATTGGTAAGCGCGTTCGGCTGTTAACCGAAAGGTTGGTGGTTCGAGGCCAGCCGGGGTCGTTGTTTCTTTTTGCATTTAATGCAGATCGACAAATCACATCACAAAAACTTAAACAGACTTAAAAAGATGGATGGTGCCGTAAATCAGTCCTTCGCGTGATTTCTTTTATTATTTCCACTCAGTTTTGTTTTATTTGTTTTGTGCTTTGTGTTTCTCCAAGAATAGGTATGGCACAAACGTGTAATATCGCGTTTCGAATCAATGAGGACAACAGGCAAACAGTCAAAACGTTTTTGACTGGCCATGGCTTGCGTGTCCAGTTTGATTAAATTTGGTTTCATTTAAAAAAATAAAATAAAAAACCAACGAAAAAGATAGATTCCTTGTTCATTCATGATAAAAATAAAACACTGTCAAGAATTTGAAAATTATGACCTTTCCAAAAGAAGAAGTCTTGAAGAGAGATTCGAACCAGGAATTGTCATCTGGAACCTGCAATCACAATTGCCCTACATGTAGCTCAAACTGTCGGCTTTACCAATTGATCTAAACGGGACTGCTATGTCAGATACTGTTTTATAACTACATGTATGATTGATGGGTCGGTATAAATGGACGGCCCTCTATCTTATTGGAAATAAATTGATTTAATAATAGCCATTCAATTATAATCAAAAGAGGGCGCTCATACCTTTTTATCTATTCTCTGCTTATTAACTATTAGTCAATGGGTGCTTATAGATGAAGTTTAACGGTATTTGTAACTGTGAGATTATGTATCATTCTTATAGTTATGCGAAAGAAAATTTCAAAAATTAAGTATATACATTATGGGTATTTGATTAATACGTTACGGAACAGGGTAGCACGTTTTGACCTTTGAATTCATATCTCTATCAGACTCGCTAAAGTATGAGTGGCCGTGATTGGTGGAATCACGCAAAATATCACGAATACAACCATCGACGAACACGCTTTTGAAGAGTAATGAATTCATTATAAATTGATTATTGATGACGTCGGAATGGAAGATCATTACAAACACTATTCGCTACTCTGCTAAAATGCTGAGTAAAACATTTTTACTCAACTGTTGTACATATTTGGCATTGTTTACTCAACTGTTAACCCTATTTGAAATTCACACACAAAAGGTTATATCGTCAATAGGGAATAGGGGGTGTATGAATTACAAATGGAGTAGCCCAATTCAAATCCTGAAACAGAAGCGGTGAAATAACTGTTATTCATCTGATATCGATATCAAGCAGAGACCAAAGTTAAATATGTATATAAAAGCTGATTTCATGTTTGCTCATATTACAGACGTACGTACAAGACCGGTTAGTTGAAAAATCGGCACTTGTATTCGAATACATTTATAATGACGAGGGTCATTTCTATGTCTGTGGCGATAATCTGATGGCAGTCGATGTGCGCAACGCTCTTTTGAAGGTGTTGAAAACAGAAGGACACATGACGTTACAGGAAGCAGAAAGCTATATTTGTGGCATGAGGGTATGTTTTTACCAACTATTTATTACAGTTGATAATTGAAACATGTAAAACTTGGCTTTCGCTGAATAAAGAAATAACATTGTGAAATATCAGTTTGAACGGGTTAATCACTTTCAATGGGTTAAACCTTACCTGTCAAATCTTCCAATCTATGTTGTTACACCCCGATATAGGACGGGTTAGGGTTAGGGTTAGGGTTTAACTGCCTTGTGCAATGTTACCTCCCGGCATTCCCGGGGAATGGATTACTCAGTAGTCTAGTGTATATAGGGTGTACAGATATGTGCCGCCGAAATGAGTCGTTTTATGCAAACATATTACCTTAGGAGATAGGTGCCGACAATAAGAATTGTTCAAGGAAGGGTTGACAAGCCAATATTGTTTAAAATACGCTGATTCCAACAAAAGGTCACTCTCATTGACCCCATGTAAATATTTGCCATTTATTCTAAAAACTAAAAAAAATTGAAAATTGTGACCATATGAGCTGATATAGAGTTAACAGGGTCCCGTTTCCATTTTAAAAAATACTCTTTTTTGGATTAAATTGTCATATGTTGGCCATTTCTTTACCGGTACTTTATTTTGGGTAAAAATATAGAAATCTTGCTATAGACATTTCCATAACCCTATTTGACATGTTTGAGGTAAAAGTGGTCCTGATTCCATAACAGGTTTTCTTATTAGCTAACTTGTGAATTTTTTGTTATTTCGGGCATTTTATTGACCTATCGTAGACAAAAATGTTGGTCATTTCGGCCATTTATTACCAAAAAGGTCAATTTTTATCATATTTTGAGTAAAAGTCAGAATCTTGCGATGGACGTTTTCATAAGCCTAAGGTGGAAAATAGTCTTGATTCCTTAAACGATAGACTTTGTCTATCAATACTTGTGAAATGTTTGTGACTTTTGTCTTTAAAAAAGGTTAAATAGTGACCATTGGAGAAAAAAAAATCAGATTGTTGGTATGGAGGTTTTGACAAGATTTTCTTTAGTGAAACGGTACTGATTTCAAACATATTAGTCTTACCATGCTTACTGACCACACTTACCTCGTTTTGCCTGTTTTGGCCAGGTTCGGTGCCAAACATATACATTTCGACCGTATCTTAGGATATTTAATCAGAATGTGCGATCAGATGTGTTCACAAGGCTACCTAAGTTAATCCAAATCACTACTCTATATGACCATTGTGGGTCAACATTCATAATAATTGCACTAGTGTTATCAACTATCTTACACGGGCCCGCATGCGGCCTTGGACAAATTTCATTGATATCGTATTAATTTGTTCCCAGTTGTAAGAGCACATGCTCATCTAAAATAGGCAAGTCTTATTTTTCCAAATCATAATATCGTCACTTTTTTTAGTTAGATCCTATTAATCATTGAGTTATATTTTTTTCCAAAAGTTAGTTTCGACCTGGCGATTAATACCAGCATATTCTATATAAGAGACATGCTGATAAAGAAAACAAAATCCACATAATTTTATTTTTGAACCAATCTTTGGACAAAGGTAGTGATTTTACAAGTATAGTTTAAGAGGAGGATGTCTTTGACACCTCTCTCTCATGTACCATCGTTATATTGTTATAATTTGTATAATATTACCTATTTTTGGTAAACATTGGATAATGACTGTTCACACCTCAGATCATTATTATTATAGCCTTATATTCGAAGTACTTTTTTTTGTTTTCATTTGATCTTTGGCCAAACAAGGATCGAATAATTCAAAATGTATTGAACTGATTCAATACTACTAATAATGAATTTAGGATTAGCACCAATGTGTCTAAGTTAGCATTGTCAAAGCGTCAACATAATATTCTGATTTATATGCAGAATATTGTAAAATTGGTATTTTTGGCTTATAAAATGTGATATAGTAAGCCAAATGTCATTCATGGAGTTATTAAAAGTAATATTTGTATTTCAACCAAGCATAGGCTAGGCAAACGTCATTACCAACATGTGACTTCTTACCCCACATTTTTGATTAAAAAGAATCGAGCTACATTTTTCAATTTTTTTTAGAGAGGTCAATGAGAATGTTTGACCAAGAAACTTAATTTACCAGGATCCTTTTAAAGGTGATTGCTGAAATCGACCAGCTTTTTATACGCTTTATGGAATCAGGATCATTTTCCATCTTAAATAGGCTCATGAAAACAAGAATTGAAAATGAAAACCCCAATATATGGTAAAATTTGACCCTTTTGGCTGAAATTCCGTTGCAACCGATTTATATCATGGTCGGGTTAGCTGATATACTTTCCCCAACCGAAAAGGGCTATTGCCACCTTGTTTGCTGGTCAAAAATGTGTGTAGTATTACTGATAGTATATATTTCGTGTGTCCGACCATTTTATTCTTCTTATAATGTATTTTACTATGTTCTATATTTGTATTTGACTACTAGTATCTGGTTTTGATTTATTTTTAGTATGTACATGGATAATAGTTATATTGATTGTATATTTTTAGCATATGTCTTGTGGTAGTTTTTAAATATCTTTCTGTGCAGCGCCTTGAGGCTGTTTACATCGTAAGGCGCTTTATAAGTCCCATGTACTATTATTATTATTATTATTATTATAGCCGATAGATAATATGTTTCATCGAATGTACAACATTCGCATCTTTTTATGTTAAAGGACTCTGGACGATATCATGAAGATGTATTTGGCGTCTTCAGGCGACCAAATACCAAGCAGATAATACAAAAGACGGAACAGAAGAGTGTGACAGCTTTGGTAGGTTACTTCGACATCTTGGCGTCTTCATGCGACAACACCACAAGCAATAATCATTACACATGAAGGAAACGAAAATATATCACAGGAGCTGAGGGTTAAAAATAAATTCTACAACATAAGAATGTCCACACTATTTAGAAAAACTCATGATTTATAAATATTGAAGATGTTATGATAATGTAGTTGATTTAGACTTTTGTAAAATCTAGATATCAATATTTTGATACCTTATTTGTTACCAAAAAGTCACATTCGTCCAAGATTTACGGCGGTTTAATCAGTAGCAATTTGGCTATAAATATGAGGATAATATGTTTATGCGGTATTACTGGAATATTTATAATTGACGATTGTTTGGGATTCTTGCTTTTGATGCGAAAACACACCTCATTAATAAATATAGGCAATAACATAGATCTGTTTGTGACAACACAGCAAACCTCACAGTTCTTGCCATTTTGAAATTTATTAAATATTAAGACATTTGTGTATGAAAAATAAAGGTAATCACACATTTATGTATGATAATAACTACTTGGAAAGTTACAAGTACATGTATGTACACTGTTCATTAAAGAATTATATAGATATACCGTATAGTTAATAACTGAAAATGTCAAATGATGATACTGAGCATGCTGAGTGTTGTGGAAAGAATAGAAAAGTAATGTATATAGCAAGTCTTTTGAAATACCTTTACTTCGAAATGTAACATCTTTTTACATGGGAATGTGGAATGAAAAAGTATACAAGTTAAATCATGTTTCAGTGCTAATATCACAAAATAACTAGTATATTTCTCATTTGTATTCTTTTTATGCAATTTTACAGTAATTTATATGTAAATTTAACTAATTTGGTGACAAAATAGACAATTTTGTGAAACAAAAATTATGTTTAGACCGTTACGACCGTGACTACATGTTTCAAAATGGTGTTTTATTCGTGATTCGATCGTTTTTATGACAAATAAATGATTATGCGTCATTTCTGCTTTTGTCTGTCGGAGTTATTCCTTTTTTTGAACTTGTACTAGTACAGCTGGTTCACTCTTAGATTAGGCCTTTATAGTTTGCAAATATGACGGGTTTTGTAAAAGTAGACATCACGAAACAGCCAGACGAACGAACAGTCGAATCCACACACACTGAGTTAAATAACAAAAAATCGTGATCATTTATATTCATGGAACAATAGTAACAATTATGTAATAGATAAAAAAGGGTCGCGTTAATAAACAATTAATGATATATTGTTTACTTACAAGTAAACAATAAAATGGAGCATCAAAAAGTAGAAAGTAATATACAAAAAGGAATTTGTGCTGGTAGCGGAATCGAACCTCGACTTAGCGCGTGACAGGCACGTGTACAAACCATTACACCATGCACTCCGATGCGATGCAATTTCAAATAATAATATTGAATTATGGACAATATCAATTTATCAATTTTTATAATTGATACAAATCTACAGGTAGCATGTGTAATACAATTTTACAGATAACATTTGTAACATATTTAGTAATAAATAGGAAATTCATTTACCCGTGCTCGATTCATACCTGTAAGAAGAAGTAGTCTAAGTTTCAGCTGTTAGCTTAAATGTAAGACTAAACAGACAGCCAATTTATGTGTTTCGATGGGTACAGCATCGTCGCTACGTGTAGAAATTGTGTAAACATAGAAACTTCAATGCACGACGGTCGTACGACGAAATAATGACGTCAAAAGACCAAACTCGCTCACAAGTTTGACACGGACACTTCGTATAGGCTTCATGCACGACGGGAGGGTTGCGGGCACGTATCATCGGGTGTACACGCTTTCATCTTAAACATCTTCGACGAAAAACAGGTCAACTCTAAGGGAATGTTCAGAAATACTTTGGGGGCGGGGTTGGCCAAAACGGGGGGGGGGGGGGGGGCCTAAAAAGTTTCAAGTTGAAAAAGGGGGGGGGGGGGGGGGACCAAAACGTAAGGGGGGGGGGGGGGGTAACAAAGTTTGGCCAAATCAATAAATTTAAACAAAACTTAAATCCACGTTTCCTTTATGTGTAGGCAGACATTGAAAATTATCAATGAACATCAGATAATACAAATATGAACTCTTTGTAACATGTTATAGAACTAAAATGTGTTCTAGGGAAAATGTGTTTTGGTTTTATTAAAGTTCTGTGGTTCTGTATTGGCTGACTTCAATACGCGGGTACCTACTACCCACATCACATTATGTATAATAATCACAATTTAATGTAATTTATCTTCTTGATTTTAATTATATTCTTAAAAACATAATTCAACATCCAGTATTTATGATTCAACAGATAATATAACAGGAAACAAAATATCTAACTGTTGTGATGGCCTTCTCCCTGCACTAAGGAACATAGCTGTTATTTCAGCCTTAGGGAGGTCTTTCAGCCTCCCTTAGTTTCCCCGTTATAATTTCCACGCTATCTATCATGTCCCTGACTGCTGTAATCGACTCCTCGTTATACCTTTGTTGTTCACAAGCCCATCGTTTCAGTTTGGTCCCCTCATACAGCTCAGCTAGTGCATTGACTCGTGGTACAGAGGTTCCAGGATCGAATCCTGGAAGGTCTCCTAACTTGTTGTTTTGTTGATATAATTAAAACTTTAATGAGCAAACCGATGAAAACCTGTTTAAGTTCCTCTCTCAATCCATAGAATCCGCTAGGATATCGCAATCTCTGAATCACAATTAGTTTGGTAAGATGAAATGTGACCCGCAATGTAAAATAACCCATAGTCTCATACTAGCTTATTATTATAGAAGCAGGTTCAAGCAGATTCAATGGAAAAGTTGGCAAGATTCGCACATTTACAATTGACAGTACATATGCAATTGTCACGTACTTCATGGACTTAGAAGCTCCATCATTGCCATAAAGCATCGTTGTATTGTACTGAGGATATTGTGTGAAATCAGTTAAAGTCAGTGTAACTATTAAATATGATGTTGATTTAGAATATAGTAGTGTGTTTGTTTGAATTTGTTTATGTTTTAAACTGAGTCATGATTTGAATCTGGGGGGGGGGGGGGGTCAAAAAGTTGTTCACCTTATAAAGGGGGGGGGGGGGAGGTCAAAAAAGTTTTTAATATTTGTAAGGGGGGGGGGGGGGGGTAAAAAAAGTTCAGACACCCAAAAATGCAAGTTGGCCAACCCCCCCTCCACCAAAGTATTTCTGAACACTCCCTAAGGACCCCCATTTCAATTTTTTTTTTATTGAAATGGTAATTAAACTCGGGGAAAAAGGTCAACATTTCGAGTTAAGATATAGCTTAGTACTGGGGCATTTTGAGATTTTTTTAGATCGCATAATATTGGATTTTTTTAATTTCAAAAGACCGCCTTTTTAAAAAAAAATATTAGCCAACTCTTAGGACCCCCTTTAAAGAAATTCGTATTCAAATTCTAAACTCGAAAAAAACCCAGGTCCACATTTCGAACCTTATGGGACTGGGGAATTGTTGGATTTTTTTTTTTTAATCTCATAATAATCTTTGTTTGATTTCAGAAGAACGCATTTTAATAAAAATCAAATTGGACCCTCTAAAGACCCCATTTAAAAAAAATCGTATCCAAATTCTAAACTCGATTAAAAAAACAGGTCCACATATATGTTTAGGGGTAGCTTAGTACTGGGGCATTGTGGGATTTTTTTTTAAAATCTCATACAAATCCATGTTTGATTTCAGAAGAAGGCATTTTTGAAAAAAATAATTGAACCCCTCGAAGGACCCCATTTAAAGAAATTCGTATTCAAAATCTAAACTCGAAAAAAAAGGTCCAAATTTTGAGTTTAGGGGTGGGTATCTTAGAACTGGGGCATTGTGAGATTTTGTTTCAATTCTCATAATAATCTTTGTTTGATTTCAGAAGAATAAATTAAACCAACAAATTGGACCTCTCTTAAGACCCCATTTAGAGAAATTTGTATTCAAATTCCAAACTCGAAAAAACCCAGGTCAACATTTTGAGTGTAGGGGTAGCTTAGTACTGGCACGTTGTGGGATTAGATTATAAGGCCCCCAAAAAGTTGTTTGTTCATCTTCGTCCGACCGACCGTGTACTATAATAGCCCCGACCGTGTAACATTTAATTTTTTTTTAATTAAAAAGATTAAAAAAACACCACTATTTTACATTTCTTCGATAAACAGTGTTTATCGATACACTCTTTTTTTCAATTTGATAAACTGAGTTTATCAATAAATATAAACCGAGTTTTTCGAATAAGTATACATTAAGCTTGCCTAAATTGGCAAGCTTAATGTATAATTATTCGATAAACACGGTTTATCGTTCAAAAACATTGTTTTTCAATTTGATAAACTGAGTTTATCGACTGATAAACCGTGTTTATCGAATTATTATACATTAAGCTTGCCATAGACGTACTCTATAGCATACAATATCAAATCAGTTAAATATATTACCTACATGTATGTGGGTGCACGACATCCCCATTTCCAAACTGTGTACGTCTAAAGCGTTGGTTTACAGTCACGCCACTTAATTAGCATTTGAAAAGAGGCGCGTCTAGACGAACATGTACATTAGACTAGTACAGACAATATTGTGTCAATAAAGCTGAAATATATAATATTGTAAGTAATATTTTTGGTACGATAGAGTCACTGCACATCTCCAATTTTCTGATAGTAGGAGGACCTTTCAATGCTATACTGTTCATTTTCTTCTATTAGTCGGTCAAGAACACGGACTTTAGTAAGCCTCTTTACACAAAATATACACGGCTAAAATAGCATTTCCAAGCAGGCACGTACCTGCAAATATGACTTTAGCATATCAAATAATTGAGTAATATTGTATTGTTCCCCATCGTGAAGATTGAGGTTAGTATACAGGTCTAATAAAAGTAACTCACCAGATGATTAAACATAACTATATCTACATTGATATTCAATTTACGCCTTACGATATATACAGCCTCAAAGCTGGACCCATGTCTCCATTTTCTTTGTAGACATTGCTCGCGATATGCAGTGAAAAGATGAGACCATTAGTGCAATTATTTTAGTATTGTTTCGCTTGTGTTTTAAAGGATGTACACTAGCAACCAAAAAGTCAAAGGACACTTGGTTATGGTGTCAAAATCATCCCAGATATTACACGTAGACTGTAAGATTTCACTATGAGTTGAACAAATGTGTTACTGGTAATAATAATATGGCGCCCACACTAGATAAGGCCTCTGGGCGCTTTACAAAGTTTCTCTTTTAATAAATTCATGTTTCCTGCAACATCTGCTCATTCCATTCCATGAAATTGAAGAAAATACGTGCCTACGTTGAATCCCCATACACATTTTTCCATTGAAGCCTATACAATCTAATGGTAGGCAGTGTGTCAATTTTGACTTCCTTTCAAAATAACTTACGCAATTGAAGACGTGAGCGCAAGAAGTCCGTAAATCCATATTTGACATTTTGAGATACTAGTACAGGTTTTTAAAGTTTACAAAATATTGTAGGAATCAACATAAAAGTTCAATTTGGCTGTTACTTGGTGAGTATAGATATAGGTTAAATTTCTGGGATTTATATTCTATACAAAAGTAGTACTTACATTGTTTATTGATCAATATTAATCAATTTATTGATTTTGGACTCACGCACTTCTTTTGCTCACGTTGGCACAGACCGTGCAGACTGAAGTTGGCATGTTCATGGCGCACCGTGCTTCGGAAGGTACGTAGAAATGTTGGTCCCGTGTATCGGAAGAGCTATCCCCGAGCACGTTAAAAGGTCACAGACTCCTTCGTAAAGAGTAGGGGATCATCCCGGTCTGTGTCTGTACACACATCAGTTCTAGGTTACAGAGCAGGGGTTGCACAGTTAACATAGTCTGTGTATTCAAAGCCCCCTTCGCGTTTGATTCCACTAGGAATGTTGCGAAGTATTCATGAAGAAGAAGAAGAAGAAGAAGATTTGTAAAGATTTGGCTATTACCAATTAATAACAAATAAATCAAGCTTTGAACAAGGACTAACATTTATTTAAATTACATTTCTAGCAAATATAGTGTAATTCAGTGAAATTAGAAGTAAGTGAGGGTGAATTAGCCCCCTTTTTACCATGGATACTTAATGATAGTGAAGACAAACGGGAAAAATTACAGTAAAATTGGCTTCATTTTGTGGAGTTATAAGCATAACATATTTTATGATAAGATGACATATTGTCCACATTTAAGTTGTTGAATATAGTGGGAAATTAACAAATTAATATATTATGACTTAAAGTGCAACCAAAAATATGCTTTGTGCAGTGACATTGATAATTTACTTTGGTTCATTTTTTAGAAACACATAATGGGTGGACTTACATACTGCTTGCACTCATATTGCTGACAGTGCTAAATTGGACCCCCTGTAAAACATTTTTAAAAGCTTAAAAGCTTAAAATTTAAAAATCAGTAATATTCACATGTTTCTTATCCCTAAAGGGACGCACCATTTGATTTTCAGGGGGGGGGCATGGAAGTTGGGGTCGGGCGGAATTGTGTTTTTTTTGCCACCGAAGTAGGCGGAATTTTTGTTTTTTTGCCGCCGAAGGCGGCAAGTTTTTTTTAATTTTTAGCAAAGCCGGCAATTTTTTTTTTTTTTAGGGTTTAATGGTTTTCTTTAGGCCTTTTGGGTGAGTCATCTTTTTTTTTTTTTACTCAGCAGTGGGTCATTTTTTTTTTTTTTTCCTGGTTGGTGGGCAAAGTTTTTTTTTTTTTCCTGGATAGTGGGCAAAGTTTTTTTTATTTTAAAAACTTCCATGCCCCCCCCCCCCCTGAGTATCTAATGGTGCGTCCCTAAAGCTGCCCAAATCCATGTTTAACTCAATTTGGCCTAAAATGCACTTATTGACTACTTGCGCACACGTATGCAATTGGTTGCCAATGGGTCCACTCAAGTGAATCTAATCTCAAAATTGTCACTAATCTTTAATCTTTCTCAGCTATTGAGAATTTATATTTTTATTCATCTTTAAAAATTGAATATTTTGGAGGGAATTTTTAAACTTATATTTTAACTCCATGACGTTCATATTATTGAAAACTATCCAAATTCCCCATATCTTCTCATTGCACCCACAGGAACTGGGCATACTACAAATTTATATTAATTTCATCATTACTTGGTATTATTTTCAAAGCTTATGCTATTCTTAAATTAACTAAATATATCCAAGAGAACATTTTAATTCACTGAATATTGTTATAAGTGTTTTCCCTATAAACTAACAATAATGTCTAGTAAAAAAGATCTCAAATTTGGTTATACGAGGGTCATTCAATAAGTTCTACCTACTCCCTAATAACATCGTTAATATTAATGTCAACCTCATGACATTTGTCATGATAGCTCCGAATCATAGCTACAAATTTGTAGTAAATGATAATTGATATCTGCTTTACTTATGTTATGACGCGGTCAAAGCCAGAGAGAGATTTTGGACAACGGACACAGAGAAAATTACCTTAAAAATATAACGTGTTTTTGGGGTGTTTTTTTCGTATTGTATGGTTAGATATAAGAACATGATTTATATACTGAAAATGGAAATGAATGAATGATATCTGAATATATTACAGTATTATCATATATAGATAAGATTGTAAACAATATTAACTCTTGTAGGCTTGCAAATAGTGTACTATCAACTCAAATGTATTGCTATGCCTTTGGCATACCGGAATACTGCTAATCAGTCTAATTTTCGTTGTTACAATTTAAGCCACAATGATGCCTCGAATGTTAAATCTTTACCATAATAGTCACTTGATGAGTTTTACTTATGTGCAACCTTCAGAATAGTCAATCAGGTAGTCAATGATAGAAAATTATCGCTTTGACAGACTTTAAATCCCTCTATTTAGTTCGATATATTGAAGATCGCTTAGTTATCATGAAAGTCAAATATGACTTTTACAGGGTTCTCTAGGAGAGGGGTAAACTGAATGGTTGTCTTGACCTGAATCTGGCTAATCAGAGGGAATATTTTTTTCAAAACCAATCAGTCAACTTTATTGTTTACAGTCTGTTAAAAAGATATCTGACATTTAGAACGGTTATAATTGACCGATAGATATGTTTTGCCTCTTACAATAGGCCAATTGAAAAGCACTTCGGCGATATTTTGCTGTTTTTCATCCGTTTCCGTCACACTAAATCGAGGTTTGGTTCTCACTGTATGTCTGGAAAAGTACAACCAGTACTCAGATCAATTTACATTGGATTTGTAGCTGAGGTTCCAAGCTACAATCGTGTGATATTTGATAAGACTGGCTCATATAATAATAAAGTTATGAGGTAGGAGGTAGAACTTATTGAATGACCCTCGTATAAACACATTTATAAGAACTTTTCATCAATTTGCAAATCTAGAATACCAAAAGCTTACATAGTAGTTAAATGGGTTCCCAATGTTGTCTGTAAATTTGTAGCATGCAAGGGGCCCTTTGACTTTTGGTTGCTAGTGTATTGAGCAATTTAGAAGACTACCGATCCATGTCATACATCCTCTGGTGAGGAGTTGTCACAATACTAGTTATTATTAGACTGTCTCTTGCTATACACGTCGTGTTGAAGTACAAAAATAAAATTGTACTTTGTTGTTGGTTGTTTGCTCAAACACACAGGTTTTTTTTAATATTCAAACATTCAATTCGTGCAAATATATCAAATAAATTATTGTTATTATTTGTCCGTTAGAGCTGTAACTATTCTTAAAGTGTGTTAACCTAATCAATGAACCAAATTAATACAGGGACTAGACAATATGAAAGTATTGTATTGAATTCGTTGTCACATTTCCGTCAGGCATATTTGTATAGTGTGTCATACTAAACAACTGCCCGCCCAGACACCTTTTAGTTTGTTTAGCTTCAGAAGACATATACATTCACGTTAAAATCACTGTTGAACCCGAAACACCACCAACAGCTCTGCAATAAATAGACATTAAATAACATTAATATTAGGCATAGCACACATAACATTCAAATGATTGAGACATGTACAAAATTGGATTCAAATGAAAGATTGCAATGAAAGATTTATTTTCCAAAAAGAATTATGACAATCGGTCAATGCATTCTTGTGGTACGGTGTTTTGAGATACTCGGAAAATGGCCGAAAACCTGCCAAAAACAGTAACAATGCCCACAAATATAATTTATCAGGATTTAGAGAGCTCAATTTGTTAATAATGTACATTCAAAATACCATTTACACATATTTCTTTAACAATTGAATATCTATATACCATGTTAAATTAAAAAATATGGTAAAATTATATTGCATTAAGCTAAAATAACCTAGTGAAATTGGTCATTTTGACCAGTTTTACTGACTGCAATCAAAAAAGTGACCAAGTCCAGCTAATTAATATGCGTAATATGCGTAAATGTTATAAATCCAGATGTGAATGGTGTATTGCAATTAAACTTGGTATTATGGCTAACTGTACGATACCCAATCTTTTAAACTATAATTTAGTTTCATAAGCTCATTAAATATGCAAATTAGCTAATTATCTATTCAAGTCATTGGTATGCAAATGAGCAATGTCCGACAATTTTTTTCCATCATAAGAGTGATCGGTTATAGATATATAACATGTATACCCAATTTGATTGACAAATATTGATGGATTTAGAAATTAAACAAGCTTTTCCATTTCTTAAATACCCATATTTAAATTCTCAGTCTTTTCCTCACACGAGGCACTTAAAGGATGCAAAAACTGAGCATATCACTAAATTGATTGAAGTGTTTAGTACAACATCTCAGGTTAGGTTTATTTAAATCGGCCCAATATATTCAAGTTCAGAGCCAATTTCAAAAATTGGTAAAAACAGTCATAACTAAAAAACCTGATGATAAGTATTTATACCTGGATCAAGGTTATATAGTCCAAGGTCATGACTACCATATATGGCAAGCTCACTGCCCTACAGGGAGTGCCTCATGTGAGGATAATTCATTTTATATAGGGATGTTTTTCAAAGTGGAGCTGCATACATTATATGAAAAGATTGTTTTGCATAAGGGCTTACAGACCACTCCTACATGTTACTCATTTTGCATGATTAATTAATCCAAATATTGTATGGCTGTCTTCATGACTTGGATTAGTGCATCCATGCACGCCAATTGAGGCAACAATACAAAACCACATTCCACATCGTGAATAGCCATCCATTCAATAATGCAAAATGAGTAACAGGTAGAAGTGGATGTAGGCCTTTATGCAACACAGCTCTTCATATGTTGTTGTTCACTGGTGTAATGCTCCCAGTGGCAGACTCTGTGTGTGTGCATTGTGCTATGCCTATTAATATTTAAAAAAGAAAGGTAATTGCTTGAAGAAATATGGAAATATCGCTTTTGGAAAACGCTTTTGTACGGAACCACCCAATACTGGAACAAACTAAATGTTCCAGTATCGCCCAATACAGGAACATTTTTTCCCGGTTTTGCTCGATACTGGAACATGTAAATTGTTCCAGTATCGAGCCTTTATGCATTCCATTATCGCTTTTGGAACGCTTTTGTACGGAATCGCCCGATACTGGAACAAATTAAATGTTTCAGCATCGCCCAATACTAGATCATCGCTCGATACTGGAACATGTAAATAGTACCAGTATCGCTCTATACTGGAACAAGTAAATCGTTCCAGTATCGGTCAGTAGAGTAGGTTTTTATCTCCTTTGTTGACCGATCACTGCAGCAGTTTCTGACTTCTTCATTGATGAAACCTCAAATAATCCGTATATCGTGCGTTCTCATAATAGAGATTTAAAGTGTTTCCATACTACTTAATAATTGAAAAATTGGTTACAGAGTTACAGAGTTTAAAAATGCTGTAGCAATTTGCGTACAATGTAATTGCATTGTAGCCCTCTAACTATACCATGGGGAATGAACCAGGAAAACACTATTAATGGTAGAGAAAAGGTAGTATATTTTGACATAAGTTTATTGTGACTTTTTTAATTGGAGCATGCGAAATATGTCGTGAAGCATTTGTTTTCATCCCATTGCACTGTTTGTCAATTCCTCTGTAAAGTTTTTTGAAGCTGATTACGTTGTAATAAAAGGGGTGCCAGGCGATATGGTTTAAAAATACCTCTGGTATGATACGAAGAGACCAGTGGTGTCCTGAAAGTGTTCCTTTGGAACGTCATTCGTGCTTGCAGTGTCCGAATTAAGGAAACAAATCTGGTTGTCCGCCGGATAACCTAGCAAGAAATTATGGTTGCCCGGCAGAATGTTTTGTTGTCCGTATTGTATGTGTTTATTTGGTTTAACTTAGTAATCTACACCCAATGTGATTATGCATCGCGCAAGACGTCACAGTTGTGATACTGTACACAACTATGACAGTAATTTAAACATGAATATGTTACTAAAAACTAGTAATCACAGTCACTCACAATATCATCATCTTGTTATTTTTAAACTTATTCTTTCAGTTTCAGAAGTTTCTGTTGTTGGAGCTATTACTAAACATATTGAGATTGAGAATCTCGACCACAGAAAACTTGAACTTGAATGTATACGTGCTTACTATAGATATTTGTATCACATGATGTAAGTGTATATGTTGAATTGACAATTCAAGTTGGGTTATATATTGGAATTGTTAAGGTACACGTAGAATACATGTACAAATAAGGCCCAAATGAGATCATGGAAGTACGATGATAGATTGATATTTTCCGTATGAAACTTGAATTATATAATTAGTATTTAGCTGCTGATTTTGTCACAGTCATTCACAGTTCTGTAAAAGAGACCTAAAGGACACGCGAAGCAATATTCTATGCCTGTATCACCAAAACTGGAACATACATGACTGAACATAAATGTTGCCAGTGTCGCTCAATACCGGTACGATTGTACTGTTCTAGTATCGGGTGATTATACATGCTACCGGTAGTGACTAGTCCCAGTATTGAGCGATTATAGTATACTGACTTAGTACCAGTATCGAGCGATGGGTATTCCCGTATCGGACGATACTAGTACAGTCCAGAATCTGGGACCTAAAGTACACCTTTTCCTGACTATTTCAATATTAAATCCCATTGTCATATGTTCCTATACCACCATATCATGTCACGTGCCTTTTGTTGCTGAGACAGAATAAAGCTGATAGTAATCACGGGTTTTTTGCTTCAAACATTTTTACTTTCAAATATTATTAACACGGCGTGTGGATAAAATATACATTTTCTGAAAGCATAACAATGATATTCTTGTCAGAATCAACGTCATTATGAAGGTGTTGAAAACGTAGGATACATGTAACCACAAAGTGTCTCGAATGAAAACAGGCCAGTGCAGAGTTACGTAGATGTATTTCCCCCAATTAGATTAATCGTGTTCCTGTACTACTACGTCACGTGCCTGTTATACTGATACATGTTAAAGCTGAAAGTAACTATGGGGATTTTGCTTCAAACATTTATATTAACGACAGAAACCACAGTGCATTCCGAAAGCATGGAAAATATCGAATCGTAATTTGTCAATATCGTGGTCACTGGTCATTATGTCAGGAGTGTAGTTACTTAACCACAATATGTTTAAAACCAAACTGGGTTTCCAGTAAACCTCGAATCATAATAACTTTCGATTTCCTAGGCAAATTGCACTTTGGTCTTGTGCCACGTTTTGCTGACGTATGCGTGTCTTTTGCTTCAAATATTTACAGCCTTAAAAGTATAGTAACACGATGGTTTTTTTTCTGAAAGCAAAGATGACAAACCTAATGTTATCGGTACTATTAGTCATTGTACAGTCAAATATTAAAGGCTTTGGTCGAAACATAGTACATTTCAGGGGTCGTTTCCATTCCTTTTACGAATACAGTAGTGAAAATAAATACTTCAAACTTGCAATTTATATGTGGTTATGATTTTGACTTGATCCAACTTCACTGAACATGCTGAATTAGTTTGTTAATTCTCAAAAACTACTAATATCAAAGTAACTAAATGCAGTATTTCAAGCAATATATTTCCAGATTCAGAAACATTTCACACGTTTTGGGAATTTTGCCTAAACTGTTCAGGCATTTTAAGCGGGTCTCGATTATTTGAATCGTGAACCTAAAAACGCGTTTAGCCAATTTCACCCATCAGCCTAGACTTGCAAGTCCTTGGGCAGCAAAGATACTCTTACATACAGATAATCTCCCAATATTAAACCTCTACTCTCCAAAATTAAAAGCATCGACAAGTTTAACAGGTGGATATGGGGCTGATAGCGAGTTATGTGTGGTTGGGTCTTTTCTAGTACTAGTATTTTTTATAGGCTATATATAAAGTGACATCCAGCAATTGCGCCTTGAATCAAGGCTACCATCAGCCAATTTTATCAATGTATTTCCAGACAATAGACACAGGATAAAATAATTGACGGTCATTTGATTGAATGGACAGTGATACTAAATTTGGAAGGCTGTAGATAGGTTTAGCTAAGTTTAGGTACTGGTGTTTTATATTGCTTAGTTGAAGGTGATTAGCAGACATTTTAAATTTACCAACAGCGTTATTCTTATCGAGTAGGATAAATGCTACACGCCTGCACATCAATGTTTTACTGTTGGTGTTTAATATGGTATAATGGTTTAGGCTTTTAGTAGTTTTTAAGATTTTACTTTGTAAAGCGCCCAGAGGCCGTATCTAGTGTGGGCGCCATATTAAGTGCATTATTATTATTATTATGACACACTCTTTTAAAAATTAAGCAATGTTGGGTAAAATACTACACTGCATGGTGGTTAAAAGGGAATATGGTTGTTTGTTGGGTAAAAATGTACACATCAGAGGTTGTGTAGAGTCTTACACAACACATAGTGAACATTTTACCCATCAAAAAGCTAAATTTTACCCAACAAAGTTTATATCTTTGACACAATATCGTTGGGTAAATGTTTCCCCTAAAACGACCATGTTCCTTATTTGGACACAATTATGTGTAACACTTTACACAACCGGGGTTGTGTAGAGGTTTTACCCAACACTTGTGTCATTTTGGTACACATAAATTGGGTAAATTTCCTTTACCTAATAATGCTATGTAGGCAATTTACCCTTGTTGTGTAACACTTTACACTGCATAATGTACATTCTTTGCCGCACATTAAACTATGGCGGGTGACAACGGTCAAAGCTTTCTTGTTGGAGGCTAGCGTTGAAGACTTGTACAGTATACGCATTAGGTATAGGAAATATGGCCTAGATCTCAGACCAGATCTGTAACTTCTTCACTCTCATAAGACTACTGTTTCATTCTACAGGAGTATATAGAATAAATGTATAAATTATATCACATTTTACCTACACAATGTCCTGTTCCTGCACTATAAGTTTCTGAACGATATGCCGTCGCCCGCCATGGTTGGATACTGCAAAGTAACATAACCGATATGGTGCCGCATTTATAGTACGAACACAAAAAGCAGTGTTTTGCTCGCTTTACCGGACCAGAATATGGTGCGCTGAGTTCTAGCCATCAAACTGGTTGCTACGAGATCAGCTTGAGTGCACACCGATGATGTATGGCCGTGTGTCTTGAACTCGCCACCCTTACCGTTGCATGTCCAGATTTTTACATTTTACAACATCTGATATTCGAATTAGCATATCGCAATAAATATTTGTTCTACCCCATAAAAAGTATATATTTTCTGAACGGTAATCTCACAAGGAATCCAAATAGGCTATTAGAATTTAAATAAGACCTAATAGTAACATGTTGTGATTAAGAATGTTAAAAAAATATCGATTTTTTTCATATTTTGATTTAAGCTCAATAATAATTTTATACCTATCCCAATCATAATTTTACTGTGCATATTTAAGTTTCTCATGCAATTACCCACCAGAACATAATAGTTGTTAATGGTAAACATGTTGAAATATACTATATCGAGAAGTAAATGAGCACAAACGTTTAAATTTCATATTTATTAGAGTTTACAAGTATATATTTTTTGGTATGCACCCTATCCTGATTTAAACGGCATTTTTGGATTCCCCTATTTGAGAGCTTTCCAAAAATGTATAATTTTGCTATCATCGGTTAAATATTTCTTTTGTTATAGTCATGTATGTAAAACCGATGAATTAGGGCAAGTTCACTGTGTAGCGAATAGGGGAAAAGCCAAGGACAACGCAATCGATTCATGATTACAATTGTTGCACAATAGTTGTAACATTTGTTGAAACAGAATCTTATAGAATATAAAATAATCTATAAAATGAGAGCAAAATCATATTTGTACCATACAGGGATGAGGAGTTATAGTAAATTGAACGTAGAATTGGAAACATTTTCTATATTCCCCATAGAGATTGCACACAGCGCCGCCGCCACCGCCGCCGCCGCCACCGCCGCCGCCGCCACCGCCGCCGCCGCCACCGCCGCCGCCGCCACCGCCACCACCCCTGACTTTCACAACATAATCAATCATATCTCAGCCAAACATTTATAGAAATACCTGATTTATTAACACAATGTAGTTAGATAAATAGGCTTTCACATGACACCTCAACCATAGCTCTACCACATTTAGTTGTTGAGTTAATAGAGAGAGATGGATGATTTGTCACCAAAAATGCAACGCCACCACCCTTTTTGGGTGGTGAGTTCAAAACACATGGCCGTATGCACATTGAACACTTCCCTGCATCAACACAATACCGAGCTATTGACCCTAGTATGGTCCTAGCGTCAGTGGACATAGTCGCTACAGCCTGTTTTCATGTGCTTGACACTTTTATCATGGACCGCATGGAATTTTCGCTCAACATTTTTCGCGAAGTAGCCTCCTTCACATCCGCTTTCTGTCATGTAAAATGGAGTCTGGACACGAGACTACGGTGAATCTTACACCTTCATGGTGTCAAATCATATTTTACCCTACGGGCACTTAGAGAAATTATTTTACGAAATCGATGTTTAGCACAATATTGGGTAAAAAAATACACATTTCTTTTGAGCCCAGCAACATTTGACACCCATTTCTAAGCGTGCAGGTATCACGGAAATTATGTTAATTATCTGCCTTTTCCTCTACCCATATTAAATCGCAACACGAGTATGTAAACGATATTTTAAATGTATAGGAAAAGTCAGTGTCCAAATTAAGTGGTAATCCGGGCGTCTTTTTAAAAGTCAAAAATTATAAAACATGACCTTAGATGACCCACATTTGACCCGAAATAAGTTGCATGGTACCCCATGACCCACACTATAGCTAAGGTAACTTATAACTTAAGATCCTAAATATTTGTATTTGTATTTCATTATTCTGATTGAGAGTACAACCAAGGAGTTATTATATTAACTATGATAACTCCTTGGTACAACTTTTGAGGACCGTTGTCAGTGTCAAAAAAACCCATTTATTTTTAAAAGTGAACAACATCTAACTAAATTCAGTAAACCATGCACATTGTTCTTTATCGCAGATGTCAATAGAAGTGTTGCCTGTAACCTTATGCACCATTATAAAGATTAATAAATGTTTGCATAAACTATTTTGATTTGTTTTAAATATATTTTAATTTCAAGTTAATAAAAAGATTATAACTTTATTTCTTATGCATGTGATATGGTAACCAAAAATGTTTCATGTATGTATGATGAAAATAATAACACATAGGTTTTGAATGCATTTCAAAATCTTTAATACACAGATTTACCATTTTGCAATCTCATCACATGCCTATGGACCACAAATATAATTTTTCTGACTTGAATTTGCAAATATATTTTTATTGTTATGTCATTTAACAGGCAACACTTCTCTTCCCATATTAAATGATAATTTACTGAATTTAGGTATTTTTCAATTTATGTGCAATTGAAATAAAACCAGGCTTAACATCTATCGATAGCCCTACATTGGGGCTAGGCTGTTGACCAAGTTTTGTCTGTCAGTGTCAATGTCATAAGCACAAAAATAATAAATAAATACAAATAAACACAATGGTTCGAAAAAGGTATCTAAATTATTCCTAAGTAGAAAGTAAGTTAGTAAGTAGGCTATTAATACCTTATTTGTGCATAAGTATTAGGTTAAAAGATATTTCCAGAAATCTGCATATTTAATGGTCAAATTACGGATTACCAAAAATGTTTACGGATTACCAGATTTCATGACATTGGTAATCCGTAACCAGATTTTTTCCCTTAATTTGGACACTGGGAAAAGTCCCTTTTGAAATCGTATCCTGTTGGAACTTTTGTTTCGTATATTTTATCACTGTATTGAAGACAATTGATCTGTGGTATATTGCAGATTGAAGATTGCAGTTATCATGAACACTAACAAATCCCTTCGTTTGTTGTTCATTTATTACCCTCTGTTGCATAGTATTGAGCACTCAAATTTGAACTGTCCTACATAATTTAATAGTTTTGTTGTTGGGAACATTTCAATACCGAATATCATAAAAATACGCATTCTTATAAATAAAGTACAGGGTGGTGCCAGAAAAGCTAAATGAGCTCGAATTTTACATAACGATTTGCCATGTGAGGAACATTGCATGGCATGAACTGACTTAGAATCTCTAGTAAGTCAACAATAAACCTGTTAGGACATTTATGATTGAATGGATAATCTATAACAACAAACGGTCAATGAAAATAAAAGATCGACCCACAGGCATTACATGAGAGTTTCAAAACTTAAACTGCTAGAATTTTTTATTGTTAAGTGATGCTTTATTTACCAATCTCTTTCCATTGACATGTAATGTTAGCACACGTTATTAAGTTTGTGGCCTGATTGCTCGGTATAGAATGGTTATGTGAGGGACGCACCATTATATACTCAGGGGGGAAGGGGGCATGGAAGTTTTCTGAAGAAAAACAAACTTTGCCCACTATCGATGAAAAACAAAATAAATGCCTAACAACCAGCAAGAAAACAAGTTGACCCACTGCTGAGTAAAAAGAAATCAAACTCACCCAACTCAAATGTGAATGTTATAAAGTTAGAAAATACGTATGTACACTGAAAAATAATTTGGTGTCATTTTGACACTAAAACAAGCGTCAAAAAATGGGTCCTCAGTTGGCCACCTAAAGGTGTCAAATTGACACCATTATGGGTGTAAAATATGACACCTTTGGGTGTCATATTCATTTTGACACCTTTGGGTGGTTACCTGAGGACCCATTTTCGAAAAATGCCATTACACCCCAAATGGGGTGTAATATTAACTCTCTTAAGTGTCATATTGAGTTTGACACCATAAAGGTGTAAAATTGACACCATTATGGGTGTAAAATATGACACCTTTGGGTGTCATATTCATTTTGACACCTTTGGGTGGTTACCTAAGGACCCATTTTCGAAAAATGCCATTACACCCCAAATGGGGTGTAATATTAACTCTCTTAAGTGTCATATTGAGTTTGACACCATAAAGGTGTAAAATTGACACCATTATGGGTGTAAAATATGACACCTTTGGGTGTCATATTCATTTTGACACCTTTGGGTGGTTACCTGAGGACCCATTTTCGAAAAATGTCATTACACCCCAAATGGGGTGTAATATTGACTCTCTTAAGAGTCATATTGAGATAGCACATGTTTAGGAGCCTGTAAGACTGGTAAGCACCGATCTGCTCCATTTCCAGACTTTTTTGATAATAATTATGATACAATTAGCGTAATGTAAGACGTCCGTATGAAAAAGACGACCACTGAGCCAGATAAATCGGGCTACATGTATATGTAATGTTGCACATATCATCGTATGCATGCATGACGAACACACACATAGTACTAGTAGGTCCATGCACGACCACACAGTCCAACAAAATGCTAGTCTCTGACTATGAAATTGTAATTTATTTCATCAGTTAGTTGGCGCAATATTAAACAACATGAACAAGGCTTACATTACGCTAATTGTATCATAAGTATTATCAAAAATGTCTGGAAATGGAGCAGATCGGTACTTACCAGTCTTACCGGCTCGTAACATGCAAATAAAATGGCGACGAGAAAACGCATGCGTTGATGTTGATAGACGCTCAATTTGGTGTCAGAATTACACCAATTGGTGTCAGAATTACACCATTTGGTGTCAGAATTACACCAATTGGTGTCAGAATTACACCAATTTGGTGTCAGAATTACACCAATTGGTGTCAGAATTACACCAGTTGGTGTCAGAATTACACCAATTGGTGTCAGAATTACACCAATTGGTGTCAGAATTACACCAATTGGTGTCAGAATTACACCAATTGGTGTCATGCTGCTTCGCCAACCCTAAAAACCGTGAGCTTTCCCGCCAACTATTGACGCCCTTGGAGTTATTTCAATTAATCTGACACCAGTTTTGGTGTAAATCACTAAATGATCACTGAAAGGTGTCCGTCGGACACTTAACGGTGTCACCGTAAATTATGTGCAAACCCATATCATTGACGATTACACCAATTTTGGAGTCAAAATAACACCTTTGTAAGCGTCATTTACAGTTGACTCCAAGAAGGTGTCGCTGTGACACCAATTTATTTTTCAGTGTACATGTACACCTAGCACATAAAGTCCCTGACCAGGTGCTTTGAGGTTGGCTAATTCAAAATATATAATCGGTACCAAAAATCTGAGATATACATTAAATGAGCAAATTTCTTCTCCGCAGTTTGATACCTCATTCAACAAAATGGAATGGATACTTTTAAAGTTATGCCGATTTCAATGACCGCGCATGCAACAGAAAAGTTGCACTAGGTATAGGAATCATCCTTTATATTTAACATAAAACATGTGATTAGTATACCAACCATAAACGCAAAGAGACACTTCATTTCAGTGTTACTGGCGTGTGGCCAGCGATTTAGATATGGGATGGCAAATGCCTTCCCTCGTCCCTATTTTGTTTACGATGGACATAATAAGGCAATCCCATTTCCCTTTCCATCTTGCTGTCCTGCCTCTCGTTCTGCATTCTCCTCCCATTTCTTATAATCTCCACGTCCCATTTCAATTCTCCTTCTCCCTCGTTATCTCATCATCTTTCAGCCCACCCTCGATTCTAATTTTCCTCTGTTTCGCTCCCTTCACCTACTGGTCCCCATTCTAGCACTTTCCTGTCCAACTTTTATACATCCTCCGAGATATAAGCAGTTGTCGTTGTCCACAAACCAATTCAACCTACGTAATATTTATTAATAGACTTACATCGTATGTTAAGAGGAGATTATGAAATTAACGGATTTTCTGGGAAACCCTGTACGTCTTTTTTGATACGAAACAATATTTGTGGTTAATGCATATAGATCACATTAGTCAGTTCGTGCGATTGACAATGGAAAAAACAATGTTACCTATCACGGGAGCATGCAGCAATAATTAGGTAACTATCTAATACTTTACTTCCATGACGTCACTTTGCGCATGTGATAAAACTGTGCGCTGGATTAAACAAAGGCCTATTTGGTTCGGGTGGTGAAAACAGATATTACCCAAGTTAGTATATATTCTCCATTCCGCCCTAGTGCCTGTCATTAGTTCCTTATGCGATGACTGCGGAATCAAACATTGAATCTGATTTGACAAAATTCATATTCGAATGTGGAATGGCACATATCTCTCAAGATTTACAGCACAGCATCACGGTTACGAGCCGCGTTGGTGAAGTGTCAACGAGTCGGATTGACGAAGAGGCCAATGGTCGCATTGGTGAAGGGGCCAAGGGCCCCCATGATGATCGAGCAAATCGAATATTGGATTCCGTAGATAGTACTCCTGCAGGTCCTAAACATGTTCTTCTTAAAAACCACATCACTAATGGAGCCATCGCTGATCGTCTTCACGTAATGCAAGACCGTGAGGTTAGTATACATAAAAGTAACTTACTAGATAACTCAGGACTGGGGTTAGTATTCATGTCTCATAAAAGTAACTTACCGGAAGATAATTCATATGCTCATTTACACACATTTCAAATTTAAAAGTAGTTGTGGAAATATCTCCTCATTTTAATGTATATAGTTGTTTACTCACTCTTATCGCATTGGCATACTGCCTTCTATGTTGAAACATGACATATATCTGTATTACCTTCTTCATGCACAAATAATTGCAACTTTAGGATCACTTGATATGTGATATTCTCAATATCTTTCAAGCCATCTCCTTCGGTGATCGATTGAAAAATTCATAGATAGTAAGGGCGATTTATGAAGATAAGTAAAGATCATGTTTCATGTACTTAACATGATTGATAGATATGCAATAATAATACGTATCTATGTAGTACAATCATCCAACGATGATATCTGCATAATTATTGCAATTGATTGCAGTTGAATGTAGTGCGGTCAAGGACTTTCAAATTGTGATTAAAAGCATAGGTTGCGGTATAAACGATCAAAATGAAATATGTTGCTAACTTAGAAAATTGAAGATTGGCTTTACGGTGAACAGTATTATTTATAAAATGCTACAAACTAAATAATTATCATGGGTATTCATTCACTAGATTTACTACTTAAAGTATTTGCAAAGAACAAAGTCAACCATTTCTTATTTGAATGTATACCATCGTCCTATTGTAGAACATAAACGCCGAAATACTTTTGTGAAATAAAAGATGCTCGCTGGCTACAGAAAACTTTGTAATGGCTAAAAAACACACCCCAAAAGTACCTTTTATTCCTTTAAGTTTATCGACTTACAATAATTATCATTTACAAATGATAGTATGGTTTGAAATATTTTGTTGAAAAATGTACTACTTCACAACCGTGTTTGACTATTTTTTTTATCTTGACAAACTACTGACTCATGAGTGTTAACTTGGATGCCTAGTAGTCAACATCTATTACTGGCATTGTGCTATAATTACAGTGGTGGATTTGTCTAGTTCATTATCTTATTTATAGTTCTTAACACTTTTGTTTTTTACATTTTGTCCCTGATGAAGGGTGGTATATCCACTTGAAACGTCGGTCTTTATTGTTACCATATATCCTGAGTAGTCTCAGATATATCTTTGTTGTTTTATTGCACAGCAATTTTCATTGCTTGTCCCAGTGCATTTCCGTTTTGTTTTTTGTTGTTGTTATTTATCTGTTTTATCGCGTTATTCTCCCTTGTTATTACCTGTTTCCCCACACCCTGTTGGTATATCTTGCTTTTACTCTTAGCATTAGTACTGACTCATTGTTTAGGGTAAGTGGTTGGTATGGGGTATTAAGTGGTCCACCAGCAAAAGAAATCAATGACAAATGTAAAGTTCGTTTCGATAACCAGTTGTTATTGTCAATGAAGCTTTGGGTATTGAAATTGCAAAGACCTAGAAAAAAATCATATTCTTTCTTGGCATTAGACAATTCTGGGCATGTTGTGCTTTATACCACAATTTTTGTCATTGAATAATTACGATATGACATGAAAATTACTTTAGAATGATCTAAAACCGGGGTATTATGAATGATATCGTTATTTTATTTTGAATAGTCTATACAAATATTTGTAAGGAAGAAATATTATGATGTATGTATTATTAGTCACTGTATTTTGTGTACATTATATAAACCATTGGGTTATTATGGTTACATTTACTAACTTCCCCAATAACATGCCAAGCTTGATAAGTATCAAGATAGTTTGTATTACGTACTAAATGATGATTATATGAAATAATTCAAAAACATAAAAGAAAGTGTTATAATTATACAGAATGATATATGGGAGATCTAAACATCGCAACCCCGTTAACATTTTACTGGAATTATAACTTTTATCGCAACAATCGAAAACTGCGCTTACTTTTTACGCTTGCTAATTACACATTAACCACGAAAATCGGATAAGAACCGGGTTTCATGAGATATGTATCGATTTACATGTTAGATAAGTTAGATAGCAGTTCGTATTTTGTCTTCGGTTGTTTTCTCATAGCTTTTCTAATATTCACACAATCATTTCTGTCAATATCTCAAAGTAAAGATAAGCGCTTCATTGCTATTATTTTCCCGCTATTACATGGCGAGTTCCTTTTAGTACGATTAATTTATTCATAATGATGATAGAAGGTTACTCATAACTAATGTATATGGACCACATGAAATGATAATCGCCAACTTTCATCTCCGATTTTGTGTGTTGCATTTGCCTATCTTTGGTTGTGCATCTGATGGTGATTTGGAAAAAGGAAACCGGAAAAGAAGGGTGTCCGAACATCTTGCCTGGTACAATTCCATTTGCAATCCTTACACCCCCCATATGGAGGACATTCCCTAAATGTTTCCCGCCGGGAGTGTGAAATTCAAATAGGGTTACCTGCATCGGTTACTCAATTTAAAAATCTACACTCCCTAATGGAGAAGATTAAGGCAGTGTTTCATAGGGGTTTCATAGGGGTGGTTCAAATCAAATGAAATAGCCCAATACAATTAGTTTAAAAGGAATAACTTCCCCTTTTATAGTGTTAAGTCAGCTTTACAAACTTCCCTTTAAAATCACATGAAACGCATTCAACCTGGTCTCTCTAGAGTTAGTCTATATCGGACTGAAACCATTTACGTATTCACTCTATATCAGACTGATTACGACTGTATTTTTGACACGAATTGGATTTCTTACTAGCTTATGCTAGTGTTGATCATGTCTTAGAAGCCAGCAACTATTCTCAACAGATTTAGATGACAATTTTCATTTTATACAGAAGTTGCTGTTGTAGATTATACACGTAGCAAGCGCTTTGCAACACACGCTGAAGACGACTTAACTGCAACTCTCTCAATATACGTCTAGCCAAGTAAACGATTAGCCCAGTAAATGTATGCATAAATTAGGGGTGTACACGAGTTATGCGAAGTGTTGCGCGACATTTGGCCATCCTTAACATGGTAAACATGCTTCCTTTAGGCTCTGTTAATGTGTAGTTTGCTGTTGCCATTTGTTTTTAATAATTTGTTAAACTGATATAATCAAACCAGTGTCTTAAAATTGTGATTAATAACATTACAAACTAATCTCATTTCTGTTAATATCCTTATTTTGTAGGTAAAAGTAGGATGTGTCGGAAAACGCTGCGCCGCATCACTTGTGAGACCACTGATTCCTGGATATTTACGAACAGATGGAAATAATCGATCTACAGAACAGACCTTGAAAGAAGCCACGGGTTTCATACAAGAGTACTACGAGCACTCCAAACAGTAAGTTGGGGTGGTATAGTATTACCATAGTAACGAAGAATAATTCATTGGGAAATTACCCATGTAGTCATATTCGGAATGTCACCCTTTTAAAGGCAGGTGTTCCGATTACTGGCCCGAATGAAGGTTCATCCTTAAAATAGTCTTATTCCAAAGTTTGAGTTGCATAATAACTCCGACGGTAGTTATTTTAGAAGCACATGGTGACATGGAAGTTGTACATAAATACACAATCAGGAATTTTGTCATCATAGCTTGAGAGACCCTAACACTTCTCAAAATATATAATACATGTATACACATTAAGTTATACACATATATTGATTCTACAAATATTATTTCCTTGAATATAAGTTAAGAGGTTTAAGTCCCCAAGGATATTATTTCTCCCCAATGATATTATTTCTACAAGCATCCCCGTTTGTAAATGAAAACTCCGCATGTTTCAATACGTATTTTATAACGGATCTTTAAGTATTTAGTGTTAATGACATTTGTCCGATTGATACTTTTGCATAACTTTTTTTATAGGGGAGACACGGAGAAATTCCACATCCGAAAAGCTGAGGTTTGTGGTTCCATACAGCGTACCGGTACATATGAACTCACCTATGATGAACTCAAATTTGGCGCCAAAACTGCTTGGCGTAATGCACCCAGATGTATTGGCAGGATACAGTGGAAAAACCTCGAGGTAGGCCAACAACAATTAGGTGTATTGCTCATATTGACATGACATATGACATGAACTTATTTTGTAGCCCTATGTGATATCAGATTATTCACTGCCTTGTCACTTTTGGTTTTACAGACCAAATACCCTTAGGCTATAAACATTAAGTGTCTGTTTTAAGGATGTTATAGTTTAATCAGTTCCAAATTGGCGATAAATATTCGGATTTATATCTCCGCGCGCAAAGTATCCAACCAGACGCGCGAGATTACGGTACGATGCACAGTGCGCTTGTCGCCTTCATGTGCGACCGCGTCCTTCTTTATTCATTCGCTGCTGTAATGAGGCTTCGCCAATTGTGCCCTATAGAGGTAAAGTGGACTAACCCACATGTTGCAAATATAAGTTAAGTACACTTCACCATAGAATGAGAGTCAGGGCATGTCATAAGACCACTGGCATTAATACACACGGCATCCTTGAGTATTAGTGCCAGTGGTCTTAGTACATGCACTATAGGGCACAACTGACCAAACTATAGTGGGCAATAAGCAAGATCACGATTAGGATTTACATCAAAACTGGTTTTAGGATATCGATAATTGATGACCGGTCAATAGGTAAATCGCTTGTATTGGAGTGATTAGTTGAACATAATGTATAACATTGGTGATATGTTTGCATAAATGGTTTACAAAGTGGGCAATAATTATAAAGCAAATCAATCCCTTCAAATTTGTAGTTCAGGCACAAAAATGTAAATAAAAAAATAAAAACCTAATGTGATAAATATAAGAAGGGATGTTAATGTAAACAATATTTTTTCTGGTATCTGATCAAAACCAAGGAGATTGTACGTGTCTTGGAACGTGAAAATATTCCTCCTGAAAGTGCTTTTAATTGATAACATATTTTGTGGAATATTGGAAGCGTGTGACAAAAGAAATTTCGAGAGATCGTGATTTTTCGATAGCCCTCCTGTACATGTGGTGCCTAGCTTTTGCGACGTCATTGATCGTGCTTGGATTTTTTTCTTCAGTTACTAGATGCTCGTAGCGTAGATACTGCAGAGGGGATGTATCAGGCAATATGCAGGCATCTGGAATACGCTACAAATGGAGGTAACATTCGGTGAGTGAAACAAAAACTTAAACGTAGTTCCGTAACATTCTAAACTCTTCAAATAGTTCGGACATCAAGATGTGCCAAATTCACCACTATTTGCGCCCAAAAGAACAACTATGCCGTTTGTTCATTTACAACTGCAGTATAGAGAGATGCTCTATAATTGACTTTTGAGGATAAAAAAGTGATGATTTTGGCATCTTCATATACAGAGCTCCCCATATACTCAACCATGTGGATGAGCACTAAAAACAGTGATTGCTGCAAATTTGGGATAATTGGAAAGAACTTATCATATTTTTATGGATGTACAGCACATTATGTATAGTATATAACGAAATTTACAAAATATTGGTGATTGCATTTCTTTGGCAGGCCATCATCTAGCAATCTACAATTGTGTAAATAGCAGAGTTGCGGATATATTTTGGAAGAGCGAGTTTTAGATAATTGAATTAAAAGAGGCTATTCAGATAACATTCCATATTTTTCATGTTTGCTTAGGGACAAAGGCTAGTCACTTGATGATTTGTCACGTGTTTAGACAATTTAATACATGTCAGGTTTTGAGGAAGTATAAACTTTAAAAAAGACAGATAATTTAACACCGTAACTATTTAACACTTCGAAGTTAACTTCTATATTCAATAAAGTGTCCTTGTTCTATAGTCAGTTTTATTTTAACACACGAGTTATTCGATGAAAAACAGCGAGTTTGTGAGAGCTATGACTCTCCGTTATAGTGGGCCGTCATATTTCACACACCGCTATCTGCTATTATTGCAAACACTTTATTGAGGCATCTGCGTGTTGGAAATCATCTAACCCTGGCTTGCGTCTGACATATTTAAAGCCTGGTTGCAAATGTAATGTAATAAAAATTGAAACTAAATATATAGTATTCCCTATTTCTAGTAATATCTATAATATTGTCATCCTGATTATCATGGCATGATACCGAAACGACGAAAAACTAACTACACTATTCAAGTTATAAACTAAGGTGTTGGATATATCCCTTTAAGTTGTAAATTAAATGTGCATGGATGTCCTAGTGAATCTGTTTATGGCATAGATTGAAAGTATTGCATTCAATTAATATTTTGTATGGGTTTTCCCCTTTATATTACCATGCTTATACCGTCGCTTAACATATCATTCATTAACTGTATCCTTATTGCATTTGTTCAATGACTTTTGTTTGACGTCTACACATGAAACATTGATGCAAGATGATGTCATTTGTTAGTTTCGATGTCACCCTCTGGAAAATAATGCTCAAAAGTTTAACATTTAGTTATGCACACCTATGACATACTATTTGCGGACACTTTCAAATCTGCATTCTAGGTTATTTGAATCCAACCAATTTGACAGCAATTACAATGTACACTGTTTAAGGGGGGGTGTGAACCCTCAGGTTTAGCCTCCGTAAAACTTCCGTAACTTCTTCATTATTCATTTAATCTTTATAAAAGTATACATTTTTGTGCAGAAAAGGATTCAATGAATCCTACCATGATCATGAAATTGACCATTTTGGAGAAAATTATAAAAAACACTTTTTCCCCCATTTTAGGTTCTGCACAGATAACTCAAAATATATTTTGTCAACATTTGTCATACTAGTTTTATTATAATCCTAAAACAATTCCCTCCTTTTTTGTTTTGGATATCTTATTTATTTTTTGAATTATAGACCAAAAGGTGCCAAAAAGATGTGATTTTCATGGTTTTAGAGGTAAATAATCAGTTCGCACTTTTTGGTCTATAATTAAAAAAATAAAATAAGATATTATAAAAAAAAAATCTTCCTAGGGAATAGTATAAGGATAAAACTAGTATGACAACATTTGACAAAATATATTTTGAGTATCTTGGCAGAACCTAAAATGGGTCAAAAAATGGTTTTTTTAATGATTTTCTCCAAAATGGTCGATTTCATGATTATGATTGGATTAATTGAACCCTTTTCTGCAAAGATATGTATACTTTTATATGGATTAAATGAATAATGATGAAGTTACGGCAGTTTTGCGGAGGCTATGCTGAGGGTTCACACCCCTAAAGGTATCTTTCAACGTGGTTATCAGTCCCAACATACTATTTTAATTCACCATCATGATTCATGGCGGTGTTTTGCAACAAAACAAATTGTTCCTGCAATTTGCTCTTTAACAAACCACCTAGTAATGCTCATCATTTGTATTACGCACTATAAGACCACCGGGTATGCGTGTCACATCACCCTAACTGTCACTGCTTTACCGAGGTGGGCCAATTTCTCTTGTACCATGTCATTGTAAGACAAAGGTCCGTCAATTAGTGACACAGGGGTGCGTCATGGTACATGCGAAATTGATGCTCTGTATCGACCGAAACTGGAACATTTTACGTATTCAAGTACCTGTCGATACTGGCACGTGCCTGTATCGATCGAAGCAGGATCACGTATGTTAATGCATTTACATATAATACTAGAGTTGTAAAGTCGTCAACATAACCTTCATTTCTAGAATAATATCGGTGCTAAGGTTCCTTAGATTCTGCGAATTAGACTGTAGTATTTATTTTTGGTGGACAAGTTAACTTGACCACCATAGAGACCAGTTGGGTCGTAATAAAACCGAAAATATCTCCAAATTCAGTTATTCAGTGCGAAATTAATATTTTTATTTTATATTATATTAAATGTGTCTATTACCGTAAATAAAATGGTGTTCTAATCGACAATGTAGCTTTAAATAATAAATAAATGTCACTTTTAATTTGAACCTGAGTGAGACCAGTTGGGTCGTAATAAAACCGAAAATATCTCCAAATTCAGTTATTCAGTGCGAAATTAATATTTTTATTTTATATTATATTAAATGTGTCTATTACCGTAAATAAAATGGTGTTCTAATCGACAATGTAGCTTTAAATAATAAATAAATGTCACATTTAATTTTCGATTTAGTTTATTGAGTGAGAGTCTGAATGATGTATATTCATTGTAACTCCGTTGAAAGTAATGAGAATGAGTAGTGTAGTGGTTGATATCGTTACCTGTCACGCGGAGAATCCCGGGTCAAATCCGCGTGGAGCCACTTTTTGTTGTTGTATAATACATTGGTACTTTTTGATGTTCCATTATATTAATTAATTACAATATCAATAGTTTGTTTTATTAACGAGACTTTTTTGGGGGGTACGATTGAGCACTTTATTTAATGTTTTTTTAAATTTTTTATTCGGCTGTTGTGTTGTGATGTTCGTGATTTATTTTTACAGAACGATTGACTATTACTAATTATCCTGACGCCCCGGGAAATCCAAGTTATTTTGTTGCATTTTTGAATCTGTCATAAATTACGTTTTTCTCGTAATTAATAAACATTGGAATTTAAATTAAATTATAAATTATGATATTTTTTCTTTTAATTTTTTTTCTCTCCATAAACTTCACCACATATCGCTCACATAACGTCTCGGTGATTTCCTTCCAGAAACAACACACTAGTGATCCTCTTGCCGACTTCCACAAAATTCAACAGATCCATTCCAAGTCTTCTCATCCTTTTGACACTAAAAACACTTGTCCACCCAGTTTTTTAGAAGACCTTGTTTAGATAAATGTTTGGCCATTGGCATATTCTCCTAGAATAAAACAGATACATTATAAACAAATGAGGCCTATGATGTACCTGCTATTGTACAACCATTTTATGTTGGTAGGTGTTAAATAAGTCTGTTATGAACAAGTCACAGCATCAAAGTCCTACCACGTAGTGCTACCGCACGTCAGTTCTTTCCCAGTCCATCGATACTTTATTAACTCATTGGTATACCGGTGATGATACCGGTCATGAAATCCATTTAATTAAGGCAGGCAAGTGGGCATTTCTCCGGTATTTAGAGCACTGTTTTGATGTAAATCATACATATGTATTAAATATTGACAGCCTGAAGAACAGACGCTTTATGGTCTCATGGTCTTTGCTTTGAAAAAAACCAAAATTGTTAGAGGGCTTTGGAATATCATGGTTTCTCTAAAAGAATATAGTGAGGTACAATTATACACAATTGAATTTCTGCCATCTCAACCGTAGATGTATAATTGTTTAATGCTCGTATAAACGCTATAACGGCTTCAATACAACAAAAATGAATAAATAATGTTTTTTCTTCAATATCTTACGAAAAAAGGTCATCGCTCACGGTGTTTCGGCATCGTCAGGACGACAAGAAAGATTTACTCATATGGAACTCGCAGCTGATTCGGTATGCAGGCTACAGACAACCTGACGGAGGCATCATAGGAGACCCTACTTCTTGTGAATTCACGCAGGTAAGCCACTCAGTTATCGCAGAGACATAACATATAAACCGTTCACCCCAAAGCTTAATTAATGCAATATTTCCCATCATAATTTAGAAATATCTACATTGGTGTAAGCTCAATTTGTATAGCTCACATATTTATGTAATGAACTATACGTACTAGATTTACCGTGCATAGAGATAAGACGTTTCATGTGTGGATTTTTACAGACATGCGAAGAGCTTGGATGGAGTGGTAAAGGAGGGATGTTTGATGTGTTACCATTGGTACTGCAAGTTGATGGCAACCCTCCTCAATGGTTCGAAATCCCATCCAAACTTGTACTGGAAGTACAACTGACTCACCCAAAGTAAGATCAACAATATCATAAGACTATTCCATTTAAGATACACACAACCTACAGATTCTCTCCCTAATTGTCAATTTCATGATTATGGCTGGATTCATTGAACCCTTTTCTGCATCCTTGTTTTACCTCCCCGACCACCAACCCCCTGAGTGTTTTAACATATAACTTATAATCAATATAGTTTCCAAGGTGTTTTTTAATAATAGTAATATTGCGCTTTATTCCGTTAGGTCGCTCTATTGTAGTCTACCCAGGGTTGGTCCACCCAGTGTTGGTCCACCCCGGGACTGTCTACCGGGTAGAAAGTCAAGTGGGTATGATAAAATATAGAAGAAAATGCGTCAGGATAATTATAGTGCTCATCACCGTAAAGTGATGTATATTATATATAAATGCCAAACCCAACCTATGTAGTGTTTATAACAACGCAAATCTAGAGAGGGGGTTGCAACCACCCTTCCTGACTAGAAATAGCTCAGGAATATGAGGGTTCATTTATTATATTGTGATTATATATATATAGTAAATTTCCAAAATATTGTCCATTTTCAACAGATATGACTGGTTTTCTGATCTTGGTCTGAAGTGGTACGCGGTACCCTGTGTCACTGATATGATGCTTGATATCGGTGGATTACAATTTTCAACGGCTCCGTTTAACGGTTGGTATATGGGACCTGAAATTGGCGCGAGAAACTTGTGTGATGCACAACGTTATAATTTATTGGAGGTTGGTATGATTTAGCACCTATGCATAAATATTGATATTTTCCTCGATCTGTTCATGATGATTCACTGCCTAAATACTTTAATACATGCGATTTAGCTATTGGACGGTCACAATTACGGTTCCGTTCCCTGTATAAAATCCAACTTTCTTGACCACGTCTTTGATGACATATCCAGGGTAATAAATCATCCCCTCCTACACCATTTATCTGATTTATTTTACACCAACTGTGTCTTGCCAGCGTGCGTGCTACCATTTCCACCGCTGTCCTAAGAATAGCTCAAGGCTCTTTAGTCTGGGTGTAACTAGAAGCCCTATATACTACTTTTGAAAAGGTTCTTGTGTTAAGAAATTCCACACAAACTAGTGCTATATCATTTTTTATAAAAAAAGTTCAAATTTCGATCAGAAACGATATACTTTTTTTTTCTCTTCAGCCAATAGCCAAAAGAATTGGATTAGATCTCACTTCAAACGTCTCATTATGGAAGGATCAAACATTGATTGAAGTCAACATAGCAGTTCTTCATAGTTTCAAGGTAATGACACAGTAGCCTGCACGGTATATATCTTTCTTTAGTATGTGAACTCTTACTTCAACATAGTGATGATCTTGACGATTCACGCCACTGTTTTTCTGCTTTCAGTTACCAAGATGATTTATCATTTAGGTATATTTTCTTTTAGCAGATGATAACAGATAATTAAAACATATGTAAAGTTGCATTGCCACTGTCCCGCTTTATCGTGGAGATCCCTTTTTTGTGGATATATTTTATACTTGTCTTGCTGCGTGCCAAATGATAACTACAAGTCTGCAAAAAGCGCCTTGAGTCGCCAAAATCATCGCTACTGTTATCCAAGGTGTTGACAAAGAAGATTGATGTATCCGCAACGTTCGTGTGAGTTACTTACTGGATCAGTATAATGAACTTTCCATACAACTATATGAACCAACTTTGGTTGTATATTTTATCCATTTTAGATCGCAAATGTGACTATAATTGATCACCATTCGGCGGCTGAATCGTTTATGAAACATATGGAGAATGAACAACGTTTACGTGGAGGTTGCCCTGCGGACTGGGTATGGATAGTCCCGCCGATTTCAGGGAGTATAACCCCCGTATTTCACCAAGAAATGATCAGTTATCAGATGAAACCAGCCTTTCTCTATCAGGTATGTGTGATCCATCATATCAAATGATTCAAACTTAGCGATCGATGGTCTACATACTGTATATTGATGGCACGGCAGAGACCTTTGACCAGTTTGTACTCACTTTCACCAATTTGACTATTCGGCCATTTTGAATAGTTCCAAATACTTATATACTAACTACGACACTCAATTTGTTTTGGACACTTATGATTTCACTTTCCAATTAGTTAAAAATAAAATTGGGCTTCAGGATATTAAGTTAAAATAATCATATGGGTCGGCTCTTATTTTATGACCAACATTCACGAGTTTATCTGATTTCAACATGAATTTATTTGATCACGATAAGAATGAGGTCAATGGTCAAATAGGTGTCACTTGAGGTCAAAACATTATTTTCTCTTGAATACAACTTGCCTTAACTGGAAGAAACCACAGACAACCGTAATTGAAAAAAATATATATTGAGGATGATAATGAAGTTAATCCGATGAGGCTGGATGCGCAAAACTCACAGATTTAGAAAACATTCAATCAACGTATGACCCTTTCTTTACAGGACCCTCCACGAATGCATTCTGCACGAACAAGTGGGACTCTGAAGTTGAAAACAGTGGCAATGTAGGTACATTCCTGCATGGTGCAAGATTATCATGATTATCTCCTGTTTATCATTATTGTGTACATGTATTAATAAACAAATTTATAATAACACCCACAGACACACAAGCAAACAAATAAACGCTCCAACACCCCTACACACAGTTCTCCTCGAACCAGGAAACAACTGAACACAGATACAAATATACCTATATAAACGTCATCAGCTTGATTGCAGATAGCTGATAATACACCTCATATATAATCATGAACTAATCACAGATTATCATTGGTTGGCCAATTCTAACCACATGTACTATGGGAAACAGTATTCATTCCTATTTCTGTAACACAGAGTCACAGTAAAGTGTAATACTACAGGCCTGGGTTATCTCGGCGAAATTGGGCTCTTTATTTTCCATAGCTAAGCGCCTATCACCGATCACCCTGTTGGTTCGCGAGTGATAGGTCTTTAACCAATACCTCTTGTGCATAGTTTGCCCTATTGCCTATACCCATAATAGATTCTAAGCATCAGCATTTGTGTACTATATTTTATCTTACCCTTACTCTTATAGCGCCGTTCAGTTTATGACCCGGGTGATGAAAACGATTTTAGCTAATCGTCCGAAAGCTACCATTATCTATGCTACCGAGACAGGCAAATCCGAGCGATATGCTCGGTTTATCGGCGAAACTTTCAGTTTGGCGTTTGATACAAAGGTACGCTATTTATCACGGTATAACAATCATGGCAGTTACGGATTTTGAGATCCGTTTGCATAAAATAGGTTCAGGATTATTTTCAAGTATGGACTAAATAAGCGTTTTATGTACGGCGGGCACAAAAAGATAGGGCGTACTTCACCTTTGGTAATCCTTAGCCTAACATAGCCTTTGTACCTTCCCGTAGGTTTCAGAGTTGTGTCGACAAACAGGAAATATGAATTCTAGATCCGCCATTGATCTAGATACTTTAATTTAATGTATTCTATTCATAAACTTGTTTGTGTGATTTTGTTTTTGTGTGATTTTGTGCTCGCTTTAGGTGGTGTGTATGGCCGATTACGATATCTCATGTTTGTCTTATGATCGCTTCCTCATCGTGGTAACGAGTACATTTGGAAACGGAGAGCCACCAGCGGATGGCGTGGTACGTACTACATTTTGTGTTTACACCAAATTAGTCCTGGAAACAACTATAACATGTTACCTTCCACCATCTAGCGAATATATCACACTTGCCATCAGTGCCTTGGTTTATGACATTAAATTACCAAGTTAGGCATTTAATACTAAATTATACAACATTTGGATAGATATTTTCATTCCTTTTAGCGTAGCCGACTGAATATTATAAAAAAACAAAACCCGACCCTGACTATAATTAGTGTAACATTATTTTCCACCTGCCGTCATCTCATTAATATAATTATCTTTCTCTCTCTCCCTCTTCTCCCCCCCCCCATATCTCTCTCCCACTCCTTCTCTTCGTCCCTCTCTCAAAACACTCCACCCCACCTGATACACACACGCATTCACCAGGAATTCTTGCGGACTCTGAAGGAACTCGTAGTGCGTCACAACAACGACAGCATTAATAACCTCAAAACAAGTGATGTCCTCAAGTAAGTAGACGACTGAAATTGATCTATTACATATACATTATTTATCTTGAAAAGCTTACACTTTCGTACATACAATCATTCTACCACCTACCGCTTTATTTGTAATTATATAATTTAGGTTAAGTTTTAGAATGAGTTAAAGATAATATAAGATTATTCTCAATCATCCATTAACTATAAACAGGGGAAATAATGACTTAAATAAGAAACTGTATTGGGTAAGTCACGTAATAAGATGACCGGAACCTTGTATGCTGTTTAAACTTGCCAATCCCTCACGGCTAGGGCAAATAATCATTGCAGGCCTAGTTCCGATGAGGCAGTTTTCGCTTTATCAATAGATAAGCAAGTTGGGATGTAAATTCAATTCTTAGCATGACCTGAGTCCATTACGTCCCACGCGTGTGTCCTGATAACAGTGTCCCATTTTCTGGTTTTAATTTAGCTATTCGGTGTTTGGCTTGGGATCTACTGCTTACCCTGATTTCTGTGCCTTCGCCTGTAAGGTCGATACACTACTGGATCAGTTGGGAGGGCACAGACTACTGGATATATGTAAAGGTGACGAACTTGGACGACAAGAGGAAGTATTCAAACAATGGCGACAAGATATATTTCGAGTATGTATTTGCAATGTTTTTTTCTGATAATGGTGTCCTACAAATGCGGCGTGTTTCGGTCGTTTGATTTTGGCTATTCGTAAGCCGGTACCTCTGCTATAGTCATACAATTATAGTACTCTTTCTTCTGCTTAGTAGTCATTTTCGACTTTAGAATCCGGTTTGACGCTTAAAATCTGAGCCCAAAGGAAACGCCTAACTAGCAATGAAAACAAACGTTGATATTTGGAATGATTTAAAAAGCAACTTCGCGAAAAAAGAAAAAAAACTTGATATTTTTTTGCAAGGGTTTCTGACACCGGTTTGGTTTGATTTTGGTGGGCTTACATACTGTTTATAGATGTGTGGGTTATGATAGGGGGTTTACGGGGTAATTCTCACTAAAATGTGAACACTTTGGCATACAATGTGGACTGTAGTTTGTGCTTGGTCCACTTGATTTGAAGTTCAGCAGCTTAGACCTAACTCATGAACTTATTCTCCCTAATAGGTCGCGTGTGATACATTCCCCATCAACCGTGGAGTTAACGTCGAAGCCATTATCTCAACGTTAGGATCACCAAAAGATGCCGGTGAGAGCAACACATACCGTTTGAAGGTATCAGACCAACAAGTTGAGTCGGATCACCTGGATGCGCTGAGAAAACTTCATGGAAAGAATGTCCAACCTTGTAGAATGATAGCAACGAAGAATCTACAGTCGTTAACTTCAAGGTATGTATTAGTTGAATTGTCCACATACAGTCTATTATTACGCGAAGTGCATTGAAAATGGATAAATTGCGCTCCGCGTACATATGCGTGGACTGATTCACTGATCACGCAGCACGAGTTTGCCGCCGTCTTTTATTGCACGTCATATCAACATTATAAATATGTTTTGTCTTATTTGAAATTAAATCTAAGAAAGTAAAATTATGTACAAAATTCAAATGAATTGTCGGAAACGAATCATGTCAATGTATGTTTTGATCCTCTTACCAAATGCACTTGATTTGTACACAGTAGCACTCTTCGTGCCGAGTCGCGCCATAACTCACACATCAACATCAACGCGCATGTATTCGTTTGTCTATTTTTTCTAGAAACAACACATACGCATTCATTGAACTATACATAATCATTTGTATGACTTAGATTTAACAAAGGTGCTTATATAACCAACGAGACGTTCCTGCATCATACAGTACGATATTCAGCATCATTACAATTCGTCGCTGTTCTGACATACCGGCACATCACGAAAAACAGCGTTTTGAGAAATCGTGTTTGAAAATTTTCCAATTTTTAAAGACTTGTTAGAGAGCATTTACATCAAATGTCACTATCATTGTCAAAGAACACTAATATATATGTACTTATGTTTGTTATGAGCATGTTACAACAACAAATTGCAATTATGAATTAGGAGTAATTATGTCATAAAGTCATGTGCCGGTATGTCAGAATACAAAATGAGGTTTTCATGCCGGTATTAGGTTAAAACCCTGGCATATCACACTAATTAGTGCGGTATCTCATTAATTAATTACCTTTTTGTCTCAATTTTTTTTGGAGAATAAAGAGTTTCATTTGTAGATCATAAAATGCAACTTAACTCATTTTGCCCAAAATGGCACATGTGCCGGTATGTCAGAACAGCGACGAATTACTAAGTGCTTTTGATAATGTTGCAAATACTTTCGAAGCAGAATTCTATAATATCGATATTGTAACTATATCAATTTAATCACGCAGTGACGTATAATGTATACGTCACTATGTTAAACTAAACATTTATTTGTTTTTTAACTGTGTAAAATATATTAAAAACCGATATTTCAAAATAATGTGTACATTGCAAAATAACCAAAGTTTACCATACGCCACTTTGTAATACCACCGAATAATACGTCACCACTGACGAATCGTTATCAAAGTTTGGCCCTATAATTCATGTTGTCATTTGATTGACCTTGATGGTTTTATTTACTTTCAAAAAGCCGTTCCACCATCCAAGTCCAACTCGACACCCAAGGTTCTGATGAATTACACTACGAGCCCGGAGACCACGCCGTCATTTTCCCAACCAATGACAAAGAACTTGTGGATCAGATCTTGAGTACAATTGACTACAAGCTTTTGGTGGAATCCATCGTTCAACTTGAATCGGCAACAGGTGCTTCTAAAAGTAGGTGTGACTCTACTTGAAATAAACATTTTAAAACAAACACTCGCTGTTGAATGTTGTCTTATGTACAATAATTAGTTTTTTTTAATTATGACAATTAATGTCAACAGAATTGTAGTCGAACTCATGAAAGCAAAATAAGAAATGTTGTTGTTGCTGTTGTTTTGTTTCCGTAGTTAATTAATTCTCATTCCGTTTGTTAATGGATTGAAGTTGTTTCTAAAAATCAACGTCTTGTATTTTTCATGGAAGATGATAAAACAAGTAGGCAATAATCACATGAAACTCTTTAAAAAAAAGGATATACAACTAATATATAACAATTAATATGATACTGTAGATAAGTTAAAGATACAGAAACTGACGAAATTAGTGGCAACGAGTGATACTTCCATATTAATAACTATGATAATTTTCTTTCGGAATATTGTTTTTTTTCTGATACTTAGACTGGAAACTTGTGGACAGATTTCCGCCTTGCTCTGTCCAAATGGCCCTCTCACGGTACCTGGATATCACTACACCACCTACCGCAGATTTTATGCGCATGCTCGCAAATTACGCACAGGATTTAAAAGATCGGGAACACATGCTTCGCTTGGTGGAGGTAAAGAACAAAGTTCAATCCCTCTTTATAGTTTCAACTAAAACGTATATGATAATAATAACTTATTATTATACAGTATGAGACGAGTTATTTATGTTTATCGATTCTCTCAGAAGATTTGTGTTCCTGTTTCTGTTAATTGATCGAAAATATAATAGATGGTAATAAAGTAGAATCGTACAAACGAAAACGTTTATATGTTATTATCGCTGAATAACGTAAGTCCGGTAGTACGCCTTTAATCTGATTCAATCCAGACAAGTTGTTTTGAAGGATGCGATATTTCAAATTCCGAGGATTTCCCTACTATAACTGCCAATCAAAGTTGTTATGATGCGTTGCGTACTATGAACCAATTAGGCCGTCGCTGTATTCTTGACCAATCACAGGGCAGATAAGAGATGTGGCCGTAGTTACGATAATATGTGATTCATGAATGACATTTAAAATCAGTTCATCATCAAAACTCCGTGGAGAAAGAACACATACAAGTTTCTTTTTGAAAATCAAGATTCAACGTTATTTGTTGTAATATTGTCTACGAATTGAAGAATTTATAACAGAAAGAACTGTCCCCCGTTGAATACTTCGAGTCTCGAATCAAGTTTAGTGTTATTTAACGAGTTGAAAGCACCGCTCGGTTACACAATTCTCATATAATATGTAAATTTGTTGTAGGGAGCACACACCAAGGCGGGTTTTACACATATTCCTTCTTTTATTCAATCTTTGTTTGTATCACATTTTAGAGTGAACGCATTTACAAAGCATGGGTGAACAGTCACTATCCGAATTTAGTGGACGTTATGAATACCTACCCATCCCTGAAAGTACCGGCATGGTTTCTGATGAAGTATCTTCCAGTGTTGAAACCACGCTATTATTCCATCAGCTCCAGTCCAAATATATACCTCAATGAGATACACCTTACGCTAGCTGTGGTCAAATATTGGACGGAAGGTAATTTAAATGTTGTTATAATATCAAGAAACTAAAAACTTCATTTCAAATAACCGTGCGCCACGGTGCTTCACAATTGTTTGAATCAAGTAACATTATTTTTCTATTACAAAGATCACTAGAGGACGATAAGCAATTTACAAAAGACTATCTGAAGCGTACGACTTTTTTCCTCACCAAATTTGAAAAAAAAATCAAAGTGTAGATTTTAAATGTTACATTTCAAAACTTCGGTTTATCCTTGGTGTAAGACAGCATGTAATTAAACTATATATACGAAAGCTATTATTGATGGATTAATGGATTATACAGCTTTATTCTGTGATGGGGTTTTGACACTAGACTAAATTATGAATGTCTTACGTCAAGGATTTACCAAAACTTCAATGGTATTCTCAAATTAGATGGTACAAAAAAATGAAGCATCACTAGTGAATTGGGCAAATCTCGTCCACCCTCGTCTGGTATTGGTCGGAACAAATCGTTACTGTGACAGTGGAAAACCTTAACGAAAACTATTTTAAAAATGATGAAATTCAGCTCAGATATGAGGCTACATTTAAGGTATTATATTATATTTTCCCAGGGAAGGTCCTCAATCCTCGAAAAAAAATGAGAAGCAGATTTTCTTGCAGATTTACATTTCTGATCATAAATCGTAAATACATTCCAAATTACAGGACAATACGATTCCTAATTACTTCAAAGTCATGGTTTTAGAGTGAAAATAAACTGTGGGATTAAACCCGACAGTTTATCACTCAAAAACCATGATTTTGAGGTAAATAGGAATCGTATCGCTCTGTAACTCGGAATGTATTTATGATTTATGATCAGAAATATAAATCTACAAGAAAATGTATCTGCTTCCAAAAAAACCTCGAGGATTAAGGGCGTCTACTGGAAAAGATCACATAATAGACCTTTAAGTGATTTGCATACTGGATTTCGTATAGCGAAGCCAATATATCTGCGTTTTAAATTCGTCATTTTATATTTTATAACTGCTGTGATGACGTTGTTCTATTCATTCTATATAACCTATTATGATTTAAGGAGACGTACGGAAATTACACAAAGGGGTGTGTTCTTCGTGGCTTGATGGAATAAAGCAGAACGAGGTTGTTCCAGCCATCATTAAACGGTAATAATAAAATATGCTGCATCCATAATTTCGGTATAACGTGAGGATTCAGATTTATTAACTTAGGCCGAAGTGTAAAACTGTGTGTGTGTGTAAAGACTCACAGCTAATCAGCAAAAGACGTTTATTCTTCACAGCTAGTCACACCCTTTATACCTCAATCACTCCAGACCCTTTCATCTGGATACCTAGGTGGCTGGTTCAGATAGCACACAGTTATTACAGTAATCACACACACTTCCATGATATCTCATAGAAAACCATTTCTAGTGCGACTTTGCTGTTGTTATTTGCGGTGATTGAAATCGCCATAACTTTAAAAGTATCCATTCGATGTTTTTGAATGAGGTATCAATCTGCGGAGAAGAAATTTGTTCATTTAAAGTATATCTCAGATCTTTCGTACCGATTAGCTTTTTTTAATTAGCCAACATCAAAGGACCTGGTCAGGGACTTTTTGTGCTAGGTGTATAAAGCAAAACAGTTACGAACTATATATTATTCTCATTCTTATTTAGATGGTATTTTTGTTAGATTTATTTTAATCAAACAACAACAAATGTCCCCTTTAATAAAGTCGCCGAATCCAGCGAGCTATTTGCCAACTCCTGCTTCGAATTTTCGCGTTATTTAGCACACGCACATATCTAAAACCACACCCACTATTTAAGAATCAATAATTTATTATACAGATCTCGCGCATTTCATCTTCCGTCCGACATATCGAAATCTGTCATTCTGATTGGTCCCGGAACAGGAATAGCTCCATTCAGGAGCTTCTGGCAACAGCGCCATCACACCCGGCAACTCAACGCAATGAACGCCGAGAATCATGGGAAGATGTTGCTCATATTTGGATGCCGCCATCCTGATTTGGACGATATCTACCGGGAGGAAATACAGAGAGCTGTTGCAAAAGGCACCCTGTCTCAAGTATTTACGGCTTATTCAAGAGTACCAGGAAAGTCAATAGTAAGAGTCTTACCTTAGGCCAACAAAAGAAATTTTTGATTGTCCTCGTCCGCCTTGCGGTTTATTAAATTGAATGAAATCCTTCCGACCCAAAATCTTTTTTTTTTTTTTTTTTTCTGCCTCGAAATGTTCAATTTTCCTCCCGATAATGTGACACCGTATTCATAAAAACGTAAGAAGGTACTGTTGAAGTCATGATTATTTATCCAACAACTTGAAATCCACACATCCTCTATATGGGAAGACATGACCTTAAATTTCCACACAGGGAATCTAGATTTAAAATAGATTCACTTATGCTGGTTGGTGGTTACCCTATTTGAAATTCACACACAAAAGGTTATGTCGTCATTAGGGAATAGGGGGGGGGGGGGGGGGGGGGGGTATGAATTACAAATGGAATAGCCCAAATCAAATCCTGAAACAGAAGCGGTGTATAACTGTCATTCATCTGTTATCGATATCAAGCAGAGTTACACCGCGCGTTATTAAGTTATATATAAATATGTATATAAAAGCTGATTTCATGTTTTCTCATATTACAGACGTACGTACAAGACCGGTTAGTTGAAGAATCGACACTTGTATTCAAGTACATTTATAATGACGAGGGTCATTTCTATGTTTGTGGCGATAATCTGATGGCAGTCGATGTGCGCAACGCTCTTTTGAAGGTGTTGAAAACAGAAGGACATATGACGTCACAGGAAGCAGAGAGCTATATTTGTGGCATGAGGGTATGTTAACTTGGCTTTCGCTGAATAAAGATATTACATTGTGAAATATCAAACATGTAAAACTTGGCTTTCGCTGAATACCCAAGGACGTTTTTGAATTTTTTTTTTGAATTTTGTGAGCGCTGTGATTATTGAACTATTAATCAAATGCATACAAGTATACATTTTTGGAAAGGAAATGGATCAGAGAATCCAAATTTGGCGTCAATTTTGACCAAAGATTTTTGAGAAAATCAATAATTTTGAGTAAAAAATGCCCAAATCGCTTGATGTTGATGTAAAGACACTTACTTAGGGACAATATATTTTTTTGGGTGGCACTTTTTAATCAAAATGTCCTAAGTTAGTGTCTTAACATCATCATCAAGCGATTTGGGCATTTTTTACTCAAAATTATTTTTGTTAGCTTTGTTCAAAATAGTTTTATATACATTTGAGTCATAGTTCAATAATTACAGCACTCACAAAATTCAACAACAAAATCCTTATAGGCCCCCTTAAATAGGCGTATGAACACGTTCATTATACGGATTGTGATTTTTACCCTAAATATGGTCAAATATTTTTTGTTGTTGGTTAAGGTGAATGCTGAAATCGACCAACATTTCATAGGATCATTTCCCATCTTAAATAGGCTTATGAAAACCCAAAATATGGTCAAATTTGACCCTTTTGGTTACAATTCCGTTGCAATCGATTTATATCATGGTCGGGTTATCTGATATACTTTCACCTACCGAAAAACGCTATATCCGATAGATGATATGTTTCATCGAATGTACAATATTCGCATCTTTTTATGTTAAAGGACTCTGGAAGATACCATGAAGATGTATTTGGCGTCTTCAGGCGACCAAATACCAAGCAAATAATACAAAAGACGGAACAGAAGAGTGTGACAGCTTTGGTAGGTTACTTCGACATCTTGGCGTCTTCATGCGACAACACCACAAGCAATAATCATTACACATGAAGAAAACGAAAAGATATCACAGGAGCGGAGAGTTAAAAAATAAATACTACAGCATAAGAATGTCAACACTATTTATAGAAACTCGTGACTTATAAATATTGCAGATGTTATGATAATGTAGTTGATTTAGACTTTTGTAAAATCTAGATATCAATATTTTGATACCTTATTTTTTACCAAAAAGTCACATTCGTCCTAAATTTACGGCGGTTTAAAAAGACCAAACAATGTCACGTGTCAACATGCATGTCTACAGCGTGCATGCAAATATTTAAATCGAATAGTCCGCACCTCAAAATCCCGTGTAACCCGATCGAAACTCCATGGCGTAACGGTGTTCATGTATTGCATCGTTAATTGTGACGCAATCAAGCGGAATGAGTCGCATGTTGAGAATATGCTTTACTTTGTTTTCTCAGTTGGTAAATTGTTTGCAACTTACAAACTAGAAGTTCGATTTTAGTGGGGTTCGGACAATACTGTATCACTCTCCCCCTGCTTTTAAATGATGGACAAATATCAACATTGAAAACTGCAGACATGTGGCTCATTTATCTCATGTAGTATTTAAGTGTGTAATATATTGTATTGTTATCTCTTTGTCGCTTGTACATTAATTAGACTACTTATGTGATTGGTGTTTAATTACCTTAACTTGGTTATCATAAAATGTTGTTTTGGTATATCGTTATAATGTTCTTTTATGTAGGCAACGTCTCTTTTTGTGTCTGCGATCCTGGTTGTTGATGTGTAGACATCTCTTCTTTGTCTGCATGTCTTGAATCATGGATTTGCGAGTATGCGGAGAGAGACGTGGAGAACCATTTTTTGTGTATTCCTTGCTTGATTTATTTGCAATTAATTGTAATATTGTATGGATTTAGATTGTAAATGGGTTTCTTTGTACTTAGGTTTGTGACGCGCCCAGAGCGCTATATTAAATCCATTTTTTATTAATGTTATTATTATTATTTCGCTTGATCATGTTATATATATCACGGACGATGTATATACTCTTTTGAAGCAAAGAGGTATGAAATTGTAACTAACAAGATTTTTTAAATGGCATCACCAATAGAGTTATAAGGTACAGGGTGTCCAAACGTTTCGATATCTTATCAAAGTTTTATATTGGCTATGTCCGGTAAAATATTTCGCAATTTCATGCTGAAAACATATATGGATAGAGAAACACTTGCATAATTACTTAATTATGGTAGCCAGCGCAGTTTCATTGATAGAGGATCTATTATTAGATTTTAATTCAAGTTGTGCGCAAAACCTTAAAGTAGGAGTACTGCTACTCACGCACGGTGTTCTGCAAATTTAATTAAATGTATGGTTTTGCGAGTTATGTGACCACCATTTTCAGATGTTTATATTTAGGGTCCACTGAAAGAGGGACAAGTCTGGTATCAATAAATATATATACACAATATGTTTTCACGCTTATGCTGCGATTTGTTTTAACGGGTGATAGAAAGCTTTAAAAGGTATACTGTACATGTACACCGTGCAATGTAATAAGTGTTGATTTTCGTTTATAAACTCACTGGTTTACACTTTATTTGTAGATATACAGACTTACATAAAATCATTTATATAGCGCTGCTACATTGAGATCATAGCGCTGTCCGAATGATGTTAGATACGGTATTTTGTCTCATATGATAAGGTTTGTTTGTATTATTGTTTTGTTGTAAGAGCTCATTTATAAATTGCATGTAACCGTGGATAGGTCTAAAAGTGTCCTTCAACATCAACAACCACCCACAATATTATTGAATAACAATCGAATTTGGGTTATTCCCCCAGTTCCGTATTTTCTGGTCAGATATAGTTTCGATACTGTCAACCATGATATATTGATTGATAAATTGAAACTGCGTTGAAGTTACGAACTTTCGTGGTTTATATCACATTCCGCATTTTGAGCACATACATGTTGGTGTACAACAAGATTTCTAGAAAAAAACACCACATTTGTTATTATATTTGTAAATTGCTTACCAAATGCTATTACTTGTAAAACTGTTATGTACGCAGAATACACCACTTTATTATATAGAGCAAAGAATCCTGACAATGTCACAAATGATTTAAATTTGAATCTTATAGCAAACTGGTTGGAGGCAAACCACCTAACATTAAATGTTTCAAACACTACCAAAATAATGATTTCTCGTAGTAAATACAGTTTAAGCCATGCTACCCTCTTCGGTATGAAAAGACTACATGGCCATCACATGTAGACTATTAATCAAATAATATTTCAAGGAGAACTGGTATTATTACACGTGTTTCCTCACACAATATTCTTTTGATGTTTGCGATTTTGGGTACATTTGCGATTTTGACCATGCAATTTTCGTGCGGATTTGAGGAAAACATCATCCCTACCCCCCCCCCCCCCCTCTTGTAATTCCTTGTTTGTTTATGCTATAATGGTCTAAAAGACATACCAAATAAAACGTCACATTTTTATAGTCGTTTAGCTAAGATAATATCATCTGCTGATATTAGAATACCTGCTAATGATCTGATGGAATGATGTTTCCAATAGAAACATTAGTGACCTTTTAAGTTACGAACATTGATTTTCACCAACAAATTAAATAGTCTCGTACTAAGGAGACATTTTTCAAAATGATTTCGTTTAGCATATTGGGTGTGAAGAAATAATCCCCATTAACCATACTTCGCCGTCATACTCTTACTCAAGCAAATGACGTAAATAAATGTCGTACTCAGACTCAGAGCTTAATAGCATAATAGTGCTCGTTACACAAGGTTAAGATGGAGGTTTTTGCACGTATTCAGAGTTGTAGTTTGTGTTACCAACTATAGTAACTTTAAATTACATAAATATATGAATAAAAAATAAACAAATCGTAAACAATAAAATAAATAAGCAAATAAATTAATGAATTTAAGTACAGATACTGTAATTACCATAATTTAAAGAACCAACATAGACAAAGAATTGTGTTCCACTGCCTTATCACTTTGGCTAAGCAATAACTTGAGTCGAACCCGTGTATATTTTGTAAGGAACGCCCTAAACAGGGATATTTCGCCGTTGTAGCATCGCTTATTATACATGTTATAGGAATAACACATTGCATTATTACCTTACCTTACCTTGCCAAATGGGTTTTTTTATGCTTGTACGGTTTATAAGTTTATATTAGTCTTTATATATTGTTTATACACAGCTTGAATATTTTACTATTGTTTGGTGGTATTTCTGATTATATTTAGTTTAAGTTTAAATCAACGAGCAGTCCTCTGCTAGGATTGATATGCATCATGAACTCTTTTCTGGACCACTTTCATCACGTTGATCATTCGATGTGTACAGTAGACTGAGTTTAAATACGTGTCTGATGCTTTTGTGTTTAGATATCTATGATAATTCGGTCCAGGAAAACAAAACCTAGTTACGTTTTGACTTTAAGCTGAAGCGGGAAGTAGGAGATAAAAGCTTAGAGACTCAGATTTTAATGTGAAATGGGGACAATTTTTGATAGAATTGTTCACGATAAACAGTGGGATGGAATTGGAAAAGAGACTTGTTGTTAAAGGATGAGCTTGAATATATATGACCGGATGTAAACGCTATTATGAATTAAATGAATAAATACAAATGAAGTACTATTCAACCCCGGACGAAATATGAGTGTGTAATATTTAAGAGTACTGTAGTTAACGCTTTCCACGCGGCAGGCGTCTGAAAACGACATTCCAAGATTTCACAAAATGTTTCAAAAATGTCAAAATAATTAAATTGAACTACCATATCTGGAATTACCATTCAACATATCACATAGGCGACTATCGTATAAGTCTTACGTACAAGCCACTTATACGTATGAGCCATACGTACTAATTTTACAGTGCTACCTTAACATGGGGTTGTCCTATGATCACACCCATGATGCTATGCAATGACTGTGTAAATTAATCACAATTTCAACAGGTTTGAAGTTTTGAATGTATGAACATGAATTAACCGTTAGTCGCCGTTTAATATAATATATGTTATAAATCTAAGTCAATAACAATCACTAGGAGAAACATGAAAGACGTGAAAATGAAACTACAATTTTGGTCAAGTTTGAATACAAATGAGAAAACGACTTCAGCGAACATGGTAGACGTATTTGAGATACATTGCCTAACAATTGATTGAACATCGTAAATGTTAAATGTGGTATATCATTGATTTTAAAGTAGGTATTCAGGGATACATCACATTTTGTTGTAGAGTGAAGAATACTTAACATCTGAAGTACACGAGGTATAATGATTTTTTTGGTCTGGGTAGAGCTACATTGAAGTCAGGATCCAGACTGCCATCGGACGGAGACAAGAAGTAGAAGAAGAAAAAAAGAGAGGAGTTAGACAGAAATGAAGAAAAGAGAGGATGGAAATGTAAAGGCGAAATATGGAAACGAAAAAAGACCGGGTAAAAGATATTGCAGAAAGAAAGAGAATTGGGAAAGAGGGGGTAACAGAGAGGATGGATAGATGACAGCGAGGGATTCTGTGTTAATTACACATAGGATTTTGAGCCTGACCCGAGTAACTTTTAATCATGATTTAGTCAGGTCCGATATAAGACCAATTTCAGTGCTATTTAATGGAAGTCGAGGTGATTGCAATCGCGATGATTGCGTGAACTCTGTTGTCATACAGGGTGTCCCTAATAGGGGTCAACGTCATTGCCCTATTTGATTACTAATTTCTGGCTGTAATCTTTATATAATCTGAAAGATAATTGAGTTGGCTTTGAAATGCCGATTTTTTTATTGTGTTTCATTTTCTCATTCTAAAAATATATTTGATCAACAATGAACCTTTTGCCACTTTTGGAAAAGGTATTTTGGGGGAATGTATCATCTTCATCTTTAAACATTTCGTAATTAGATTTGGTGTTTGTATGAGCTTCAGAATAACTAAATAACCAATCAAATGTGTGCCAGTTTTTTGATAGAAATCATCCATTTGTAACATTGCTGTTATGTTTGAAGAATTTCTTCATATAAAAATAATATAAACTTGACTTTTTGTGATCCATTTTGAATAATACATATTTTTAGATAAGATAAAGCAAATGACACAAAACAAATGGCATTTGAAAGGTTATTTTGTTATCTTGAAGAAGCTCATATAAAGGTCATAGGTCAATTAGTATGAATACTGATTATTAAATGAGCAGAACGACTCCATTACGGTTCCGTGCCCTGTATAAAATCCAACTTTCTTGACCACGTCTTTGATGACATATCCAGGGTAATAAATTATCCCTCCTACACCATTTATCTGATTTATTTTACACCAACTGTGTCTTGCCAGCATGTGTGCTACCATTTCCACCGCTATCCTAAGCATGGCTCAAGGCTCTTTGGTGTTGGTGTAACTAGAAGCCATATATACTACTTTTGAAAATGTTCTTGTGATAACAAATTCCAACTTTTAATTTCAATTTGTCATAAAAAACTAGTGCTATATCATATTCTATAAAAACAAATGTTCAAATTTCGAAGAAAAAAAATCACATTATATTATCCAAAGAGCAGATTTCAGTTTTAAAAATAGCCCAAATCTGCGGAAAATCACCACGTGTGGAAATAGTCATGTGGCAATACTGCAGCCCCTCAGGCTTGTTTCTAGTTCCACCGCTGCCACACTCAAGGTCCCCCAGCATGCGGTAAATGGTGTTGGACGGATAAAACTTGGGCTCAAACCTTACAGGCAACTGGAATGTAATCTTCCACAAGCATCTTTTTCCCTAACAAGTGGCAAAACCTGTTTCAAAACAGCGGCATTTGAAAGCCAACAAACACATCTTTAAGATTATTCAAAGATTACAGCCAAATATTGATTAAGCAATGAGGCCAAATACGTGGAACAAGTTTAAAACCATTTTCATCAAAAGTTCATCAAAATCATAAATAGAATACGGTTGGTGACTCCTATCGATAACTGACAGCTTATATAAATGACCTAATGCATTCAGCGCTCAACATGGTCGTCTCCTTTAGTCACGTCTCGACTAAAGTTACTCTTCTCCGTATGCCTAACTGTTTAAGAAAAATGTCATACAATTGCTTTATAAATGTAAAACATTGAATTTTTAAAATCAAATTAACATAGGGAATCTATTTACTTGTGGGCAATCATTTGTTTTTATATCGTTATTACCAATGAACAATGAACATTAAGTAGAGGACATTGGCCTATAAATCGCAGCACCAAATTGTTTGGGAATAATCTATTTTGATAACCCTTACGTTACTATACACTAAGGAATAAAACTGCGTGATGTGTACACTGTCTGGAATGAATATACGCTTATTTCGTTATGGGGGCCATTTAAGTGGATATTACCAACGGCGATGTTACAAGGTCACAAGGTGTTTTATCGAATGAAATTGTAATGGGAGATTAAGATTCTTTAATAAATAGAGAGTGAAGCCAATTTGTGTTGCCGCAACGTGTAAGGGGTAGTGATCGCGCTATTTGTTGATGCACCTGGTCCGGTGATTTTCTTAATATGGATTGCGGGAAGTGGTAAAAATACACTATTATAGTGGGACGTGGTAAACATACTCTGATGCGTTTGAAATGAGATCATCGAATTATAATAGTCCGTAGTGTGCTCAACCTTCATTAAAGGTTTTTCGTAGGATAAATCAATTATACCAAATACCCTATAGTTTTCAAGCTATATATATTTGACGATTATAAATTTCCCGCCTTCAACCAGTTTCAACACCAGCTGAATCTTAATTTAATTTAACTTACTTAACATCAGAGAATACTTTATGACTGTGTTAATTTTGGAAACCTTACGTGTTACAATTGAACAAATATTGTTTTCTCTGTTCAGTTGAAATGTTGAAAAGGTTTGCGATAGATATTTTGTGCGTAACCTTATATAGCACAATGCCTACGATTTTAAAATGCTGACAGTATTTGTTATAAACAATGCTGAATAGAGATTGAAATGCAGGGTAATGACTATTGGTTTGAAAATAAGAAATAAAAATAAAAATTCATTTAATATATATTTCTCCCTGGATTGACTGGTTTGCAATCTAACATACCTTCACTAGTTATTAACACCAGGATGTACTTTAGTTCTCTATTGGCAATTACTATTATCGTGTTGCAAAATTGAATTGAGTTTTCACGAGTTTTTCTGGGTTTTCTAATGTAAAAGTGCATTTTCATTTTTGAATAACTAATGAGATTGTCCATGCGTCTACCTTTCTACAAGTTTAACGAACGAACGAACGAATTAACGAACGAACGAGCGAATGAGCGAATGATGGTTTGGCCAATGTAAATATAGCCTGCAGTTTATCAAAATTGGGATCAGACGTTAATGGCTGGTAGGGTTATGTTTGAGTATGGTGTCATGGGGGAATCAATTTGCAATTTCCACATTTCTGACAGCATTCGATCCTAAATATGTAGGACCACTGTTTAGCACAGCTAGGATGGCAGACTCATGTTTCTATATTAAATATTAGTATTTCCCTGAATACGCTTATTTTTTTAAACAAATAATGGCTCTACAATGAGGGCTTTAATGATTATTACTTCTTTCAAATGTAATTGGTGAAGACAGCAAGTATTAGACTGTAGACATATACAGGCAAAAAACTGATCTGGATCTTTTAATTAAAGTTGCCATAAGATACTATAGGAAACAAATTTTAAACGGGTCAGACAGGGCTACAAAGCTTTCGATTTATTTCATCATCAGTGTATCATGGTAATGATAAAGACAGACATTTCTTTCAAATGTAATTATTACACGTTTGTTAACGGTGTGTGGACACATTAGGATGTAACTTCTAAGTTACATGTGATTAAAACCACATAGAGTTTCGAATGAATCATCCCCGAACACGGTTTCCCAGAAAAAAGTTTACTTCATATATTTATGAGTGATAATGCATGTGATCTGAATGTACCAGAAAACTTTCGAATCAACGTTAATCATGATTTGGGATGTACCTTGCATTGCTGACACACGTGCTTAAAGCTGAAAGTAATCATGGGGTTAATCATGGGGTTTGTGCTTCAAACATTGTGTTATATCCTCAAAAGCAAACAAGGTCGTATGGAGACACTTTTTTCTAAAAGCATAAACATATCGAGTCTATTTTGTTTATGGTCAATATCAACGCAATTTTTAAGGTGTGTAGAAATAATACGATGTAATGTAACCACAACATGTTTCGAATAAAATAGGCCCATGCAGGGGTTCGAAGAAAACGTTCAAATCACACGGTTCTTTTTATTTCCCCCGCTAAATCACTTTATCGTTGTATATACATGTGATGTGGATGTAAACGACAGAATGCCAAAGTGAAATTAGGGAGCGATCGCTATTTATGGCTTTATGGCAGGGGGGGGGGGACGGGTTTTTTTCCAATTTTTGTATCCTTTTTTCGGATTCCCCCTATTTTCTGTTAATACATTTTGGGTTTCCCCTAACAACTAACCGTGTTTAGGGAACTATTTGCACGATAAACTTTGTCATGTATTTTTGAGTGTAGGCAAAAATGTGGCCACTTCTTGTAGAAAATTCAGCTGGATATATCAAAAGTATGCATGTCACTTTGTGCAATAATGAGTTTAGATAAAATTTATAGATACAAATCCAGTAACTACTTGCAAAAATCACCTTACATTTCACATCATAATACCAGGGCTGTCAACTTTTGGGATTTGCTGGGAAGGAGAGATATAAATCGTAAAACTTGCACATTTTTTTCCTTCCTGTCAGCAGCTGAAATCTTGAAAAGTGGGGGTGGGGTGGGGGTGGGGGGGGGGGGGGGGGGGTTGGGGGGTAGCGCTGACGTTTTCCTTAAAACCGGCCGAAACATGTGCATAGTCACAATCGCAAATGTACAGACGGAAGCTCGTGTAAAGGGGTTGATACATTTTAATTGATACATTTTTGAGGCGGGAGATTTTATATGCTATGTGGGAGTGTGGGAGAAACAAGGTCTACGCGGGAGAGTTGACAGCCCTGTAATACATTAATTGAAAAATCTTAAATTAAAAAAAATGTTAAATTTAAAACATTGTAAACATGGGGCTGGACTTTATTAGCACGGCGGGTAGATGTGGTAAAAGTGCAAAAGTGACTCAAAATGGCAGTTCCAATACTAGACATTTCGTCAATCTGCTTGTGAATTTGGAAACACAATTGGGCAGGTAAATTTCTTGTCGGGCTCGTAACTGGTATCAATAACCGTGACAGGCGCGGATCCAGGAATTTGTTTAGGGGGGGGGGGGGGGGGGGCCAAATATTAGAATATTCGTGCCAAAGTGTGACTTTATTAGCACGGCGGGTAGATGTGGTAAAAGTGCAAAAGTGACTCAAAATGGCAGTTCCAATACTAGAAAATTCGTCAATCTACTTGTGAATTTGGAAACACAATTGGGCAGGTAAATTTCTTGTCGGGCTGGTAAGGGATCACGTCAAAACTCGACCGCCCGGCAACCGCCGGTTACGGCCGGTTCCGTTCGGTTCTCACAAAACGTGTCGTCTGTTATAATATACACACATAATGAGGTCAAATAGTAACACTCTGGTGAACACGACCGGTTGAAAGTGCCTCGTCACACATGTGAGCAATAACATCTTGAAGTAATGGGCTCTTTTAAGACTTAAAAATCTCAGTTGACAATCAGTACAATACAGCTATTGATTTTCGCTGGGGTTGGCTTTTTCAATCTGTTTATAGCTCAATTAACTTTTTAAAATCAATACCGAAAGTCTATGAATGTGTTTTTGTTATAGAACGATTATAGAGAGAGCTATTATGACCACAAAGTAACAGATTGATAGTGTAAATTGGTCAGATTACAGCATTAAGTCAACCGGCGGTTGTTCAGTGTTGCATGCGCGAATATTCATATACCAGTAAAACATTTGACCTGAAAGAACCGGGCGGAACCGCCCGTAACCGGCAGTCAACGGGCGGTCGAGTTTTGACGTCGCCCCTAACTGGTATCAATAACCGTGACAGGCGCGGATCCAGGAATTTGTTTAGGGGGCCAAATATTAGAATATTCGTGCGAAAGTGTGACGTAAGCGGTGCGCAACACCGCGCTCCGCGCTAGCGGGTACAGGGGGAGTATGATGTTGGATGTGCCCTCCTCCCAAATTTGAAATTTTGTCAATTGTTGAACCCATTTGGTGCGATCTGGTGTAAACTTTTGAACAATATTTTATTGAAAAAGCCAACTCTTCTTTTCCAATCAGTATTTTGGTTTTGATCAATGCAAGAAAGAAGTTGAGCATACTGCATACTGATATTTTCCTTGATTTAAGTATAGATGGTTGAAAACGGTTCGGAGAGGGGATAACCCTCCTCACAATTCATTTTTTTCCCTCAATTTTTGAGCCCATTTGGTACGATCTGGTGTTATAATTTCAAATAAAAATAATATTTGACTAATGGCAAAATTGTAACCAAAGGGGTTAGGGCCGCAGTTACCTTTTTGGGGGGCCCTGGGCCAGCCTAAAATGTGGAGGCCCCTAACTCACTGTGAGGAACCATCTTCTCTCAAGAGGCTGAAAAGCGAGAACAATATGGGATAGGGGAGGATGGGGCAACTGGACTGGTTAAGCATATTTCATGATATATAAGCTTAAAGCTCGTGTAAATATTTATGGAATTGCTATGAAAATATCACCCATGTAACTGTTTACATATAACATATAATCAATGTTAAAAAATATCCAAACAAAAGGCCAATTACCACTAACTAAAAACTTTACTTGGCACGGTCCAGTTACCACATCGTTGGGGCAACTGGTCCTATATGTTCCAACGGTTAGAATACACAGAAATCATTGATTGACAACACGGTAACTAAGCAGTATTTTCTTTACAAACTCATTTCCATATTATTTAACGTGTAAAAATGATACAGGTCTCATGAAACCCATGTTTTATACAGTTTTCGTGGTTAACGTGTAAAAAGCAGCAATACTAATGGTGTACAAAGCAAGCGCAATTCTCGACTGCACGTTTATTAAATAAAACGGTTTGAACCTAGTTAAATGGTTACATGGTTGTGATTTTCAGACGCCCCATACATTTGTCTATACGAGGGTATCAAAAAGTGTTAGAAATCACCCAGAAGTGAAAGGGCCAGAAACTTTATTTTGATACGTAATCCTTCAGACATCTTTACAAAGTCCCTGTGCAAAGTTACACATTTCTCCCACTATCTATTACCTGTCCACAGACCGCCATTGTAAAGATCCTCAGATTGACCGCCATTGATTGATTCTCAGATTGCCTCAGATTATGTTATTCCCAAAACAGCAATAAATAGTTTAAAGTTTTGACAGAAAGGGGTCAAAGGTCATTACAAACAAGCTTGGTGACAATAAACTTATGGGTAACATGGGGTGTGCACAGATTGACCTCTAATGACCCCTACGTGACCTTTGACCCTTTGTGTCAACGCTTTAAACTATTTATTGCTGTTTTGGAAATAACACAATCTGAGGCAATCTGAAAATAAATCAATGGCGGTCAATCTGAGGATCTCTACAATAGCGGTCTGTGGACAGGTAATAAATAGTGGGAGAAATGTGTAACTTTGCACAGGGACTATGTAAAGATGTCTGAAGGATCACATAACAAAATGAAATTTCTAGCTCCTTCACTTCTGGGTGATTTCTAAAACTTTTTGATACCCCCTCGTATATATCCCTTTCTTTAATGATTTTATTTACTTCATATAATCATCATTTAGTACTTATAATAAACCATCTTGATATTTAGCCAGCTTTTCATGTTACAGGGGAAGTTAGTCAATATGACAATGATGACCCAACGGTTGATATACACAAAAAGCAGTGGATAAAATACATAAATCATGATATTTCGTCATAGCAAATACCTTTACAGACACCATTCAAAATATAATAAAGATGTAATTCATAATACCGAGGTTTTAAACCATTCAAAAGCAATTTCATGTCATATTGTAATCCTTCAATATCAGAAATAGTGGTATTAGACCCGAAATGCCCCAAAATGTCTAAGAACTTGAAAGAATGTGAATTATTTCTATTCTATTCACATTTCAATACCGAGTCATGTTTTATTGACACTAACAACTCATTTTCAAAATGAATTTTACAATTTTGATTAAGTTTTTGCAGGCGGTCCAGTTGCCCCACACCCCTTCGGACCACTTACCCCAACAAATGACGTAGCACTTTGTCGAGATGAAACGTTATTAAAACACGCCTGTGACGTAATACATTTTACGCCAATTTTTTTTAAAACATACCACCATTTGGCGTAATAATCAATAACTCCAATACATTTCAGAAAAAAAGGCAAAACTGCATTTTTGTTTTTAGCCATTACACAGATTTCTGTAGCCAGTGTGTTTCTTGAATTCGCAAATATTACGGCGTTCGGGTCCTACAAGTAGACGAGTGTCTTTAGATAAGTAAGAAATGGTGTACTTTGTTATTTGCAAATTCATGAACTAATAACTCTACCAAATGAATACCCGTGATAATGATTTAAGTTGAAGCATTCTTTAAATGATAATATTGATCGGAAATCCAAACCACCAATGTCCCAAGTTCGCAATATGCGCCATTTTACGGTCATTTCAACCACAACCTATGGTTTTAATCATAATATTTCGGAAAGTCCCTAAGCACACTACAATATAGCACCCATCAAATGCAATATGCACCTAGTATCTTAAGACGACTGTGCTGCATGTATATATTTACTGTTGCATATCTGTCAATCATATAAAGTACATTAAACATGATCTAAACCCATCTTCATATATCGCCCATACTATCTGTGAATTTTCAATCAGTCACTCAAGGAGTTAGCTTCAAAGATATGGAGAAAAATCACATGTGTAAGTACCCTAAAGTTCCAAATGTTTTGGATTGTACCCAGGGGGCCAGCTTAACCCCCCTGTATCCCCATGCTGTAAAAGGTTGGTGGGTATACAGATAACCATTACGACCTATACAACATTCCTAGGGTGGACAACCTAAAATATCAGGTGCTCAAAGATGTGAAACGGGGGGTCAAAGTTCAGGCGGGGTGGGTCAAATTTGGTAAATTTTGAGCAAACCATATCATGTTTGGTATCAAATGATAGCAAATTTAATTCTGAACATGGGTTATGACATTTATATTGTTGTAAAACAATTTGTTTTAATGTTATGACCTAAAACTGATGTACCAGACCTAGAGTCAAACCAGGAAGAGACAGACACACGTATGTTATTGCATGCCATATATGCTACTCAAAATGATGATGTGAAACGCATTGTTGTGCATGCAAATGACACTGATGTAATAGTTCTCAGCATATATTACTACGTGACATACTTAAAAGATTTAAATCTTCAAGAGATGTGGATCAGAACCCAACAAGATAGCTATCTACCGATACACGAGATGGTTAATAAGCTTGACGATGAACTATGCCGTGCACTCCCTTTCATTCATAGCATTAGTGGTAGGGACATTACAAGATACCCATACTTTACAGGGAAAAGGTCATGGCTACAGAGATCTAAAGAGGTAGAGCTGGATTTAATTGCCGGGTTTGGTGAGGAGAATGAGTATAAGTTGACTGAAGACATCATCAACCAGGCAAGGAAGTTACTCATATCGGTATACAGTAAAGCTGGCGATGACTCTCTTTTCTCTTCTCTAGAAGAAATCAGGGCACATAAGTTCTTGAACAAGAATAACACAGTGTTGAAAATGCTGCCTCCTACTGAAGGTGCATTTATGCAGCACTTAAAGTGCTGCATTCGCAACAATCATTGACAAGACAGCACACCAAGCGGAACAAAATCTCCCCTCAGCAGAAGAATATGGCTGGACTTTGAAAGACGGTATGTTTGTACCCACTCCAATGACAATATCATCATGGCCACAGGATATCAGGGAATATCATGCGGCTGCAAGAGTGTGCCTTTCTGCAGCAAGAACTGTGCATGTGGAAAGCAATCAGTTGCATGCTACATAGGATGCAAGTGCAATGGCTCTCCTTCCATATGCAGTCGTGCAATGCATGCTGAAAAAGTAACTTTGGAAAGTGATGACACTGACAGTAGCAGTAATACTACATACTTACTTACTTATGTCGTTCTCGAACGGTCTTCGTGATGGCTGGCCAAACTACTCTGTCCCTCATGCATGCTTTCATCTCCTCATCATTCTTCAGTCCTGTGTCTTTCGCCAAGTTGTCCAAGTATGTTAAGGCTGGGCGGCCGACAGATGTGTGTCCGTGTTTGGGTCTCCATAGCAGCAGGTCAGATACAATCTCATTTTCTCTTCTCATGCAATGTCCTGCAAATCTCATCCTTCGATCTGTGATGTTTTCTGATACCTTTTGTAAGTTTCCATACAGTCTTTGTTATCTTTCCAACTAGTGTAGCATCCATCTAGAGATTTATTCACTCTGTTGGTGATGGTCCATGTCTCAGCTCCATACAGTAGAACACTTTGAACAGTAGCTTGGAAAAGTCTGATTTTGATTTTTCGACAGAGGCTGGATTTCCACACTTTGTTCAGAGCATTGCAGGCCTTCCAAGCAAGTGCTTTACGTACTTTTATGTCATGCTGGCTACTACCAACCCAAGCTCCCAGGTACTTGAAGTCCTCTACGTTGTCTAGGTTACTTCCATCAGAGGTTTTTTAGCTGTACCGCTTGTGCTTGGTGGAATACCATGCATTTGGTTTTCTTGGCATTCATGTGGAGCCCAGTTTTGAGTGCTGCTTCCTCAACATATTTCAGCAACTTCTGTGCCTGCTCCTTAGTGTCAGAAAGTAACGCTATGTCATCTGCAAAAGTCAAGATCTGTGACGTTCTTTGGCCCTATTCTTCGACTTTGTCTAGGCTTGATGGTGAATCCTAGTTCCTCTTCTCTCCCACTGATAGCTATTCTTAAGCAGTAATCAAGGATGATTATGAATTGGTAGGGCAAGAGTATCTCCTTGGAGTACTCCTGCTAGGATGTCGAACAGTTCCGTGTCACCATCAGGTGATATAACTTTGGCTCTTGTGTTTCTGTAAGTTTCATCAATTGCATCTGTTATAACCTGTGGGACACCGTATGCTTTGAGTATCTTGATCATTTTCCCACGATGTATGGTGTCGAATGCCTTTTTGAAATCAATGAATGTTATGACTGCAGAGAGATTATTGGAATGTATACCTTCGATGATTCTCCTGAGCCCAAGAATGTGTGAGGTAGTGCCTCTTCCCTCGCGGAAGCCATTCTGGTTAGTTCGAAGTAATTCATCTAGGTGAGGTCTTATTCTGTTGAGAATCATTCTGTTATATGTCTTGGCCACAATAGAGTTCAGACATATGCCTCTGTAGTTACCTGCTTGACTTAGGTCACCAGATTTTGGGACTGGTATCAGGTTCAATATTGCCCACTGGTCAGGTTTTTGTTTTTTTAGGAGGGCCTTATTACAGATATCCAGTATTAAATCATCAAGATTGCATCTTGTCAGGAGTTCAGGTGGAATGTTGTCCTCTCCAAAACTTTTCCCCTCCTTGATAGATTTCTTGCTTTCTGGTACTCAGTGTTATTGAAGGCAGTACACTTAATTGGTAGTTCTTCGAAAATCTTTGGGATGTCTTCATCTTTATCAGTCACTACCGTTGGATTTCCTACGAGTTGTTGGAAGTGGCAGTACCAATTATTGACACGTTCTTCGTTTGTCTTTCCTTTTGAGGATACCATTCCTAGAGGTTTTCCTTCCACTTACTTCGATAATGAGCTCCCAAGATAATCTGTGTTGCATGTTTAGGGTTACCTTTTCCACTTCTTTTAATTTCTTGTCCAGGTATTTAGCAGTAATGATGAGCATGAACCTGACAACTAAATATTATGAACAATAAATACTGAGGATGCTGTGCAGGTTGAAAACATGTATGTTTTATAACTCTAGGATATGCAATATGCATATTAAATATTATGATGCTGGTTATATAGCGTTATCCGATGAAACTTCATGAGTTTCACATAATCCATGTACACAGTACACGTATTAAGATAGGATTTTGTTACATACATTCAGTTTTTTTGTAATATTTTGAAAAGGAATGGTATGACCAAAGAACTATTACAATATGACATGTTCAGCATCAAATTTGCTTTCATTTGATACCAAACACGATATGGTTCGCTCAAATGTTCACAAAATCTGACCCCCCTGAACTTTGACCCCCCATTTCCCGCCTTTGTGCACCCGATTTTTTAGGTTGTCCACCCTAGAAGTATTGTATAGGTCTTAATGGTTATCTGTATACCCACCAACCTTTTACAGCACGGGGATACAGGGGGGATATAAATACTTGATTTGGCCCCCTAGTTATTGTAGAAGGTAAAGATATATGTCAAGTATCAACAAAAGTCGTACTGTTCAAAAGAAAGCAGTATGCCCATACAATTACAAAATCCTTCATTTCGGACCACTTGCCCCACGGTCCAGTTGCCCCATATTCCCCTACCAGTTGTGTTCCCAGAATGTGGAAGTTGGGTTCCCCGGAAATAGCCAATTTGAGGACAAAAGCACGGCAAATAAACTGACCCAATGCGCGAAAATGTGCTATTTTACACTAATTTGGAAAAATTCTAAAATGATTATTTGGAGGCAAAATGCGCGTACATGTAGCTGAAGGAATTTTACTGCGCTTCCTATTTTGACCAGTGTTTAGTGTTGGTAATTTATTTTTACCTTATTTTTATCTGAATTTGGGCCCTGGCCCAATAGTGAACACAATATACCAATATTGTCCAATACTCGCGATCCAGTAGTTTGCCCCTATTAAAAGTTGATAAAATCATTACACAATTCCTTTAAAGTTTTAAGTGTGAAGTATCATTGTACATATATGATAGCCAAGTGTGAAATGATGTACACATGCATCAAGTTCCAACTTTGTATTCAAGACATTCGCCATCCTCTTTGTTTTACTATGTGATACTGTAGTGTCACTAAATGTACATGCTGGTGAAATATAATGAAAAACAAATGATTTGTGCATTTTATCTATGTGCTTTAACAATTTAACACAGGTTTCTTTGCTTTCTAAATATTGTTTTCTTCTTTATTTGTTAAAGAATTATTTACTTTTTTATTTTCCTCTTCTCTTTGCTTCTTTCCGTTTTCTTTCTCTGACAGTTAATTTTTTTCTTCATGTTCCCCCCCCCCCCCCTCATTCCTAAAAAAATAATTTCGCGTTCCCCCCTAAATTCCCCCCCCCCCCCCCCGCGTAAATAATGATCGGTCCCCTAATTATGGGGATTTTGCTTCAAACATTTTAACCCACTAATGAAAACATATACCTTTGACAATATCAAGGTCATTGAAGGGTCTGTAGAAAAATATGATTTTATTTAACCAGAAGATGTTTGGTATGAAACATGGTTTCCTAGACGACTATCAAATGACACGTTTTACGTTTGGTCTCTTGACAGATTAATCATACACATGTGCGCTGAAAAAAATCATGGGGATTTTGCTTCAAGCATGCACTAAAGGAAAAATGCTTTATCAAGGTCATCGTTTGAAGGGTATGTAGAAAAAAGTAGCGTGTTTCTTAACCACAAAATGTTTAGAATCGAACAGGCTCGTATGGTTTTCCAATTACTATGAATCACTCGTACTTTCGAGTTCCCCACCAAAGAAAACCATGGTGTTGTGTTTTGTGATGGGTGACGCGTGCATGAGATTGAAATGGGAATTTGCTTCAGATATAGTTAGCCTCAAAAGTAATCAAAGGATTATGGGGATTATGGAGATATTGTGCATTGTCTGAAAGCATAGAAGATGACATATCTATTGTTGCCAGTACTATAGTAATTATTCATTATACAGGATGGGTATAACATAAAGAAAGTTACTAAAATAATAATTAGTAATAATTATAACTTCATTTTTTTTCTCTGAACAAACAAGTCTCATAATTATTTAAAATACATTATTCACCGTACGGTAACAGGTAATGATAAGGAACTGTTTAGGCATATGCTATTGTAAACATGATTCAACATGCACAAATAAGATTTTGGTATCAAAATGTTCGGAAAGAAATTCTCTTTTCAGGAACACAGCCTTTTCCCCATAACACAAACCCATTCAAAGTTATAGCCAGTATCACAAGGCCTCATCTCCATCTCCCCAATGTGTTTAAAAATCTGCAATGGTCTTTTTCTCAAATGGTCAAAATGGAGATAAGGCCTTGTGGTTCTGAGCCCTCAACATAGTGACCCTATATAGTTGCACTAGGTATTCATTGAATTGTGTGTGATTACTGTCATAACTGTCAAATAAATTAATGATTTCCTATACCTAGTGCAACTTTGCTTTTGTAATGCGCGGTCATTGAAATCGCCATAACTTTAAAAGTATCCATTCGATTTTGTTGAATGAGGTAACAAACTGCGGAGAAAAATTTGCTCATTTTATGTATATCTCAGATTTTTGGTACCGATTATATATTTTGAATTAGCCAACCTCAAAGCACCTGGTCAGGGACTTTATGTGCTAGGTGTATTTCTGATCGTTCATACATCTTGTATCCAACCAAAGACCCACATAAAGAGTTGCAATTACAAGGGAAACCCCGTTTGGATCCACCAAAATAGAATGTTTTCATTGACAATATATGGATCTGTGTAATTCGAAACATTTTGTAGTACGTGTACAGACAGATACTCGGAAATCCGGCGATAATCAATACATAGCCAATTTGTCGTTGGTACAGTGACGTATAGTGTACAGTCATCAAAAAAAGTAACTATACAGGTAATAAATGGGCTTATAACTCTAAAAATATATATCCTACCTAAAAATATTGAATGATAAAGTTGTTGAGAAATTTATCTTCTTCAATATGGGATATTGCCCGCTAGGATTTGGTGAATATTGAGGAAGTGACACTCCAAAATGTAATGTAAAGTCCGATTTTCATTTTCACATTTTTCTTTTCTACACGCGGACCAAGCTACGTGTACATTATCGATATCCGGTAGTGCAATAGGGGGATGCATGCGAAGGTTGGATAGACGGCCGTATTGTTCCGATGGATCAATACGCCACACACACCCCACCTATCATACTCTCCCCCGTGTTGAAATGTAAAATGTGAAAAAGAAATTGTGACTTTACCTTACGTCAATTCTTCAATATTAAACCGATCCTAGCGTGCAATATCTCATATTAAAGAATATAAATTTCTCAACAACTTTATAATTTAATATTTTAGGTAGGATATATATTTTAGAGTTAAAAGCCCATTTATTACCTGTATAGTTACTTTTTTTGATGACTGTATGTATACTAGCTACCCATAGGACCTAGGCTACAGTCGACATGCCTCTTGTGCTGAGCACGCGAAGGGGGGGGGGGGGGGGGTGGTAGAGGCAGGGGGTACTCACAAATACGAGATATGTGTTATGTTGCTTTTAGTGCCACCGGTGAAACCCTTAGTAGTGTAGTAACCACTAAAAGTATACGTATGACTACGAATTGAAATGTTACATGGTATCATTTTGGAAAATATCTCCTTAAAGTACGATCAGGCTCATTAATTTTTTAGTGAAAATAAAATATTCGTAACTTAAAGGTAGATGACCCGATCACATTTTCGTAACACAGAATTATTTCAAACATACGGAGATTTTCATATCATATGACAGCTCGTATTTTTCTCATCATCATATTGAAATTTGACGGCCTAAATCGGTATAATTACGAAGAAATCGATGAAATAACGTCGAATTACCGCGAATGGTGGTAACCACCGATATAGTGTACGTACTACTCAATGGGTACAGTTCACAGCATCTTGTGCGTCTAAAATAAGAACCATTAGAGCTATGCGCCTCAAACTTTGGAACACGACGTTTTTAAGGATGACCTTTCATGTAGAATAGAAAACTTCAAGTTGAAAATCGGAACATCTACCTTTAAAGGGTCTCTGATATTTCACAATCGTACATGTTATTTTCGTTATTGTTACCATATTATTTGTACTTAATTGTTATACCAATTGGAAAGTAGTGGTGAATGGGCTATTCCAGTTGAAATCCATGCAACCCTATGGAAGACATGACGTCATCCCATAAAGGGAATGTAAATTTCAAATAAAGTCACCCATGTAGGCGACCCACATTTAGAAATACAAACGCCCCGTGTGGACGCTTAAGGAATGTGTTCCACAGGAGTGTATGGATTTCAAATGGAAAAGCCCAATAGCACATGAGCACATTGAGTTAGATAACGAATGTTAAAAGGATGGAGCGGTTATTATTAATTCCTCTTGGTGAAGTTTGTTGACCAATAAAACTACAGTAAACAATTAAAAGGGTTAAACTCGTTTTTATTAATATATATTATTTATTTATATGAGAAAAAACACCTCAGTGCCCAGCACTGCTTTCCAATTAGGCCCTCATTTTATGCACGTAATACAGACTGTTAAAAAGATATAAGAATAGGCTATATACAATGTGATATAATACACATAATTAATAAATAATAAGTACATAAATAAATAGTGCAGAGTGATAATGCATGAGTTTTAATTCGATGACTTGGTGACATGTGATGCGATCTGTGAAAACCCGTCGGATATCGTAAAATGTGAACTAGGAATTATTGCTAAAATTGAAATTGAAAAAACAAACAAAATTGATTTCCAATACTTTGTGTCATCATCTTTTATAAAATTTCACCTTCAAAAACTTACTTCAGTCACTTTTAAAATTAACCTTATAATGTTATTCTATTGAATTATGTATCTTTATCTTCCTGTTTTGTAGCTTTTTATGACATCACAATCATCATTCACTCAACACTTTTGTTGTAGTGATAGTAGGAAAATGATCAAAACAGTTCTGTAATCAGCAGAGTTTTAGCATTCTTAGGCTAATGAAATATGATTCCCAGTTTCCCGTTTCATATTTTTAAAAGAGTGGGTAGGTGTCTATTTCATTATTCATTATTCATTCTTTCACTCAATTTCATTATTGCATCTGAAAGGGGTGTTAACTACTAACTACCTATTGATTTGTATATATTACACCTTAATTAACACTTGAACACTTTGAAAAACAATTAAGGAAGCATTTTGTAGATGTGTTATTGAAAATGTCAACAAATCTGTCTGAAATATTGCAACGTCAATTACATCTGAAATCTGAGTAGGTAATGCAAACAATTTCATTATCAACTGTATACCATGACACCACTGCCATTAAAATCCCTTAAAATCAACAGGAAGATATGCCTGGTATTTTGAGCCACTAACAGTTTTGATTTTTAGTCAAGTTTGTCAGAAAATGTAATTTTGCACAAAATAATGAAAGTTTTGGTAAAACTGAAAAGTTGGGTCGGTAGGGAAACGGGAAACTGGGAATCATATTTCATTAGCCTTTATGATATAAATATCTCCAATATGGCGTGTTGTCACAAATCGCATCACATATTTCCTATATAACTCAATGCGTAGGTAAATCAAGTTAGTCAAGAAATGAAAGTAAGGATGCAAACCACTATAATTCCAGTCTATAATTCAGTTGGTAGAGATGACAGTATAGTCTAGGGTAATTGTGATCGACGGTTCCAGATAACAATTCATGGTTCGAATCTCACTCAAGGTCTCTTTTTTGAAAAGTTTATAGATATTTACCGTTTATATCTATTTCTTAACATTGTTACCATGAATGACTAAGAAATCTATCTTTATCTTGTGTTTAATGGGGGTTTCCCTCTTTTTTCTCTCTTTCTTCTTTTTGTTCTTTATTTTGGACATTTATTTGTATTAACAATCTGAAGGGTTGTTCCTTATCGGGTACTTGCACGGGCGGTTATTAGTTCAAATCAATCTCAACGACATAATAGAAGAAGACATGGATGGAGTACAATACCGATCACTTGGAATAATATCAGTTTAAAAGGCGATTAGTATTGTACTCCGTTCATGCATGTCTGAGCTACCGAGACTGCGATGTCAGATTCTGTCATTTCATAACTACATGTATGATTGATGGTTAGGTAAATACAGACATGACAGAAGGCTCTCTAACTTATTGTAAATATTTTTTTGAAAAGCCACATTCATTGTCAGACTGGAATTATAGTGGTTTGCATCCTTACTTTCATTTCTTGACTAACTTGATTTACCTACGTGTATGCATCATCAGAATTTGCCTTTAAATTATGCTGAAGGAAACATTCAAGATTATTTTGTGAACAATTACAACTTTTCTTTTAAAAAATTATAAAAAATGTTCTTTTACCTCCAGATGGGACAAATATTTTGCACCTCCACTGCCATTATTTGTATTTTTCACCTAAAATCCATCGCTTCATCGCCAAATGTTACAGAAATTTGCTGTAACCCTGCTTGGGTTAATGTTTAAAAAATAGATTATAGTTATAGTCATCGCTTGAACAGACCAAAACATTAGTATAACTGAGTAAAGATTATACAGTCAAGTTTGAAATATATTCTATATCACTAGGGTGCAATTGAAATTCGAACCACGAACCTCTCGAACCATTCGATTCCAAATCTGACGCCTTGCCGATCGAGCTATTCGTATAACCATATAGAGTTATGAAGACGGTTATTAGTACTTACACTTTTGAATATTTATACTAACTTATTGATTTATCGACATATCAGTTTCAATTAAAGAGGGCGCTGATACGGTTTTCTTATACATCCGGATTCGACTATGGGCTTGTAGGCGAATTTCTACGGTATCTGATTACAGCGTGTCCTAAAACTGGATCAAAAATCTGGAGAGCTTACAACTGAAAAAGTGGGAAACAGCTGTTTCATATCTAATGAAATAGTTGCCTGGATTCCAGGCCTCTAAAAGACGTTACACAGAATATCATTACCATGGTCAGTGTAAACCTTTCAATTACACCACTTGCACAGTCCTGTTTTAGGCCTCTTCAATTTACCCTAATACATGTTGGCATAAGAACCCTGAGATAAAGTTAGTTTGCAAAATGAAGCAGGTATTTACCTGATTTGTTACTTTATGACTCATCACCCCATTTAAAGAAACCTAGTAGGATCATTCACAATGGTTACATTTTGTAGGCATGTGTGGCGCAGTGAGTAGAGCACCGGACTCTTAATCTAAAGGTTGTGGGTTCGAGTCTCGCTGTGGTCAACATGTTGTGCTCTTGAGTAAGGCATTTTACCGCAATTACTCCTCTCTACCCAGGTGTAGTTAAATGGGTACCGGCATTCTTCAGTGCTGGGAAAGTAATAGACTCGCGGTGGAGGAGGTGAAGCGAGCCCCACACAGCAATATTATTAAAAAAAGGAGTGAGTCTAGCCCTATCGCTTTGTAAGAGAGATGGGCACTCCGCTCCTGGAATTACAGGATCGACCGCCTTTACCTTTACCATACATTTCAAAAAGGAAACACAATTAAGCTGATATACCTTAATTAGTGAGATTGTAAAACCAATCTGATGTCAACTTTTTAAAATACAGAACTTTGAATAGAGCGTAGCGCGGGGTTTGTAAAGGATTAGATTCCTACAAATGGTATATGGATATATAAAGATACAAGAATATCTCAAGACGCAAAATGATAGACCCATATTTGGGGTATAAGTGGGACTTGTTTATCTTAAATGATAGGCCTATTTGATATTTGATCTATTGTTGAGATTTATATGGTTTTAGTCTAGAGACTTGTGGCCCACCAACACTTATGTGCTCAAAATGTAAAAGGCTATGAAGATTGTCAGGAATGGATCTACATAATAATGTGGTATCATTTGCGTACATAATAGTTTTACAGTTAACATAACTTGGTAAGCAATTTACAAATACAATAAAAAAAACCCCAATATATGTGTTCGAAATAGTGTGGATATTCTTAATTTGTGAATTAGTTCAAAGCGCTAATCGCAGTTGATATAATAATATCATCAATAACAACGAGTGACGAATTAAATATGTTATGACCTCTTTCCGGTTTTTTCTTCATTTGTAAGGATTATTGCTTGTGGTTTCGTCGCACGAAGACGCCAAGATATCGAAGTAACTCACCAATGATACCACACTCTTCTGTTCCTTCTTTTGTAACTTTTGCTTGTGATTTGGTCTCTTGAAGACGCCAAATACATCTTCATGATATCTTCCGGAGTCCTTCAACATAAAAAGATAAAACAACATATCATCTATCGGACATTTCATGTAGGCCTACCCGATTCGTAAGGGAAAGAGTATGACGATAAGATAATTTGTTTATGATGGAATTGTAAATATATTAAACTCAGCCACATTTTAAAAGTTGGCCAGCGGCATCAAACTATTTTTATGAGAAAACCGTAAGAGCATCTTGCTTCCTTTAAGATTCATAGTAAATAGCAGTTAGTGCACCGACCGGAAGGACCGACCGTAACGCAATGAATGGAGATGGTCCAATCGCACAAAACTGTTAAACAACCATTACCCGTTCTACGACGAGGATAACGACTGGACGATAGACGAGGATGTCCAAATGGAATATCCTCGGCTTGGCATTAAACCTTTTCTATACATGCACCCTGCTGATGGATACGACGTAGACCAGGCCAGTATAATATGCCTCAATGGTGTTAACTCCTGTGACAATAAAATAGTCCCAGGTTTAATCCATCCACAGTGATAAGTTATATACCGTATATTGTAATTTCTTCAGAAAAAAACCATCATGTTTCACGTCTTCCAATGATCAAGTATAACACTTATTTGGTAACAACATACCCTCATTCCACAGACATAGCTTCCAGCTTCCTGTGACGTCATGTTTCCTTCTGTTTTCAACACATTCAAAAGAGCGTTGCGCACATCGACTGCCATCAGATTATTGCCACATACATAGAAATGACCCTCGTCATTATGAATGTACTCAAATACAAGTGCTGATTCTTCAACTAACCGGTCTTGTACGTACGTCTGTTTTTGTATATTATCAAGATAAGACAAAGAGACATAATCAGTTATGTTGATCAAGTAATATACAGCGCCATAATGTTTTTGGACTTTATAATGGAAAATACTCCCAACGCGCAAACATATCTGCGTCATTTATAACGCAGTGCAACTTGTAACTTTGCAAGTCACGCGAGCGTGCTTTGGTGTTGTTCGCGGAGCAGCGTTCAGATGCATGACATGTGAGAACAACTGTGCATGCATGTGAGTGACGATTTCATGCTCTTCCGGTTTTACGCATGTCCACTCGTCCGCATGTACGCACACTCGCATGTCCATAGCATTATGACGCTGATTATAGCAGTGGAATAACAGTGAGGCCGTACTGCAAAACTACAGTTCAATCAGTTCCAAATTGGCGAAGTCACCTTACAGCAGGGAATGAATACAGGACTTTTGATTGCGGAGAGATAATTTCGCACCAATTTCGAACTGATTAAACTATAGCACGTACTTTTGATACCATTATTCATTTTGACTCAGTTACGGTGACTCTTACTTTTGGCTTCCCTGGCACTCTTGAATAAGCCGTAAATACTCGAGACAGAGTGCCTGTCACAAAAGCTCTCTGTATTTCCTCCCGGTAGATATCGTCCAAATCAGGATGGCGGCACCCAAACATGAGCAACATCTTCCCATAATCCTCATCATTTACTCCGTTGAGTTGCCGGCTGTGATGGCGCTGTTGCCAGAAGCTTCTGAATGGAGCTATCGCTGTTCCGGAACCAATCAGAATCACCGGTTTCGATATGTCGGTCGGAAGATGAAATGCGCAAGATCTGTATAATAATGTAGTAATGATTACGGTATATTATAAATGTTATTCATTCTGGAATTGACAGGCATTCAAAGATATCTGGTGTGTTTACCTAGTACTTCTTGCTTTCCGAATAGAGAACAACCAAGATCTTTGTCAGGCTATTTAAGGGAGGGTGTTTGCGGTGTTGGCTAATATTAAAAACATTATGTATATATTTGTACAGAGGATTATATATTATAAAAGATGTACAAAAAGTCAATACCGTGTTTGTTTTCAGGCTGATCGTCTACAAGTGGCCATAGTATAAACAAAACGAGTAAGATAATACGTCTATGGCTACACGTATAACCTTACACGTTCTACGTGTAACCTTACACGTACTACGTGTTATCTTACGCGTACTACGTTACCTTAGTCGTATTGGGCCGTGTTCTCGTACTAAACTTGGTTTTAGCTTAAAACTGTGTCTAAAACTAAACGCGTGTCTAACTTAAACGCGAGTTTATCTTTTAAACAGCGTATTTAACAAAACAATGTTTTAAACTCCGCGAATCTCGTCCCAGGGTTGTTGTGCGTAACTGTATACAGGTATTTATTTTTGTTGTAGCCCTAATGGATTACAATATGAGATATCGACCGAATAGTGAGTTAGACGCGTATATATTTAAGTTAAACAATTTTTCGAGAATTACGTCCAGTTAAACGAAGTGTCTAAAGTCAAAGTTAGACGCGTGTTTAGCTTAAATCCGTGTTTAACCACGTACGAGAATACGGGCCATTATTTTTAACGTTTTGCTTATACTATGGCCACTCATACTCGTCTGCTGTCATTGGTGACTATATAAGCAAGGCCACCTGTGGAAGTTACATTGAAGCGCGGTGCCTAAAGACATGAACACTAACCCGCCTATTCCAAATCATTTATTATTACCTTTTAATAATGACGGGAACAACCTCGTTCTGCTTTATTCCATCAAGCCACGAAGAACACACCCCTTTATGTAATTTTCGTACGTCTTCTTAAAGCAAAATATAAAATATATACAGGGTGGTTCAATAAAACGTTGACAGTTTTTTGAAGCCATTTTTTTGAAATTCTGTAGATATGCTGAAAATATCGTATTTGTAACGATATTTTCAGCATAGATGGTCAAGATCATATAGTTGATAAATATTGAAAAAGATTTTTTTTAAATCTACTGAATTTCAAAACAAATGGCTTCAAAAAACTGTCAACGTTTTATTGAACCACCCTGTAGACCATCACAGCAGTTGTAAAATATCAACATAATTATGTTCCAGTATCGCCCAATACTGGCACATTTTATATGTGCCAGTATCGACCGATACTGGAACACTGACTTGGTACCAGTATCGGTCGATACTGGGTGTTCCAGTATCGGACGATACTAGTACAGTCCAGAATCTGGGATCGAAAGTACACTTTTCCGAAGAGATTAGTAACATTTCGTTTAAAATATAACATTTCATTTCCAAAATAAAATATCTGAATTTGAAAACATTGCACTTAGAAAACCAATAGCACTAACGTATAATTGTCTTCAATTTCTTCGAATTGACGAAAGAAAATTGAGTTCGTTCTCATCAGATGCGGGAATGACAAAAGTTTATTTATCGTACACTGGTTATGTGTAATAGCACAATCATGTTTCATTTCGTTTTATTTCATTTCATATTTATTTAGCCAAATCAACATTGCATATCAAAACACATAGAGGTACATATCAAAACACATAGAGGTACATAGCAAAACACATAGAGGTACATACAATAATCAAATATAATTAATATGAAAGACAATAGTAAAAAACACAGACGGAAAGAATGTTGATAAAACCAAGGATAGCCCAAAAAGCTAAAAAGAGCTTATTTCCATTGGGGTCCTTTTCAAGTCCGCACAAAGAAGAGAGAAACAACTAACAAGTCAAAGAATGGTACCCTCCTCCCTCTCTCATTCTTGCTTTCATTGCAAGATGATATTTTACTCTTTTTTGAAGTAGGCATACATATTGCTTGATTTAATAACGCCTGGAAGAGAGTTCCAAGCCTCGACCGCAGTATATTGAATAGTGTTATTTCATTCGAAACATTGTGATCAGAATTGTAAGGTTTCTTAATATTACAATTTGCAAATTACCTTCCATCCAATATTTGACCACAGCTAGAGTCAGGTGTATCTCATTGCGGTGTATATTTGGACTGGAGCTGATGGAATAATAGCGTGGCTTCAACACTGGAAGACACTTCATCAGAAACCATGCCGGTACTTTCAGGGATGGGTAGGTACTCATAACGTCCACTAAATTTGGATGAGTGTTCACCCATGCTTTGTAATTGCGTTCATTCTAAAAGGTGATACAAACAAAGATTGACGAAAAGAAGGAAGATGTGTTAAACCATTAGTATGTGCGCCCCAAAGCACAGTATCATGTGAGAGTGTTGTAGCCGAGAAGTGCTTTCAACTCGTTAAATTACACTAAACTTGAGTCAAGACTCGAATAATCAACTAGAGACAGTTCCATCTGTTTATATTTTCTTTAAATCGTTGAAAATATTACAATTCATTTTCAACAAATAAGTTTTACGTGTATTTTCTCCACGGAGTTTTGATGATGAACTGATTTTAAATTTCATTCATGAATCGCATGTTATCGTAAGTACGCCCAAATCTCTTACCTGCGCTGTGATTGGTCAAGCATACATAATGATAAACAGCGACGGCCTATTTGGTTCATAGTACGCAACGCAACATAACAACTTTGATTGGCAGTTATATTAGGGAATCCTCGGAATGTGAAATATCGCATCGTTCAAAACAGCCTGTCTGGATTGAATGCGTACTACCGGACTTACGTTACTCAGCGATAATAACATATTATAATCGTTTTGTACGATTCTACTTTATTATCACCTATTATTGTTTCGATCAATTAGTAGACACAGGAACACCAATCTTCTGAGAGAATGAATAAACATAAATAACTCATCTCATATACGTTTTAGCTGAAACTATCAAGATGGAATGAACTTTGTTCTTTACCTCCGCCAAGCGAAGCATGTGTTCCCGATCCTTCAAATCGTGTGCGTAATTTGCAAGCATGCGCATAACATCTGCGGTAGGTGGTGTAGTGATATCCAGGTACCGTGAGAGGGCCATCTGGACAGAGCAGCGCGGAAGTCTGTCTACAAGTTTCCAGTCTAAGTATCAGAAAAATGCAATTTTCCGAAAAATCATCATAGTTAGTAATATGGACGTATCACTCATTGTCAATCAATTGTCAAGTTTATCTTTAACTTTATCTACAGCAATCATATGAATATGTATATATTATTCGTATAACCAGAAACGGTTGTCAATAATTATTTTATTTGTATATCTTTAAGAAACCTAGAGTGTCATGTGATATGGGTTTCTTGCTTCATCATCTTCTATGAAAAATACAAAATGTTGATTTTGAGAAACATCTTTAAATTATTAACAAACGGAATATACTAGCTTAATTAGATTTAATTATTTACGAAAATAAACAACAGCAACAACAACATTTCTTATTTTGTTTTCATGAGTTCTACACTTTTTAACTACCATTTTGGACATTAATATTGTCATAATCAAAAAAACAAATGATTGTTCCTAATTTAACAGCGAGTCTTTGTTGTTTTGTTTAGAAGAGTCACACATACTTTTAGAAGCACCTGTTGCCGATTCAAGTTGAACGACGGATTCCGCCAAAAGCTCGTAGTCAATTCTACTCAATATCTGATCCACAAGTTCTTTGTCATTGGTTGGGAAAATGACGGCGTGGTCCCCGGGCTCGTAGCATAATTCATCGGTACCGTGGGTGTCGAGTTGGACTTGGATGGTGGAACGGCTTTTTCAAGGTTAAAAAAACCATATCAACATAAATATCAACATCAATTATAGGGCCAAACTTTGATTACAATTACATAGTGACGTATGGTATTCCTCAAGTTTTTGATGTAAAAATTGTTTTGAAATATCGTTTTCTTAAATATTTTACAAAGTCCCGAAACCAAAATATTGTTTAGTTTATACGTCACTGCCAAAAACATCACAATAAATGGTCCCTTCTGAAGATATTCCTAAGAATAAACTGCGCATGACAGTAATTATTTATACATTTCTGGACATGGGGTTTCCCAACACCAGTTGATCTCAGTTGAAAATTCCCATAGCGTTACACTGCCGAGAATGATCGAGCTATTTGATATTCCTGAGGTGATTTATTACGGCGATTTAACACGGGAATTCTGACTTGCTCGATAAAATCATGAATTGTAATGCTTTTAAATCATGAATCTTAATAGGAAACGTGTATTTATTGGTATAAAATGTACAATGGACACAATGAAATGGTAATTGGGTCGTTGTTGCTGACAACACAGTGATAACTTTGCAAGCTTCCCGAGGGGTAAATTGGATTTGAGATGTAAAACATAATTATACATTTACAAATTCGTTCCCGACAATACATTGAAAATGTGTGCATAATGTTACTTTCTTAGATATAATTTTAAATTAAAAACCCGCATATATATATATATATATATATATAAGTTTGATAACACGTTCAATAAAAGATGGCGAACTCGTGCTGAGTGATCAGTGAACCAGTGCACGCATATGCAGCGCACACGCGGAGTGATGCACTTCGCGTATTAAAGCTTTCCGCATTATGTTCGGCTGGTAGCTATAGACGGTATGTGGACATTTCAACTAATACACACCTTGAAGTTAACGACTGTAGATTCTTCTTTGCTATCACTCTACATGGCTGGACATTCTTTCCGTGAATTTTGCTCAGAGCATACAGGTGATCTGACTCAAATTGTTGGTCTGATACCTTCAAACGGTATGTGTTGCGCTCACCGGTGGCCTTTGGTGATCCTAACTTTGAGATAATGGCTTCGACGTCAACTCCACGGTTGATGGGGAATGTATTACATGCGACCTATTCGAGAGAATGAGTTCATGAGTTATGTCTAAGCTGTTCGAACTTCAAGTTAAAACAGACCAAGCACAAACTACAGTCCTCATGGTATGCCAAGGTGTCCAACGGTAGATGAGACTTACCCAATATACCACTATCATAACCCACAAATCTACGAACAGTATTTACCCCCACCAAAAGGAAACTAAACCGGTATCGGAAACCCTTGCTAAAAAGCATAGCGTGACTCGCGATACCCTAGTTCTTTCTGGCCTGGACTTAAATGTAATTTTCAGATCGAGTTCCTATCTTGTTTTTCGCGCAGTTGCGTTAAAACATTCCCAATATCAACGTCTGTTTCCATTACTAGTTACGCGTTTCCTTTTAAGCGTCAAACCGGATTCAAAAGTAAAAAAGGACTACCAAGCAGAGGAATGGGTAATATTGTATTGCGGTATCAGAGATACTGGTTTACGAATAGCCCAAATAAAAAAAAAAGACCGAAACACGCCGCATTTGTAGGACACCATTATCAGATAAAACATTGCACATACATACACGAAATATATCTTGTCGCCATTGTTTGAATACTTCCTCTTGTCGTCCAAGTTCGTCACCTTTGCATATATCCAGTAGTCTGTGTCCTCCCAACTGATCCAGTAGTGTATCGACCTTACAGGCGAAGGCACAGAAATCAGGGTAAGCAGTAGATCCCAAGCCAAACACCGAGTAGCTAAATCAAAACAAGAACATTGTTATTAGGACACAGGCATGGACCTAATGAACCCGGACGCTCTACTTTTTTCGCAACCTATAGCGAGGGATTATAACACTTGTTAGGGTAGAGTTAGGGTTAGGGTTATGATTAAGGTTTTGATTAGCCTGGATAAGGCCTTAGCGTTGGGGTTAGGGTTAATAAAGGTGGTGCCTCGCTAGGTAACGAATAAGAATATCGCGGCCCGGATTCAAGCAAAATTATCGGACCATGCTAAGAATTGAATTTACATTGTGACTTTATGGATAACGAGTCTAATCTGTTTGCCTCATCGGAACTATCCCTGCGATTTCGATTGGATCTAGCCTTGAGAGATCGACAAGTTTAATAAAATACTGGTTTTGAGCTAACCTATCAAGTGACAATACCTGACACAGTATATCTTCCTGAAGTCATGCTTGCCCCTTTTTACAGTTACTGACTCATGTTTGAAGTCAAATATTGATGATTTTCATTATAAACATCAAAAAGACTGAAGCCTAAATTATATAATAACGAATTATGCTTTGCTAGGTAGAACTGAAAATGATGTATATGTGAGAAAGTGTGAGCTTTTCACGATCTCAGTTGTTTACTTACTAGGGGGCACCATTTGCTTTCATGTTATTATTGCTCTCGTTGTTGTGACATGCTACGAGTTTCTTCAGAGTCCGAAAGAATTCCTGATGAATGCGGTCGTGGGTTAGGTGGGCGGGTGTTTGGATTGAGAGAGAGGGGAGGGTGCATAGAGGGAGTGGGGTTTGGTAAGGGTAGCAGGTAGGAATAAAGGAGAGAGAGAGAGGGGAGAGAGAAAGCGAATTACTTTAATGATATGAATAACACTAATAATAAGGTAATAGATTGATACATATCAATGTAACCAAATTATTAACAATATTTATGATACACAATGCCCATAGAAAAAAACATGTTTTTTGATAAAGACAAAAAACGAGTTACCGAATCATTGTTTATCATGTGTGCCAGGGTTGATGAGTGAATGCAAACGTTGCACAAACATGATATTTGTTTCTGCAAATGCTGAATGCTGGTCATTGTTTTCACTGACATACACAGAAATTCTTTATTGCAACACGGCTAACCATGTTATACGATAAGGCTGCTTTCAACTTAAAAGGTGTTCCCTATTCATATAATTGATATAGCCCAACTCTATAATAGGGGGCGTGTATATCAGACAAACCAGCTTGGAGCGTTAGTAGTGTCCCAATTCCTCGAGGGAATTAGTTGGTAAGGGAGGGGGCGGCTGATCTAATGAAGGATCGATCAAAATCGATGTTTGATTTCTAGTATTCCAGATTTTGTTCATGACTTCCATTCCTTCTACTATCAATAACAAACAGTTTGTATACGGCATTCGGCTACGCTAAAAGGTTTGTAAGGTCTAACCACTAATTGTGTTATAATTAGTAAATGACCCATTTGGTCAGTGAAAGCCATCAACCAAGACACAGGTGGCAAGTGGGATATATTCGCTAGTTGGTGGAAGGTTACATTTAAAAATAATCAGATACTGTAACAGGTCTGCCTTGTTTTATAATTGTTACCATGACTGATTTGGTATACGTACCACTCCATCCGCTGGTGGCTCTCCGTTTCCAAATGTACTCGCTACCACGAGGAGAAAGCGATCATGAGACAGACTTGAGATGTCGTAATCTGCCATACATATCACCTAACGCCAGCACAACAAATTAGAACATTAGATGAGGAGAATACATTGAATTACGGTGTCAAGAGAATCCGGCCCTAAATGGCGTCACTTTAATCTAAGCTCAAATTTGCATTCCTTTTGTTATTGTAACAGGAAAAATTACAACGAAGCGGAAACCAATCATATCAAAGGCATTTAAAAAGAGCTATTGGCAACTGTTTAATCACAACACTACCCTGTATTTTAAATATTAAGGGGCCTGATCTTTCGATCCTTACAGAATCTTTATCAAAGGCAGAATGAGATAAAAAACTTACACACACACAATAATAGGCAAAATAATTGTAGAAAAGATAAAAGACGAAATATCATTTATTCACTCAATCCATTACAGTTACACATCCAATTACTACAAACGCCGATCTTGACTAATCTTGACAAAACTACTTGGCAATGAATTACCAACGGGGAAGTACGTCATGCATTAACATTAAACCTGAATCTAAAATCCGTAACTACCATGATATAATACATAAATAGCTTACCTGTGTATCAAACGCCAAGCTGAAAGTTTCGCCGATAATCCGAGCATATCGCTCAGATTTACCTGTCTCGGTAGCATAGATAATGATAGCTTTCGGACGATGAGCTAAAATCCTTTTCATCACACGGCCCACATACAGAATGGCGCTATCAAGAGTAAGGGGAAGTTAAAATACAGTACACAGATCTAGTATGGGTATATACATATATAAGAAATAGGACAAACTTTGCCCAGAGGTATTGGCTAGCGGCCTATCACCATCAATCCCAAACCAAATGGATGAGCGCTGAAAATTATAGAGCCGATTTTGCAGATATAGCCTGTAGTAACAGTTTTATTACTCTGTACTGTGACTCTGGAGATGGGGTTTGGGGGAAATAGGCTGTAGGTCATAGTACCTTTTTGGTTTGAATTGGCCATCCAATGAAGAGGCGTACTTAGTTAATTCATGACTATTTTACGACGTGTAAAAATAACAAGTTCTCTCACCCGTTTGCCACACCCATGACGTGCATATTATTTGTTCGATTGCTTCCTGGTTCTAGATGTTGCTAGTTTGAATATTTGTTTGTGTGTTGGGGTGGAGGTTGGTGTGTGTTAATTACTTTGTTTATTAAGAATGTCAAATATAATAATAGGCGGGAGAACGCAGGAATGTACTTACATTGCCACTGTTTTCAACTTGTGTAAAGGAATCTTATTCAGAGTACCACTTGTTCCTTGTAAAATCATCCGTGGAGGTTCCTGTAAAGGATGTGCCAATGTTAATTTGAAGTAATTCATGTGAATTTTGTGCGTCAGACTCATCTGTGGTTTTGTTCAGCTAAGGCAAGTTGTATTTATAATGCGTTGACCTCTAGTGAAACCTATTTGACCTTTGACCCTTATTCTTACCTGTTTGTGGTTTAATGATATTCTGTTGGTAAACTATATTGGTCATGAAATAAGAACCGACCCAAAATAAAAATGTTAACCTAATTAATTATGATTAATTGAAAAGTGAAATCACAACATAGGATCATCTAGAGTATCAATGCCTGCCCAACTGTTCAGCTCGGATCACTTTGTTGGCACCAACATTTTTCAGACAACCTAACAAAATCAGTTTTTGGTTCAAAATTCCATAATTTCACCAAAATCATCTAAAGTCAATTACTTGGACAATGGAACAACTACTTGCAAGTAGTTTAAAGTAGTTTAGTACCCGCTTGTTGGATGAGGCAGGCACGAAACCAGTGCCATATGTAATGGAGCAAACATACCTGATAGAGAAAGGCTGGTTTCATCTGATAACTGATCATTTCTTGGTGAAACACGGGGGTTATACTTCCTGAAATCGGCGGGACTATCCATACCCAGTCCGCAGGGCAACCTCCACGTAAACGTTGTTCATTCTCCATATGTTTCATAAACGATTCAGCCGCTGAATGGTGATCAATTATAGTCACATTTGCGATCTAAAATGGATAACATATACTACCAAATTATTTGAGTTGGTTCAAAAGGATCGGTAACAAGAATCTTGTACGGAAAGATCATTATCATGATTATACTGATCTCGTGTACGTAGTCTCGTGTACGTTTCGGATACATCTATATCCCTTGTCAACACTTTTTGTAGTGATGAAATAAATGACCCACGGCGCTTTTTAGCAGTTTTCAAGTAGTCAGTTGGCACGGAGCAAGACAGTATAACAAATATCAGAAAGGTTCGGACAAGAAAGGAATCTCCACGAGGGGCAATACAACCGCAATCATGTTTTCGATGATCATTTATCATCTGCTAAGCAATCCCCAAATGATAAAATCATCTTCACAACACAAACACTGCAAAAAGCGTCAAGAGTCGTCAAGATCATCAGTATATGCAAGTGTGAGTTCACATCTAAAGAAGATAATATATATATAATATAGCATACAGTAAAAATATGCATACAGTGTCATTACCTTGAAACTATGAAGAACTGCTATGTTGACGTCAATCAATGCTTGATCCTTCCACAGTGAGATGTTTGAAGTGAGGTCTAAGCCAATTCGTTTGGCTATGGGCTGAGGAGAAGATAAACATTAGTGTATCGCTTTTTGATCAGGAGTGCACACGTAAATGTTAAAATGAAGAAAGGAATATAATTGACAGAGTTTAACCCCAAAAGCTTTTATTTTTAAGTAATAAATATTTCCCTTATACTCATAAATGACATTGTAAAGCGAATACATTATGAGTTCAGATAACAGGGCAGGGTTGGCGATCAGCCAATATCCAACAAATTTTGGAGAAATACTAAGCGGATAAAAAAATACTGAATGATTTAAAAAAGAATGAATTATGCCTCGGTGAAATAAATAAAGTTTTATTCAGGCTACTTTCGTACTTTCGTGATTTTGGGAGTGGCAACAGCATCTTGAATTCTGAATTAAATTATATAACAATAATTATTCAACGCTTATTGTTCACAGAAAGAAGGATAAAATGGTTTGCGGTAAATATCAAGATGAATGAGGTCAGAGAGAGTCTATATTAAATGTTCATGATATTAGTCTGCTGTCATTGTTGAAACAAGGATTTACATAGTGCTTTAGGCCATGACTACAGCCTGCCTAATCGGGCTATTGGATAATTTATGATCGGCCAATAGCTAAATCGTCTGTAATAAAGTTATTAAGCAGTGGATCAGAATGAGTGGATTGAGGAAAACATCAATATTTATGCATGGGTGCTAACTTATACCAACCTCCAATAAATTATAGCGTTGTGGATCACACAAGTTTCTCGCGCCAATTTCAGGTCCCATATACCAACCATTGAACGGAGCTGTTGAAAATTGTAATCCACCAACATCAAGCATCATATCAGCGACATAAGGTACCGCGTACCACTTCAGACCAAGATCAGAAAACCAATCATATCTGTTCGATTTGGAAATTATTTAGAGAAATTAATAATTATAATCACAATAGTATTAGTTTATCCACTGCATGTTCACACAATACGAAAAAATACCTATGGTTTGGAAGGTCATAATATAGGCCGTTGGCCGAATGTGATATTGCACAAACCATTGGTATTTTCCTTATCGTTTAGTAGGTGTAAATACTGCAATTTCATTGGTTAACACGTATATGAAATCTGAATTTTCTTTCCTTCCTACCTCCGTAAAATCCCCCGAAGTTAACAACCCTTTAACAGGCTCTGCGCCGTCACCTCTTTCTATAAAATCATCACGTAAAACATGTCCGGTTATGTTATATGAAGAGCATTTATTTTCGGTATGGATTAGATCTTTTTGCGGTGTATTTCGGCCTCAGAATGTAACAGAAATCGACTCAGTTGCGTTTAAACCATCCGCCATTTATTTGTTTATTGATTTACGTGTCGTATTTTAAGCAACTCTTCCACTGACGTTACCACACTCGCTTTACACGTAGTATCTTACCGATCATACCGCGTAAATGCTGGTAACGCGGTTAATCGGCGATATTGACTATATCGTGTGGTTTGACTTTCTTGTTTACACGATATTGATCAGATAACATACCTATAATTATCCAATGACATTGCAGTAATTGCAGTATTTACACCTACGATTATATTAATTAACTGGAGTTAACTAATTATCAAAGCACTGTAGTTAGTTGGTTTTTTTTAGTTTACATACTGCTTTAATACTGGGAAAAAACACATTCCATACAGTCACAACTTGGCTCACACCATAATTTGTAAAAATTTAAGAACAAATGCAATCAAAACAGTTATGAGCGGGAAAATGTGAATTTTAAAAGCGCGCGTGGTCTTATTATTATTATTTTATTTTTATTTTCAACACTGGGTGTGTAGATTTCAAATGGAGTCAACAATGCAGGTTATGTCTTCCATAGGGGATACATTGATTTTCCAACTGCAATAGCGCAATGACATTGTTTATCTTACTTGGGGTGAGTCAACTGCACTTCCAGAACGAGTTCGGTTGGGATTTCGAACCATTGAGGAGGGTTGCCATCAATTTGTAGTACCAATGGTAAAACATCAAACATCCCTCCTTTGCCACTCCATCCAAGCTGTTCGCATATCTGTAAAAGTACACATTATGAATATCAACGAGGCCACACTGCAACACTAGTTAGGGGACTTTGCAGGGGAAGTCAATATTTGAGTTTATTATTTGTGCTCTCAGACCATATTCTAAGCTTTAAAATGACACCCCAGTTATCGAAATTGATCAAGGCATTCAAATGTTAAGAGTGGAAATGACACACAGCCGCAAAGTTCCCCTTTTGATGTGCTGTATCACATATATATATAAGTGACTTTTACGATATGCACCAGCCAAAATAATATTCTGCATCACCATACAGACATACATTTGTACATACCTAATGCAATTGAGCTGAGACCAATACAAATACATGTCTATATTATTTTGGAAATATTGAAGCGCGTGTACGTATGGTGATATATAATAAAAAAAATTAAACAAATCCTCTACTTTATATTTTTAATGTTCTTCTCTATACGTTTGGGCTTTTATCTTATTCCTGTGCCACGCAACCTTTTATTGGCCTTCTTACCCTAGCCGTTTGTGTTTAATTGTATTATGAATATTTTCAGAGTTGCAGTGAAACAATTGCTTGGCCCATTAGAGCTATCTGTAGAGTGTTACCAGTTTTTTTTTTATATCACTCAGTTTATTAACTTTGTTAATGTCTGTTGGGCTCTTGTTTACATTTGCTCTTTATATATATACAAAAAAGGGTTAAAAAAAAGAGTAAAAGAATGTCAGTTATTAATATACTTATGAGCCATACGATACGCATGATATGTACTTGTCTTTAAGTGTGGCCTTATTGAATGACATTCAAATATGTATATTGTTCGATAACCAAATTGTAACACAGAATAATTTAATCAGTTCCAAATTGGCGAGAAATTGACGCCCCGAGCCCACGCTGCTGTTAAGAAAGGCTTCGCTAATTTGATATTGATCAAACAACAGTGTCATATTTTCTCTAACTTACAGCATAAGTACTTCCTAACTTCCATACAATTGTTCTCAAAATTTAAGTAATTATCGTATGAAGTTTCATATTTGGCATCGTATGTATCTACCTAATACAAATCCAGTATGTTTGTTTTTATAATGATATCTTTACTATTTATAAACCGCACTATTATAAATCCGTAATTCTTGGACATTACCGATGAGTGCCACCTCAGCATGTCAACATTGATAATGATATATTTGGGAAAGGGAATGCCAAACTGCCTTGAAATGAGGGGGTGGGGGTGGAAGCACAATAGTTTGACAAATGTGTCCATAACAGCTGCCTTACATACGCGTGCTCCTAACGTAATCATTGGAGTGCCCCTCACGTTCATACAATTTAATACGGGATTTGCATCGAAATGTTCATCGGCATTCTTGATGTATAATCGGGGGGTTTGGCACAAGGGCCCAATCGTAAACACCACCTGGTCGGGTTAAAAGGAAACAATGTCTTTAAGATGCTAACAATTGGCATATCCCGCCTGGGCCTACCATTTATAAATACAGTTAGCATGATTTATTCGGGCGGGCCCGCGCAAAATGTGAGGCCCCAATGATGATCCGAGACACCCCTTTCCTTTCCTTCTCCTCTCCGTGCACGGTGGGGTTTGCACCATCATCTGCGATGGCTGGTGCGGTGGGGTATGAAACCCCACTCATTCGCATACGGACACACATAACTCATTCAGTACCAATCTACACGGCACTAGGGTGCTGCCCTTGCGGTAATATGTTTTAGACTTGCGTTAGCTTAGTACCGTCAGCATAATAACTTACCCATAGTCGGTACCTTTCTAACAGGTGGTAGAGGGTACTGACTTATGGGCATATTTTCCATTTTGCACCGTAAGTGTCGCCCCTCCATTCAACGATTCAATTCCTTATGTCTCTGCAATAACTGAGTGTTTTACCTGCGTGAATTCACAAGAAATAGGGTCTCCAATGATGCCTCCGTCAGGTTGTCTGTAGCCTGCATACCTAATCAGCTGTGAATTCCATATGAGTAAATCTTTCTTGCCGTCTTGACGCTGCCGAAACACCGTAAGCGCTGACCTTTTAACGACAATTTGAGACGAAGTAATTTTCAATCATCTGTAACCTTGATTTGAAATGTAGTATAACATTGACTTTGGTACCAAAATGTCCCTTAACATGTACATTTTGTGATATATAATAGCTCAATTTTCATATTTCCCTCATTGTGCTTTATTTACTCGCGTTGGGTCATATTATAAATGAACTCATCAAAATAATGCAACAGAGTCAGATTTTACTGATGGCTGTAATTAATGCTCACTCAACTGAACACAAAAGCTCAAATAATGTATTAAGTAAGAAAATATTACTATAAACAAACTTAAATTCGTGTTCAACTAGGTTAGCCAAGCTCAACCAAACCAAGTTAAGGCGTAATAACTCGGGATGAGATGTATTTAGAGTACCTGCCAATGATTTACCGTGGGCCCGTTAGTAATCATTGATAAACTATATATCGACACTTTATTATGTCTGTTTTTTTTCTGCCTACAAAAAGTAGGCTTTAGTTCAAGTCCCGATACCATACGGTATTGCACGATGGAACATGATATAATTTGCAGTCTTTGGCAATGCAAGCTTGTTTATTGTTGTTTTATTTTAGAGAACATATTATGAATGTTCGAAGTTGGAGTTGAACTTCTAACGTAAAGTTTAGTGTAATGTTGTGTATTAATCCTTCTATCTTAGCTCTAGTTTGGCATAATACCTTTCATCACTCTTACTTATTAATTTCTTAGTAGTTTCTGGTCATTGTATCGTTTAAGTTTCTGTTTCACTCACCGAATGTTTCCTCCATTTGTGGCGCATTCCAGATGCCTGCAAATTGCCTGATACATCCCCTCTGCAGTATCCACGTTGCGAGCGTCTAGTAACTGTAAAATTAGACCAACATGATTAATGATGATTTAGTTATAGGTTGGTAGCCTATGTGCCAGATGCAAATTTGCGGGAGATGCATCAACAATTCACGATATGTCAGGGTGCTTTTTTATAAGCTTCCCATTCCACAAAAAAACATTTCACGGATGATAATTTGGTTATAAATGCATAACATGTAGGTATGACACGTTTGATTTATTACATTCAACTGATTGCTAATATTTCTTTTGATCAGTTAAATTTCCTTTTGATCCGTTAACTAGTTGGGCGCATCATAAGAGGCAGTTGTAGTTTACACATCATAGAAAGGAAAGTGGAAGTCATCAGAAGAAACAATTAATGGTTCGATAACATCAAGGAATGGAACGGTAAGTTTAATAAGTAATAAAGGCTATAAGCGCCTGACGATTGCCTTTATTGGCATGAAATAAGAGTAACGACTCGTTTTCCGGAAGTTCTAAACTTTGAATTTTTATTACGCTCTGCCGTTCTGACATTGAGCACTCTTGTAACCACGAAATCTCGTCGGTATTCATTAATTAATGATAACCCTAACCTCCGGCTTAGGATTTTTGACCGGTATCACAATTTTCGAAGAAAAAAACACCAATTAAATCTCCGGGAACCTGCCGGGATTAGATCCAGGTACCCTCCGTTCTCAAGCCCCACCTTCCAACCACTAAGCCACGGCCCTCAGCTACACATTCGCGCAGTATACCGCGCTCATTATATAGGCTCGGTTGACTACGTCATCGAAAACCGACGGCGCATACGTTTGGAGAGGGACTTTGGATTAGCATTTTTTAGCACTCAGGGGGTTGGGTTAATAGAATTTAAAAAAAAATTGACCCTCCGTTCTCAAGCCCCACCTTCCAACCACATTCGCGCAGTATACCGCGCTCATTATATAGGCTCGGTTGACTACGTCATCGAAAACCGACGGCGCATGCGTTTGGAGAGAGACTTTGGATTAGTATTTTTTAGCACTCAGGGGGGTTATAGAAATCTAAATGATTGTTAAAGGATAAGTAATTTAATGAGACATACTACCGTATCTTTTTTTAAACAGGTAAAAAGCGCAGTCAGATGCATACTTATTTAAAGATTTCGAAGAGAAAATATGTATCTCAAGTTTATTATTATAATATTCTTAAATAATATAATTTAATAGAATATTATATCACATTAAATCTAGCTATCGATCCATTTATTCAAGTAAAATCTACACGTCCTATTAGCCCTTGATCCATATTTTTAAAGAGATAACATCGTGGTGACACATTATGATGGAATGCATTCACTACAGTTTCACTATCTGCAGGTTTATCATGAGCCGCCTTTGTCTGGTGGAAAACAATATATAAATAATAACCAGAAGTTGACAGAGAGAAGGGAGTTAGGGCAGGGGGGTCTTAGTGATCATTAATATAACGGAGTATATATAGCGCGTCCAAGGACTTTTATAAGGACTATACATGTATAAGTCATTGCAGTATGTAAAAAGCACGACTAAACAAGATCAGGTATGTACAGAAGTGTACATACCCCAAGTCATTATTTTTAGGTATTTCTAGGTATTTTACATACCTCAAGTCATTATTAGGTATTTTACATACCCCAACTCATTATTTCTAGGTATTTTACATACCCCAATTCATTATTTTCTAGGTAGTTTACATACCCCAAATAATTATTTCTAGGTATTTAACATACCCCAAATCATTATTGCTAGCTATTTAACACACCCCAAGTCTTATTTCTAGGTATTTTACATACCCCAAGTCATTATTTCTAGGTATTTAACATACCCCAAGTCATAATTTCTATGTATTTTACACACCCAAATCATTATTTCTAGGTGTTTTACATACCCCAAGTCATTATTTTTAGGTATTTTCATACCCCAAGTCATTATTTCTAGGTATTTTACATACCCCCAAGTCATTATTTCTAGGTATTTTACATACCCCAAGTCATTATTTCTAGGTATTTTACATACCCAAAGTCATTATTTCTAGGTATTTTGCATACCCCAAGTCATTATTTCTAGGTATTTTACATACCCCAAGTCATTATTTCTAGGTATTTTACATACCCCAAGTCATTATTTCAATGATTCTATGTACATGCATATATTGACATATGTATCCAAAATTCAGTAGTTTGCTAATATTTTAAGGAATGTGTTTTGTGTGTTTTAGGTGTTATGTTCATGTTACTACATATTGATGTATACTACAAATGCATTTGTCTTATGGTGACACTAACATTAATCTATATTATTTATTTTGTTGTTTTCAATGACACAGTTTTGGTTGTGACACGACGTACGTGTGTTGTTATTATTATCGCAAGAATATTTAGTTTTCCCATTTTCATGCAGTACGAAACTATGCAGTGCAAACCTGTATTATTTTAAATAACCGCTATTCTCAATTGAACTTTTCACTATCACTATCACTATCACCTGCTTTATATAATATATGTCCTTGTCATGTTGACTTGATTTTCACAATACGCATTTGTATAGACATATAAGAATGTGTTTGTTTAGGTAATTCCCCTTTTTCAAGTTCACTTGATTTTCACAATACACATTTGTTATACAGGGTGTATCAAAAAAATTAGGACACTTTTTCATGACGGTGTAATACTTGTTATAATCATTGGACCATGACCAATTTAGTCTCAATGTAAAGCCCAATTAATTATTATGATGTCCTGAAGATATGAGCTCAATCCGATTCAAAATAAGAAAACTAGCGTACTTTGCGTAAACCATGTCATTTACTGGTTTGTACAATGGGATTTACATGTATAGACCAGTAAATAACATGGTTTACGTTTCAATACGTTTCAATAATTATAAACATAGAAAATAACATATCAGTCAATAGCAAAGATTAGTTTGGTAATCCATTTAATTCTGGCACAAATCAATACTGGCTAAATAGGCCTAATCCACAAATCAGATGCATGCATATTCTGTGCAAATTAAAAAAAGTTCTCGAACCCACTGTAGATGGTTCATTAGCATGATAAGAAGTAGAATTGGCATTAATAGTGTGCGCGTTAATGTTACTATTACTGTGTGAATGACCATTGTACATTCTACAAAATAGATTGCCTTGCCTAATAGGTCACAATTTCCTTAATTTATAATGGATTGTTCTCATCTTTTCAGGATTTTATCTTTATTGGTTGTTCTTTACATTAAAATAAAATTTGGTCATGCTTCAGTGATTTAACAAGGATTTGAACTGTCATCAAAAAGTGTCCTAATTTTTTTGATACACCCTGTAGACATCTTAAGAATGAGATATTAGCTAATTTACCCCTGTTTTTCATCTCGCGTGAACGTGATATTTGAAACCGGTGAATGCAAGGCCAATTCACACATATTATTGTTTTCTAACTTCTTATAGCCAGATATAAAGATTCTCCAAAGCTTCTAAATTGTGAAGTACGAGTTGATTCTCAAGTGACCTGCAATCAAGGAAAATAATAGTTGGCACACTTGACGCAACTTATTACAACTATCCCTGTGCTCGCAATTGCGATCAGACTACGGACATAGCGCTGTTTAAAAGAAAGCAAAAGTCTCCCCCTTTCTTAAATCCTTCCCCATCCCCCATCAATCAATGTTGGGGCAACTGCCAAGGCTTCTGATAACATGGCTCGGATCAACATTGCCTCCGGGGAGAGGGGCGGTTTTTCCGTAATTAGGACAAAGTGTGCCAACCTTTTTTCCCTGATTGTGGTTTGTGTGTGTGAAGTGGTCCTCGTCACGGACCAATTGTGGTCGAAATTGAAAATTTGGAAATTGACGTGTTGCCAGAAGAAACAATTAAAGCAAACAATAATATGAATTGTGGGGATTTAACCAATTTCAAAATGGCCTCTGGCGGTCACTTCCGATTTTGCTGTTTCCCGGGAACTGTCCTAAGTGTTGCGAGGAGTATGGGAGTTTTTCTTCTCTCGAAATACCCGAAAGTATCAACATCCACCCTCAAACCTTCGTGTGCACTCTTGGGATAACTGAATATTACCCTACTAGGCCAGTAGGCCTACAGGGTTTTTAGTCTGTAATGCAAAAAGTGTAAAGGCAGTGGATATAATGATAAAATGTACACGTTAAAATCATGTCATATGTCATGTAAATATGATAAATACACCAAATCGTTGTCGCCCTACCTCGAGGTTTTTCCACTGTATCCTTCCAATACACCTGGGTGCGTTACGCCAAGCAGTTTTAGCGCCAAATTTGAGCTCATTATAGGTGAGTTCATATGTACCGGTACGCTGTATGGAACCACATACCTCAGCTTTTCGAATGTGGAATTTCTCCGTGTCTCCCCTATAAAAAGTGAATGCACAAATAAAGTATGCAGAATCATGTGAACTGCCGTTTTGTGGACATGTTGGGCTGTGGGTGGGTGGGGGGGGGGGGGGGGGGGGGGGGTCGTTATGTCAAACTTCTTAACTTATATTATTCACCAGGTGAAGTGGTTTTGTAAATTTGTAATGGTTGTATTTTCTGCAGTGAAACCAAATTTCCATTTAGTGTGACGGAAACGGATGAAAACAACGATTTTCATAAGAACTGAGATATCTTCAATATACAGGACTTAATGGTGGAATTACTAGTCTCTTGAAGAGATAATTTTATATCATTGACTACATGATTGACCATTCTGAAGGTGAACTAATACAGTGACTATTAAGTTAAAGATTTAACACAGAAGGCATCACTGTTGCATTACTCAATTTTGCGAATTTTGTAGCTGGGGTTTCGATTTACAATTGTGTAATATTCCATAAGACTGCCTTATATAATAACACAGTTATGAGGTAGGATGTAGAACCTATTGAACACTGTTGAATGACCCTCGTAGTCGTATATGTTAAATAAGAGTTAGTATATCTTAAGCCATGCTAAAAACACCTCCAAATCTGGGTTATTTATCGTTACCATGGAAATAATTAACCACCCCCTTACTGTTTGGTGTGCTCGTAGTACTCTTGCATGAAATCCGTGGCTTCTTTCAAGGTCTGTTGTGTAGATCGATTATTTCCATCTGTTCGTAAATATCCAGGAATCGGTGGTTTCACGAGTGATGCAGCGCAGCGGTTTCCGACACATCCTACTTTTATCTATACAATAGATATGACAAAAAGACAATATGTTTCACTGTTTAATCACTTTTATACCGCTGATTTAGCAATTGGACGGTCATACATTCTCCAATTCCCAGATAAAACAGGCCAGTGGTTATTCCCTAAAGCATTGCTTTGATGTAAATCCCACACTTAACTTTGCTTACTTTAGTCCTCACGGACAGCAGACTAACAGCATGAACAACAGAAGCGTTATGGCTTCAGGGTAAATTTGTCTGTTATAAAAACTATAAGGCAATAAATGTTGACTAGTTTAGTTTTGAACACTGGTTTGATTAAAGCAGTTAAATAAATGAATTCAAATCAATAGCAACATATTTTAATTGGTATATATACAGGGCGTGTCAAAAATGTGTGCCATGAGGGAAAACAACAATTAAAAATGCACCCCATCCCACGGTTGTTTTCCTTTAAAGAAATAGTATGTTGGTTAGCCGTGTTAGTCCTCTATAACATACACGTTATCTCATTAACTCCTTTAATTCAGTTCGGTCACAAGAGTGCGAATTCTTCTTTGGCCACTTTTGGACAGGAATTGGATTTTCAGGGACTCAAGGAAGTCACTTTTTGAATTTTGTGAGTGCTGTAATTATTAAACTATGACTGAAATATATATAAAAGTATACATTTTTGGAAAGGAAATAGGTCAGAGAATCCAAATTGATAAAAACTAATCTAATTTTTTTGAAATATTGACAAAAAAAGTTTTAAAAAAGTTTAAAAAAATGAAGAAAAAAAAATCACTTTTTTGGCGCTTTTGGTCAAAATTTCAAAAATATTAGATTTGGTTTAAAAAAAAATCGTCCCTAAGTTAGTTTCTTTACATCATAATCTAGCAATTTTGGAATGTTTTACTCAAAATTATTTATGTTAGCTTGTCAAAATTGTTGGTCAAAAATGACGCAAAATATGGATTCTCTGATCCATTTCCTTTCCAAAAATGTATACTTTTATATGTATTTGATTAATAGTTCAATCATTACAGCACTCACAAAATTAAAAATATCAAGTCAAACACTTCCTTGAGTCCCCCCTTAAAACACTGCCTTGGAGATACCATTTATATGATACATCAATGTAGTGCGTAAAATAGTCTAATATTCAAATATTCTGTGGTCTGTCATGGATAATATGGATGAAATATGTTTTCCTTGTCCATGAAAAGTGGCGAAAGCTGAATTTGAGTAGAGTTTCCGAATAGTGTAGAACTGGTAGTTTTTCGTAAGTTTCTTCATTTGTAAGTGTCATTCTAGGAACATTCAGGCGGGTTATGTTATTAGCAGAACGAAGAGTTCTTTGAGGGACATACGGCGACAGACAGTAACATTGATAATAACCAGGTGCAGAATTTGAAGACAAAACAAAACAGTGAATACATTAAATCCCTTATGGGCAGCCAGTGGAGTTCTTTAAGGCTTATATTATCTCGCTTGAATATGGATTATACGATTCGAGCAGCAGGGCTAACAAAGCCACGGGAACGCAGGAACGGCGTTCCCAGAATGTAATCATGGGTCACAGGAAAACAAAATTGTAAGGCACAAAACAACTGTGAATAAAGTGTTTAGATTGACGATATTAACTCTCAAAAGGCTTGGCTTCTCCCCCTGACACGTGGCAAGAGCTGTCAGGGGCTTCCCTCTTGGTGCCACCATGATCAGTGGCGTACATTTGTTTTTTTTACAGGGGGGGGGGGGGGGTGATTGACCAAAGGCGGCACCAGTATCAGCATTTTAGAGGATGAAATGGGGGGGGGGGGGGGGGGGGGGGTGGGGAGTGGGGAAGAACAAGAATTGGTGAAAAAAGTCGAGCGAAACGCCCGGATTTACGCCCATGACTATCATGCTGTCTCTGGTAAGCTGGAAGTGGATTACATGATAAGTCAATCCATTCCTGCGAGGAATTGTCAATTCGTCAATGCCACGAACTATTACCTGGTGACGCACCTGTTTGTAACACACTCCTATAAATGACGTTGTCGTTTTAATATAAGACAAATATGACTACATCGTTTGAAGAGTGCAGGGCTGTGCGTTTCCAAATTCTACACTATATAGGTTATAAGGTCAATATAAGGGCATGTAGTCAGTTTAAAAAGTCAAGTCAAGCCGATATTTGTATAGGGCAAGGTGGTTTAGGCAGCCATTAGGTAAAATGACTGTGTGAAATCAACCTAATCCTGTAATAAATTACCTAGTTGATTTTCACGGACGTAACAATGCTTATCAAATTTGCCCTGTAATTAATTTCATCAAGTTTAAGCGGTGTAAATAGCAAATTTTAGATCTATCAGTCACGGCAGTAACACATTTAACAGAATGGCAAACAAAATCCATTTGCAAACTGAAAATGGTATAGGCCTATCTAACTCATAAAATATAACAAAAAAATATGAAATTCCAATGGAAGACATGGTACTAAACATTCATAGAATACCCAGTCCTGGGTTATCTGGTAAGTTACGTTCATGTATTATACTAACCTCACGGTCTTGCAATACGTGCAGACGGTCAGTGATGTCTCCATTAGTGATGTGGTTTTTTAGAAGAAAATGCTTAGCACCTGCAGGAGTACGATCTACGAGATCCAAGATTCGATTGTCCCGTCCATCAATGGGGCCGTTTGTCCCTTCACCAATGCGGCACAAGGCCCCTTCATCAACGTGTCTTTTGGTCCTTTCATCAACCCGGCTCTTAACAGTGCTGGTATGCTGTTTATCTTGAATGAAATGTGGCATTCCAAGTTCGAATTTGAATTCTTCAAATCAGAGAATTGTTACGGTTTGATTCCGTAGTCATCGAATCATAAAAATGTTGACAAGCACTAGGGCGGGATGGAATATATGCTAATTTGGGCAATATCTGCTTTTAACAATCCGAAGATAGGCTTATGATTATAATTGCACAACTATAATTCACCACAAATGAATGAGATTCAATGATGTGTAACGTAAACTGCACATTCATTTCGTATCAAACCAGTACGTATATTTCCCTGAAAATACGTGGTTTCATGGCGGTATTTGCCATTCCATATCGAAATCACCGGCCACATTCCCGTAAATAAATAAACGAAGTGTCTTTTTGCTCATACAGATTGGTAACCTAATCATATGTTTTATGGAGAAAAAAAAGAACATTTTAGCAATGAAACATAATTGGAATTGATCCATTGTCAAATTAAGTCAAATTAGTGTGTATGATGAAGTAAAATGTATGTGTGACATGGATATACGAGAGAAGAGTTAATTTTTTTAAGCATTATTTTGATTACTAATTGCATTATGTACTTTTGGAACAAGTGTACTTTAGGTACCAGATACTGGTATATCAGTTTCAATACTTGAACATAAAAGTTGCCAGTATCGATCGATACTGGTACGATTTTACAGTTCCAGAATCGGTCGATACTAGAACACCACATTGTGTCCCAGCATTAAACGATGTACCAGTACACGCTCAACATCCTCTCTAAGAAGATCGATAAGAAGAACATTAGACTATGACGGCCTAGTAGTATTGAAAACACACCTGGCACCACATCCGATCGACACAGGAAGGACATCATCAAGCTTTTCAACGACTCAGGGCTCGGGATCACCATCGATTGCAATCTCAAAGTTACCAACTCATCGATTTCTATTTTTGTCACTCACCTTCATTGGAAACCTTACTATCTTAATTTAGCCTAGATGTAGAGAGCTGTAACACAAAATGCAGTGATACAGTTTCAGTTTCAGTTTCAGTTTTATTTTTACTATAAGCACATTTGTTTAAGCACATTTATTGCCTTTGGATAGTCTACCGTATGACTGTCGTATCAAATCAAGAAGTTGCATATTTTGTGAATTTCGACGGTCAGACAACTCATCACTATTTCCATTTGATAACAATATTGATAAATACCTGTATTTTATTGCTATGTTCACTTGTAGTAAATAACCACGCTCCGGCATGAAAAAAACAACTCACCAAAAATGAACAGCAACGGAATAGCCTTTCATATAGGTGACTGTATAAATAAATGGGATAGGTCTGACAAAGTTGAACTATTTGCGGTTGGTAACAAATACAACGGAATAGAAATGCAATTATAAATGGGTCACACTTCAATAATTTCAGTAGATACACGCGATTAACTATTATTAATACTTGCACAATAATATTCCCGTATTACGGCCTTGGTACAACAAAATAGGTCATCGGGGTTAAACCGTTACAGCAGTATCCGTTATCATATGAAAATCTAAGCATGACATCAATGCACCTACACTCAATGACGAAGAGAAATATGTTGTGAAGGGAATTTAACAATGAATGAATGTTTCGATAAATAATCTTTTAGAAGACACCAAATAAATGTAAACCCGTTAATGAATTTTAATGTGATTGTTTGATTTGATTATGTTTACTCACACAGTTTTTAAAACGCAAAACTTACATGAGCTCGGATGATTTAATTAATTATATTTGAAAGTAAGAAGAATGTAAAATTTAAGCTTGGAAATATCACAGTTCAATATATTTTTTCTTAATAGAATAGAAAAGTAAAGAAAATGATAACAATTATATGACTATTTTGGAAATAATTTAGTGTTCTTTTCTTTTTGCAAAAGATTTGAAATATCACAGTTTGATAAGATTATTTATATAGAAACGAAAAGGAGATGATTACAATGATATGGCTAATCGTGTGTTACGATGAAGACGTTGTTTCTTCTTCTTCTTCTTCTTACCTTGATTTTTCAAAAATCAAGGTTCTCTATCTCTGCCGTTTCTTTCTTCTTTCTTCTTTCTTCTTCTTCTTTCTTTCTATCAGACCCATCTACAAAATGCTATTTTTTCTACAGTTTACATGCTACAATCACCAGATTTAGTCAGTATGACCCCCTACCTGACCTACATATAGGGTCTTCACAGTTTGGGGTCAAAGGTCACACAGGGGTCATAAGGGGTCAAAACGTGATTTTCACTTAAAACGCATTTCCAATTTAGTGAAATGACCTAGGATTGTCAAAATTGGTCCACATATTCCTTTTGACCGTACGCATATACAAAAGAACGGTTTTTAAAATTAAAAATCATTTGGGGTCACTAGGGGTCAAAATGTCAATTTTTACTCCTCGCACTGAAAATGCTATTTTTTCGGGAGGAAATGACCTATGATTGTCAGAATTGGTCAAAAGATTCCTTGTATCCATGTACATATAGGGTCTTCAGCGATTAAAAGTGACATGTCAGATGGGGTCACTAGGGGTCATTGACCTAAACAGGGGTAAAATGTAAGACATGCTCCGATTTTGACCGGTCATGTTTCATTTTGTAGGCATTGATAAGACAAGAAAAAAAGTCAATCATTTTCATGGGGTCAAAGGTCAACCTAGGTCACTAGGGGTCAAAAGGTCAATTTTCATTCCTCGCACTCAAAATGCTATTTTTTCTACAGTTTACATGCTACAATCACCAGATTCGGTCAGTAGGACCCCCTACCAGACCTACATATAGGGTCTTCACAGTTTGGGGTCAAAGGTCACACAGGGATCATAAGGGGTCAAAACGTGATTTTGACTTAAAACGCGTTTGCAATTTAGTGAAATGACCTAGGATCGTCAGAATTTGTCAACATATTCCTTTTGACCGTACGCATATATGATAGTTAGGTTTTTAAAATCAAAAAATATTTGGGGTCACTAGGGGTCAAAATGTAAATTTTCAATCCTCGCACTAAAAATGCTATTTTTTCGAGAGGAAATGACCCATGATTATCAGAATTGATCAAAAGATTCCTTGGATCCATGAACACATAGGGTCTTAAGCGATTAAAGGTGACATGCTCCGATTTTGACCGGGTTTGTTTGATCTTGTAGGCATTGATGAGACAAGAAAAAAAGTCAATCATTTTCATGGGGTCAAAGGTCAACAGAGGTCACTAGGGGTCAACAGGTCAATTTTCACTTCTAACACTCAAAATGCTATTTTTTCGGGAGGAAATGACCCATGATTGTCAGAATTGGTCAAAAGATTTCTTGGATCCATTAAAAGTGACATGTCATATGGGGTCACTAGAGGTCATTAATCCATAAAAAATCAAGGTGTCCTGGTCTCAGACCAGATCCATGTCTAGTTCTTCTTCTTCTTCTTCTTCTTCTTCTTCTTCTTCTTCTTCTTCTTCTTCTTCTTCTTCTTCTTCTTCTTCTTCTTCTTCTTCTTCTTCTTCTTCTTCTTCTTCTTCTTCTTCTTCTTCTTCTTCTTCTTCTTCTTCTTCTTCTTCTTCTTCTTCTTCTTCTTCTTCTTCTTCTTCTTCTTCTTCTTCTTCTTCTTCTTCTTCTTCTTCTTCTTCTTCTTCTTCTTCTTCTTCTTCTTCTTCTTCTTCTTCTTCTTCTTCTTCTTCTTCTTCTTCTTCTTCTTCTTCTTCTTCTTCTTCTTCTTCTTCTTCTTCTTCTTCTTCTTCTTCTTCTTCTTCTTCTTCTTCTTCTTCTTCTTCTTCTTCTTCTTCTTCTTCTTCTTCTTCTTCTTCTTCTTCTTCTTCTTCTTCTTCTTCTTCTTCTTCTTCTTCTTCTTCTTTTTTTAGAATTTGGCAACACTTGGTGCTCCCTTTGGGTAACCATTTTAACCCCCATTTTAAATGTGATGTTCAGTAGCAATATACATATGCCAGAAATAAATGTGCAATGGTCATAAACATATATTTAATCATTTATATATAAGTTTTTTTCTCAATTTGATCAGTTTTGACGCCCATTTATGTCCCCATTTTGTCCGCCATCTTGAATGTGATGTACCTTAGCAACATTAAAATGCTGAAAATTAATTCGCAATGTTTTGGACATTCGGATTCACTGCATCTCCAGAAAAGTACAACCAGTACTTAGACCGATTTACTATGTATTTGTAGATGAGATCCAAAGCTACAATTGTTGAATATTTCATAAGACTGGCATATATGATAGCAAAGTTATGAGGTTGGAGGTAGAACTTATTGAATGACCCTCGTATGTACACTAAGTTAACATTCATAACAACATAATAAATGTTGAATCACTGTGAACAGTGTGCAATTATATTTATCAAATTATGAAAAGTTTATTACGTTATCCATTATAAGGTGGTTTTAGTCCGGACATAAAATAGTCCACATATTAAAATTATAACATTGGATACAATGTATGATACTCAAGTACATGAAATCATGAAAGTTACTGAATTGACGCCAACAATGACATGAGAATAGACAATGAGGTTGGTTACGTTATCCTGTTTATTACGTTATTGGCGACAGCAACAGTGCCTAATGCTAGCTTATAACATATATACAAAGCAATCAATATAGACGTTAGCGATACCTACTGCATTTCCTCACATTATAAACCCCGTTCTGATATCTTAGGTCCATTTTCAATGCTCTTAAGAGATCTATATTACTTCAACTTTCATTCAGCTCAATTTTCATATTACTTACAAGAAAAAAATAGGAAATTCTTACCATTCGTCGTGTTTTTTTCGCACTGTACTTTCAACAAGTATTCCCCATGTATGCCTGCGAAAAGGGCCTGCCACATATCTTTGCTTAATACAGTCGTAGAGTGTGACTGTCTCTTTATCGATTTATTCGATAACGTAATAAACGATAACGTAGTAAACGTTTTTCGTACACATAGTACCATGTAGACGATCTGGAAAGAGCTAGCGAGTGCTCCAAGTAACCACAGAGTCTATGTATATGTATCAAATAGGTTTTTAACAAAAAAAAGTGTGTTTTGATACATAGTTCGGGAGAAATCTGAATAACGTAATAAACATCCTTAACAAGGTCGCATGCTTTGCAGAATTTTGATTTGTCATCGAGGTCAGACATGCTGCTAAAGAATTTTGAAAATATTATTTTCAAACACCAATGTTCTTTTAGAATCAGAATATGTACATTTAAATGTTTAAATGGTAATTTTGAACAACTTTGATATTATATATATCGCAGGTAACGTAATAAACATCAATATCTCGGACAGAATATATTAAATTGAAACAGATTATCATCGTAAAAAATTTGCATTTTTTTTCTAACCATGGAATATCGCTATATGTTAGGACAAATTAGGACATGTTTTGTAGAAATTGTTGTACTTTTCGTATTGTAATTAATTAGGGCAACATTTACTTTTATGCCGCGGACATGGACATTTCGCTAATTTGGGGTATATGAGCGCAAAATTTGTAGTGAAAACACGATCAGAAGAATAGCAAAGTATATATGTCCAAATAGAAAACATCGAGATCTATCCAGAAAATAAGTTTTTCAAGCAAGAAAACATTGTATAAAACAGTATTGGACCAAAGACATCAAAAAGTTCATTTTGCACTGTTTTCATGAGAGTTCATCATATGTACTCACGCGCACATCTTCTGCGCCGCACAAAAAACATCCGGGAACTTGGTGCACAATATTAAATACGCACTTTTATTGTACCGTTTGGAAGGCCCATATAAATAATAATATTGTATAGTGCATGTCATGAAATCAACCATAAACATTGCTTACCAGGTTTCGGGGAAAAAATAAAAACAACTTCTTTATTAAAAAATATAACCTTATGTTAGGTAAAGGTTATCTTATAAATGTCAACATAATTCTGAACGCCGAAAAATTGAAAAAACAAAATCAATGATTAATTTCACGTCCACTCGTAAAAATGTCTAAATGCCTCTCAGGTAGGGTCGTCGGGCGGTTTTTACTTCAAAAATGTCGAGTAATTGTGGTTAATTTTTTTTCAACAATTTTTCAAATTTGTCAAACAATTATTTGAAAATGGAAAAAACCCAAGTCGATCTGGCCTGTAGAACAGGTTATTGATTTAAAACTACCACGGAAAGCAGTGGCGTAGCCAGAGGGGGAGAAAGGGCGATAGAAAATACAATACAACATCGTAAGTGATTTTTGGCGAAATTGACTTTTTTACATATTTTTAAAGAGTAGGTAATTTTGAAGTTCTAAATGTATTCATTTTAATTTTTAATTAATAAAAAACAATGTCGTAAATTCAATCTTAAAGTGAGACCAAAATTAACAAATACAATGTTATGGTTGCGCGCAGTAATGTCGTATCTAATATATTACTGTTGCATGCTACATGGTGAGTCCGAAAGAACGGGCACTTTTTCGCAAACAATTTAGGCATGCATATCCAAGTGCAATGGTAGCGTAATATAAAATACCTACAATTTGGCTTTCATTTAAAAGAAGAATTTTAAAAATCGACCATTGCGTTATCATGTTACACTAATTGTAGTAAAGCTCCAACTTGTATGGCAAATCCAAGGGATGGTTGAATTATCAAGCCATTACGCGATGTAATCTATTGAGATTCGCTTTCTTAATCAGCTGAGATGCCTATTTTCAGTTTTCCTTCTTGAATTCAGGTTTTTATTATTTATATTCCACAGTTCTATTTATTTCCAGTCATTTTAAGATTTTGTATCCAACATTCACGTGCCTCTTTAGGTTTTTTCAATAGTTTCATTGATTGGTGTCTCTGAATCAGGCAGCCAACAATACTATGTGATAGTGCCATCCCGTCGATTGGCTTACTATTAAAATTGCTGTAACATTATGACGCAATTTTCGAATTCCACAATTCTGTTTTTTAAATAAAAAAACAATAATGTGGTATTTTTAGCACTATCATTGGTTTTGAATATGCGGGCCCGTGATGTAAGTTGTGTTTCACTCGGTATATTGAGAGTAAATTAAGAATTTAAACATCACATGAGTGATATAGATGCTTTCGTTATATGATTGGAGAGGCATTTCAAAATAACTGTGGGTATACGATAATAACTGTGGGTATACGAATTTTTGTTAATGTAAATCACTTTTGAGAAAAGGGGCTTTGAAGTTTGAATATTTGACACTTTTCTGTCGGCATCAAATGTACATTCAGTTACAATCAAAACTTAGAAACAGTATTAATATTTAAATTTAGTTGAAAAATAGCTGATTTGGTTAATCTATTTGAAAATAACAATCATTTACTTTTATGTTTTTCGATTGAAGAATAAGTGACACTTTTGAGGTAAATGATTTATCTTTTATCTTAAAGATTTCTGTAGTTTGTAATAATATTATCTCAAATAGGTTTGATGTTAAATAAATATCTGACATATTGGAATTCACCACGTTCAACTATTATAGTGTATTTTCACCGCTTCCTGCATTCCCTAATAAAACCCATCGAACCAGGTGTATTAACAAAACACATAATTTAATAGCGCCATCACTACCCTTGAAAACTCCTGGCGACCTAGTTCAATATCACTTCTTTGTTGTTGGATTAATCCTAATAAATAATTACCTTGATTTTTACCTCGATTTTTGTACTGTTTCTGACGTGTTTCGTTCATCTTCTTCTTCTTCTTTCCGTCAAACCCATCTACAAAATGCTTCTTCTCCAATAATGTACATGCTACAATCACCAGACTTGGTCTGTAGGCCCCCTACCTGACCCTCATATAAATTCCTCACAGTATTGGAGTCAAAGGTCACAGAGAGGTCACTAGGGGTCAAAACGTGATTTCCACTTAGAATGCCCTTGCAATTTAGTGAAATGACCTAGGATCGTCTTATGTCCGTACTCACATATAATAGTTCGGTTTTTAAAATCAATTTTTTTGTTTTGTTGGGTCGCTAGGGGTTCAAATGTCGATTCTTTAACATATCACCTAAAATGCTTCTCGTCTCAGAGGAAATAACTGATGACTGTCATAATTAGTCAAAATATTCCTTTGGTCCATGCACATATAAACACTTCAGCGAATAAAATTGACGTGTCATACAAGGTCACTAGGGGTCATTGAACGAAACAACAACTTAGACGTATTATCTTAAACGTTTTGTTTATACTATGACCATTCATAATTGCATTGTGTAAGTTATCTGTTCTGATTTGTGTCATACTCCTTTATTTTTATGCATTTACAACGACTAACTTAGCATCGACATTTCATCACAATTTGACCTCCATTAGTCGCCAACAGCGACTAGTCACGACTATTAGGTGGCGACTGGTTGACTTGGAAAAAACCCTCTTGTCACGACAATCCTACAGGTAATCCAATTTGAAATTAACACTCGCTGTGAGGTAAGGTAATTTCAAATGGAATAACCTAATATTTGGTGGCGACATTTGTGCAATTTACGAAAGTAAGTATTAAATGATCTTTTAGTGTATACATATTATAATTACACTTGAAAATACGTGCAGGATGCAACTTCAAATACTGTTTTATTATTTTTATTTAAATTAAAAAGTTGGTTGAATGTCTTTTATAGCACGTCTCATTTCGGATTGACCTTTTGAAGTTGGAGTGTTACCATGTAGTGCAAACGCGCGTGTACATGTAGCTACAGGGTGAGTCAAAAAGACTGCAATAGTGGAAAGAAGCTATTTTGTTTTCAAAACCAAAATGAATTTTAAAACTTTTTAAACGTTGCAAGAATGATGTATTTAATCCTTTGACTTTGTGTGAAAAAAATAAAGTCAATATCATTTTCCGTTAGCCTTTGGTGAACCTTTTGACCAGTGCACCCATTTTACACGTTTGTCCTCGAGATACCCAAAATATGCATCAGATCGCAAAACGTGTCTCCCATTCAAATTTGGAGTTCATTTGTGATGTTATTGGAATGTGATGCATCCTTTCTTGTTTATATGTGAGTTAGCATAATCATTTATTATCATACCCATGCTGTGAAAGCGTATAATGTTCTAAATTTTTATAAAAAAACTGTCATTTTCCATTTTTTTGTTGGCGGGATATTCAAATATGAAAATGCAATGCGTGCCATTTCAAATGAAAATCACTGTGCTCGTGGACAAACAGGTAAATTTGGTTGTGCAGCAAAGAGGGTCACCAAAGAAAAACGAAAAATGCGATCGACTTTATTTTTTCACACAAAGTTAGGATTAAATACATCATTCTTGCAACGTTTAAATAGTTTTAAAATTCATCAATATTCGACAAGTCGACAAGATATATGTAATTGAGAGTGTATGGCTCTTTAGCCGTCCCTATATTATCAATATAAACGTCACGTGTTTGCACTTTTACTCCACGGTTGCACAATCATAGGGCCACCGTTTTCACGGTCCAATCAACCAAGGTGACGGTAGAGAGTTAAAAAGCGTTTGTTTGGAAGAGTTACTTCTATCAGAGGTCTAGGAAGCCATCAAGAAGTTAAATGTCAAAAGGCACCTGATCTAGATGATATTCCAAGTGAGCTCCCGAAGCAAGCTGATGATTCTGTAACAAATATTAAGCAAAAGCTGTGCAATACTGTGTGGAAGTCAAGAGTATGGCCAGAGGATTGGAAAAGATCTTCATGTGCTTTATAGACAGCGTTAAGTCCTTTGATTGTGTGAGATATTCGGCATTATGGACAGCACTGCAAGAAATGAGAATCCTCTTCCAGCTAATTCGCAATCTGAATGATGGTCAAGCTGCCTGTGCTCGCACTGAGAAAGGAAATGACTGGTGACTGGTTTGCTCTACGTCCGGGAGTCAAGAGTGCACACTGAAGAAAAAAAACTTCCAACTAATTAAAATTAGTTAAAACTATGTCTAGTTTTACTAATTTATATTGGTAACTCATGCTTGGCTAATCTGAAAACCTTAGTTTTGTTGGCTCAACGATTCTTCTTTACCAATTTTTATTAGTAAAACCTTTTAAAAAAATTAGTTTGGCATGCTGCACTAACTGCTTTACTAAATTTTTGCAGGTTCTACTAATTAAAAAATTAGTAAAAACTATGTCTAGTTTTACTAGTTTAAGATAGTTCGGCACACTCAACTACTTGTGGAAGTGGTTCTTCTGGTCGTACCAATTCAACTTCCTTGGATCCATGATCACCAAAGAGGGTGGCTGCAGCCAAGAGATTATACACCGTTTATAAATGGCTAGATCAGCAATGATCAGCAATGATCAACCTAAGCAAGATATGGGCTACAAAAACCAAGCTTGTCTAAGTCCTTGTATTTACAATTGCCATGTATGCCTGTGAGACGTGGATCCTAACAAAAGCTGACAAATAAACAGAATAGTCGCTTTCGAGATGTGGTGTTGAAGGCGTATGCTTGACATGTCATGGACAATGAGAAGGACTAATGCCCGTATTATTGAAGAAATCGGGGTGTCTAAACGACTTCTTCATGCTATCAACACCAAAATGCTGAACTTCTTCGGCATATCTCACGTCGCAAGGGTAACAACCTACAGAAGGTGATCATGCTAGGCATGATTGAAGGAAAGAAAGAAAGGCAGACCTCGTTCCCGGTGGATTGACCAAATAAAAAATTGATTACTGGACACTCTGGTAACTCCTTTGCTGAAAATCGTTATCTGTGGCGTAGTGTCTGTAAGGCACGAGCTGTCAGTCATGACAAGACCAAACAATAGGGACGCCTTAAATACAAATCAATCTTAAATATGTTTCCATTTTCACTTCTATAAAAAGACTGGTTCTGTATGCATGGTCACATTTGTAACAATGTAAAAAGTAATTTCGATGGATTGGACAGGTATCCATAGAATTTATGCATAGGCACGTTAAACAAAATGTCATGAGCACTTCAGAGCCATTCTAAGATTTGTGTTTTCACGTAAGGTAAGCTATACATTTTTTTCCGACTGTGCAGAGTGTCACATACGTCAGATTAGTACTGATGATAAATGAACGATTTCTGATTGCGTCTGTAGAATGCAAAGGATTTTAACTAGATAATCAGGAGGCCGTTTCGGACAGGTCTTGCATTATAATACATGTACAATGTTTCTCCGTTATGCGATATTGTGTCAATCTTTTCATGTCATGCTTCTCTCTTCACTTTGCAATTTGCTATACGGCAACCTCTAACGGTCTGGTTACGGTCCATGTGAGATACCCTGTTTTACATACCCTTTTTTACATAATTACCGTGCACAATATGTGCTTAAAAATAATTTTCAAAACACATAAAAAACAAGAATAAAGATTGAACATAATCTGACGTTCAAATTCTAATACAAGGTAATAGTCTGGTATATTATGGGTGAAACGTGTTAAAAATCATGTAGAATTTTAGAGGAGGCTCAATAACATCTGCAGAACGGTAACATGTATAGTATTTTAAAAACACGTTTTGTGGCCAAATTTATGTCGTAAAATGTTGGAAAATTCGAGGATGTAATGACATCTAGCTTTAATGATGTGCGTAGGAATGTGAAGTGGCTCAAAATGAGTGATCGGGTGTAAATGTGGTGACTGGGAATACTGACACGTTAATATTGTACTACCACAGCCTGAATAATGATTGCAGAAAGATGGACTTGGTGTCTTACGTACTTGAACATTGAAACGCCTATGGTACTATAACAATTAAGATCATAAATAGGTCAATCTAAACGCACACAGTTTAAAATATAGGACGTCAATATTATAAATAAATAGATTTAAACACACATAGTAATTTGTATCCACTACTCCGAGTTTCACGACTTGTGTCGATCTTCAGGTGGTCAGTAACTGATCACTGATCAAATGGACGTCAATATTATATACACCCAACACACATACATTAGAAGTATAAGTTGTGACCCATGCCCTCTATCGCCCATTCTGGATGTGTTCAAGAATTGGATTGACCCCAATGTTATATAACTACTTACCAACGACATAACAACGAGTGTCAGCCAGAGTTCACCTCTATGTTAATGAGTTGCGCACAGAGATATTGATTCTGTAAGATTCTGCAAATACTAAACTTAGATAGTGCCTATACATGCTATAGAAGGTTGTTTGGCTGCATTCAAACCAAGTATGTCCCTGTTAATCCCCTCATTATGTCGCAAGAGTGTTGCCATAAATGTCTCCTAAAGCACAGCGATATATGCCTCCTAGATCACAACTCAGGACAATAAATTAGCCCGAAACATTGAAAACACAACTGTCTGCAGGCGGGAAGCACCCATTTTTTGGGCCGCCAGGGCATAACAATAGCCTAATTAAAAATAAGTAGTTTTTCGCTAATTGTCATGAAGTCGCACACCGTCGCACATAATGTTGAACTTGAACGCCGGTACAATACTTTTAGCTACAGTTTGCGGCATATATGTTGACCGTATGACACCGTACGGCTGATTAATAAATACATTTGTAATCGTCTTCGAAAATAAACTCTTGAGGGCAACCATGATGCTATAAAAGTAAACTGGATCTCCACATCCCTATATATTGCCGACATTTAATAGGTTTAAAAAAGAACGTGGTTAAATAGTGAATACGGGAAGGATTTACTCTACATATAACCACCGCAATAACTCGTGGATAATATTGTGACGAACGCGAAAAGGAAATACCATTGTGCGATCGATTTCGGGTTGTGCCCGTTAGTGGACAAAAGGACCATTAACACCAAGGAAATAGTTAGTTGAATTTATTCATCCACAACATTTGTTTAGCACAATCAGGGCATTGACCATATACAATTATGTCATTGTGCCCTATGTTACTTTAGTAAGGTCACGTCACGTACCAATGTTCATACACAGAGTGAACAAAGTTTGTGGAGGACAAATAAAACGAACCCGCGAAATTCAACAGACTTATGCATAACGTGTAAAGCAATAGGCGACTGGTCTCTATAATAGAATTTAAATAACAATCATGTTAAAGATCGGCAATGTGATTAGTGTTTTAATCATGGATCATCCCTTCTGTATCTACTATTCCTATGGTACATGCCATAATATAATGTAGTAAAGAAAGAATGCATGGAAAAGTACATGTGCCTATAAGATTACTATGAGACTGTACATTGCTGTACATCCCTTACTAAAGGTCAAATCTAAAGGTATACCTTTTTTAAACTTTTTTAACACATTATTTGGCTGGTAAATACCACATATTTGATATCAATGGAAAGCTTGAAACACATTTTATCAGCTACAATTACTTATTCTGTGATTAAAACTACTCTCTTTGAGAAATGCCATCTGCAAGTACGAAGTTTCACGTATTTCGCATGACATCGGTGTTCCCCACCTTACTGACTGGCCTTTTAAAAGGTATGCTATCCCCAAAGTATGCCAGCCGGTAGCCTTAGTCCCACTCTTCAAAGTGTTATGCATTTTATGGATGAAATGTCCGGCATTTTTTCATAAAAAGGCCACCAAGAAATTGTATGTTTTCCCATAGCGTTACACTCAAATTACCCGGATGTGGCAATCAACGGCAAAATTATTACCATTTCTTGACTACTGAGGGCAGTGCGTATAAGTATAGTAAAAACATAAGATCGTAATCTATGTGAACAAAAGATGTAAGTTCCCCCCTAGCATATACCAGAATATTTCCAAAAATATTTGATGGATTTAAATGTTTAGCTAGAAAGATGCACACAAATGATAGGCACATTTTGATACCAAATTTGTTGGCCTTGAGACAATACAACGATAAGAAATTGTGCCATTTATCAATTTTATACAGAAAAAAAGTGGCACTAAATCTCACTGGCTATGGCTAGTTTTGTCCATAAAATTAACAAACATTTTAGACAATAAATTTGCTACCGTGTCTTGGTGCACAAGATTATGTTCTGCTTATTAATTTTCTTGAAATAATGCCATACATAATTGTTTGGTAGATTCCCATGTCTGTGCACGGAAATCCACCAAGAAAATGTCTGTTAATTTATGGACAAAACCAGCCATAGCCAGTGAGATTTAGTGCCACTTTTTTTTTCTGTATAAAAATTGGTAAATGGCACAATTTCTTATCGTTGCATTGTCTCAAGGCCAACACATTAGGTATCAAAATGTGCCTAACAATTGGATGCATCTTTCTAGCTGAAAATTATTTAAATCCATCAAATATTATAGTATATGCTAGGGGGGAACTTACATATTTTGTTGGGTGTATCTGCAGTTGAATCAGATTGCAATGAACACCCACTCTTTCAACTGCTGACATCCTTCTATGATTATGTGCCTTGTACGAGAGCCTCTATAACATTAAATTAAAACCCGATGAAAGGAGGATTTCCACAGGACTTTCGCAAAAATGATTGTGGTATTTTATTCAGACTGATTTACCTTCAGCACTCATAATTGTCAAGGATTTAAAACTTTGTTTCGCCCTTTGTCATACGTTCAAATGTCAAGGGAGATTACGGTGATATTGGTTAATACTTTACAATGTGTCTTCGAAAAGGTGCACCCATACAGAATGATTAACGTGATTTGTAGATAAATAATCGCAATGTTATTAGACAATGATAACGCTACGATATCGCTCTACCTATGAGGGATCGTTGGGTACGCTTGCCAGCGGCGTAGCTAAATATAAGGCTACGAAATGTACTTAAAGGAGGTGTCCCGCAAGCATAAAAGTGTGCATTATATGTTAGAAATATAACTATCGAGCCCAACTTTTGTAATGATATAGAAGAAAACACCACACTTATCACAAAAACAAATAAAAACCGCAATCTCTCAACATTCCCTTTTTAAAATTCGCGGCGATCAAAAGTCCCAGTGTCGATGATGTCATAGTTGTACAATACACATGCGCAAATTTGAGCACCGATACCCATGACGTCATCGACACCGGGACTTTCAATCGCCGCGAATTTTAAAAAGTGCATGTTGAGTGATGGCAGTTTTTATTCATTTTTGTGACTAGTACGGTGTTTTGTTCTATACAATTACGTAACTTCGGCTCGATAATTATGTTTCTAACAAATAATGCTCAATGTTGTGCTTGCGGGACCATTCCTTTAATTCAATTTGATGCCGTTATACATAGCTTAGACACATGAGACGTAAGCTTGAGAAGAAAGACTCCATCATGAGCCAGGTGATGAATTGCTTTTGAAAATGTGCACTTATACATGTAAATTGAACTCGTTTTATAGTAATATCATTTAATTTAAAAAAAGTTTGAAACAACCTATTAAATAGCCTTACGAATTTTAACCGTCATATATTATTATTATTTGCATTGGTCTCAATTACATTTCCATCTGGGTTTTTTTAATGGGTGATGCAAGACATTACCCTTGCGTTCGTAGATCCGCATATGCCCTTACGCCACTAAAATCCTAATTCTTACTTGATTTTAGGCCATGCTCTCGGGCATAAAGTACATTTTCCTGTACTTGGGTTTAATAGCAGCAATAACGAAAACTTGCAATTTCCTAAAGCTTACAATGGTAAGTTTTCATCCTTACGGTGAATTTCTGCTATATCTACAATTTAATCATTAGCTATAAAGTGAAATTTATATTTTCGTTTAACGATCCTGTCTCATACCCCGTAGAGACCATTAACGCATTGTACACAGGTCCTTGCGTTGGCGTTGAAGGTAATTAATTGAAATGTGGATTTTACTTTAAGCAATGTCGTTTTTCATGAACTGTTAGTGAAGAATTCCATTTCCACTTGTAATTTATCAAGTTATAAAACTGATAGCCCGAGGTTAGATGAAGAGGGTGCTTCATTTTTAGTCGGTGAAATGTATAAAGCCTATAGCAAATGCTATTAAGTTCATTTTTAAATAACTTTTCTGCAGACGTTCTTACCTAAAATCGAATGGTTTGTCTTGATTTCTTCTTGTTTGTTTGTTTGTATGTTTTTGTATTGTTTGGAGTTGTTTGTTTGTTTGTTTGTTTGTTGGTTTGCTGGTTGTTTGTTCATTCGTTGTTTTAATTTTGGTTTCGGAGGTAACTCGAGTCTAATTCGAACCACAAATAAACGCATCCCTCACTCGATATCGACGGTGATATTGATGACAAGGATGGGTAACATCAAACAGTGGACAGAAATGAGTCAACCGTCTTTTCAAAACAGTCGATGATATTCAGAAGACTTTGGTATATAGATCAATTACTATATGGACTCAAGATATCAATATGGACTCAAGATACCAATATCAAATCTGCCATTCCTCCATAAGATATTGGAACGTGCCGCAGTTCTTCAACTCCAGCAGTACTTGTCTGATAACAACCTTCACGCGAAGGCTCAATCTGCATACCGACAGTTCCACAGCACGGAAACAGCCCTCATTCGCGTCACTAATGACATTCTTCGTGCCGTAGATCAACATCAAGAAGTTGTCCTCGTGTTGCTTGATCTGTCGGCGGCTTTTGATACTATCGATCATCAAGCACTTCTGCAACGCATGGAATGCCGCTTTGGAATTAAAGGCCCAGCACTCGCTTGGTTGAAATCATATTTTCATGAGCGTCAGCACCGTGTCCGGATCGATAACATCCAATCCGATCCAGTTACTGTGCCGCGTGGTGTTCCACAGGGCTCAGTACTCGGTCCCCTCGCGTTATCATGTATAGCGCTCCAATCGAGCAGATTGTGAATGCCCACAATATGAACTGTACAGTATACGCTAATGACTCGCAAGTCTATGTCTCTTTCAAGCCCACTGAATCGGCTAATATTATCCCAGTTATCGAACTTTGTATTAGGGATATCAAATGCTGGATGACACAAAATATGTTGATGCTGAATGATAGCAAAACGGAAATACTGCATCTACACTCTCGCCACATTCCATTTCTGCCATTATCATCTCTTCAAATTGGTGATTCAAAAATTGACCTTGCACCATCCGCCAAGAATCTCGGTGTTGTCTTTGATGATGGTATGACGATGTCCCAACATGTTAGCAGCATATGCAAAAGCGCATCGTATGCCCTGTACAAAATTGGTCGGCTGCGAAGATATCTCAATCGGACATCCACTGAATCGCTGGTGCACGCCTTTATTACATCGCGGCTTGACAACTGCAATTCTCTGCTTTTTGGTTTGCCAGCCTGTGAGCTGAATAAGTTGCAACGCATTCAAAATGCAGCTGCCAGGCTTGTGTCGAGGGTCAAAGGACACTGCCACATGAAGCCAGTTCTTCGCCAACTTCATTGGCTTCCTGTCAGAAAAAGAATCATGTTCAAAATAATCCTCATAGCCTTCAAAGCAATCCATGGTCTCGCTCCCGAATACATTCAGGACATCATTACCATCCGCACACCATCTCGTTCTCTTCGTTCCTCATCAGATATCCAACTGAAATATCCACCCCTAAGACTGCTCAGGACCGCGTCATATGGACACCGTGCTTTCTCAGCTTCTGCACCACTTTTATGGAACCCGTTGCCGGTGCAAATCCGTAACATCCGCTCACTGAGTCTTTTTAAATCAAAACTGAAAACACATCTTTTTACATTGCCAGATGTTTAACTTATATATGACTCTGTATTATCGTTATTATTATGTTTTCAAAACTTTTTATATTCCTAATGTGCAATATTGTGTGACATTTCAGTCTGATTCGGACCTTCCATCCATTTCGGACGCATGATCTCTTTGTGTGCGTTCGTCCGATGTGTCTGGGGAGTCCGAACCACACATTGCAGTGCTGGTAACTGCTTTCTTGCTCATTGTCATGTGCTTTTTAATTATCTTTTTAATGGTTTTAGTCTGCATTCTTATCATGTATTTTTGGTATTTTGTGATATTGTTCATGTGAAGCGCTTTGTGTTATTTGTAAGGCGCTATATAAACACGGTATTATTATTATTATTATTATTATTAAGATATACTAATTATGATAAATTACGACCATTAACATTTTTGTGCAAGGTGAGCCATCTTTTTCGCTCGACGGCATAGCGCAATATAAAGGGGTCAAAAAATTAAGTCCCCCTCTAAATTTAGATTACTTTTGTGTACATACATGTCTAACCACCTTTCCTTTCATTATTATCTATTATCTTTCTATTGTTGCATCAGCCCTTTATTTTGTAGGAAGAGGTCACCACTCTGGTCACGGCGTATGAACAGCCCGTTATCTAGCCAAGAGACCATTATTAGACAAAGGTTTTTGATAATGTCCTCTAGCTCACATAACGTCGCCTGTCCTATAGTAACCTCTTCCAAAAATATTGAGCAGATGAACAACAAAAAAGACAATAGAAACAATGAAAAGAAAAGTGGATTACCTACGAAAAGTAGCATCATCGGATTAACACTTCCGAGTAAACATCACATTAACCGATTTAAGTAGGCCTAGTAAAAGTAACACGATCAATAGTTTTTTCAATTGTGGATGAATTCCTGATCCTGAAGTAGGCTTAATCTTCAATGATTGTGTTATAATGCACATCTGAAGGTACAATCAAACATTAGTATTAAGGATAGTGTTAACCCTTTTAATATGAAATTAATCAAGCGCTGTAACGTTTGAACTATTAATGTGATATTAAATGAAAATACATTTTTGGAAATGAAATGAGTCAGATAATCCATTTTGGTACTAAAATGCTGATTTTTTAAACATTTTTAAATCATTTAAAAACTAAATATTTGTATGTAAAAATAAACCAGAAGAGAAGTGTCTTAGGGACGCACCATTCGAGGGGGGGGGGGGGGGGGGGGGGGGGGGGGAGGGGGGGGGGGGGCATGGAAGTTTAAAAAAAAGAACTTTGCCCACTATCCAGGAGAAAAAACAACTTTGCCCACCAACCAGGAAGGAAAAAAGATGACCCACTGCTGATTTAAAAAAAAAGATGACTCGCCCAACTCAATGGTAAGAAAAACAATAAAACCTAAAAAAAGAAAAATTGCAGCCTTTGCCCCCCCCCCCCAAAAAAAATTGCCGTCGAAGTCGGCGAAAATATGTCACCTACATGTACTTCGGTGGCGAAAAAACTTCCATGCCCCCTCCATGAAAATCAAGTGGTGCGTCCCTTAAGACTTTCCAAGCGGCAGGCAGCTGGAGACGACATTCCAAAATTTCACAAAATTATTCAAAAATGTCATAATATATTTAATTTCATCACCATATTTGGATTCACCATGAGAAATGCATTAAAATAAGTATCAACATGCCTAGCATTGATTCAGTAATCCTTGAGATAGACATTGAAAGATGAAAGGTTTCTGAAAAATCTGTTTTGTAAATGGTTAAACTAATTATAGCCGCGTGGAAAGTGTTAAGATGGGTTATTTTTGCAATTTCTGCATTTTTTTTTAAAAATGATTTTATAACGTTCTCCGAAAATGTTGGGCAAAAAAATAAAAAAAATAAAAAAAGGTTTCCTAGGGAATGTTATTAGAATTATTATGAAACCTAGTATGACAACATTTGACAAAACATATTTTTAGTTATCTTTTCCAAACCTAAAATGGGTAAAAAAACATGTTTTTTATAATTTTCTCCAAAATGGTCAATTTCATGATCATGGTTGGATTCATTGAACCCTTTTCGGCAAGAAAATGTATACTTTTATATTATATTAAATGAGTAATGAAGGAGTTATAACAGTTTTACGGAGGCTATGCTGAGGGTTCACACCTCCCTAAGGGGTGATGAGGGGTGAACTCTCAGGCAACTAAAAATTAATGTTGTCAAATTTTGTCGTTCTAGATTTATTATAATTTTAATAACTTTCTCAAGGAGGGTTTTTTGTTTTGAATATCTGATTTATTTTTTTGAATTATTGACCAAAAAATGCCAAAATTGTGATTTTTTTTTCTACCTCCAAAATCACATTTTGGGTCAAAAATAAAAATAAACACTTTTTAATGTAACAACTAAAAAATGTTCCAGAGAACATGTCTTACGATGAATTTGGAACAATTTCAGCATATTTTGTTTGACCCAAAATGTAATTTTGGAGGTAAAAAAAATAAATCACAATTTTGGCATTTTTAGTGTCTCAATAGTATGATCAAGCAATTTTGGGCATTTTTTATTCAAAAATAATTTTGTTAGCTTGTCCCAAATAAATTTGGTCAAAAAAGTTATTTTTTGTGATTTTCTCAACAAAAACATTTTTTTTGGTCAAAATTGATGCCAAAAATTGATTCTCTGACCCAAATCCTTTCCAAAAATATATACTTTTATATACATTTGATTAATAGTTCAAAAATTACAGCACTCGATAAATTCAACAAATCCCATCAAAAACTTCCTTGAGCAGTTGTTGATAAAAAAAGGCCAAAAACTAGGTGAGAAAAAAGAGAAAAAATCAGAAATCAAAAAATAAATCACAAGTTTTGGTCAAAACTTCCAAAAAATACAGCTTTAGAATTAAAAATGAGAAAATTGGCACTAGATTAGTGAATTAATGGTATAATCAAGCAATTGTGGGCATTTTTTAAATTCAAAAATAATGTTGTAAGTGTTAGCTTGTCCCAAATAAATGTGGTCACAAAAGTGTATTTTTGTGATTTTCTCAACCCCCAAAAACAATTTTTGTCAAAAGTGACGCCAAAAATGGATTCTCTGACCCAAATCCCTTCCAAAAATGTATACTTGTATATGCATTTGATTAATAGTTTAATAATTAGAGCATTCACAAAATTCAAAAAGTGACTTCCTTGAGTCCCCGGTTAAGGGGGGCCTGTCAACCCTCACAACAAGAAATGTATCAAGCACTGTAAACTTTTGAACTAGTAATATGATGCATTTAGTATACATTTTTGGAAACGAAATGAGTCGGAGAATCCAGTTTTTGTATCAAATTTCACCAAAAATACTGATTTTTTTCCAATTTTTGACCAAAGAAAAAAAAAGATTTTTATTTTTTGGCACGTCGATTTGGAGGGGGAGGGGGGGGGGGGGGGGGGGGGCAAGAGAACATTTGTTGGTTCGCGCACAAAATGCAAAAAGCCTGAAATGTAAGTATGTAAATTAGTTCAAATGTACGATGATTTGGGGTTCCAAAGGGGTACAGGGCATGAGCTGACTGAATCGGAGAGGGAGGCAAGTGTGTGGGTTTGTGTGGGAGTGGGAAAGGTCGTGACTGATGGTATGTTCTTTTTCGTGTTAATCTATACGCAGCTGAACTTGATTATGAAATTATTTGCATTGAAATTTGATATAGAGGGCATTACAAATCATTTCAGCGATCTAGCATAGAATATGTATTACCTGCCATGGTATAACATAATAATTTAATAGTATGATACAAAATCATAGATCAACTCACGTTCTGTAGTTTCTTGTCAACAATCGCATGTAGGCCTATATAAAGGCATTTTCCAAGTAATCCAAACATACAACGTGCGTATAATTCCTTGTTATCGGCGATGTTTTTTACACAAATCTTACAGTATTTAAAACTGTCATTGACATGCAATAGGCTTCTTGCTTTTGGTAATACACTCTATTCGAGATTGTAAATATAGAGCTCAACATTGGTACCACCTGTTACTCCAAAATACCATGGTCGGATCAATACGACTAAAGATTATGCTAAATTCGTTTATATCAATTTTTAAATCAGTTAAATCCATGTGTGTACCACCTAAAGTATTTCATGGTTTGCTAACTTCAAGGAGGTTGTATATTACGTCATGGGGTACTAATCACCAGACCAACATTATGTATAGTCTCTTGCAAAGTTTAGCGATGTCAAAATTAGTATAACAGACACCTTCATATTATTACTAGATCAATTGTACAATTTTGATCATATAACTTACGAATGATCATCTTTATTTATTTGTACCATTACCATGGTTACGGTGTATCAACATGTATGAAAGATAAAACACTCATAGTAGACCATCAGCAATAATAATGGTCGCCGGCGCGCCTCTTTTGCAGGCTTGGCCTGCGGCCTCGCCTGCAAAAGAGGCTTGCCGGGCGCCCATTATTATTGCTGATGGTCTACTACTCGTCCTTTATCTAATACATAACTTCACACACAATTAGACGTTTTGACAAATTGAAACGATTATAAACAGAAAAAAACGCTTGGCTACCAATAGAAAGTTTTCCATTTTTGATATCATGTTTACTTTTCCCAAGCCAAGCCAAGCGTTTTTTCTTTTCATAATCGTTTAAATTTATCAAAACGTCTAATTGTGTGTGAAGTTATGTAAACAAAGGTAATCTAATTTCAGAGGGGGACTTACTTTTGTTGACCCATTTATATCAGATATAATCTTATATAACTAACATTTTCAGAAAAAACTTTTAATTTGTTCTTCAAATCATCTCGAATTCAGACAGTTTGAAATATCATTATAGTATCGATTATATGAATTGTCTTATTGATTGTTCTATAGGGCAATATACACATTTATAATGAAATTTAAGTATCTGTATTATCTTTTGGGAAAATGTCACCAAAAGACACATTTCTTAAACAATTTAACCATAGTATCTTCACTGTAGAAAATAGAAGAAGAAAAAAACCCAGGAACCAATGATCTCTTTAACGCCCCTTTCACCGAATGCCCCCCGGTTCGTTTACTCTAAAATTCAGAAAATTAGGTCGGTATTTATTTGCATATGCTTTTTTTGTCGTCGACTTTAAAATAGTTCAATTGTGTTATTTATTACACGGCGCATTTGTTATTTTATTTATTTCATGCGTCATTTTAAAAAGATAATTTGAGCATTAGCTTTTATTAATAGCTTTAATCTATACGTATTACTATTTTGTCTCCCTTTTAATTCATGAATATTTTCTTTTCTCTTTTGTTGGAGGTCTCAAAAACTTAAAATTTTGTTGGCGGACTTTCTTTTAAAGAACAATGAAGCAAACACGTATGGAATGCATTTTATATCCTTGAAGTGTTTAAATAGTTGATACATCAGTTCCAGTTCTGGCGCCCTATGCCTAAGCATACCCTCGCATGTTCAAAAATCAAAATGTTCTTAATAGATAACCATAAACACGTCTGTTTCTATTTGTATGAGCTTATCGCATATAAAGTAAGAACAATGTTCACGTAAATCATTATTATTAGTCATAGTATAATTTATTGTCATCTCAGCCAACCGGATGAAATGGTACAAAATAACAATTATAAGTGGATAGTATAGATTACAAGTTATACATACTGCTTTTTGCTTGAAGTTGTTATAATTAATAACAATTCGTATTTCATTTCAATCAAAAAGCAGTATTTATTCACATAACAAGACTAAGCTTTTATAACCAAAAAACATGTCATATGCATGATGGCACTGAACTGTGTTGTTGTTGGTATGAGAATTCTATTATTTCTGGTCTGGTTCTGAAGCTATGACTTGTTGTCATTGTTATGTCTGAAATGTCTTGAACATTTGTGAACGCACACTATCTTTAGTTTTATTTGTAAACGGGTTGTTTTCTATATTCAAAGTCAACCCTCCAATTTCAGTATGCTTTAATACTCAAAATGACAGTCAAAATCTCGAAATTGACCCATTTAATTAAATTGCGATTTTCTGGATTGAAACTCGTTTACACGTTTACACGTTGATGATGTAATACCATGGATAAACTTGGACATTGATACTTAACAAAATATTATCAAAACGGACAGACACTATTGGAGCCTAGAGTGATAACTGACTAAATGTCTCACTCTATACTACCTTAAGGATGTGTATTGATAAACATTGTATAAGTGCATCTACTCCAGAATGAAAACATCACCAATATAGCGTATATCTTAATATTGTGGTAGCCAGAATGCAAACATTTTTCCCCCAGGTAAAATCACTGTACATTATGATATTACTTTTATATCGCTTTGCAGGGATATGGAGAAGTGGAGGTAAATGCTAGACATGGGTATATTAAATCAAAACAAATGTATGCAACCTATTTTTACCAAATGTTATTCTTTCTTTAATTCAGTATTGGAAACTGTAGTGATAGTTTCTCATTCAAAGAACTGTGTTATGTAAATAACATTACGCATACTAAAATAGACTTATCTAAATAATATAGATACTCCAAATAGGACAGCAGATTACAGAGAAAATATGCTCCGTTAAGGAAATACCGGCAATTTGGATACACATTGGAATTGTTTCGATAAATTGAAAGACAGATGTTTGGGCCTTCAAGTCCTGAAAGTTGCAAGGATTTGGGGTGATAGTTTTAAAGGTACAGCCTAATTTGCATAGAATTTGCATATTATTTTATAAAAAATGAATTTTGCATTTACACGCCATAGATTCAAATTGACACGACATATCCACTTCTGGTAAAATGCAAGCTTTGGCCAACATATCATGCTATCAAATAATACCAATATTGGGATAAAAAGTTAAAATCATCATGTTTATTTTTGCATAAATTAACCCAGTTTTGTTGTTTTATTTTATTTACACCATCTTCCGTTCCGTGTAATTACAACCTATTAAATAAATCGGAATATGTTTTTGGTTATTCTTAATAATCAATATAATTGGCGTTTTTGGTGAATATTTCAGGCCCGGAGGCCTTATAGAACTATATTTAGGCCACAAAAACTAACTCCGCCTTTTTTCACATTTTGACAATCGCCATAGAGTGCGTTAATGCCTGGTGGCCCTACATGTACTGAATACCTATCGCATCAATGAGCGCTGTTTTGCATTGTTCGTACGAGTACGTAGACCTGCAGTGAAATGAATTGCCGTACTCATGTACACAGGCATTTTTATGCTACGTTTGAATTTGTGCGGTAAAATTGTTCTCATATCATGTATGGTGAAAATGTCTATTTGTCAACTCGTAAAATTGGGAATTTAATGGATACTGTTTTGCTGTTTTCTATTTAAATATTTTGTATATTTAAAGAATAACAGTAAAGATGTGGTGAAATTTTGCTGAAGTATTACTAGAAATGCTGTAGTACGGAGTCTCATCCGTGTCATTCGTGTCATTCTTGCAAGTTGCAGCGCGTTGTAAAATACTAACATGACTAAAGTCACTCTTTGTGGCATTCTTAACGATCTAAAAGGTAAACAGTATTTTAAAAATGTTATTAACTATATTCAGGGAATCACTCTTAGTCAATACAAGAATGAATTAGCGTTGTTGATAATTGATATCTGGATTTATTTTGTATTTTTAATTTTTATTATTTTTATCTATTAGATTAGCATATACAAAACACCAGAAAACAGATACCACTGGTTTTCAAATAGAAAAAAAGCCTACACACGCAAAAACATTGTGAACTCCGAAAAAGACACAAGCAAAAACACTTATGAACTCCGAAATTGAACCAGTTTACAACTGCCTGCAGATTCCACTAAGTTGTTCTAATAATAAATAAATAAATGGTGTAAGAAAAAGATTTCTTTTATCTAAAACAGATTTTCGCTGTGCAAAAATAATCTAAATCAATTTGAAGTACTCCTTCAAATTCCCCTACGTCTGTTCCGTTTTGAAGGTATGGAAGCAATGGCCATATCATCATTTCATATTCCTGATTACTTGATGTTAAGGATAAGGTATAGGCCTACAAAATAATGATAGTCATCTATCAATTAATACAACCAGATTGGTTACAAGATATTCATTAATTATGAAAATGGTAATATAGCTAAGGTAATGGGTTTGATAGGCCTAAAGGTGAAACTTGAAATATTTTACGACTCAAGATGAATGAATGACATACAACGATCACATATGACTGATATGATATTCATTAATATGACGACAGTTGAACATGTTGATTTGAGTCAGTAAATTAGAGTTACCATTCTAAATCATAAATACCATGACAATTACGTTAAAGTATCAAAACATAGCTTCTTAATATAACACTACAAATCCACAATGTAATAATACGAGGGTCGTTCAATAAGTTATATCTCCTAGTCCTACCTCATAACTTTGATAACAATTATAAAGCCAATCTTATGAAATATTCCACAATTGTAGCTTTAAATTTCAGCTACGATTTCATAACAAATTGGTCTGAATAGCTTTGATTACGGGTTGTCTTCTCTGGGCATGAAGTGAAAGCCGAATGTACATTTCGATTGACGGGAACGGATGAAAAACAGCCAAATATCTTCTGAGTACGGATTACTGAACATATGGCCAATTCTAAGAGACAGACATACCTATATTGGTCAAGTAACAGTTCTAAATTTCAGATATCTTTTCAACAGCCTATAAACATGATAAACAATACTGATTTGGTAGGACGAATATGCCCGCTGATTAGCCAAAACCAGATCAGGACAACCCTTAAGTTTAACCCTACCCTTGGGAAGACTGTAAAATTCATATTGCTTTTTATATGAACTGAGAGATCCTCAATAATATACAGAACTAACTATATAAATGGAGAGATTCCAAGTTTCTCCAAGACATTTGTTTCTACTATTGACTATCTGATTAATTATTCTTAAGGTTGCACAAAAAGAAAACTCATAATAAATGACTATCATGTTAAAGAGCGTATTATGTCCATAATCCATAAATACATACAAAGCGTCACTGTGATATGACTATCGAGTTGATATTATAATTATTTGCAAGCCTACAAGAGTTAATATTGATTACACTCTTATTTATAAATAATAATACCATATATTTAGATATCATCCATTGCTGTCGATTTTCAAAATTAAAATCCGTGCTCTTAAATCCAACCATACAATACGGAGAAAAACACGAAAAACACGGATTATTTTGCGGGTTATTAATTTTCCCGTTTCCGTTGTCCAAAAATCTCTCTGGCTTTCACTGCATCCGAACAACAGTGGATCAGATATCAATTATCATTTACTTTAATTGTGTAGCTATGATTCATAGGTAGTTATAATCGAAATAAATGTTATGAGGCTGCCATAGACCATAGGCCTAGAGGGATCAAGAAACCAATGACACTTGTTGTTGATAACGATCCATTTCTATCCATCAAGGTTACCCTAGGCCAACGTTCTTGGACCACAATCTGAACCATTGGACTAATGATTGAAATGTAATATTAGCATTATTAGTAGGCCTATATCAATTATCAATTAATTATCAATAAGCAAATGTAGATATGGGAATCATCCTAATCTTATATTTCTTTTAAAATCAGAATTGATATTTTAAGTAGGCCTTCATTAAAAATGTACATTGATTGTGTGTAACATGAGGTGTGTGACTTTGAAATAATCATATTTTGAAGTTACGTACTGTATATGCAAGAAAATGATAGTAATGTGATTTTGTTGAGAGAAAAAAAGAAGGGTGACGATGATGTAATCATGAAAATTGTATAATTGATAAGAAATAATGAATAATAAACTTTAAAAGATAGAGAAAAGGGGAAAGGAAGATTTGGGCCTAATGCTCATGACAACACCGCCTATGAAAATGCATAAGAAACTTTTGACAAAAGTGAAATGAAACTATTGTGAAATCCAATGAGTCCAAAACAAAATATACATATTAAACATGATAAAGCTCGACATCGGGTAAGTGTTCATGATTCTTTTGAAATAAATCAAAGATTCACCAGTCATGATGTGGTTATTCCGGCAGACAGTTCCAATTTAAATATGAAATGTATAGCATAAGTCATGTGAAAGGATGGTGTTTTCAAGCATGTCAACAAGTCTGACAAGAGCGGTTAAAGGCGGTGTCCAGCAAGCACAACATTGTGCATTTATATAATGCACAATGTTTTGTGGTAGATAGACACCTACTTTAAAGGAGGTGTCCACCAAGCTCAGCATTGTCCATTATATGTTAGAAAAATAATTATACAGAACAAATCATCACACTTATCACAAAACCGAATAAAACCCTTTGCAATTCGCGGTGATCGAATGTCCCGGTATCAATGAAGTCATAGTTATACAATGCACTGCACAAATATGAGCACCAGCAATAACCATGACGTCATTGATACCGGGACTTTCGGTCACCGCAATTTTTAAAAATTGTATGTTGAGAGAGATGTTTTGTTGCATATAACTACACGATTTGGGCTCGGTAATTATTTTTCTAACATATAATGCACAGCGTTGTGCTTGCTGGACACCTCATTTAAATATTGGTTTAAAGGCGTAATACAAGTTGTAGGCCCTACTCGTATATCCCACAATGATAGATCTAGAGTCTAAAGTTTATTATAGCTGCCTGTCACCGGCTGTTCTGATCAGGCGGCCAAATTTCATTCCTTTCCACAGTTTGATGTTGTCCATCAATGTATTTGTTTCACCCCCCCCCCCCCCCACCCCATCCCCATCTCTCTCTTACCCCATCTGTCCCTCTTTGCAAAATAGCATTTGCAGGCTTCCATTTAACTTTTAGCATGCTCAAACCATCATGAGTTTTCTCCTTTTCATAACTGAAAGGTGATCTTATTTAATGCTCCTCAATTTTTTGGTTGGTGATATGCATGTATTCGTTCTGCGTCTTTGCATTTAGTGTCCAGGTTTCACATGGCACAGAAAGACTTAAGGGTGTTACCAGTGCTCGTAGAAGCCTTGCTTGTTCGTGATTTCAATGAGCTTTCCCTCCAGACTGGGTTTCAACCTTTGAAGTGAAAAGGTTACAACAACAATTCTAATTTTGATCTCCTGTTATGTTATGGGCATCAAACATCTGTTTCTGTTATTGGTTGCTTACTTGAACTGTTATGCTGTCTCTCGTTCTTTTATTCCAATGTATGCTGGATGTCACTGACTCTTACTTTTTGGATCCCATCTTCATCCCCTTACATTTTTCTACACTGATCTCGATACCCAGTTATTAACACTCCTTGTTAACGTTTTGAGTTCCTGCGTGTTGGGCCAGGTTCTCCATTCCCTCAAATGACAAACATCACAACATTATGCCCAATTATTTGTTCCTGAATTTGTTTTTTAATATTTACATAATCTAAGGCCATTGTTTTAAACGGGATTCTAAAAATACGATAACTATCATTATAAATGGAGATGTATGGGGTTATGTACTTGCGCACCCGCCAATTTGTCTATACCAGCCGGAAATGTGAGGACAAAAACAAATGTGAGGACATTTTTCAAGTCCTCGAATTTTTCATGCATAAAAACGTATAGGAGTAAGTGTCCTCACCCTCCTAAAGGGTGTATGGCAATGTACTCCATTAGACGTCAAGTTACTATACAAATGTCCTCACATATATGACATGTATATGTGACAATTTCTATTCTTTTATAACGTGTATATTTACATGTCCTCATATGGGTTGATGCTCGAATATGGATGTACTATAGCCTATATGTGTATGCCATTATTTACATTATGGGAATCGCTATGTGTACATTATGGGAATCGCTATGTGTCCATTCTGTAAAAAAAAATCGATTTGATATTTGGTACCATCCACAACCACAATCTGTTACAATATGACCCCTAAATTGCATAGCCTATGCAAGACAAAGAATCTATGTCAATACCATAATATGTCAAACTTATGAACAAGAATGTTCATATGTTGCACATTTGATGCTAATGGTGCCATTGTTTAAAACAGGTGACGCAATTTACTGACAAAAACTTGAAACTGTTAAAATTTAGCCTTAAAATCGAAAAGTGTATCGAAAGTGTCGGTCCCTCTTATTGGATCCTTAAAATAGTGATGTTCTAACCTACAGCCACCAACACATTAAAAGGATGTAACGCTTAACTCTTGTGTCATAGCACTTTATATTTAGAAGTATAAATAGAAATATCTAAATATCCTCCATTTGAACATGTTGAACACCATTTTGTGTATGACATCGCGTAGTTTCAATGTAAGATGCCACCCGTGTTTGACACTCTACTTGGCTATTGTTAATGCATGGGCTCATTGACCCTCTACATATATCGTCAAAACTGTTAAAACACTGAATTGCTGTTTTCTACCACAACTATCACAATATATGCCGTACGACCACCACATTTGACATGGACAATTAGAACTCTTGTCTTTATCATAAAATTAAAAGATTATTAAAAACTATTGTTTGGTATTTCTATAATAAGTGAAAATGTTAGGTCATTTTCAAAAAAATGACAAAAAATGTAGATATTTATGTTAAAAATCTATCTTTTCATATAAATTTAAATTTTATTTTGACATATACTAACAGTATATACGCTGTTCTTCAAGTGAGAAAAAACAGCATGGCTCTATGCTGTTTTGTTTTCCTGTTACAAGGGATAATTCGTGTATTCATGGATACAGGAAAATTATGCAAATTTGATGTTAATGATACTATTGTTTCAAAACCAATGACCCAGATTTTTGCAACTTTTACTGGCAGACACTTCAAACTGTCTTTTTTAATATTAGCACATTAATTCCAATGTGTATCGTAATTGCCGGTTCCCTTATTTGTACCGTGGAATCTGCTCCCCTAAAATACATACGATCAATTATTATAAATATTATTTATACGGTACAATATAACTGTGTATTGAATATTGGTCAAGTGCTCAGTGAATTCTAAAAAACATTTTTCAATTAGCTTGCGCAGATGATCTGCGGAGGAGATTTTGGTGATAGGTGTTTCACTACGAGATTAACTTGAACAATGTTTTTTTTAATCAAAACATTGTACTGTTTATTATACCAATATTGACTGTCTCATTTTTGCGGGATACATGAATATATTAACTCTAAGCCATTCGATATTATCAGTAATCGAAACATTATTATAGTAAATGTATTATCCCTTGTCCTACTGAGCCTTATTGTTATATCATTGTAAACAAATTTGGATAGCATATCCTACTTTTGCCTTACAAGAAAAATAATTCATGCCTCTTTTTCTGCTAAGAAGACCAGGATTATACACCCCCTGCCCCCACTTGCCTTTACCCTGCACTAACATTTTACCACATGCAATGTTAGCAAACCAAGTGAACTAACCGTCCTCCCGCTATAGATGTTTAAACAGGGTGAATCAAAAATAGGACTCTGTTTCATGACGGTGTCATTCTTGGTATAAACATTGAACCATGACCAATATAATCCTAATGTTAAGTCCAATTAATTATTATGATATCCTGAAAATATGAGATCAATCCGATGAAAAATAAGAAAAGTAGAATACTTTCCGTAAACCATGTCATTTACTGGTTTGTATGGGATCTATATGTACAGACCAGTTAACATGGTTTACGTCTAAATATTGTACAATAATTATAAACATAGTAAATCTATCAAAGTCTTCAAGAAGTAGAGAATCGCATCGGGGCAGGATAGCACTACGTCGCAACTGATGAATGGTTCGCATGCTAGATAGAGCAAATATCTGCATTCAACGTGATGCTGGACATTATGATTGCCTGAAATATGTGACCTGCTCCCACAAAATGACCGTAAAGTCGAGGCGAAGATGTTGCTGAATTGAGGCAGCATAGCATGTTATTAATTTGCCGTTTAAATTGTTGTTGATATGTATGGACCATGGCAGGTAATAGAGGAGGAGGCCAATCGCGACACTACTCAAACGAGATATGTTTGTAGCCGCCTATTCATTGCTAGGCTTAGGCGTAATTCACTTAAAACCGCTATTAACGTCGTAAGAATAACCCTCCTTGAAGTGGCTATTTATTTTATAATCCCGCTATAAATAGAAGGGCTCGGTCCATACTAACAACAAACGGCAAAAATCAATAACATGCTATCCTAGCTCAATTCAGCAACATCTTCGCCACTACTTTACGCTCATTTTGTGGGAGCAGGTAACATAATATGCTTTTCTACTGGAACTTTCTCCTCGGAAAGAACTGAGCAATATTTATCACGGACATTTTGTATCTGACACATTAGTTAATGTCGCAGCTGATTTGTCTTCAAAAGAAAGACCTCTCTACTTTTTTAGGTTGTCAAAACATGAATTATCGAACTATTAATATGAATATTATTTGACACGTGCAAGGCCTATGGATCATTGATCTTAACTTTCTTAATTTGTAGCTCAATGAGCCATCCAATAGTGGGTTCGAGAACTGTTTATCAAGATTTTGTTTTTAATTTGCACAGAATATGCATGCATCTGATTTTTGGATTATTTAGCCCGTATCGATTTGTGCCAAGATTAAATGGATTACCAAACTAATCTTTGTTATAGCCTGATAGATAATTTACTATGTTTATAATAATTGTAACGTATTGAAACGTTACTCATGTTATTTACTGGTCTGTACATGTAGATCCCATTGTACAAACCAGTAAATGACATGGTTTAAGAAAAGTATGTTAGTTTTCTTATTTTTCATAGGATTGATCTCATATTTTCAGGATTTTATGATAATTAATAGGTCTTTAATATTGAGACTAAATTGGTCATGGTCCAATGCTTATACCAATAATTACACCGTCATGAATAGAGACCTAATTTTTTTTTAACTCACCCTGTATACAAAAGAGTAGAGTTCGTGTGACGCATAACAAGCGTGAAAGTGACCATTGATTCGGTCCCTGATGCATAACCCTCAATACAGAAATATATTATTAGTTGAAAACTGAGCGATATCGCCATATATCACCACTGGTCAAGTTTAATTTCCTATTTCACTACTATGCATCAATTCAAGTACTAGTTTGGGGAAATGCAAGTTGTAACCTCTTTTCAAACAGATTTTTTTCATTAACGATAGCATGCCGAGCAAAGCCATGCAATAATTATTGTCAAAAAGATGTCACGCATCTCGCAACAGCAACGTTCATCTTGATGACAACAACTTTACCGACTTTAATGTCGCTAGTGTTTAACAGTAGTGATATAGGGGACGCACCATTATATTTTCAGGGGGGGGGGGGGTTAAGTTTTTGGAAGAAAAACAAATCCCCCTCTATGCAGGCCAACAGCCCCCCCCCCCCCAAAAAAAAAAAATTCTAGTAAAACTCTACCCCACCCGACTCAATATGAATGAATACATTAACCCCCCGAACCCAACTTCCTACCCCCCCCCCCCCCCACCACGAAAATATAATGGTGCGTCTCTCTAAGGTGCAGTCTGGAAAACAAATTTGAGGGATTTGAGGTGCACCCGTTGAAGTCATCGAGGGCGTTTTTATACTTTTCTAATTTAAAAACAATGTTAAAATACATTTTCTTGTAAAATCAAGAGCTAAAATTAAATTCAAGATCAACGTAAAAGCTCAAATACATATACAGGTTCAGCCAATCTGCTAATTATCCCTCCCCGCTAAAACTCTCTGAGAAGCTGCAATGCCTGATTTACCACCGTAACGGTAATTGCGTCGTATTTATAGCCTCTAATGATTCACAATAAAATAATATGTGTGAACGTTGTATTAGTTATAACTTCAACCCCTTTGGTAACGTAATATAGTACAAACAATATTATCTCGGCACAAAAAAAACATGTTGTACCCGGCATCCCATAGTGTGCACTCATCGGCAGTTTTGTTACTACAAATTAATATGTCGAAATATCTAGCTTATACATTTATCTTCACGCCTTGATCACACAGCTGATTGTTTTGTTTGCATTAGTGCGAGTATGGTTTAGCGCGTATGTTCATATTTTTTATACTGTATGACACCATGATGTGTGATGGTATAGCACATGTAGGTGTATTTATAATAGATATACCATTAGTAGATATAAATCACCCTGACGTAGGCCGTGATTACTGTTTAAGAGTTTGTTGTTCAGGTTCAAAATGTCGGTTCATGGTCTCTGTATCGTATCGTCCTACTATGAAGACGTTTAAAAAGGCAAAGATCATTAAGAATAGTGTGCACCCATTGGTGGTTTTACACTTAAACTTATGTCGAAATGACTTTTTATTGCCAAAAAAGCTATATTTTTCATCCCCCGATCCCCATCAGCTTGCACTAAAATGTTACCAAATACGACGTAAGCAACAAAATGAACCGACCGCCCTCATGGTCCTCTCGTTAGTTAAACTGACAAATATAGTAAGTTTACAATGTTTCATAATCTTATCACATGTATCAGATTAGCTTTATTCCGAATAGCGCCCTCATAACGGAATGAAGCGCAATAACACTGATACAAAATACAGTTTAATAATCTAGGCTATCCAATATTTAGCGTCTAACTTATCCATGAATATAATAGTTACCGAGGTGTCAACACTAAATTGTGTATCGATGTTGATATATTAAACATAGATGATCAGATTATGAAGCATTGTAAACGGACTATATTTGTTTTTGTTTTAGGGAGACCAGGTTGAGTTGTATGAAAAAAAAGTTATGCAGGTTGTGCCGCATCAGCAAATCACGAATATATGCGGGCTAAAGGTATAATCGAATATCTCGGCGAAAGTGATAATGTATGTGGTTCCTAACGCACAACCCTCTATGCAGAAAACGCTTTAATATTAGTTGAAGTCCGAGAGATGTCGCCATATATCAACACTGGTCAAGTTTAATTTCCTATTTCACAGCTATGTATCGTTTCAAGTACTGGTTGGGGGAAATGCAAGCCTGTTTAAAAAGAAATAAATCATTCTTTAATTTGCCATTCGGTGCAAAATGTTAAAAATCCTCAGTAATGTCTCTTTCATAAAGCTGTCCATATTGTCAATACAATTTCCGACATCTAACAACAGTAACATTCATCCGATTGATACCATTAAAGTTCACTTGTGTCCAGTAATGAGCATTTATGTCTCCACGGTTTAACATTAGTAACACTTGCAATTTAAGATCAATGTAAACACACACTAACAACCAACGTTACAAATTCATATACAGGTTCAGCCAATCGTTATTATCTCTCCTCGCTAAACATGTCTCAGAAACTGCACCGCATGAGTTATCAGCGTAAACGGTATTTGTATCGTAATTTTGCCGCAATAAATCCTAAAGTCTTCCAATTCCTCGTATTAGTATTATACACATATCAGTTGTAAGACGCACTATACGACCTCCGGGATTGGTGCGTCACTTTACCGAGGTGCGTCAACTTCTCATGTACCATGACTCACCCTGTGTCAAAAAGACGACGGACCTTTGTCATCCAAATACGCACCCTCAGTCTACTTTTGATTCACGGGGGATCTGCCCTTATTCGATGTTGTCAACCCTGGCCCCTCGAATATATATACCCCGGACCGGGACCGGGACGGAACCAAGAAGAGAACTTGTATATGCACAATAATGTCTGACTGGTTTAAAATTCATAAAATATTTAACTGATTATCATAAACGTCAGGATGAGGATCCCTGAAACAATTTCGAGACATTTCACATTCTGCCCTGACCCGTTCAGTGACGTAACCAGGGGGTGGGGTTGAATGGGGTTTGGGGGCAGGGGCATCCTTAATCCCTTGCTATTATAGCTTAGATACATGAGACGTAAGCTTGAGAAGAAAGACTGCTTTTGAAAAGGTGCACTTGTACATGTAAATTGAACTTGTTTTATAGTAATATCATTTAATTTAAAAATAGTTTGAAACAACCTCTTAAATAGCCTTAATATACGGATTTGAACCGTCATTTATTATTATTCGCATTTGTATCAATTACATTTCCATCTGTTTTTATTTAGTGGGTGATACAAGACATCACCCTTGTGTTCGCAGATACGCGTATGACCTTACGACACTAAAATCCTAATTCTTACTTGATTTCTAGCCATGCTCTCGGGCATAAAGTACATTTTCCTGTACTTGAGTTACCAACAATAATGAAAACTTGCAATTTCCTAAAGCTACAATGGTAAGTTTTTCATCCTTACGGTGTATTTCTGCTATATCTATATACAATTTAATCATAAGCTATAAAGTGAAATTTATATTATCGTTTAACGATTTAGTCTCATCATATACCCCGTAGAGACCATTAACGCATTGTACACAGGTCCTTGCGTTGAAGGTAATTCATCGAAATGCGGATTTTACTTTAATCAATTTAAGATCAATGTAAACATACACTAACAACCAACGTTACAAATTCATATACAGGTTCAGCCAATCGTTATTATCTCTCCTCGCTAATACACCTATCAGTTGTAAGACGCACTATACGACCCCCGGGAGTGGTGCGTCACTTTACCGAGGTGCGTCAACTTCTCATGTACCATGACGCACCCTGTGTCAAAAAAACGACGGACCATTGCCATCCAAATACGCACCATCAGTCAATTTTTGGACGCACCATTGGTGGATTCTGACGCACCCCGTCGTCAGATATCGTTGACTAAACTGGATAAAACACGATGAATACTGAAAATGAAACTACTTTTGATTCATGGGGGGGGGGGGGGGGGGGGGGGGGGGGGGGGTCGGTCTGCCCTTATTCGATGTTTTCAACCCGGGCCCTCGAATATATAGACCCCGGACCGGGACCGGGATGGACGGAACCAAGAGGAGAACTTTTATATGCGCAATAATGTCTGACTGGACTAAAATTCATAAAATATTGATTATCATAAACGTCAGGATGAGGCTGAAACAATTTCGAGAACATTTCCTGTTCTGCTTCGACCCGTTCAGTGGCGTAACCAGGAGGTGGGGGTGGGGTGGGGTTGGGTAGGGGTGTAGGAGGGGGAATCCTCATCCCTTGTTATACATGTGGGCTTGCGCCTATTTACAATGAACGGGAGGTAAGTAGAAAATTGGGTTCTCGAAAGTGTATTTTAACCAAAATTGGGTTCTCGAAGGTGTATTTAAACATTTGAACTTCGGATTGGAAATTACACCTTCTATAAACCATCAAAGAATTTAAGGGGGCATATAAAAATACCAAACACATTTCTGATTTAATCAATACCACCCATATACTTCGAGAAAAGGCACACCAAAAGGCGGCACATACACGACATTTTGCGAACGGGGTCTATAAGTGAAGCAAATTCCTTAGAAATGGGTACCGTTTTTCCACAAATCACCCTTAGAAATGGGTATGTTTTTTATTTGAATTTCCTGCCGCACATCCCCGACCAAATCTAATTCCGGGGGCCTGTCCTCATATCTCTGTTTTGTTAGATTGTTCTGCGCTTGTGCTGAAGAGCGCAATGTTGATCCCCTATCATATATGTGACACTACTCTAAAAATGAAAGGTTCTCGGTCTACTGTCGGTTCCTTGTTTTGTTTTTCTGCCAAACTCTTGTATTGCAATTGGCGATGATCGAGTGATTTCAGGCATTTTAGAACATGCGGTATAAAATATCGGAATGATGTTTGCGGTATTAAAGTAGAGCCTGGTTGGCGGTATAGTAGGCCTATAGCGTATATTTAAACGTCGTATTTGGTTGTTCGTAAACAGATGTACACTGTGACGCAACCCATGTAAAGTGACGGACCTTGACTTGACGCACCCCCGTCATTTTTTTGACGGACCAAAGGCTGCCACTGACGTACCCTCCGTCAAGAATTATTGGTAAACGACGCACCCACGACGCACCTCTCCCGGAGGTCGTATAGTGCGTCTTACAACTGATAGGTGTATAAACATGTCTCAGAAACTGCACCGCATGAATTATCAGCGTAAACGGTATTTGTATCGTAATTTTGCCGCAATAAAACCTAAAGTCTTCCAATTCCCTGTATTAGTATTATAAACATTGTACACAAAATCCCATATCGGTATAAACAATAATAACAATGTCTCACGTCAAAATGGACTGAAAATAGTCCATTTTTAGGATGTTTTCCTTTTTTCTTAGCAAACACGTTATTTTGTTGCACTTAAAGTTTCATTTTATGTTTTACTACTACCAGCCGTTTTGGGGCAGAAAGATATAATTATATTAGCATTCCAAACTGAGGTTCTTCTCTTTTGACACAAAATAGAAATAAAGAAAGTTTAACACACTTCATTCACTTGCTATATACAAAATTCTTTTATTTTCATCATCATTCTAGTAGTACATAATATCAATAAGTATCATTTTTTGTTCGCATTACACAATTATATTCATCATCAAGATAATGAAATCACCCTCATAGCACATTAATACTCCTAAATACGACATCCAAACTTGTTCTTTAGCAACAAGTCAGATATTTTAAGAATAATTGTATTTAAGCCCCTACTACCAAATAAGGTGACAATCATGCCCTTTTCAAATGGCTAGGAAGTTTAATAGTTCCAAGAAGGATGCTAATCATCATATTATTTCATATTTCAACAGCGTCAAGAAGTTATATATTTTATAGTTCCAAGAAGGATGACAATCATCCTTTTTTGATAGTTTCAAGGTGGAAATTATGATCCCTGTTCTGTGATGACACACGGATGATAATCATCCTTGTTTTGTAAATCTAAGGATTGAAATTATTACCCCTGTGTTGTAACCACAAGAAGGATGATAATCATCCTTGTTTGATAGCTCCAAGAAAGATGGAAATTATGATCCCTGTTCTGTAACCACAAGAAGGATGATAATCATCCTTGTTTGATAGTTCCAAGAAAGATGGAAATTATGATCCCTGTTCTGTTACCACAAGAAGGATGATAATCATCCTTGTTTGATAGCTCCAAGGTAGATTGAAATTATTACCCCTGTGTTGTAACCACAAGAAGGATGATAATCATCCTTGTTTGATAGCTCCAAGGTAGATTGAAATTAAGATCCCTGTTCTGTAATCACAAGAAGGATGATAATCATCCTTGTTTGAAAGCTCCAAGGTAGATTGAAATTAAGATTCCTGTTCTGTAATCACAAGGATGATAATCATCCTTGTTTGATAGCTCCAAGAAAGATGGAAATTATGATCCCTGTTCTGTAATCACAAGAAGGATGATAATCATCCTTGTTTGATATTTCCAAGATATATGGAAATTATGATCCATGTTCTGTAACCACAAGAAGGATGATAATCATCCTTGTTTGATAGCTCCAAGAAAGATGGAAATTATGATCCCTGTTCTGTAATCACAAGAAGGATGATAATCATCCTTGTTTGATATTTCCAAGGTAGATGGAAATTATGATCCATGTTCTGTAATTTCCTTGATTTGTAGGTCTAAGATGGACGATATTTATTATTTCCATATTTGTTTGAATTCAAGAAGGATTATAAAGTAAATTATGATCCCTGTTCTGTAATTTCCTTGATTTGTAGGTCTAAGATGGACGATATTTATTATTTCCATATTTGTTTGAATTTAACATCCATACTTGTTCTATAGCAACACAAAATATATCGTTCTATGGCCCGAAAAAAGGATAATTTTCATCCTTGTATTACATCCCCAAATACCAATAATGGTGACAATAATTGTGACACAACACAAGTAAATTAGGCACAACGAATGAAATATGAAAATTGAGTTATTTACATCATGATAATATGTATTATGTTAAAGGTGTATGTTTAAATGTTCTACACCAATAATGATCATTTAAGGTAAAAAACAAGGTAAATAAACATGAGATGACCACAGATTTATAATGCGGATCCAGTACGAAATGTGTTGCCCTATCTCTTTACGTGTAATGGGCTCCATTTTGAATTTACACAGGGGCAGGGAGAATTTGGAGGTATGTCAAATTTGTTTCGGTACAAGACGGAAAATATCAAAATAGACAAGACGCCTACTGGAGCCATATCTCTCGCCGTGTTGGTAGGTTTGAGATACGTAGAAAGAGCAATGGTCAAGCGCATTTTCTGTAAAATACCGACATACCTCCTATTTTATCCCCACAGTGGAAAAACAAGATGGCGGTGTATCGGATCTCCTTTATAAATCTGTGGAGATGACTGACAATCAATCAATCAATCAATCAATCTTTATTTCCATATAAAAAAATAATACATCAAATCACAATCACATATAAAAAACACAATATGGAGGAGTAGACTGGAAAGCCAATGAGGCCCGTTTATGGTCTACCCCTTAAAACAAGCAGTACATAAACAAACATTTTATACTACAATAAACAATAAGAAACCCACAACACCATTATACAAGACAGAACAAGGACGGGCTCAAATACAAGAGATTACTCGTAATTTTGGATAAGGTTTTGCTTTAACTGGGTTCGGAAATGCTTTAACGATTTGGATTGTTTCATGTTTTCGGGAAGTGAATTCCAGAGAATTGGACCATTGGTTCGAATAGCACGGTCGGGAAAAGTCTTTTTGTTATTTGTCATGTTAAAATCATTACCATGTCTTGTTGGGTAGTTGTGAACACAATATGGATATATCACATGTATTGACATATTTCTGGAAAAGTGTATGTTATTACAATATGAACACGATAAATGTTAAAGAATTTATTCGTACTGAATGAACATTAATATATAAATGAACATATTCCAGGATTGTTATAGGGGTGCACTAAAATTAGATACTTTTTTGCTGTTTTTTAAAATTTATTTCCACATTTAACCATTACTCTAAGGAATAATAGGGCATTGAGAGATGTATCGATATACTAAATGAGCAAAAAACGTAAAGATAATCATCACCATAGCCCAAATCAAAAATGTCATACAATTCCGAGATCGCCTTCATGCCAAATAAGGAAATAACAGCACTTCCGGGTTGAGATTTGCCGGGAAAGTCTGTGAGTAAAACGATGCTTAACTTTCAAATTCAGCACCTGAGTTTCAATATGATCATATCATGCAACGCTTGAACGGTTCATGTGCAAAACGGGTTCTGGCCACGCTGTATGCAAAGCTTCTGTATTTCTAAAACCTTACATACGATTAGTCTTATATTTATAATTTCACCAAATAATGTCAGATATATTTACTTAAAATTCCTAAACATGAATCATCTATGTTTCCCATATTCTAAGTTATAAGCTTTGAAAGTTTTGGACCCAGTTTTTTGGGACACGCTGTATTAAATACTTTTAAATAGGCCTACAGAAAATGATAAACAACACTAGGAACTTGAGCCATGGATTGTTTTAAAATCACAGAAGCAATATTGTCGTATACATGATTTTTTTTTGTCAAATGAACCAACAGTGCCAATCTCAACCAACACGACTGTCAGGGCGATTGCCTCTCGCCCCTCCCCTCTGGCTACGCCACTGAAAAAATCCAGCCTCTCGAGATTGCCATTTAAGTTATGTACGGTTGGGGTATATTTCGAAACCCCCTGTTACGTATGCTAATAATGAAAAAGCGGAGGGCACTAGGCGGAACCTGCTTCTGGACATAACAACGGTATAAACTTGCTCTCATGAAACAAACTTCGGCTAAAACTCAAGCTCTATGTAAAACATCCGACATAAACAAAGAATTAAAATTTTCAAACTAGAAAACTCTAATAATGAAGACGTTGACAAGTACAAATGTCTGGTTGATAGTTGTGTAAGATTGTGTGAGTGCCGGCCGTAGGACCTTAAAAACACACAATTAGATATTCATGACTATAATATCTCGCATTCACATATAACTTATATGAAATTATAAATTTAAGGCGGAATGACTATAAAGACTATTATAGAAAATCGAAGGCATGCGTCGTTCTTAAAAAGAACAAATAAAAGGCAATTATTCAAGACTATGAACAATATCAGGTGGCTGCTTGCCACCTATAAGAGAATAATCTGGAGAGAGGGAAAGATGTGTTTATTCCGTAAAGAAACAAAAACACGCGAAGATAGCTCAGATATTCAAAACTATGAATAACATACTGGTGAAACGAAGGCCCACGTGCCTCCGAAATTAAATCTGGAAAAGTGCTTTATAAAATAGTTGTATAAACTATAAAATAATGTAGAAACTGAGACTGAAATTCTCAACTGAGAATGTCCTATATACAGTAACTTATGTATATAGATAATCATAGGCCTACCACGTTCAAAACTATAACCGTGGAGGTTAACTAAATCCGTGCCTAACGGCGCAGATATAAGTCGAATTGGAGCATGCAGATATAGCTAGACGCGTTTCGATTCTCCACGAATCTCATCAGTAGCGGGCTGCCAAAGGTCAACTGACCTAAATATGCTACATACACAAATCAAATTCTATAAACATGTATAGGTCTAGCGTGACCATTGCTTACAGAAAGCAAAATGTTATGTGAAAGAGCGAGATATCTATCTCTAAAAAAAATATCGGAACCGTGCTGGCTTCGAAAAAACTCTTAAAAAATCTGTGTAAATATTAAGATATTCTACACCCACGCGGTAAACTCACCGCTAGGCCTATGAAGTAATTCCTGTCATAAAATGACTATGTCCCAATAATGCTGGTTTCTCATGATGTAAATAAATCCATCTTCTTCGGATAAGACATCAAAAATGTTGCTCTCGTCAATGCACTCTCTAGGAACGTGAAGAAGCAACTAGCACTTGATGATCATGATGATACACGCCGCCCATGCACACAATAGGAGACACTTTGCATCCGGTCATAATAATTAGGTGAACAAAACGGGTTGCTATGCGACTGGCTACCGTATTATCGTTCACGTGCAGAGCTCATGCACATTCCACTCCCAAATTATATTGAATGGAAAACTGTCCATCAAAAACAAATACAAATAGAAAACTATCTATTTTAGTGATGTAAAAACCACAACACTCAGGCTGGGTTTGGATTATTCAAAACTTTGAATAAAAGAATATTCATTCATTTGACCTCTTGGTCAAATCTAGGATGCCATTCCTGACTTAAAATGTCCTCTCCCTTGAGTTTTAGCTGCTAGGGAGGAGACAAATAAGTTGAGAATGTCCTATAGAGTAGATGCCATGCTGACGCCTATAGAAGTTAGTCCGCACAGGGACAACGAGGTACAACTATCAGAGAAGCTAGATGACTAAATGTCGGGATGAAGAATAAAGTCTACTGAACTGAGTAGAAATTGTAGAGCTTACAAGCAGGAATAGCCTAAACTTCGCAAGGAAAGGGTAACACGAGAGCGTATACAAGGAAAAGGTAACACGAGAGCGTATACAAGGAAAGGGTAACACGAGAGCGTATACCGAAACAAACATGCCCGTCGACGAGGGATAGTGCGTACCATGCCCTAGAATAGGACATGAGACTATACTGACCGCCCATCCCCCAATCACACCTCAAGTATGGCAGACATGCCCTCCAGAGATGTAAACAACTCCGAAAAGCACCTGTGGAACACACAGGGTGGTAGATAAAATAATGAAAAAGCGGAGGGCACTAAATTTATAATTTCATATAAGTTATATATGAATGCGAGATATTATAGTCATGAATATCTAATTGTGTGTTTTTAAGGTCCTACGGCCGGCACTCACACAATCTTACACAACTATCAACCAGACATTTGTACTTGTCAACGTCTTCATTATTAGAGTTTTCTAGTTTGAAAATTTTAATTCTTTGTTTATGTCGGATGTTTTACATAGAGCTTGAGTTTTAGCCGAAGTTTGTTTCATGAGAGCAAGTTTATACCGTTCTTATGTCCAGAAGCAGGTTCCGCCTAGTGCCCTCCGCTTTTTCATTATTTAATTTTCTAGTTTGAAAATTATCTTAATTCAATTTATTTTGTTGGAAGTTATCCACTTAGAGCAAGTCTTATTTCAAAGTGTGTCCTGATGCAGGTTCCGTCTAGAGCCCTCCGCTTCTTTAATATTGATGTGAAAAAGCCCCCAAAAAAGTGATCGGGTCATATACCTTTAACTTGAGTATGCATTAATCAGATCAGAGTAAATGTGTACTTAATTTAAAGGCGGACAAACTTTTCAGTTATTGCAGTGGAATGAATGGTCCAATTTTCACGATTCTTTCTGTACTAATTATAATAATTAAGCATATAACAGAAAATAATAACATTTCGGATAAATCGGACTCAACCACCCCTTAATATTTAAAAGATGTTAAATATTTGTTTTATTATTAAAACATGTGTGCAATTGAAATGTTAAAATGCATATATTGATATGTTTATGCTTATAGGTTGAAAGTGTAGTAAAAAGGGTTGAAATATCACGCTCAAAATAAATGCAGTTATTTACTGTTTCTTTATTTTAAAACCCTACATATCATATTTCTTATAGCTGATTGTATCTACTATATTTATCTCTTCCAGAATATCAGTTCATCTGTCCAAATTTCATGTAGCGACATTCTCCAGATTACTAACGCTGCTGCGAGAATCCTGCAAAAAAATCAACACCGCAGAGAGATTTTGCAATTATTTCTGTGTCAGAGAATGGATCTTGCCTCATTTAAATGAGATGCAGCAGCATAGTGTCCCTCATTCATTCAAATTCACCAAAGATGAAGGTTCGTAAAACAAATTAACTTATCTAAAAATGTACATTGTCCATTCACCGAATGGGGGATCTTTCTATGGTCCCTGCTGAAGGAGTTTGGAATTGTGACTATGAAATCCCAATCATCTGGATGTGTGACGGACACACCTAAAATTGGTCTCATATTGCCCTCAAATGTGGAATATTTAATAAAGTGAAAATATGGGAATTCGCATATCCACATAAATGTAAAATATCCTTATTTATTTGAAATTACAATGCATGTATTGCTATCAGCCAGTTTTGTGGCTTTGTGGCCCAAACTCACACATTTTAACTGTTGGATGGTAATCAAACTTGAGCCTTCATGCAATGGGGACCTTCGGGGCTTGCACGACTAGAGGTTCTTTCCAGTCGCCACCAAATGGTCGCGACTAGTCACCATCCGGCGACCATTGGAGGTTAAATTCTAACAAAATAATTATGCTCAATCCTGGCCCCAACTCAACACAAAAGATGGTAGCCATATGACTGTTCTTCATTTGTCAAATTACCCCTTTGCAATGATTTTCAACAATTTTACCCCCCTTTTCTGGTAAAAACGAAGACAAAATAGGGGTGAAATATACTCTGTTTTTGGTTTTCAATTACTATAATTTCAAACGCCCCTCTTGAAAGAAACTTTATACATTATGGTAGCTATATCGGCTATTACACCACTGCAGAAAAACAACTAATGTGCCAAATGAATTATATCTATACTTTTTATTTTGTGACCACATTAAAGAAAAGTCTTTACTCGTAGAGCACTTTCAGATTAATTTGGATATTTTGTATGTTTTTCTTTATTTTTGAAAATGCCCTAATTTTTTGGACATTTGAATATTTTCAGCCAAGTAGGATACTGCTATGGGTCTGTCGCTTTGGGGATAATTAATACTTTCATCATGAATATAAACTCGCAATTTCAGGACTATGCATCTTTTAAGATTTAAAAATCACAAATTTAGGGTAGTTCCCCCTTAAGGAACCGTGTGGATTTTGAACATTATACCTAAATTATTCCAAGGGAATAGTTGGTACTATTGATTATTATATTTGTTATCAAATAATCAAATGTTAAGAAAAGGTAATGATTCAAAATTGTCAAACTGATAAATTGGTCACTATAATCACATACACAATGATCATTGGGTATTCACTCAAGTATGAGGTCAAAAGTCACGTTAGATCGTTGACCCAGAATTAGTCACTATGCAAATGTATATTTAATGGATGACACTTGGGAACAAACAAAATTGAACCAACATGCAGCAGGGAAATATGTTTTATGCATCGCACAAATCAGAGTTTGCCTTTTTTTCTTTCTATAATTTAACCCTTACATCCCATTTTCCCAGCCTGTCTGTTCCACCTGCCGCTGAGGTTTTTGGGTGAAATAATGGCCCCGGGCTACATAGCTCCCCCTGTGGCTCACTTGGTAGAGCGTTCGACTTGTAACCGAGAGGTCGTGGGTTCAAACCCCGGGGCGTGGCACCTCTTGTTGTGTGTGGTTTTTTTTGCTTGAAAAAAATTTCGTTGGAAAATCCACCGGGAGTGTTAGGGTTATTGAACGATTTTTTTTTCTTCTTCTTTTTAATTTTCACTTTTTTTCTCTAATTTCACCTTGATTAACCCTTACAGCCCCACAACCCATGAAATCCCATTTCCCAGCCTGTCGGTTCCACCTGCCGCTGAGGTTTTTGGGTGAAATAATGGCCCCGGGCTACATAGCTGGGCGAATACACTCGCCCAGCATAGCTCCCCCCGTGGCTCACTTGGTAGAGCGTTCGACTTGTAACCGAGAGGTCGTGGGTTCAAACACCGGGGCGTGGCACCTCTTGTTGTGTGTGTTTTCGTTGGAAAATCCACCGGGAGTGTTAGGGTTAAAGGTCATTGTATAAGATAACTCAAATTAAAGGGGGTATGGGCGTATGAAATGATTTTTATATGATAACAGTTCAATTGATATACAAGTGACACCATCAATTCCAACTCTAAGCTGCACTTTGAATGAGAAATGTTTGAATACATACTTTCAAAACTTAACTGTTTAACTCTCTTACTGCAGGTACTGGAAAAGCCAAAATCCAAACACGGAAGTGGGCATCCATCAAAATTGAATGGCAGGATGCCACTCACGATGACAACACATTACCATATCTGCTGAAGACCCACCCTCCAGAACAACCAGACAGACTGAGACCAGACTTGACTGGTCTGAAGTTTGATACGGTTCTCAATGATCTAAGGAGAGGATTTCGAAAAGGCTTTGTGAAGGAGGAGGAGATTGCGGAGTGGGTTAGCTTTTTTCAAACTTTGGAGAATGAAGAAAGTGAGTGAATAGAATCCTGTAACAATTTTGAAGCTTTTCTTTGAAATGAAACATTTTTTACATGTGTAAATATCAAATCATATTCGCACATACTTTATGATAAATAAATCAAATTTTGACCAGAAGGAATTGTCATTAAAAACCTATCATAATCAATCAAAACATAATAATTCTTATCAAATTGTGATTTTTGTTTACGGTCCAAAAACCAAAAGCAGAGTGCTCGATGCGTGAGCAGAGAAGTAATATAAAATGGACCTAATAAACACAATTTACATTGGCTACAATGTGTTTCACCCCGTGCTTACTGGACATGACGATCATCAGGCTAATGCTGGCTATGGATTTTGTTGTTGTTGTTGTTGTTGTTGATCGATTTGGGGGTTTGATACCGTGACAGCGGGTCGAGATAAGCTCTGTGTGCCTATTGATGATGTTGTTGGCAAGTACATGTAGGAGTTTAAGCTGCAAAGCCCTGATGATCGTCTGTGCATGTTAGAGCGCTTGATAATATCCCAGTGAGTGAATAGTGGGGTTTTCGCCTTGGTCTTTAGATTTCCAAACATACTTAGAGAGCTTATCATTTGCATAGTGTCTTTGTCTGAAGGACTTGGTATGGTTATTATAGCGTGTCTTGAATTGGCCTCCAACAAGGCCGATATATTGTTTTGAAACCGGTCTTCCGTCGTACTAACATGACACAGTCGCTGTGTAAACGATGGAAGCCACCAAGCAATTCCCGCACAGAGGGCAATCAGCTTTCTGTCTTACAGTTGCACGGTTTGGTGGTTTGAGGTTAAGACTTTGGCTAGTTTTTTTCAGGACGTGCTTGTTGTGGAATTTTATTTTCCTGTTCATATTGTTCGTACAACTATATGATACTTTGAGTGTAGTGTTTTTGATGAAGATTTTGCTGAGAGCATGCCCTGGCGGAAAGTGCTTGGCAACTATATAGCTTTAAGAATTTTTCGCCCACATTAGTCTTGATGTTCTGGCTAAAGGGGGGGGGGGGGGGGGGGGGGGGGGGGGGGGGGGGGGTTGAACCAGGTCACATGTCTATGTTTGCGTTTGTTTTTGTTTATTGAGTCCGTAGAAGGTGGTGCATCTCTCTTGATGTACAGTGTTGTGGTACCCGGCTGATTCTAGTGCTTTGTTATAAGTGGGGGCTGCGTTGGAGAAGTGTCATGGTTGGATGAGAGAGTCGAGATTCTTTTTTTCAGTGGCTGGTGGGATGTTGTTAATAATGTTGGGAGGGTGGTTTGACAGTTTGTTAATATAAACCGGATTGGCACTAGGTTTGCGGTATGGAGTGCATGTGCCATTGTTTAGGTCTAATGTCACGTCCAGAAAGTTTCCGTGCTTAGGTTGGTTTGGACGGTTATTGATAGTCCGTATTGTTTAGAGATGCAGTTTCTGTTTTGGCCCACATGCTTCATTTATATTGAAATATTGCTTTAAGGTTCATGATCTGAATTTCACAAACAAAACAGGATTTTACCTAACATTGTAGTGAAATAAATCTGTTCGTTTGGATTCATTAAACAAATCAATACATGTACATACTGTGATTTCCAATTACATAGTGTCTATGCAGGCATTTTTTTGTGTGTACTTCAAAATGTATATAGTCATAAATGACAGGAATACCATGCAACACCAAACCATATTATTTGTATCCGAGTACAATATTGCTCTCTTCAATTTTTGGGATTACATTGTAACAATGGCTGGAAATTCTATGCTATAATATAAAATAACATTGTGGAATCTGTTTGCATTTCTGCTAACTCGTAAAACTACTAATAATGTTGTAATGAACCACTGATAATGAAATGTGTTTTAATTGTTGAATAGTGTCAATATATGATTTTAATTAACCTGAATGATCTATTCCTTTCCAGAAAATGGTGTTGAAGATGGTGACTTTCCTTTGTATGACATTATGCCATACATGCATGATCGTGATCAGAGAAAGGATAATGCAGCATCAGAAGCCAACTCTGATGAACCGATAAGCTGTGAATCTGATCATATAGCTCTGGTAATTACTGCACTTTTAAATTCAATATTTTGAATAACCCTTACAATCCTAGTTTATTTGGTGGCATTAACAGACAGGTCTACATGATGTAATCATTCAATCTAGTTTGGTTCCATACAATTGATGACAGTACCTTATGTAAACTGCATTTAGAACACCTGATATAATTACATGTTTTAAAGCATGAGCTACAAATTTGCTGCACTACTGACGGTCATAGTCCTAACCATATAGTTACCTTATCTGAACCCATGACTATAGGATTAAATCTGACAAGCAACAGTCAATTGAGTGTAGGCCTTTATTTCATGCAATAAAATAAAAAGCTAAATCCTATAGTTGACACAGTTACATCCTGTCGTACAGGGTGTCTCAAATAAAAAACGTGCACGTGTTCACCCAACTTATTAAGACCATGAATTTCTAGAATTTGGTGTAACAATTGTATAGCTTTCATATGCCATTTGGTTTTGTAAATCCTGAGTTATGATCAATTAACCAAAGCTACCTAAAATCGACGTTGTGCCACTTTTACAGAAAGAATGCTTAAGATGTATAAGGCCGTGTGTTTTGAACTCGCCACCCTTACCGTTGCATGTCCAGATTTTTACATTTTACACCATCTGAGATTCGAATTAGCATATCGCAATAACTATTTGTTCTACCCCATAAAAAGTATATATTTTCTGAACGGTAATCTCACAAGGAATCCAAATATGCTATTGGAATTTATATAAGACCTGATGGTAACATGTTGTGATTAAGAATGTTAAAAAATTATCGATTTTTTTCATATTTTGATTTAAGCTCAATAATAATTTTATACCTATCCCAATCATAATTTTACTGTGCATATTTAAGTTCCTCATGCAATTACCCATCAGAACATAATAGTTTTTAATGGTAAACATGTTGAAATATACTATATCGAGAAGTAAATGAGCACACACGTTTAAATTTCATATTTATTAGAGTTTACAAGTATATTTTTTTTGGTATGCACCCTATCCTGATTTAAACGGCATTTTTGAATTCCCCTATTTGAGAGCTTTCCAAAAATGTATAATTTTGCTATCATCGGTTAAATATTTCTTTTGTTATAGTCATGTATGTAAAACCGATGAATTAGGGCAAGTTCACTGTGTAGCGAATAGGGAAAAAGCCAAGGAAAACGCAATCGATTCATGATTACAATTGTTGCACAATAGTTGTCACATTTGTTGAAACAGAATCTTATAGAATATAAAATAATCTATAAAATGAGAGCAAAATCATGTTTGTACCATACAGGGATGAGGAGCTATAGTAAATTGAACGTAGAATTGGGAACATTTTCTATATTCCCCATAGAGATTGCACACAGCGCCGCCGCCACCGCCGCCGCCGCCACCGCCACCACCCCTGACTTTCAAAACATAATCAATCATATCTCAGCCAAACATTTATGGAAATACCTGATTTATTAACACAATGTAGCTAGATAAATAGGCTTTCACATGAGACCTCAACCATAGCTCTACCACATTTAGTTGTTGAGTTAATAGAGAGAGATGGATGATTCGTCACCAAAAATGCAACGCCACCACCCTTTTTGGGTGGTGAGTTCAAAACACATGGCCATAAGCATTAAAACCCTCGTCCTCCCAAGGGAGAGTGATCGCCAATTGCGCTAAAAAGGGTGTCTAGGTGATAGCTTTTACATCCCCTGCACTCATTTTGACAAAAGGCAAATTGCGGTTGCCACCTTACCCGGGGACAGGGTAAGCTGTCAAAGTCCGATAATTGGCGGCCACAAAAATAGTTTGCCACCTTACATTTTTTTTAATCACCATTTTGAAATATATTTTAATTGTATAGTCCTAAATATTATAGCACAGGCCTACCTATGTTAAAAACAACATTTTCCCTCACTTAAGAGCCCAAAACCGGGTGACATTCCGATATTTGGAACCTTTTTGGCGAAGACTTCTATTTTGGCCTATATTTCACTGTCCAGCGAATACGGCAGGATTTTGAGGTGGGCCATGTTTTGTGACATTATGCGTGGGATAGTTGTACTTCTATGGTATGTATGGACTGAACCTCTAGCTATACCATGGTACCTAAATAAGCATACTCTGCATTTCGGATTGGATTTTTTTATATTCATTGCAAACTGTTGAGTGGCACAACATCAATTTTAGGTAGCTTTAGTTAATTAGTCATATCTCAAGATTGACAAAACCAAATCAGATGAAAAAAACGGCATAGGAAAGCTAAGCGATTAGTCTATCAATATGTATACAATTGTTACACCAAATTCTAGAAGTTCATGGTAAACAAGTGCACAGGTTTTTTTAGACACCCTGTAGATACAGGGTGGTAAAAAGTGTAATATTGATTGATTGATTGATTGATTGATTCATTAAATTATATTAGATCTATACATCATAATGATTTATATACAGGGTGTAAGGCTAGGTAAACTGAAAAGATTGAAGAGAACATGACAACCCATTTATTAAGTAATGAGAAAATCATGTATTTTTAAATGCAACACATAGCGCCATTATCCTAAAATCACATCCTTTTATTCATACAAACAATTTCACAGAATATGACAATGCACATCGCTTCCGTTTTGAATACCAAATTTGAATGAAATAGTTTTTTAGAACTGGTTTAAAATATCTTTAAAATCAGGACCTGATTATTTTCACTCGCACTGTACATAAAATACTAGATGCAGTGGATAATTACTCAATGTTTTGTTCCTTTCTTTCTTTGATTTTTGTAGGTCCATCTCGGTCGCAAACGCAGGGCGGTAACTCAACTGCCACCTAAGAAAGAAAGGATGGTAGCAGTGTACTGCAAGGACAATTACAGGTTTTCATGGCCTCAAATTGGCAAAGTGGTCGACATCATGGATGCTAAAATCCTTCTACACTGGTATTCTGGTGCAGAGAATCTTCCATGTTTAGCCCTAAACCAACCTAACCAGCAAAAGAAAATACCATGGATTGAAGAAATTTTACTTGAAAATGTCATTTCAAGCCCTTTTAATTTAACAAAGAAAAAAATAATGCCACAAAAAGTTCAAAAGTTGCTGGCAGTAAAATGTAAAGACTTTTTTGAGTGAGCTTTACCATCCACACCTAAGAAAGACAGGATGGTAGCAGTGTACTGCAAGGACAATTACAGGTTTTTATGACCTCAAATTGGCAAAGGGATAGAGATCATGGATACTAAAATCCTTCTACACTGGTATTCTGGTGCGGAGAATCTTCCATGTTTAGCCCTAAACCAACCTAACCAGCAAAGAAAATACCATGGATTGAAGAAATGTCATTTCAAGCCCTTTTAATTTAACAAAGATAACAATAATGCCACAAAAAGTTCAAAAGTTGCTGGCAATAAAATTTAAAGACTATTTTAAGTGAGCTTTACCCATTCATTAACTTATCTGCATGTTCTTATATGGTTGTAACATGATTGTTAAAGACTTTTGTGTGCAGAAAAGATAAACAGAGTTAACTCAAACCAGTAGCAGCAGAATTGTTCAATTTCAGAATTTTTATTCAAAGTATTAAATGCCTCATGAAAGAGGCATAGAGTCAAAATGGCAAATATTTAGCATTTTATGATGTCCCTGCTACAAACTCTATTGGTCAAAAAGGGTTGATATCCTCAATCCAGGGTATTTTTGCAATGTTTAGCCCTTGCATGCATGGCATGCTAGGGGGCTATTGGTATCACAATGTGTGTGTCTGTCATCATTTTTGTTTGAAATGTGCCTTCTTTTAAACGCAGTCATGTTTTTTTATGAATCCTGGATGGAATGTTGAAATATTTGCAAAATGGCTCCTTATTTTAACCAAAATAAATGGATTTGACGAGAGTTGCATAGAATAAATGTTTAGGGAACAGTGCCATTGATACTCGATAAATGCATCAAAACCTGATACGTTTTGGGCTTGTTGAAGACATCTGGGCTCTATATCGATCTATATACGATGCCCCTGTCAGTAGTCGCTATGATATTTTAAGTAATTACACCAGCATAATGTTTAAACATTAAATATCTAAATCCAGTAAAACAAATCACCCTCTTATGAGTTAGACATCACTAATAGTATTATTGAGGAATAGCAATTATTCAGGACCAAGTACAAGTTTAGAACAAGTATCATGTGCAAATATTCTTAAGATTAGCCAACATATAACTCATGGGGCTCGTCACAACCCCTTCACTTACTTATATCTCATGTTTGATGGCTTACCGTACCACCAGGTAAGGTTTATAGTATGCTGTGAATTTTCAAGAGAATTAAGTGGATGTTGAGAATTTAGAATAAAAGTGCCATAATAGAGGGTCATAGTTTAAGATGGGGTTTAATATTGAATTTTGATGGAATATTATAGAATATAGACATTTCAGATCCTTGCCTTTATTGGGTCAAATGAAGTCATCTTAACTGTTTTAACCCTAACTCCCACGGCTATGTTTTTGTGTGTATCGAGGGGAAGGGGGAAAAAGTACCATTTTTTAACCCGAAAAATCACCGAGCACCCCCGGGATTTGATCCCGAGACCATCCGCACCCCAGTCTGAGCTAACTCCCCAGCGCATATGCAAGCACAAACTTCGTGCCACCATATGCCTACGGTATGTGACATACTTTCGAGCCAATGCAGTAGCACGTGCATGGAGATTTATGTCAGAAATCGTTTAGTGTAACTGGTCCACAGACATCGAACCCTTGTAATATTTAGAGAAACTGACAATATCTCTCACCTTTTTCATGCTAATTTGTGTTATGTGTCACATGCGCTATGATGTAGATGGAATAGCGCCTTATAAATATTAATTGTTGTGTTATGTTGTGTATGTGTGTAGGCTTTGTTGTATGCTCATACATTTGAATTAATTCAAAATTTATTTTTGACATGTGTGAATGTTCAGTGTTTGAGAAAAGTTTAAAAATAAGTGAGTTGCTTGCTATCTATCCCTTATAAAGATTAAATAGTATATAGACTCGGACAAACAAAGATTGGCATAAGAGAAAAATTTAAGATTTTTCTCTAGTTTGAGCTCTGAGGTTGAGCATGGGTTACCAGAGTGAAGTTTGTAAGGAAATAGGCCTATGTATTGATTGATTGGTTTAGCAATCTTGCATTTCCTCGATCTTTCGGGTATAGATGCTATTCTTAATTGGCACATTTACGTTAAAAGAGCATGCTCAGAGCAATTAGTGCTCTGAAAACAAGACTAACGATTTAGCTGAGATGAGAGTGCTGTAGTTAATGGGGTGGACTTTGCACTAATCATAAAAAAGTCTTCATACTTCTGAGCTGTTCAATATTTGACCTTATTACATTAGTAAAATAAACTTGAACGTATAAAACTATAGCTATCCTTCATCAATATATTCCTGTTCATTAATTGGTTACAAGTGTGTCACACGATCAAACCGACACTATCTAGGAAAATGTCGAAGTTCACAGTTCATTACATTGCAGTAAAAGTACGGGATTGTAATGTTTATCGGCGCATTAATTGCTCTGAGCATGCTCAGTTAGATTTCACTCCATCTGTTGATGTAAATGAGTCAATTAAGAATTAATTAAACAGAGGTCACCAATTAGTGTTTGCTTTGTCCCTCTTATTGATTTTGATTTTGATTTTATTTTATTATTGTAGCTAAAGGTACATAATTTATAGAGTCTTTTTTTAGATTGTACCCTATGAATATGACTAAATTTAATACGCAAACCAATCATTTTATTTCAGAGAACCCTGTATGCAGGGATTAACGGTGAAATATTTTCCCCAGCATCAATTATTTACTCTACCCTCTATCTAATAAAAAGTGATACAATTTACTTTCTAGTGGAAGCAAATAATAAGTGTTTTACGTGACACATTTTACTACTGTAATTTTATTATATAACCATGTACAGTGATGAAACAAAGATGATAATAATTATTGTTAAATGTTTATTATAAGTAAGATGAAGATGTAGAACTAGAACGATTTTAACCCTTGATGATGATTATTATTATTGAACATGTACAACAAGGATGATTATCATCCTTATTAGAGCTATAAAACAAAACATCATTATTATTATTCAATGTGTACAACGAGGATGAACTCTCAAACAAGGATGATTATCATCCTTCTTGTGGTTACAGAACAGGGATCTTAATTTCAATCTACCTTGGAACTATCAAACAAGGATGATTATCATCCTTCTTGTAATAACAGAACAGGGATCATAATTTTCATCTTTCTTGGAACTATCAAACAAGGATGATTATCATCCTTGTGATTACAGAACAGGGATCATAATTTCCATCTTTCTTGGAACTATCAAACAAGGATGATTATCATCCTTCTTGTGATTACAGAACAGGGATCATAATTTCCATCTTTCTTGGAAATATCAAACAAGGATGATTATCATCCTTCTTGTGATTACAGAACAGGGATCATAATTTTCATCTTTCTTGGAACTATCAAACAAGGATGATTATCATCCTTGTGATTACAGAACAGGGATCATAATTTCCATCTTTCTTGGAACTATCAAACAAGGATGATTATCATCCTTCTTGTGATTACAGAACAGGGATCATAATTTCCATCTTTCTTGGAAATATCAAACAAGGATGATTATCATCCTTCTTGTGATTACAGAACAGGGATCATAATTTCCATCTTTCTTGGAAATATCAAACAAGGATGATTATCATCCTTGTAGTTACAGAACAGGGATCATAATTTCCATCTTTCTTGGAGCTATCAAACAAGGATGATTATCATCCTTCTTGTGGTTACAACACAGGGGTAATAATTTAAATCCTTAGATCTAAAAAACAAGGATGATTATCATCCGTGGGTCATCACAGAACAGGGATCATAATTTCCACCTTGAAACTATCAAAAAAGAATGATTGTCATCCTTCTTGGAATTATAAAATATATAACTTCTTGACGCTGTTGAAATATAAAATAATATGATGATTAGCATCCTTTTTGGAACTATTAAAAAATTATCATCATTGGCGCTATAAACAAGAATGTTGGTGTACCGACAGAACAAAGATGATTATCCTCTTAACCATGTGAATGAAACATTGACATTGTGAAATTATGTTGATTATCATCCCTCTTGGAACTATCAGAGAAATTATTACTGTTTTTGAAGCTACGGAACAAGGATGATTATCATCCTTCCTAGCCATTTGAAAATAGCATGATTGTCACCTTTATTGGTAGTAGGGGCTTAAATGCAATTATGCTTAAAATATCTCTGACTTGTTGCTAAAGAACAAGTTGGGATGTCGTATTTAGGTGTAACTATTGATGATGAATATTATTGTGTAATGCGAACAAAAAATGATACTTATTGATATTATGTACTAGAATGATGATGAAAATAAAAGACTTTTGTATATATAGCAAGTGAATGAAGTGTGTTAAACTTTCTTTATTTCTGTTTTGTGTCAAAAGAGAAGAACCTCAGTTTGGAATGCTAATATAATTATATCTTTCTGCCCCAAAACGGCTGGTAGTAGTAAAACATAAAATGAAACTTTATGAGCAACAAAATAACGTGTTTGCTAAGAAAAAGGAAAACATCTTAAAAATGGACTATTTTCAGTCCATTTTGACGTGAGACACTGTTTAATGTATGTATATAGTATCGGGCGCGAATTCCCCGTATTAGTTATTGTAATCTATAAATCCATTCAAAACGTAACATTGTACAAACAATCCCTTAATGGTCGGTATAAACAATGATGTATGTAATAGTGCTGGGCACGAATTCCCCGTATTAGTTAGTATACATTTCAAATCCATTCAAAACATAACATTGAACAAACAATTCCATACCAGTACAAAAAAATGATGTATGTAATAGTGCCGGGCGCGAATTCCCCGTATTAGTTAGTATACATTTCAAATCCATTCGAAACATAAACATTGAACAAACAATCCCATATCAGTACAAACAATGATGTAATGTTGAATGGGATTACGATAATACATAGGCCTAATAATATTATATTCAGCTTTATTCCCCCGGTTCTACCTGGTTTTGCCATCCTCCCCGATCAATATCTCCCGGTTTGTTTTAATATATCATTTTCATTATATTCTTTCCCTGGTGTTAACATTTTAGACGCCCTGTGTGAATGGTTAACTATGGAGAAAAATATCGTGTACCGGGCATGCCTTGATTATTAGTAGCGTGAACCCATTGGTAGTTTTGTCACTACAAATCATATCAAAATATCTAGGCTATTATACAGACAAGCATTTATCTTAACGCATTGACCACATAGCTGATTGTTTTGTTTCATTAGTGTGAGTACGGTTTAGCGCGTTTGTTCATATATATCTATTAATAATAGATTATTGAGAGAGAGCAATGAATGTACAACTCACTCAAGCTGAATGATAATTACCACCTGTAGGCGTATTCATAATAGATAGACTATTAGTTTTTAACTCAACTCAACATGAAGTAGGTCATATGGTTACTGTTTGGCAACTTGCTATTCAAGAGTGTAAAATGGTTACTATGCTCGCACGGTTCATAGCATCTATATCTTATCGTCCTAATATGAAGACATTTCAAAACTGAAGCATTTTGAAAAATCAACCCACAAATTACGCCATTTGTGCACATTGTTGTCATTTTTAGGCAGTTAGAATAAGCTTCAAAGTTGAGCAGAAATTGGTGCGCGCAACAAAATAGATCACAAAACAAGTTACGATCATTTCAAACAAATTGTCCATAATAAATGATCCAAGAACTAAAATCATATCATCACGTTGAATATCGAGGTGATGATGATGTGCCTATCGAATTGTCTGTATGCAACGGCGTCCACTATTGCATTAAGTATACAACTGAACGTAATATTTGAATCATACATGTACTCAATACCAAGCAAATAACTTCAAATATTCATTATTTTGTATATCGATTTCAACAATGAAATATACTAATGCATTTCGTCATTTAATGCTGGATTACTTTCTTCTTAATACATCCCACGTACTTACGAATCAAGTTACGCGTACGAATCAAGCGGTTTACTTTCGGTAAATCTAGGATCAAGCAAAATAAGTATTTCTAATTAAATATCTTACTATAAATCTGGAAACGGTGTGTGTTTGTTTGTTTGTTTATTTGTTATCCTTATTTCTCCGTTAGTGGTGATCAAAGTGACGCCTAATTTGCATGAAAGATAGAGGAAATAACGGGAAGGGTGTTAAAGTTTATTTCAGTGAAATTGGTTAACAATTGGCTCCAAAAACAGCAAAAAACCTCTCAGATTTGGCTCATAAATGCCACTAGAATTAACATTGTGCGTTGCGCGTACTACCGCGTAATCATACCGTGGTAACGCGTCGCGTGCATGTTTGCGCAAGGGCTCACTGCCGCGTCACATGCATTCCTACACATGGCGCAGAAGCCACGCGTGAAATGGTTATGAATCCAGCTTCCGGCAGCTTGGTGCTAGCATTGGTTTCCAGTTTCCAATACGATTTATTCCGTTAAATATATACTACCGGGTTCCAAATTGTCGGTTCCTTTCATCTATGCTTAGCACCAAGCTGCTCAAAATGAGATTCAATGGTTATAGGCCTGTTTGGTAGGGTATTGGTGTCATGTTGGGGGAGGGGGTTAAAACACGGGAAATGGTTTAGGATAGGCCTGGGGTTATGATGGTACAAGTAGCGTTTTGCGGGGGTTAATGAAGCAACCTGATTTATTTACTTTAAGGTGGTGCCAAACAATTTAAGGGACCGAGGGTTAATGAAGAAGCCACGGGAAATGGTTTAGGGAGGGTTGTGATTATAATCAACCTGGTTTGGGTGTGTGTATGGAGGGGGGGTGGGGGGGTAAACCACGGGAAATGTTTTAGGATTGGGTTAAGAGTTAATGAAGTATAGCCACGGGAAACGGTTAGGAGGGTTATGATTATAAATTCACCTGGTTGGTGTAGTTTCAGGGAGGGGGAGGGGTAGTTGTAGGGGGTTTATGTGGTTTTAAAAGTACGGAGCTAGGTTAACTTGATGCGGTTTGAGAGGTAGGGGTTAATAAAGTAGCCACGGTAAATGGTTAGGAGGGATATGGTTATAAATCAACCTAATTGGGGGTGGGGTGTAGGGGGTTTATAATGTCTTTAGGAGGTATATGGTTATAAATCAGAGGTAGGTAATGTGGCATAACCATCTAGCGGGGACCTGAGCGTAGCGAGGCTACGCCGCTAGTATATATACTTAGCGCAAACGTATGTTACAGATACCACCCTGATATGGGAATACTATGTAGCTCCATTATTAGAGCCTTAACGGTCGTAAATTATGAATGCCTTGATCAATTTGGATACATTTGGTGTCATTTTAAAGCTTTCAAAATGCCCTAAGAGCAACAAAAAAACCTCAAAATTGTCTTCACCTTCAAAGTCCCCCTTTTGCTGTGCTTCATCACAATGTTTTAAGCAATTACAGTGAAATTGTAATTAAAACGTGTGCAATGAGACAACACATGGCATGTTGGTATTACCCGTCGGTAATTGCAGGGTTCAAATAGTTGTAATTGATTGTTTTAAATATTTAGGGTTTGCATTGTGGTGCTCTGAGTTTATATTTACGGGCAGTATTTGAATAAGATGTGTGTATATTACAGAGTACAGCCGTGGGACCAATATCAGACTCAGTTCAACTTATTTGCTTTGTCGGTGGGTTAAAGGATTTTGGACGCTTGATGGAAAACAGATTACTCAACTTCAAAGAGTTAAAACGAGAAATCTGACCATCACACTTATCATTCACGATACGCATCGATTCCTTAGATTACCTCTCTAATGATAAATGGCTTCTTAATGATCCGCTCATTCGACCCTTTTATGGACCGTCTGTAGTAAGATGTGTGTCTTATGTAGGTAGTTTTTAAGAAAAATGATATTATAAACTGATATTGGGCCATATTTCTGCCATTATGTGTTCTTTAATTTCTAAATTGTTTTCAAGATAAATTGAATAATTATATTGACTAGCGGGCACCAGCGCTTCGCGCTGGACCCGCTAGAAGATTTCACGGGGAATAAGTAAACAAAGCGTAAGAAAATTTGATACAATAATATCAAGAACATGTCCTATACATGTATACATAATCCAGACGGGGCCCTAAATAATCCGAATATCGCAGGTGCTTTTGATAATCCAGGTTATACATATACATTGCCTTAATCTAGGTAGGCCTACGTTTGTGTTTCCAGATACCTATGTAGGCCTCCCATGAGACCTGAAATGCAGGTACCCGTTGTCCCATTATATCCAGGGACCCCATAGGCCTAAGCCCTACCCCCTAATCCAGTTACCCCATCAGGTGCCCTTAATAATGCACTGGATACCACATAATCAAGGTAGGCCCACTGCAGTGTGCCGTTATCTCGAGATACCCAGGTGCCCTTACTTTATCATAGTCAAGTAAATTAAACGCGGGTGCCGAAGATAGCGGACAGTAAAAGTCATATCACAAATAGGCAGAGGTCAGTAATATCAAAGCGTTATAAATGTTTATATAAATATCAATCAAGAGTATGTCCTTAAATAATTCAGGTACTAAGGTGCCCTTGATATAATGTAAGTAACATGGTGCCCTTAATACACCATGAGCCTAGGCCCAATGTGCTCTTAAATAACACAGATACCCAAGATCTTAATCCGAGTAGGCCTACTCCATCAACGTGTTCTTAATACCCCCACTCCTGTCAGCGCATGTCTCTACCTATTTTGTACCCCAAATAATAAAAAGTTGAATTTTAATGTCAAAATTGAAAGTTACTTAAAATTAGCTTTTAAATGCCCCCCCCCCCCCCCGATTCTTTTATTGCCCTGCCACCCCGTTTTCCTCCTTTAAAGGTATATTATGTGATCTTTCCATGGAACGCCCTCAACATCGAAAAAAAATTGAAAGCAGATTTTCTTGCAGATTTACATTTCTGATCATAAATCGTACATACATTCCAAGTTACAGGGCGATACGATTCTTAATTACTTCAAAATCGTTCTGAGCGTTATAGTTTTATAGTCGGTCGTTTAGTGTTATGGTTGGCGGAGTCTATCATCAAGATCACTTGTACCATTCCACGCTTGTACTTGAGCACAATGTGTGCCATCCGGGTTTTGTTTGGCCTATTTACATTAAATACATTATTCCTCCAATATACATGTGGGGCCTTAACGTATAGTATATGTAGTCCCTTTATAATGTTTGCTGTGTTCTATAAAGCCTCCCGAGATACTACCTGTGTGTACACCCTTAAAATCCAGTTATCACAGGTGGCCCACCTGCGCATAGTATATCCAGGTAATTTGAGACTCGTTTTATAGTGAACCCCGTAATCCAGATACCACGGATGCCCTGAATAATCCAGACACTCTATAATAATCATGATAATGTACCACACGTTCCGTTTATCCAGATGCCCCATGTGCCCTTATATCCAGATTATCAAGTAAGGGAAGTGCGGAGAGGAGGAGGTGGCTTTAGGGTACACTATTAGAAAAAGGGTGCTTCAGAGGGGTTCTTGGCTGTCCCGTATGTATAATGGTTTAAAGGTTCTTTGATTTTAAAGGCCCCAAAAGGTTCTGTAGAGAACCTTTAGAGGTTCGAAAGACCAATGTTTGCCCATATTTTGCCTATTTTGAACCTTAAAATGGTTATTTTTGGAACCTTTTAAGGTGATATAAAGGGTTCCATACGGGACAGCCAAGAACCCCTGAAGCCTGAAGCATCCTTTTTCTAAGAGTGTACGGACTGCCTGCTTTCACTCTGCTCCGTTACAATGTGCACGGTTTGCGCCACAAACGCGTACATTTTTGTCTGCGTCATTACGTGTGCGCCGAACCGCGTGCGCCACTGTTAAACGCGGTCGCGCAGCACAACATAGAAACGGTTGACATGGTACTGCCAGTTTCTTTATCGTTAGCAAACGTCGCATTCATCTATGTTACTAATGTGAAAGTGTCACTTTAAGATCTGTGTAAGAGTTTTTGTTTACATTTAGAAAATGTCGTGAAATATTTTTATTTGTCGGACGTATAAATGCTTGTTACTATGCGATCTTTAAGAATAACAAACAGCCGCATATACAGAAATGTAGCTATATCCCTGAAGAAAATATTTTGGGTGAAGACCATATGTCATCACTCACTCCGAAAACCACAATTTGTGTCCGAACAGTAGCTACCCGAGTAAAATAAATTCAACATTTTGGATTTTCACATGTGATCCTTTCTGCGCATGTCTGAAAACGGGAAAAAACGGGTATTGAACTATCTAATTAGCTCGTGTATTAGAGGCGCAATTACCACGCTTTTTCAGTTGAAGAGGGACGCGAGTGCAAAATTATTATTGAACTATCTAATCAGGCGAGGGACCGAAAATTAGTATTATATTGATATGTTGACACATTTGAAATATTTAGTGATGGTTTTGGTATACGTAAATGTGAGCTCCACGGCTGAAATAACGTCATAGATTGTTGAATGGCCTTTGGCTTTAATATTTTTCACCTTCTTACGAGTAATTCAAATAAGGTTGAATTGTGTTAATACCATATCAGTGGACCAGTCGATTTACCTAGAGATGCAGAGCGATTGCATTCATTAAGTGTACGTTATTGAGTATATTGATCCGCCAGGAATGGTAAGATAAGGTCAATAATTCAGTGGTATGTCAACACAGTCGATCGTTTCTCAGTGATACAGGGTGTCCCTAGAAAACTCACCTATTTCCTTATTGATATTGCTCTTTGTATAATGTTTTGTTTTTATTATGTTGTTTACTTTGCTAGGTTGTATATGTTCTTTGTATCATCACAAACCGCTGTGATCTAAATAAAATGGCGGTATATAAAAGCTTATTGTATGTAAAAGCTTATTGTATAAAGGTGCACGTGTCCGCGCCATTGCCCTCATTGGTTACTCAGTAATTTGGCTGTAGTCTATCTATAATCTGAAAGAGAATTTAGTTGGATTTAAGTGACCAGAACGTTGTTTAACCTATCCCAGGCATCCCTTGTGTGACGATTCGGACATTGTTTGAATTGTGATTCAAGTCCATTTACCATACTAATACCTAAAGATGCAGAGCGATTGCATTCATTAAGTGTACGTTATTGAGTGTATTGAACCGCCAGGAATGGTAATTATAAGGTCAATAATTCAGTGGTATGTCAAGTCGATCGTTATTCAATTTTACATGGTGTCACTAAAAAAGTGCACGTGTCTGCGCCATTGCCCTCATTGGTTACTCAGTAATTTGGCTGTAATCTGTCTATAATCTGAAAGAGAATTTAGGTGGCTGTTAAGTGATCACAACGTTGTTTTACCTATCCCAGGCATCCCTTGTGTGACGATTCGGACATTGCTTGAATTGTGATGAGTTCGTAACCACCGCAATCACACGGGCTGACGTCACGCAAACTTTTGACACATAGTCATGGCAGAGTCACAGGAATGTCTACCCTGAATAAGGGAAATAAAAAGACTGCATGTCATTCTTCAAATGATCGAAATCCTCCGATTTGATTACTTGTTAACTGGTTCCCATTGAAAATATATATAGATTAATTATATTGAAGACGTGTGATATGTAATATTATTATAGGTATTCTTCATCGTTGGCATCAAAAACGGATATCTGCAATTACTGTCCTTACTTTCCAGAACCTCATTTTGATTCAGAAAAAAGAATCCATGATGCAGTTGTCAAACTTCATACATAATCACGTGTCACTAACTAATACATACATTATCATATTGTTAAGGTTCAAATGTACAACTCCATTATTTCATCCAAACAGCTGAAATAGTTTGGATAATATCAAACTAAAACCTTAAAGATCTCAGTATGATACAGTCGCTTTCTATCACAAACGAATATCACTTTAAGGAGCTTGAAGATGAAAGGAAAATAGTTATTGCCGACGCTTTGGAACCCGACTGTTTATTTTGACGGAATATATCGTATTCAAAATTAGGAACCAGCGCGATGCAAGGGGTAACCTTTGAGCTGCCGAAAGTCAATTTAATCACAAACTGTAGAAAGCACTCCCGCCGGATACGATCTTATACACACGATGTCCGTTCCTTTTTTTCTCAAATATAGGTATAGCATTTACTTTTTATATCCCGACTACATTAGTACACAGGCTTATTCGTGATGATATCACATCAACACGCGCGCACTTGCTTTCACTCACCATCTACTACCGTAAATCTCATAAGACTAGCTTGCACCATTAACACATTGCCAACACTATTTGTGTTCCCATACGGGGGATTGAGAACACTGGTGTGTTGTGGATATTGTATTCAATTTTACATAAAGTAAGTATATACAATTATGTGCATATAATATACATATAGTACGAAGGACTTTCAATCAGTTCTACCTCCACCCTCATAACATCGCTATTATGAATGTCAGCCTGGTGGAATTTGTCATGATTATATTCATGATATTACTCTAAATCATAGCTATATATTAAAAGTAATTGATAAGTGATATATGTTTCTCCCTATTTCTGATGCCGTCAAAGCCTGATAGAGATTTTAGACAATGGAAACGGATGATTACCCTCAAAATAAGCACATGTTTTTTCTCGGTTTTTTCTGTTTTTTCTCCATATTGTAGTGTTATATAATTGTATAGGAACACGATTTTAATACTGAAAATTGAAAACAATGGATAATATTTAAATATAATACGGTATTATTGTGTAAAAGAGGCTTGAAGTGAGGATATAATATCAACTTGAATGTATTGCTATGCATTTACCATACTGGAATACTGCCAATCAGCCAGAATCGTCATGTCACAGTGATACCTGTAAAATCTTTCTTTGTTCTTATCTCCATCGTCAATAGTAGAACCTCATCCTTATCGAGGGACTCGGAATCCCACCAGTTTGTCCTGCATTTTGATGATCTCTAAGTTCTTATGATGAACTATGACTTTTGTAGTGTTCTCTAGAAGGCTAACATATTGGTTGTCCTGCAATGGTTCTAACCAATAGGAGGGTACATTTGTCATAACAAACAATTTACTGTTATTGTTTATAGTCTGTTAAAGAGATATCTGGATTTTAGAACGGTTTAAACTTGACCGGTAGGTACGTTTTGTCTATTAGAATTGGACATATTATGATAGGCACTTAGGCAAGCTTTATCGGTTTCTTCTCACTTATCCCCATACTAGCGTAAAAAGTACACCCAGTACACTTGTCGAATATTTCATTAGACTGACCTATATAAAAGCAAGGTTACAAGGCAAGAGGTAGAACTCAAATTCCACTCTCCTAGCCACACATCTAATTGGGACGAACACAAATAGGTCGATATTTTGGTCAATGTGTTTTAAAGATGTCGGGGTCAGTTCCAGGAGCTTGGTTATTCCATAAATCTAAATAGCTCAGAGTAATGGTCTTATCATGTGTTTTGGTGTGAAGTTATTCACAACATTAATGGTTTATATAGGAACCTAGATTGGTGTCATTGCGTGCTTTGAACGGTCTATAATGACACCTAATGAAACTGCTAACATATACTATACTAAGATGGTAAAAGAGAGTGTGAGGGCGAATACTAGTTCTTGTGCTGGCTTGGTTTCACGAAATTTCTTTCTGAAACCATCTGCTGTTAAAATTGTATGCGCTTAATACAGCATGTTTTACCCTCTGATAGTCTTGTGATTCCTCAAATGATAGAGTAGAATATTCAAATAAACCATTACCTTGTATCAAAGCTGCCAGACTATATTTTCCTTTAAATGGTGCTAATCATGGTTTTTCTTTGTTGTTAGGGGCAAATTTGGTATCAAATTATGCCTAAAAGATTTATCTAAATGCCTATCTAGCCTGTTTGGTCAAAAACAAATTGAAAGTTACTCAAAATGACATAAACAAAGTGGTATACTTTCTTTTGTTGAACCCTTTATATGATATTGACCATCAATGCTGAAAATATCGTTACAAATAACCTTAGGGTTGCAAAATAACAGCTATTTGAACAAAGCCTGTCCCATTTCACTTTTCACTGTGTCACCTTGTGTTCAGCGTTTTTAAAATCACCCGATCGCCATTATGACCTTTTAAATACCCATACCGGAAATACCCCTGGGATAGTACTCACGTATATAGGACGGTTATGTGCCGCTCTAATGGGTATTTATTTTTGCAAAAACAAATCCAAACATAATAATTACAAAAATAACTTCAAACGTGTGAAATTTAGATATTAAATATAGTCGGCCAGTCTTTCAATCATTGTTTGTTTTGGGGGGTGTTTTTTTCTACAGAGATCTGAAAACAATTTACACATTTTAAATTTTAAAAAGTACATTGCGCTGAAAAATGATGATTGGTCACTTTAAATCGCGCAAAATCCCGGTGCTTAGTATAGGGCTATATTTCAGATTTTTGATATCGATTTTAAGTTAGCTTACATTGAAGTACCTTGTTAGGAACTTTTTGTGTTAGCTGTACATTATGAAGATTGCACTTGTTATAAATGCACTCATAAGTCTGGAATCGTATTTTAATCGTAAGGCAAATATAATAACATAGAAAAATCATAATTAAGTATTACAAGCACTTAGATTACTGCAGAATATATAAAGGGCGCATTCAGTCCTTTGTTGGTTAGTTACGGTAGTTGGTTAATTCGGGTCGTGTCCCCGATCTACGATGGCTCTCCACACTCTTCTGTCGTTCATTGCTGTCTTTATGTTACTCGCCTCCAGTCCAGTATCTTGCTTGAGTAGGTCGATAAATGTCAGAGCAGGTCGTCCCGGCTTTCTTTTGCCATGTTTGGGGATCCAGTGCACCAGTTTGAATACTGGCTCCTCACTTCTGTAACAGTGGCCAGCAAACCTTGTTCGTCTCTTCCGGATCGTCTGGCTTATTTTGGGGAGTTCACCATACAGTTGGGTGTTTGGTATATGTTGTTTCCAGTTGACATTGAGTACTGCTCGCAGCATTCTGGTGTAGCAGCCATCTAGCTCTTTCTGTAGCTTGGGAGTAATGGTCCAAGCTTCGCATCCATATAGCAGAACTGACTCCACCGTTGAGGCAAACAGGCGAAGTTTGAATTTCCGAGATAGAGTTGACTTCCATATTTTGCTCATTTTGCTACATGCTCTCCATGCTGCGTTGCTTAATGTCTTTTGCCGTACTCTCCATCCAGGCACCAAGATATTTAAAATCTTGAACTTCATCCAGCTTGTTGCCATCATTTGCCTGTATGGATCCCTTCTGGCTCTGGTTATATGACATAAACTTGGTCTTGCTAGCATTCATTTTGAGACCGACCTTTGCTACTGATGTCTCAACTCTTTGCAGGAGATCTTGTGCTTGATGAAATTTCTCTGACAACAATGCAATGTCATCGGCGAAGTCAAAGTCTGTCACCATCTCTGGCCCAATCCGCCTACTTCTACGCCTGTCAAGATGAAAACCAAGCTCTTCTTCTCTCCCCTCTATGGCTATCCTCAGGGCAAAGTCCAGCACAATCACAAACAGATATGGGGCGAGTGTGTTTCCCTGTAGAACTCCAGCCAATATTTCAAACTGTGCAGTCTCTCCGTCAGGTGATATTACCTTAGCCATGGTATTCTCGTACATTCCTCCGATTGCTTCAACGACCTGTTTTGGTATTCCATAAGCTCGCAGAATTTTCAGCATTTTGCCACGGTGGATTGTGTCGAAGGCCTTTCTGAAATCAATGTAGGTGATTGGCTTTAACTCCTTCTATGAGCCTCCTGAGTGCCAGTATGTGGCCCGCTGTCGTCCTTCCAACCCTGAAGCCGTTTTGATTGGTTCTCAAATGCTGATCCAGCTCTGGTCTGATTCTGTTCAGGATTATTCTGTTGTATGTTTTGGCAACAATAGAACTTAGGCTGATACCTCGGTAATTGCCTCCTAGACTAAGATTCCCTGATTTTGGTATTGGAACAATGTTGAGCACAGACCATTGGCTTGGTTTTTTTCCTTTCAGTAATGCTTCATTGCAGAAGTTCAACACAATGTCGTCAAGGTCGCATCTTTTCAGAACTTCAGGTGGGATATTGTCTTCACCACTGCTTTTTCCTTCTACCAGTGACTTTTTAGCTTTGTCATATTCTTCCTGGTCAAAAGGCCCGGTTCTAGGATTGGTGTGATTTCCTCATCCTCGTTACTGATGTCTGGTGGGCTCCCCAAAAGGTTTTTGAAGTGGTTATACCAGTTTGTGACCCGATCTTTCTGGGTTTCTCCCTCAAGCTGACCTTTGGTGGATGCATTTCTACCAGTGATCTCATTGATAAACCTCCAGCTTAAAGCATGCTTGCAATTGGAATGTGCTGCTTCTACTTCCTTGATCTTGCTGTTCAGGTCTTCTACTATGGCTAGGTTGTAGGCTTCATCAAGTCCTTGCTTTGCCTTCCTGTACTCAGCTCTCTTCCACTCAGTGACGTCCTGTTGATAGAGATTATATGTATCTTTGATTTGATCTCTTGCTGCAACTACCCTTGGATCGCTGGAGAAACGTGTTTTATGAGACCTTTTCCTGACTGGTATGATCTTCTCTGCTGCTTCATTATTTGCTTTGATAAATCTGTCATACTTGTCAGTGGCTGTTTCTTCCTCATCCTCTAGGACTTTAAACCTATTGCGCACTTCAACTGCATATTTCACTTGTAAGCTTCCGTCAGAACTAAGGGTTTTCCAGTCATATGGCTTCTTTCTTGGCGTTGTATTACTTTTCCTCAGGCTCAGCCTCATCTTAGCTGACACAATCCTGTGATCAGAGCCCACACTGGCAAAGGTGTTGTATGCTTCGGCATTCATAACACTATTCCTCCACTTACTCCTTACAAGAATATTCAGTCCTTTGGTATAGAGAAACGTTCGCATTTTCTTCTAATTTTGAGTTTGTTTCTATTTTTGTATAACCATTTTCCAGAAAATGTACTGTACTAATGAACCTAGCCGTAATGTTATTAACATGTTAATACCATCATCTAAACACAATTTTAAGAAGGTGTACCAAATGATATCTTGTTACCTTTTGAGTTCAAGCAGAGATAATCAAAATAAGGGATGCATGTCTCTAGAAAATGTGTGCTATGTCTGTCTCGCTCGCACCTGTATGACTCTCATGTTTGAAAAGCCCCGTATTCAACAGGGGTACCTAGTAGTCAGTTGCAAAAACAAATTGTCTCTCATACTATGTTATGATAATTATATTAAACTATCTTTGGAAAAAAACGTGTCGGTGGAGGTTTAAGTCCCTCAAACAATGTTAACAAATTAAAGTATTGCATGTATTGAAAGCATTTTATACAACTGTTTCACTCGGTGTTTTATTACACCTAAACACGGACCCACGAGCACTCGGGACAATGAGTGCATCTTTTTAGATCGATGAAAGTTTCTGGGAGTGAGAGATATCATGACAACGCTAGAGGCTACGTGGCCTTTTATAATGCTTCCATATCGATTTTAATCCGAGACACACATAGCTTCAACAGGAAATACCGGCTTAGCCGTTATTTGAAAGTCATTAGTTCAGGTGATAACAACTTCTTTTGGATCATAACAACTTCTTTTGGATCATTTTAAAGTATTTCATGACAGCGCTAGAAGCTACGTGGCCTTTTATAATGTTTCTTTATCGATTTAATCCTAGACACACATAGCTTCAACAGGAAATACCGGCTTAGACGTCACTGTTATTTGAAAGTCACTAGTTCAAGTGATAACAACTTCTTTTGGATCATTTTAAAGTATTCCCAACGCTCTGGCGATCTTAAGAAATGAATAAGAAACATGGTACATAATACCTTGTCATTTATTTTGCTCAGAATATCACGTCTACAGAGGAGATGTTATTTTAGCCAGTGGAAACGTAAGTGCAACTTAAAAATATATTCAATAGCCTACAAATCCTCCATGTTAACATAGCGTAAGTGATACACAGTTGCTGTGTTGCAAACTCTCGTAGATATAAAGTAAATGATCTTTTATGGCATTTAAGTTATTAACTCGTGTCTATTTTTGTACAGTCATTATGGCGACATTTGAGTTAGATTGACAAGTATTCAGTAATTATCCCAATATAGTCCATTTAATGGGATATATGAATTACTGCAATTTTAGCAGAAAATGATAGAAAATTACAAACTTATATATGAAGGCAACCGGACAAGAAACAACCCACTTTCTCCCAGAGGATCAGTCTGTGGAGGTTAACAATTCATAATTCTACCAAATTCGGCACCATACTTTTATATTATTTTGTTGTGTGTCTTAATAGGCCTACTAAGAACAAGACATTTACTTGCACTGGTATTATTAAGTTCAATTGGTTTATAAATATGTGGCAGAAGGAAACGAAAAACCATCCTCCCGAACGGAAAAATTGGAAAAGGTTAATAAACCAAGATCAAATGTGTATTCAAAATTCATCAGGCAACGTTGCGCGAATAACCCATCCCTCCCAACGATGAGAAATTGGTGAAGGAGACTTTTCCAAAAATACACCTGAATGAACAACTTATTTTAAAGTGATGTTGTAGCCCCAAATGTATACCAACCCCCCACCCATCATATGAGCTTTACTGCCTATATACAGGGTGGGTTGGTGGGAAAATTCTGAGACATCCGAATGGTTTGCTGGCAAAACGCAATGTGAGAAAAAATGGGCCACGGTGTTGAACGGCAAATCATAAAAAACATAGACTGCTAAACAAAGGCAAAATTCGCGAGCCAGTAAACACCAATTCTGAATGGCCGAGGAATGGGTTGCAAAAAACGCACTTGAGCACCTACAAACGTCAATGCGCTGGGGCCTTATCGCTGTAAGCAAATCTGAATAATTCTTTATTATTTGTAATTGAGATGCACTTAAAATGGAAGATACCAGTAAGTTCTTAAAAGGCATCTCCGAAATTGAGACATAATGCAATTTGATTAATGAATAAAATAAACCTGCTACAGACTTAAAACAAACCATATGTGGATGGCAGGTATCACTTTACTTTATTTTACTTTACATAGTTTCAAAATGAGCTCTAACACTTGAATTCAAAGCCAACATGTGATGCAGCCATGTGCGATAAATCTATAACAAAGGACGAATTATTTTCAGCAGCTAAATCTATGAAAAGAAACAAAGCTCCTGGTCCTGATGGACTACCCATTGAATTTTATATTCATTTCTGGAATAAGATCTCCAAGTTTGTTTTGGAATCATGTCAAGAAGCATTATCAAAGGGTGAGCTTTCAACCTCCCAGTCAAGAGCGATTATAAGACTCATTTACAAGAAAGGGGATCGAAAACTACTAACAAATTGGAGACCCATAAGTCTGTTGAATACGGACTATAAGATCCAAACAACTGCCTTCTCGAAACGACTGCAACAAGTTCTGCCAAAAATAATCAATAATGATTAAACCGCTTACATCAAAGGTCGTTATATTGGTGAGAACATCAGACTTATTAACGATATTATTGAATATTCTACGGAAAATAACTCTTCAGGCTCTTTTATCTTTTTAGACATCGAAAAGGCATTTGACAGTCTGGAATGGAACTTCATTTATTTAAATTTGGATCTAATTTTATAACCTATTTTAAATCCATTAATAGTAAATGCTCTAGTTGTATAATAATTAAAGGGTGGAAGTCTAGATATTTCAGTCTATACAGGGGCATTCGGCAAGGATGCTCACTATCAGATTTACTCTTTGTCATCTCAGTAGAAATACTAGCATGTAATATCAGAAATAATCGTAATATTAAAGGCATTACCATACCAGATAACAAAATACCGTACAATTGGCGCTCACAAGAAACTGAAATTAAGATAAGCCAGGTAGCTGATGATACGACAGTATTTACGCGAGATCAACAGTCAACTTTTGAAGTATTAAGACTATTGAATGCTTAAGTAAAGTTTCTGGATCGAAGTTAAATATGCTTAAATCTGAAGGCATATGGCTTAATAATAATAAACAAATTCCAGCGAACAGTATCGATATAAAATGGTCAATCTGCCCAGTGAAGTCACTTGGGATATACTTTGGACTTAATTTGGTCGAAATTCAAAAACTGAACTGGGAAAGTAAATTTGATACGCACAAAAGACTTCTATCAGTATGGAGGAAAAGAGATTTAACAATATATGGTCGTACTGTTATAGTTAAAGCTATTGTCTTGTCCCAACTTATATATATATATATATAATGAGTGTGCTAGTTTTACCGGGATGCATCGTAAAAGAAATAGAAACATTAATATATGATTTATTATGGAAAGGAAAAAGATATAAAATTAAACGTTTATGTATGATAAATGATTATTCGAACGGTGGAATTAAATTTATTGATGTAAAAACCAAAATAGCTGCCTTGAGAACAACAGGCTATGTGACACAAGCTTTGCCAAATGGAAGCTTATACCCATATCTTATTTTGAAAAGTTTGGAAAAGATCTGTTAATCTTCAAAATGAATTTCGATAGCGAACATCTCTTTCCACCATTAAAGACTCATATTTTACCAGATTTCTATAGACAAATTGCAAAGAGCTGGCATGAGTCAAACGTGTTGTATAACTCATCAAATACCATAGCTGATGTTAAAAATGAAGTTATATGGGGGAATAGATATATTCTATGCAACGAAGCCTTATTTATGAAAAAAATGGATAGACAGTTATATAGTTTACATTGGAGATATATGTACAAAAACCAGTTTCATGTCAGTTCAATCAATAAAAAATAAACTGGGTTCTGTGACGTATCTTCATGATTATACAATTATACTTGATAGCTTACCAAAGCCATGGCGAACCATTTTGAAGAGTCAAGACCATGAAGACAATGGTAATTGTAAAAAAGATGGAAATTCATTTCAATGGAATGGAAAACATTACACTCAATATAATCTGAATAAAATAACAAGCAAAATGATTTATTCGATTATAATAGATAATAAGGCTTCTCAAGCAACTTGCGAAACTTTTTGGAATCGACGTTTCCAGCGTCAGATTGAATGGAATGATATCTGGTCAAACCAAACAATTTAACCTAACAAAGCATTTCAAGTTGGTGGAATTTAATTTCAAACTGTTACACAATAGTTTACCATGTGGAACCCACCTACATAAATGGAATATGTCAAATTCAAATCTATGTATCGTATGCAATTTTCAGGATGATTATGAACATGTATTTACTTCATGTCACCTGTGTCAAGTAGTCTCAAATTACTCGACAGAGGGCGCTAACACGTAAATAACATCAGTCCTAATCGACCCCCCCGTGGTATTTCAGCGTTGGCAGTGTGCGCAGTGTATATTACAACCGACTCACCATTCCAAGAATTGTTAACTGACCATCTGCTCCAGAGTGTGGATTTTGTGCGTGCAAAATACCCCGAAATTGGTATTGTTATTATGGGTGACTTTAATCGCATGAAAATTCATCCTATTATTCGTGGTAACGACTTATTTCAGCTTATCGATTTCTATACACGTAAAAACGCAACTCTGGATCTCATCATTACGAACAGTAAAGTTAAGGATCATTATGGGAAACCAAAACCTTTTTCACTGCTTGGGTTCAGTGACCACATTTGCATCTTGTGGAGACCTAAAGTCAATGTAAATCGTAAGAACTCTATTAAATATCATGCTGGTCGCCCCATCATTGATTCAGGTATTGAAATGTTTGGTAGATGGATACAAGACCAAGACTGGCATGACATTTTACTTTGTCAAGGAACACAGAACAAAATTGATGTTTTCTATGAAATGCTCGATTCTGCCACCAATGCTTGTTTCCCCATAAAAGTGAAAAAAAGTGCATTGTAATGACAAACCTTGGTTAACATCTCATATTAAGAACTTAATTGCTGCTCGACAAAGAGCATTTGAATCTGATCAACAAGTATGGCGTAGGTTACGTAATGTTGTCAAAAGGGAAATTGAGAAAGCCATAAAATATTATCATGCTGATAGAATAAGAGTTCTGCAACAAACCGACCCCCGTAAGTGGCACCAGCAGATAAGAGTTGTGACAAATAAAAAGACGTCTGAACTCAGATTAGATGTCCCAGGAATTAATGAGGGTGATTGCACAGGCAAGGCCAATGCTATTAATGCCATGTTTGCAGAGGTCTCTGCAAACATTGAACCTTTGGACAGAAAGAAGCTCCCTGCATTTTTGCCGGCAGCAGCTGCACCTCATTTATATTCTTGGGAGGTCTACTCTGAACTCAAAAAGATCAATCCTTCAAAAGCTAGTGGCCCAGATGGCATAAAGCCACAGCTGATTAAAGAATTTGCATATGAGCTGACTCACGGATATTTTAAACAGTTCTTTAAGTGAAGGTGTTGTGCCCCATCAGTGGAAAAAGGCTATTGTTGTACCAATACCAAAAACAAGCCCCGCAAACATTGGTAAACTTAGGCCTGTGTCTTTAACATCCATCTTCTCCAAAGTTGCTGAAGGTTTTATATGTAAATGGATTTTGGAAGATATTGAGAGCTTGATAGATGTGAGACAATTTGGCAATGTGTCTGGGGTGTCCACAAACCACTGTTTATTTAATCTTGTTCATTATTTACATCAGGGTGCTGATAAAATTCACAATGTGGGCACAGTGGTCCTAACTGACTTTTCAAAAGCTTTCGATCTTATTAGTCACACTTTGCTTATTGAAAAGATCATCGGTATTGGCGTGCGTAGAACCATAGTTCCTTGGATTTGTGATTTTTTGAACAATAGACAACCATGTGTAAAATACAATGACACACTTTCAGATTATGTTTATATCAATGGGGGTGTTCCCCAAGGCACTAAACTTGGGACCTTGGTTTTCAAATGTTAATTAATGATGCAGCTTCTGATGCAAGTACAGAGTATTGGAAATATGTTGACGACTTAACATTTGCTGTAAATCACAATGTGAAAGTCATTGGTAACCTTCAAGATGACTTGAATAATAGTTATTTTCATGTGCAATGTTGTTTGGATGGTGGGCTTGTGAGTTTGTGTATGAGTGCATGCTTAGTGGATGCATGTGTTGTCAAATTGTGTGGTAAAGGGGGTTTATGTGTGCCTTTTTCTTTTTTGTCAATCTTTTGTACAATTCATTTTTACTGCGCAGTATACATGTATTGAGATTTGATGTACTGTTAACATTTACATGTTGTGATTATTTGATAATGTGCAATTTTTTAGGTCTATATGGGGGGGGGGGGGGGGGGGCTAATAGTACTTTTCATGTGCAATGTTGTTTGGTAGGTGGGCTTGTGAGTTTGTGTATGAGTGCATGCTTAGTGGATACATGTGTTGTCGAATTGTGTGGTATAGGGGGTTTATGTGTGGAGGGGTGAGTGTACACTTGTGGTGTGAGGATGTTTGTTTCATTTGCTTGTAAATGTGTGTGTTTGGATTCTTAAATAATTTTTGTGTGGGGATTTGCAATCATAATTATGTATTTTATATGTTATTGCTGTTTTATCATGTATTTATATGTATTTTTGATGATAATATTATATGTTTTTATATTGTTAAAAATGCGCAATTTGGCCTTTGGCCACGATGTTATTTTATAATAAATTGAATTGAATTGAAGTGTTTTGGACCGATATAGCCGAATTGATCTATAAAACGTTCAATCGATACATTACTGTAATCTTCGAAACACTCATTCTGGGTTACAAGATAAAGAGAGTACGAGACAACGAAAATATACATGTCGTTAATACTCTACTTACTTTGGGAAAATACACAATTTTTAAAACGTGGTGTAAATTCAGAAACGACAAGAGCACATTTCTAAAAGTCAGAACGAACCTCTACATCATATTCAAAAAAGAAGTGAGACTCTATACTGAAATAGCAAAACATATCAAAGACCAAAAGTCTGTGTTGCTACAGCGTATTTGTGAAAAGCTGTGAAGACAATACTGTACGTATGCACTGAATATTTGATATTGATTATTATGCTACCACAATATACATGTATATGATTTTCAAAACAATAAGTGATATATAAACAAATCTTTAAGATAGTAAGAATATATTGTTTTAATTACATGAACTACATAATATGATTATTATTAATATGCTACGAAGAAAGAAGAAGAAAAAAAAAAAAGTAAACATAATGAAAAGCATATGAAAATGTGCTATACATGTAATTGATATGAAATATAACCATGTGAAAATTATGTGAACATGAATGTAAACATGCTGAAAAGCATATGAAAATGTGTAAACATGCTGAAAAGCATATGAAAATGTGCTATATATGATATGCAATGTAAACATGCTAAAAGGCATATGGAAATGCTATGTAATGTTATGCAATGTAAACATGACGAAAAGCATAATTTATGAAAATGTGTTATACATGAATATATATATGAAATGTAAACATGATGAAACAATGAAATGTGAAAATTATGTGAACATGAATGTAAACAATGACGAAAAGCATATGAAAGCTCAAAAAAATTCGCACAGTCCCAAAAAAAAATCGCACAGTCAAAAAATATTTCTCATTTTTTTCCTATTTACTTTTTTTCTCACGCCCTTTTTTTTAGGGGGTGGGGGGCGGGGGCCCAAATTGAGTTTTTTCGTCAGGGGGGGCATTTCCCCCCCCCCCCCCCCCCCCCCCCCCTGCCCCCCCCCCCCCCTCTGAGCTACGCCACTGATCCTAGCGCTTTTCACATTTCACCCCTATATGACCTTTGACCTCAAACATGTTTAGGAAGAAGTTGGTACAACTGTGGATCTGCCCCCTACACATGGTCCAAATCAGCCACAATCGGCATTAGGCTCAATAATGAATACGCGGTTTAGCGCCGGAAACCAAAATGAAGCAAAATATCATATCCACAATGTAAAGGGGATCTTGAATTTCAATTGGTCAGGAGCAAGGTAAATTCATCGGTTTTTTTTTTATATGTGACGCTCAATGCATTGCGGAACTGTAATTTTGGTACTGAATCCCCGAAACCCCGCATAGAGATCTAACGAAACATGTTATTTAAAGTCCTAATGCGGTACCTTTTACCGGCAATATACGGTACTTCTATTGCATTTACAAGGACGTGTATCAAATACGCACAGGGGCGTTAACTAGGAATGGGTGATCGAAGGTTTGTTCTCCTGGTACACCCTTTTGAGACCATTAAACCATTTATGACCATTTTATGTCCCAACCAGATATTAGGATTGTCCTACCGTCATATAATCAGACAGAGATTATACAACTTTTCCGTCCTTGTAAAGTCATCATATATTCGTTTGCCTTAGGTGAACCAAGTTTAATTCATCGAGTTGTTATTGCTAAAGTTTACACCTGCCTCAGAGAACAAAATGAACCGAGACTATTTATCGGTCTAATATTAATCTCAGCACAGACTGTTCTTAGTTAGTAGTTAACCAAGTGTACGCGCCTTTTGCGCCCACGCACGGAATCAAGTAGAAGAGACGGAAGAAGGCTGATTTACAGACTTTCTCGGTTGAGTTGTTTTGATTATTTGACATTAATAACAAATATCGTATGAAATAAACCTGAGCAGGTGTTTCTTTATTGTGAACTAATTTGAATCGTTATTTAACCTCGATCTATTCTGCATGATGTCATATAACGTTGTCCAAATGGACGTCTAGAAAAAAGAGTATTTTAACAAATATTGAATATGTATAAAAGTCCCCGGAAGAACATACGATCACGTCGAACCTACTTCGCTTTTCGATCAAAAAGCAATAGATCGCACGTCACATCCCCTAAAACGGTGAAACGGACATATGTCGTGCGCAACACGTAAGATCGACCTAGTTACTAAGATCGGAAAAGTCATCCTGCATGTTCATCGGTAGCTGAAAACTCAGAAACAAATCCCAAAGGTTTTGACCAATGAATCTATGATTATATTTCGAGTACTAATACCAATACCAATTTCAAACGGATAGCAAATGATGTAGTTCTATAATTTGATCAGTTCCAAATTGGCGAGAATTGTGCAGTTTTTATCCAAGCATACTCGCGCGATTTTGGCAACACACACGCGGTTTGGTCGCACGTACGCACCCCTGTGCGTAAGATATGTGAATAGGGGATATGAGTTCCACACTATGCAATAGGGGATATTGTGTTACACTCCTACCGGGCGAATTGGGGATATTTTCCGCCATTCTGTGTGTATTTTTGCGTGCGTAGGACATTGTACTATCTAACAGGGGGTGCACATGGTGCATGCTAATAGGGGTCCCCACTTGAATAGCACTGTGACATGATTTGCAGTAATTTGCACCTATTCAGAGATTGGGGATATCCCCTATTTCCGGTGTATCCCATTCCCCGATTAGATGGTAGAGTGTGTGTGTGGGTATCCCCGATTCCCACCCTAAACGAACGCGTTATGCACATGATGCACAGTACTAGCGTGTTGCATTTGTGCACGCCCGCGTTCTATATTCATTCACTGCTGTCAGGAGGCTTCGCCAATTTGGAACTGATCAAAGTATAGAATGACATGCTTAGAATATAGGAAGACAAATCTTTACTAAAATACCCATTGATGAATTATGGGGGGAAGGATCTGACAAGTTTGAAATTGAAATCTTTCTACAAGATCCTAAAAACTCTTGATGTATGCATTCAGAAGATTCCTTTACCAACAAAATGTGACGCTCGCTGTGTTTATTCAGTGACATTTACACTAGAGATGGCTATAGGTCACAGGTCACTAATAGGTATATCAAATAAGGTGGGGCCGTTTCAAAAAATCCTTAAAATCGTGATACGTGTCTCTATTTTAAATAGAAGTTGTCAAAAAAACATAACATTTTTGGTATCATATTAAAGACAATTTATCCAGCTACCGAATAAAAAAAGGATTAAAGCCACATGTTTAGCAACAGTGAAGTTATCAATCTAAACGTCGAGTGAGCCAAGGGTGGGGCCGGTGGATGTGGCGCCGGTGGATGTGGCGCCCATAGGTTTCTACACAAAATAGCGGAAAACTAGAACTTTTGAAATTGATGCCATTTTAAAAGTATACATAGGAAAGTTTTCAAACTTCTCATATGTGTTAATAACATTGATCAGTTGTTCTGATTTTGGTGACTCAGCTAAACCCTAATTGTACAAACTATCAAAATATTTTGTGAGGAGCAAAAACGATCAACTTTTTTATGTTCTACCCTATAAAAATGTTACACACCCTGTATAATTTGATTCTTTTTTGCAAAAATGAAAAACCTTTAATCATAAGCTTTCTAACAATATATAGTTTGTGGGTCATTAAGTATGTAAAACTTAAGTTTTGTCCCGTTTAATCAGAATTGGTGCATTTCTCAACATTATTAGAAGTGAAACATTTGTTTGGACCAGTTTGTGACTTCTGACCTAAACCGCTATTTTCTGTTGAAGCTATGTGTGTCTCGGTTTAAAATCGATCGTACGTATTAGCATTATAAAAAGCCACTTAGCCTCTAGCGCTGTCATGAAATAACTCCTCAACAATAATAAACAAACCGACACTCTCATTCCTAGAAACTATTACTGATCTGAAAAGATAAGTTCATTGTCCCCGTGCTCGTCGTGGGTTCGAGTGTAGGTGTAATAAAACAATCGTAACAGATACTGTTTGAATATTCTACGAATTCATTGAATAATTTTAGTTGTACAAACTGTTTTTCTAAAGATAGTCTAATATCGTAACATGTAGTATGCATTAGTGTATGAGGGACATTTTTGTGTCGCAGCAGACTACTTGTACCCGTATTGAATACCGCGTTTTTCAAACTTCAAGTCGTATACAAGGAGAGTTGCATATCTTCATTCGTCACGTAGAGTGCTCAATCCTTTCGGAGAGCAATAATATACGGGGAAGAAGAATACAAATAAATTTACTCCATGTTTATTTCACAACAGTCTGTTTCGCCCAAAGGCTCATCAGGTGAATGAGGTCACTATAGAAAAAAACATTAGGTATATCAAGAGACATGGATGGATGCACTCAAAGCAAAGTGTTACAAAATAAGATCAATTGTGAGTCAACTGAGTGTAAAAGATAAGTGCATGGATTAGAGCACTCAAGAGGGAAGTCATGACAAAGCATAATACATACAATTAACTACATAATCTATGGGGGAAGACAGGTAGATTGGGTATTATGAGGCATCAATGTTCTTAAGGAGGTACTTATTGGCATGACGACATTTACTAATTAATTTAGACTTAGTGTTCAGAGTTATCGATTTGTCCACGGTGATGATGAAATACTTTCCCTACAGGCACAATTGGCAGCGTTTAGAGACATTGGAATACGAGTTGGAATGTTTGAGGATAGACCATGTAATATTAAAATCCATGTTATTGTCCTTAAGTTTCCAAACATGCTTACTGAGTGCAGTTTGCTTCCTTTTGTGTTCTAGTTTAAATGATGATTTGTGGTTGCTCCACCTACTTTTGAATGTAGTGTCACATAATCCAATGTATAATTTGGAGTCTTGGTCTGCAGTAGTGGTGACTGCTGCCTGGTAAATCTATCTTTTTTCCGCGGTCTACATGAAGTCATAGTATAATATAAAGAAATGCACATAATCTGTAATGGCTTTCAAGAGCGCATGTGGTCTTATCGGCAACGTTAAAATGTCAATGTCCGACTGTCCCTTACACCAAGGTTCGTTCCGTTTGGGATTTTAAACCCGCCTTAAGAACATTTGAATGGAAAATAGCATGTAGTATTCCCGCGAGGAACTCATTTGCTTCAGGTGAGATAAACGATATTAATGCATGGACAGGCAATTAAAGACCGATACAGTTTTGGGCGATTCCCCTGCGAGCATGCGTCAATTTTCATTTAACTTCAATGGTGATAAGCCAATTCATTTGATTGATTGATTTGATTGAGTAGCGTGATAATTCAGACTTTCAAAATTAATTAAGTTTTCTTTTGAACGTGAGATCATTGACATGGATACGGTCTTAATTCAAAACTTACCGAGCGATTATTGTAAGTTCTACACGTAATGTAGATTTAATTGGCAGAGGTGTTGTTATTGAGACTGCTTTGTTTTGCACACTGTGCGCTATAGTGTATAGGCCCTGCATGTGACGTACAGAGTGTCTAAAAAAACGTGCATGTGTTTACTCAAGTTATTGAACATGAACTTCTAGAATTTGGTGTAACAATTGTATACATATTGATAGACTAAACGCTTAGCTTTCATATGCCATTTATTTCATCTACTTTGGTTTTGCCAATCCTGAGATATGATCAATTAACTACAGCTACCTAAAATCGACGTTGTGCCACTTTTACAGAAAGAATGCTTAAGATAAGCATTAAAACCTTCGTCCTCCTAAGGGAGGGTGGTTGCCGATTGCGCTAAAACGCAAAAAAAACCCAGTGACCTAGGGCATTTAGGTAATAGCTTTTACACCTTTGAGGGTGCCACCTTACTCGGGGGTAGAGTAAGCCGTCAAAGTCCGATAGTAGGGGAGGGGGTGGTTACCACCTTGCATTTTTTTAAATCGCTAGTTTGAAAAACATATTTTAACTGTATGGTCCTGAATATTATATCATAGGCCCTATGTTAGAAACACCATTTCCCTCCCTTATAAGCAAAATAACCGGGTGAAATTCCGATATTTGGAACTTTTTTGGCGAAGATTTCTATTCTGGCCTATATTTCACTGTCTAGCGAATACGACGGGATTTTGAGGATGTCGGCCATGTTTGGTGACATCATTGTGACGTCATGCGTGGGATGTTAGTACTTTTTTGGTATGTATGGATAGAGAAAACCTTTAGCTATACCATGTTACCCAAATAAGCATTCTCTGCATTTCGGATTGGATATTCTTATGGGTGGTAACACCCCCCCCCCCCCCCCCCCCCCCCCACTCCCCCTCTCCGGAGTACCCCTTTATATTCATTGCAAACTGTAAAGTAGCACAACGTCGATTTTAGGTAGCTTTAGTTAATTAGTCATATCTCAAGATTGACAAAACCAAATCAGATGAAATAAACGGCATATGAAAGCTAAGCTAAGTATATACTTGTTACACTAAATAATAGAAGTGCATGGTCAATCAGTTGAGTAAATACGTGCACGGTTTTTTGGAGACACCCTGTAGTATTCTAACAATTACGGCGGTCTTAGTTCACTAAAACTAGAAGCTAAAAAAAACACATTTCATAATCATGCGAGCTTACATCACTTTCAAAATTTCCGCGTCAATTTAAAGAATAAACTGAATGGTCTGTAATACGCCATGACTCCGCTGAATGATGCATAGTTGATTCCTTTCTGTTAGAGTCGATCAATTAATTAATGCAGAGCCTCTATTGGAGGTATGTGTCAATACACAAATGAAAATGTGGTAACGATGGAGCTCACGTAATGACATCCGATAATGCTGTGTCAGTTTAAGATATTAATATACAGAGCCCTCTATGTCGATATGAACATCGATACCCATTTTTGTGTTATTTTGACACCTCGGAAACCATATTCAAGAATACGTATAATATGTCAAAACACTCAGGGGGTTTGCGGTCGGGAGGACGGAAAATAGGTCAAACGCTATTGGATAACCTAGATTCATGTTATTGCGCTTTATTCCATAATTAGAGTGTTATACAGAATAAAATGATCAGATTATGTAACCTTGTAAGCTGACTAAATTTGTCAGTTTAAAGAGCGATCAGGCTGGTTGATGTGATGAACGCTGCGTATAGCCAAAATTGCGCGCGAACGCTTGGATTACTTTCGCGCGCGGAGAGATAAAAACCGAATAAAACTCACCATTATGAAATTGATTGAGCTATAGCACCTGGCCCGTTCATCATTTGTTCTAACTCCTAAACAGTCGTAGGGCATCAGGTGAATTCGGCGGATGTTGGCGCATGCGTTGAAGCAATGTCAACCTTTCTCCACCGACGTCGACGGACGCCAAACGGGTGTATGTTACTAATGCCTTCAGTATGTTATAGAGGTACAATTCAAAATATGATATAAGAAGAACGCTGTCTTTGCTGCTGAAAGGGCCTGGTTAATAATCCGGCGATGTGCAGGGAAAACATTGACACGGCTTTACTCATTGATACTTACCAAGTTCAATTCCACTGTCTAACAATATTAAAGAGATGTTCCCGATTGCATTAACAATAACAAGAAAGGTTTCATGGTTACGTTAAGAATAACAACACGACTTTGCCATTTGCTCAATTATATCCCAGGGTTATAATTATCATTATCGGAAAATTACCCCCACTCGGTTGTAACTTACGTAATGTAATACCGCAGACTGCCATAAGGTGAGATAAACGGATAATACAATTTTTTATGTTCTCATCCCCTACAACAAAAACGAAGGAAAAACAGTTTTTAGCTTTCAATTTTTCTTAACATGTTTTAACATATTTTCGAAATAATATAGAAAACAAATACAACTCTTTTCTAACAATCAACATTGTTACGTTTCACTCCGTCAATCCATGGACTTACTCAAATGCTCAAAGTCCAGCGCCATTTCCATGAATATATGTTGGCTTCAGTTGCACCTAAAAATAAATGTACGATAAAAAATTATTGATAATTGAAAAATACTGGTCAATCGGACCCGTTGAACAGGTTATTTCATAGGCATAAATACTATGATACTGTTAAGTCAGGTTGGTTAGTACATTTAACCGATCATTGTATATGTATGGAGTGAAGCCAGGAGCATTTCATTAGATGTATATAAGTTCAGGAGCGTTTATCTCATTACCGGTGAAATCATGCTGATACCAGGGTAAGGGATACCCAAGGGTTTAATTATTTGAGGAACGAATGTATCATTTATGTCAGTGTTAACAAACGTGTTCTATAATTTACGGTTAATGGCTTGAGGCTGTGATGTGAACATGTTAACAGCTCTTAGTCTTAGTTTAGTTGAACATAGTTTTCAGCTATACTCGATTAAGAATCGATTAAGAAGCCGTCTTGAAAATAATTAATTAAAAAAACACTTTAACTTGAGTTATCACACTTAAAATAGTTACAATTGTAATATATCTAATGATAGTGATACACTTGTTGTAGTAACATATTTTGTTAAAGAATGTTTAATGCCGGCAATAGATGTTGCCGGAAGCCAAAATAGTTTTATTAGGGGATCTTGGCATCAAGATAAGATAATTCAATATTTTTTTAAATATCACTGTGTGAGATAAAACAAAAGTGGCTCTCCTAATTTATTCACAAATTGGTAGCCACGCTTCCACGAAAATGCTTTAAGCGATTTGAAAATGCGAAGGTATTATTAAAGTAAATTAGACTGTAGGCTGTTGCACAAACAAACAGAAATGAAACCCTTGAAATATACTCAACAAAAAGATAATAATAACATGGATATTACTAGTTTTATATGTCACGTTCTTAAAATGCTTGCGGGCAAACCACATATCATCGCTGTGTCTGAAATGTAAACAACCTTTCATTGATATGTTAACTCATGCTTCGTATCCTTTGTATTTATCACGATACTTCAAAAGAAAGTTGTACATTATTTTACAAAGACCATAAAAACAGTAACCTGGACGAAGCGCGCCCTCAATATTTGGGCATTTCGGTTACACGAGACCGCGGATCCGAACGTGTGGAAACTTTACAAATTGAACCGAGTGATATAGTTTAACTATTGCACGAGCAAAAGGCATTCAATTTCTGTATATACTGATACAGTACATTTTGTTTTCAGGCCAGTTGATAGTAAAAACTATTGCATGTTTCTAAACAGGCCGATCATTAATGACATATCACGAGATTTATGTGACTTATGAAATGGTCACATAACCGTCTAAATGTGAGTAATCATCTTGGGTTTGTTCAACAAAATATCCTTTTCATTTCATACTCAACATTTAAACAGATATTCAAACGAACCCATGTTCACTATGAGACAATGCAATAATTACCGGATATTAATTGTACTCTCTACATGTACGAGCAGACCTTTATGTAGATATTTCATTTTCTATAAAGTAATACGATAAAAGAACTTTACATGTCATTCTCGTTGAGAACATCCGTCTGCTGTCAATATGGAAAGGTTAATATTCTAGATATATCAAAGTGTATCTTATTATAGGGTAAGTACTGCAAGAAGTTATGTTAACACTTTAATTGTTAAAAACCAAACGTTAAGTTGTTAGCTTTCGTGCAGCACTATTCGGGATATGAACTAAGATGCAGCTAAGCCTAGAGCAATGTAATACCCCTTACCATATTATTTGGAATAGCGCTGCGACCCAGCGTCCATGGATCGATTAATATGCTTTATGGCCATGTGTTCTGAACTCGCCACCCTTATATATATACATATTTTACCATTTTACACCATCTGAGATTCGAATAAGCATATCGAAATAACTACTTGTTTTACTCCATAAAAAGTATATATTTTCTGAATGGTAATCTCACAAGAAATCCAAATATGCTATTGGAATTTAGATAGGACCTAATGGTAACATGTTGTTATTAAGAATGTTCAAACAATATTGATTTTTTTTCTTCATATTTTGATTTAAGCTCAATAATATTTTTATACCTATCCTAATCATAATTTTAGTGTGCATATTAGTTCTTCATGCAATTACCCATCAGAACATAATGGTTGTCAAGGTTACTCGTTGAAATATATATACTATATCTAGAAGTAAATGAGCACAAACATTTAAATATCATATTTATTAGATACCCTATCCTGATTTAAACGGCATTTTTGAATTCCCCTATTAGAGAGCTTTCCAAAAATGTATAATTTTGCTATCATCGGTTGAATACTTTTGTTGTTAAAGTTATGTATGTATAACCGATGTATTAGGGCAAGTTCGCTGTGTAGCGAATAGGGAAAAGCCGACAATGCAATCGATTCATGATTACAATTGTTACATAATAGTTGTCACGTTTGTTGAAACATAATCGTATAGAATATAAAATAATCTATAAAATGAGAGCAAAATCATGTTTGTACCATGCAAGGATGAGGAGTTACTGTAAATTGAACGTAGAATTGGGAACTTTTTCTATATTCCCCCATAGAGATTGTACCCAGCGCTTCCTAACATTCACAATATAATCAATCATATCTCAGCTTAACAGTTATAGAATACACCACATTTAGTTGTTGCGTTAATAGAGAGAGATGGATGATTCGTTACCAAAAATGCAACGCCACAACCCTTTTTGGGTGGTAAGTTCAAAACACATGGCCTTATATAAACGACAACAATTTCATAGTTAAAAGCACACATCATGGTCAAAAGCGCCGTTCCTATCCGTGCACATTGTTAGTCACCCTGTATATAATGCAGACCGTAGGTAAACACTGTACAGTTTGAATTGACGTATAACTTGATATTCATAGGTATAATGTTAACTAAAAGTATGATATACATGACATAACAGTTGCATTGTTACCTGAGAAAACGACCCGCTGTGCTTTTAACTGTAACAGGATGGACAAAACTTGACTATGAAAACATGGATCATTCTGGCGATTCATGTGTTGTGTTTGAAAACAACAACAACATACAGCAACCGTCATATATACCTACTATCAGCTCTCTATGGAATAACACTGGCATCATAACATTGATGCAACTTATGGGTACAGAATTCTAATTACTCCAGGCTTCTCGTGGAGGGATGGTGAGAACGATAGTATCAATATTGGTTGGTGGGCATTGTTTCCAATGTTTCAACATTTAAGCTTAACAAGATGGCTTCAGGGAATCTTTTTGGACCATTTTAGTTCATACACTGATTTTTTTTTTTGCATTTCGCGCATATTTTTTCTGCAGGTTTCAACATTGCAATGGTTTTCTAAGTTCTAACCACACCAACAATTCTAAATATTATGTGGAGGTCGATTAAAACGTTATTCTGTACCTTATTATTGTTAAAAATTACAATTTTTGCGCACTTCTTGCATCCCAATGTTTCAACATTTAAGCTTAACAAGATGGCTTCAGGGAAATTTTCTGGACCATTTTAGTTCATACACGGTTTTTTTTCGCGCTACGCGCATATTTTTTTATACAGGTTTCAACATTATAATGGAATTCTGAATCTTTGCCTTTAAAATGCTGAATCTTTGCCTTAGAAATACTGAAAACCCATGAGCTTCGCCCCTGGACCCCCTGGAACCCACACGCTGGTCGCTTGCTCCGCTCACAAGGATACAACATTTGGCCCCCATCAAAACAGTCCTGGATACGCCATTGATAGACCTACACATATTATGTCAATTATTAGACGGGTAATTATGTGTCAGTTCCAATAGTTTTTTAATTTAGAAACGAGAAAGGAAATCCCGGGAAGGAAATGCGTGCGTGACCATCGACGCCTTCAGGTAAATTGCATACAGATTTGTGTACATTATGAAGACCTCGAGAAAAGTAACTAAGCCATAATATAATATTTCCCCTTTAGTAATAAAACTGTTAATATGAATATGTCTTCTCCTTTGGTGTTATCATTGCACTCCTCTGCATAGATATGTCTACACTGTTAGAAACGTCCGTAAACTTACGAACTCCGTCACTGAATACGGAATCGTTCCGTTATTTATAATGCTAAATAGTGTGATTTCAACCAACCACACCCACCCCAACACTTACATATAATATGACACATCCATGTGCATTGCCTATTCTTATCCTACCCTCAAT